>OZ030396.1:9511412-10761412 GCA_964023965.1 Melinopterus prodromus
TTTAATTTTTTTAATTGTCTAAGGCTTTTTATTATAATCAAAATTCTCGCACTCGCTTCCATAGCACTATTTGCACCTTTTTGTTAATTTTTTATTTGCACTGTTTCGTATAGCTTGAAATACTTTACTTGTTTTGTTTATTATAAACGCTCAAATTTAAGCTATGTGATACGTGTCAAAATTGTGTTAGTTCTTAGGTATGAAAAGGGGTTAAGTGTTTGTAGATATTACCCTGTGATATCAGCTGTTCATTGATTTCGCCATTATATTTGTAGTAGTTTAGAGTTTAGATAGACTGTTAGTTAAAGTTTTAGCTGTTTCTTTTAGGTTAAGTTTTTGTATGGTCTCACGTCGTGTCTTTCGCGTTATTGTTTTAAGTAGATTTTGATATGCATCAGACGACTGTTTAGATGATTTTAGATTGTAGAGATATGTATCCGTTGTACTGTGTTCACAATTATTAAATAAATAAATACAATCATTAAATAAAATGTGTGGTTTTTTTCATATTGAAATTGTTATTTAAATAGTAAAAATGGTACACATAAAACAACATGGCACAGTATTAAGAAATAATAACAATGGTAAGTAGCAGTGATGTTTTGTTGGACAGGAGTTATTAAAATTACTTTGAGATTGAAGAATTGTTTCGACAGTAATCTCATATTTCCGTTAACTTCTATAATTAGATTAAATAATTAAATAAGACTTTTGTGGTAATAAAAGAAATTACATAAACATATTTATTACAATAACTTCATCAATTTTTATCGTTTAATTCCATAAACATAATGATAGCAATTATATTCATAAAAATTTCATAGTATAAAAATCGAAGAAATGATTGTTAGCAATTGGAATGACAATGATAATAATTTACAGTGCACAAGAAAAGTCTTGCCTATATTTATTAATTTTAAATTGTGTTTTGCTCGAAAATCTTCGTGTGAGTTTAAAGTTTAAATAGTTTCAGAAAGACGATGCTTTAATTATAATTAATTTATTCTATACTTTCGCTAACTTTAGCTAACTGTAGATGCAAACGTATGTCCATCAAGTATAAATTAGTATGATTAAGGATAGAAGTGAGTGATGTGTAAAGTATTACCAATTTTATTTTAGCATAGGTAAGTATATAGTTCAGAGGACTGCCGTTAGATGTCGGTGTCAATCTGTTGGCTATATAATTTTCTAGAATCTAGACGATATCAATTTCTACTGTGGTATGGTTTATATCACAAAATTTTTTAAATGGCACCCAATTTTATAAACCTAAAAATGTTGCTCTGTTGAAATTTATTGAGATTATTAATTTTACACCTTGGACAAGTTCTAAAGTAGGTACACTGTTACAAATAGGGTTGTTATAAAAAACGTTTTTTTATGTTCAACAAAACAATGTTGTTTTTTTATAAAATGATGTTTTTTAAAACGAAGCAATGTTCCAACGCTGCCAATGAAGCGGCGTTCCAACGCTGCCATTGATTACACCTACATTTGCTGCCTTCCGCAGATTTTTCCTCGCCTGATATTTTTAACTTTTTTAACTTTACAATTTTTAAAGCGTTCATGTATTCATACTTAAATTATTCTTACTACGTTATTATGTTTTTTAATCTTGTCGACGACTTCGACTAATTGACTATTTGGCGGCTGATGATGGACCTATGGTCCGAAATGCGTCCCAAGTAAATTAAATAAATTAATTTGCATCGAAGAAGAGCTATTTCATTTACATCCTTAAATTTATTGATGCATTATGGATCTAAATCTCTTAAAAAATTAAATGTTAATAGGTGAAACTAAACGTGTATTTGGCATCATTTTTTTTCCAGAATACAAAATTTTACGATTAATTGAAGACATGAGAATGAAAAATTGACAAAAACATATGGTTTCCTATAGTCTTTAGTATCTTTTCATTCTGAGCTCTTCAATTATTGTACAATATATCAGATGCATACCAACAATAAAATGCATATTTTTTTGTCATATCTTTTTTATGCATATTCTATACATTGTTTTCTAATGTCAATTGAATAAACAGTATATTTATTAATTTAATTATTTAATAACGTGTATGTTCGCCTCTTTTTGAAATAACAGTGCACTTAGTCGCCGTGCATTGACTCGATATGTTTTACCAGTGTTTCTGGTACAAAATAATGCAAAATTGTCCTTGAATATCTTATATATTTTTGTCTTCTACAAAAGTTAAGATGTTGATATGAATTAAACGTTAAAATGGTGAGAATTGATAAATCTTTGTAACAGAGTTCATTAGATCAAATTTAGATCAAAAACAAATCTCTATTTCCGCGTTGAAATCGCTTTTTGAGTTTTCTAAAATCTGATCTATATTATAAATTATTTTTAAATTTAAATAATTTAAAAAATATAAGTGATACGTATTATTAAATTTTTAGAATTATCCATCACAATAATGCGTCGAGTTTATGAGAAGGCTCGTGTTCAAAATTCAAAAAGAACAGATTCAAACCTCCTGTATAGCACAAAAATAAAATTATAGCTTGCCGCTTGCCTATGATTACCAACAATTTTAAAAATTTGTACTTATTAATTAGGCACAGGAGCATTCTCTATGTGATATTATTATTAAAAGGCTCACAATAGAAGCAAAAACGTAAAACATAAAAGGCCATAGAAAATGTCAAAATATGAAAGATTAAAAACAATCATAGAAATTTTATTATATGCGCCATTTGAATTTAAAATTAACACAAAAATAAAATTTAAATACCTATACCGACCGTATATTACTTTTAACATTTCTGTGTATAATTGCCTTGTGTAATTGAAGTGTGTCTTACACTTCTCCGCGTATGTAAAACAAAAGCTTTACAGGCAATATTTCAGATTTTGACCTACTAACGGTCACTGCTACAAATAATCTCATTAATGACCAATGCGAAACGGCTTAATGGTGAAACGGGCAGGTTGTTTACTTCCTTACACTACCACACACTTTAGCATGAAAGCTATCGGATCCAATTAATAAGTTTATTAAACAATTTTCCCTCGGGGTGTGAATTCAGCAAAGTACTGTAATTATCTTCGTATCTCCGAACATATCGCAGACCGTAAGACCGCGCAGCGCACGCATGGTATGCATGCAAGCAGAACGGAACCGCGGAGAGAGAAAATACCATACAAGACAAAAAGAGAATGAGCAAAATTGAGTAAAAGTTAAGGTAATGAGGTTTAATAATAAGAGCGACGGCGCATTTACCTAAATGAAAATTGCACGCAATCAGGGCGATACTGATTATCGAGCTGACTAAACTGACGTGTAATTTGCGCCCAAAAATGGTCAAGAGCGATTTCGGACGGTACGCACTTTGATTTCATGTACGATAGCGTATGTTATTTTCAGTGATTATAAAGACTGGACATGTGCGGAGTTAAGCGTATGATATGGACGAACTTTCACTGTGTTTTATTAGTGATGGGCACTTATGTGCGGTGACAGCTGTAAGATTTTCGGTTGCGTATTAAATTTTAAAAGATAATTTATTCACTTAGCAATATTATCCGCAGAAATACAACCAAAGTTTACTGGTGTAGATGTTTATGTTTTGGGAAGATTTTTTTAAAAACGTGTATAAAAATCTGTATATTTTTTTATCATAAATTTGCGTCTAAATGTCAAAGCTGGTTTGTTGAGCATAATCAATTTAATCACACTAAGAAACAACAACAAAGAATCTTGAATGCTAATGGGTGTGTCTTATTAGTGTATTTTTTGAGAAGGTCTTCTAATGAAGATTTTTTTAAAAACGTGTATAAAAATCTTTATATTTTATATCATAACTTTGCGTCTAAATGTTAAAGCTGGTTTGTTGAGCATAATCAATTTAATCACACTAAGAAACAACAACAAAGAACCTTGAATGCTAATCGGTGTGTATTATTAGTGTATGTTGTGGGAAGTTCTAATGAAGATTCTTTTAAAAACGTGTATAAAAATCTTTATATTTTATATCATAACTTTGCGTCTAAATGTCAAAGCTAATTTGTTGAGCATTATCAATTTAATCACACTAAGAAACAACAACAAAGAATCGTGAATGCTAATGGGTGTGTGTTATTAGTGTATGTTTTGGGAAGTCCTAACGACGATTTCTTTAAAAACGTGTATAAAAATCTTTATATTTTATATCATAACTTTGCGTCTAAATGTCAAAGCTGGTTTGTTGAGCACAATCAATTTAATCACACTAAGAAACAACAACAAAGAATCTTGAATGCTAATGGGTGTATCTATTAGTGTATGTTTTAGGAAGTTCTAATGAAGATTTTTTAAAAACGGGTATAAAAACCTTTATAATTTATATTATAACTTTGCGTCTAAATGTAAAAGCTAATTTGTTGAGCATAATAAATTTAATCACACTAAGAAACAATAACAAAGAATCTTGAATGCTAATGGGTGTGTCTTATTAGTGTATGTTTTGGGAAGTTCTAATGAAGATTTTTTTAAAAACGTGTATAAAAATCTTTATATATTATATCATAACTTTGCGTTTAAATGTCAAAGCTGGTTTGTTGAGCATAATCAATTTAATCACACTAAGAAACAACAACAAAGAATCTTGAATGCTAATGGGTGTGTCTTATTAGTGTATGTTTTGGGAAGTTCTAATGAACTTTTTTTTTAAAAACGTGTATAAAAATCATTATAATTTATATCATAACTTTGCGTCTAAATGTAAAACCTAATTTGTTGAGCATAATAAATTTAATCACACTAAGAAACAACTACAAATAATCTTGAATGCTAATGGGTGTGTCTTCTTAGTGTATGTTTTGGGTACTTCTAATAAAGATTTTTTTAAAAACGTGTATAAAAATCTTTATATTTTATATCATAACTTTGCGTCTAAATGTCAAAGCTGGTTTGTTGAGCATAATCAATTTAATCACACTAGGAAACAACAACAAAGAATCTTGAATGCTAATGGGTGTGTCTTATTAGTGTATGTTTTGGGAAGTTCTAATGAAGATTTTTTTTTTAAAACGTGTATAAAAATGTTTATATTTTATATCATAACTTTGCGTCTAAATGTCAAAACTGGTTTGTTGAGCATAATCAATTTAATCACACTAAGAAACAACAACAAAGAATCTTGAATGGTAATGGGTGTGTCTTATTAGTGTATGTTTTGGGAAGTTCTAATGAAGATTCTTTTAAAAACGTGTATAACAATCTTTATATTTTATATCATAACTTTTCGTCTAAATGTCAAAGCTGGTTTCTTGAGCATAATCAATTTAATCACACTAAGAAACAACAACAAACAATCTTGAATGCTAATGGGTGTGTCTTATTAGTGTGTTTATATAATAGCTGTAAAACAGTTATTAAAGCTTTATTAAAGCTTCATTCTTCTCGTTGTTTTAAATAGGCCTATTATTAATAGTTTTAGGCAGATCTGGAGAGTAAAAATTTATTCGCCCACGAAATTATAAATAATATTATTCATTATTTAATAATATTAATAACTAAACTGAAAAATTAATAGTGCTGAAAACAATAAAAAATAAACACAAACTTTTTAACTATCCAATATTAATAGTAAATATTTGTGAACGACAACTGATAAACAGAAAAAATTGGTATACGACACGATAAAGGAGAAAATAGAGAAGAACGTTGCTGACAAGAAGGTATCTATCTATCTATTAAGGCTTTCCAAGTTAGGAGGGCCAAAAACAGTTTTTTAAATACCTAAAGTTGCAAAAATGCACTAAATTCTCTTTAAAAGGTAACTAAAAATAATGCAAAAATTGCAATAAAATTGCGATAATTATCTAAAATATACCAATAAACAATGTCATTAAAATTACAAGTAAAGACACCCTCTGAAAAAGATGATCTGAATTTTTGAAAATACCAAATGTCTGGAAGTGCGCTAGATAGAAAAACACAATGACTTACCAAGTTTTTGAGTGCGTTGTTTATTTCAGTTCTGGCCTGAAATTAAAAACCAAACATTATATTTCATGTTACTTCAAATTTACGATATCAAAACAGAAAGAAACCAGAATATTTCTATATGAAAAATCGCAAAAGTACTATATTTTATAACATATTCCTATGTTAATAACTATTTTTCACAACGAAATCAATTCAAAATACAGCAATAACAAACAAAATACAAGAACGATCCACCCAATCCAACAAACACTATTTCGCTCATACATCGGGACAATATCAGTTTTTCTTTGCATATCTTTATGTCAAAATTCTTGAGGTAACTTGGGATAATTCTTGGCTTTGTGAGGCTGATATTTTATAAACAAGTCTTTGCTTGAAAATACCTATATCTACACGAACCAAGTTCTCGAACTGCTACGGCCGGCTGGACAAAAAAGCGTGTTGTTTTTATGGCTCTACGCCGATTGTTGCTGGAATATTTGAGCAAAACAAACTGATATCGTCAATGCCTCACGCAAAAACACATTTTTCTAGTAAGTGAAAGAAATTGTTATTCGCACTGACCCGATAACAATTTTTTGTTATGTTTCAGTTTCGACGAGAAAGTAATATTTTGGTATGTAATATGCACGTGTTTTGCTGCATTACTAACGCGTACTAATGAATGATTTTTGAAGAAATTTATTGTCCGATAATAACTACCTACTTAGTTTCAGTTGGTTTGATAATATCAAGAAAAAGACGAATATGTCAATTATCAAAATACACATTTCCATGTGAAATTAAATTTTCCAACAATGTCTTAGCCGGAATATGTCTAATTTTAAATAATGTTCTCAATTTGCAGTAGTCAATTTGCAACAATACAGTAAATACACATAACTACATCTATACATAAATCCATAGTCTATTCTATACCATAACATTATAACCAGTCAGTATACAATATTCCTTGGTGTTTGCAACAATGTAGTATAATTGTGGAAGCAATTTATTCGCCCTGTATACACCGGTGTTCGTCAAAAACGATAAATCCAGGTAAGAATAGATAGAGTTGCTCTAGAAAATGAATAGACAACGTTCATGAATGTAAAGGTATTGTAAGGCGCTTTGACGAAGTTGTCACGTTGTGTTGGTGGTCCAGCATTGTGGGACCGAAAACGTCGTGCTGTGTATTTCACATTTTAGTCACAATGTTTGACATCTGTTTCTCCTGGAACTCTATGAATTAGACCAATTATTGGCAAAATATGTTGCGCCATCCCTTTGTTGCGTATGTGGCTACAAGAATGGCAAATTTGGCCTTTGTTGGTAGTCTGAATACGCGCATTTATACATTTTGGTGACTGCTATTGTCGCATTTAGTAAGAAGTCCAGTAAGAATATATATACCTATCTATTCCCAAACGTGGTTTTATTAGATGATATGACAAAATAATGTTGCTAATATCGATGCATGAATCGTAATAGTATATTATTTGACGAGCACATAATTAAGGATATAAACCGCGAGCACGGAATTTAACACGCGAGCCGTAGGCGAGCGTGTAATCATGGGAGCGATTTATATCCGTTATGTGCGAGTCAAATACGACGTTTTATCTACGGCACATAAACACCATTTTATGCAAAATATTTAAATGTATTTGTCAGGACCCGGATCAACATGAAACCTGTGCTATCTTACTAAAATGGGTGCGCTGATTACAAATTTACATAGGAAAAGTCTCTGTCTCTACTGGTTACCGAGTTGTGAAATACTCGTTGAAATACCGAAATAACAATCATAACTTTTTGAGAGATAGAGCGTTCTAATGTAGTCAGGCTTATGCATTGGGATGTGCTGAATTCAACGGTGAGGACGGTTTTCCCGTAGCGTGTACGGTTTGGCCAGAAAGTGGGAAACTATAATTTCCGCGGTTTATCGCGCTTTTCTCGCGAACCGCGCACCTTCGAGCACCCTAGAGCAACGCGGCTTTCAGAAATGAATTCCTCGGCCAATTTTCCATCCGATACCGTTTGAACCGTCAACATCGGTCGATTAGATCAGACACAATTTGCGTTCAAAGTTTCTAACATAGTAAAATGGGTGTTTTTAGTATCATTTTTGATAATTGGGAACGTAATAACTGTCGAACTGTTCCAAATAAGTAAAACCTAATTATACCGGCGTAATCAGCGTCAAAAATTGTATCAAGAACCATAAGCTTAATTTGATTGAAGGTAGTTGAGTTTTTGCCGACTGGCTAAAATTTTGTAAGAAATCACATATTTTAAAAAATAATTTTGAAGTAGCACACCTATGTCAAAAACAAGGCCACGGATCAACATGAAACCTTTGCTATCTTACTAAAATGAGTACGCTGATTACAAATTTACATAGGAAAAGTCTCTGTCTCTACTGGTTACAGAGTTGTGCTGAAATTACGGTTTTTCAAATAATACAAAAATAAGCGAAATGGACCATAGAACATGAAAATGGCAAATCTTAGGCATATCAAAATATATATATTTTTGATAGACTCAACGAGAGCTATCATTTGGTGGTAGGTAAACCTTTCTATCACCAACGGTTGCAATGTTCAATTTTTTTCTATCTAAAAGTGCTAAATTTAGAACGAAATAACAATTATAACTTTTTGAGAGATAGAGCGTTCTAATGTAATCAGGCTTATGCATTGGGATGTGCTGAATTCAACGGTGAGGTCGGTTTTCCCGTAGCCTGTACGGTTTGGCCAGAAAGTGGGAAACTATAATTTCCGCGGTTTATCGCGTTTTTCTCGCGTACCGAGCACCCTAGAGCAACGCCGCTTTCAGAAATGAATTCCTCGGCCAATTTCCCATCCGATACCGTTTGAACAGTCAACATCGGTCGATTAGATCGGACACAGTTTGCGTTCAAAGTTTATAACATAGTAAAATGGGTGTTTTTAGCATCATTTTTGATAATTGGGCACGTAATAACTGTCGAACTGTTCCAAATAAGTAAAATCTAATTATACCGGCGTAATCAGCGTCAAAAATTGTATCAAGAACCACAAGCTTAAGTTGATTGAAGGTAGTTGAGTTTTTGCCGACAGGCTAAAATTTTTTCAGAAATCACATATTTTAAAAAATAATTTTGAAGTAGCACAACTATGTCAAAAACAAGGCCCCGGATCAACATGAAACCTTTGCTATCTTACTAAAATGAGTGCGCTGATTACAAATTTACATAGGAAAAGTCTCTGTCTCTACTGGTTACAGAGTTGTGCTGAAATTACGGTTTTTCAAATAATACAAAAATAAGCGAAATGGACCATAGAACATGAAAATGGTAAATCTTAGGCATACCAAAATATATATATTTTTGATAGACTCAACGAGAGCTATCATTTAGTGGTAGGTAAACCTTTCTATCACCAACGGTTGCAATGTTAAATTTGTTTCTATCTAAAAGTGCTAAATTTAGAACGAAATAACAATTATAACTTTTTGAGAGATAGAGCGTTCTAATGTAATCAGGCTTATGCATTGGGATGTGCTGAATTCAACGGTGAGGTCGGTTTTCCCGTAGCCTGTACGGTTTGGCCAGAAAGTGGGAAACTATAATTTCCGCGGTTTATCGCGTTTTTCTCGCGTACCGAGCACCCTAGAGCAACGCCGCTTTCAGAAATGAATTCCTCGGCCAATTTCCCATCCGATACCGTTTGAACAGTCAACATCGGTCGATTAGATCGGACACAGTTTGCGTTCAAAGTTTCTAACATAGTAAAATGGGTGTTTTTAGCATCATTTTTGATAATTGGGAACGTAATAACTGTCGAACTGTTCCAAATAAGTAAAATCTAATTATACCGGCGTAATCAGCGTCAAAAATTGTATCAAGAACCACAAGCTTAATTTGATTGAAGGTAGTTGAGTTTTTGCCGACTGGCTAAAATTTTGTAAGAAATCACATATTTAAAAAAATAATTTTGAAGTAGCACAACTATGTCAAAAACAAGGCCCCGGATCAACATGAAACCTTTGCTATCTTACTAAAATGAGTGCGCTGATTACAAATTTACATAGGAAAAGTCTCTGTCTCTACTGGTTACAGAGTTGTGCTGAAATTACGGTTTTTCAAATAATACAAAAATAAGCGAAATGGACCATAGAACATGAAAATGGTAAATCTTAGGCATACCAAAATATATATATTTTTGATAGACTCAACGAGAGCTATCATTTGGTGGTAGGTAAACCTTTCTATCACCAACGGTTGCAATGTTAAATTTGTTTCTATCTAAAAGTGCTAAATTTAGAACGAAATAACAATTATAACTTTTTGAGAGATAGAGCGTTCTAATGTAATCAGGCTTATGCATTGGGATGTGCTGAATTCAACGGTGAGGTCGGGTTTCCCGTAGCCTGTACAGTTTGGCCAGAAAGTGGGAAACTATAATTTCCGCGGTTTATCGCGTTTTTCTCGCGTACCGAGCACCCTAGAGCAACGCCGCTTTCAGAAATGAATTCCTCGGCCAATTTCCCATCCGATACCGTTTGAACCGTCAACATCGGTCGATTAGATCGGACACAGATTGCGTTCAAAGTTTATAACATAGTAAAATGGGTGTTTTTAGCATCATTTTTGATAATTGGGCACGTAATAACTGTCGAACTGTTCCAAATAAGTAAAATCTAATTATACCGGCGTAATCAGCGTCAAAAATTGTATCAAGAACCACAAGCTTAAGTTGATTGAAGGTAGTTGAGTTTTTGCCGACAGGCTAAAATTTTTTCAGAAATCACATATTTTAAAAAATAATTTTGAAGTAGCACAACTATGTCAAAAACAAGGCCCCGGATCAACATGAAACCTTTGCTATCTTACTAAAATGAGTGCGCTGATTACAAATTTACATAGGAAAAGTCTCTGTCTCTACTGGTTACAGAGTTGTGCTGAAATTACGGTTTTTCAAATAATACAAAAATAAGCGAAATGGACCATAGAACATGAAAATGGTAAATCAAAATATATATATTTTTGATAGACTCAACGAGAGCTATCATTTGGTGGTAGGTAAACCTTTCTATCACCAACGGTTGCAATGTTAAATTTGTTTCTATCTAAAAGTGCTAAATTTAGAACGAAATAACAATTATAATTTTTTGAGAGATAGAGCGTTCTAATGTAGTCAGGCTTATGCATTGGGATGTACTGAATTCAACGGTGAGGTCGGTTTTCCCGTAGCGTGTACGGTTTGGCCAGAAAGTGGGAAACTATAATTTCCGCGGTTTATCGCGTTTTTCTCGCGAACCGATCACCCTAGAGCAGCGGTTCTCAAAGTGGGGTCCGCGGTCCCCTAGGGGACCGCCAAACGGTTTCGGTAGGACCGCGAAAAACGAACGCATATTTATTTATACTGGGTGATTCAATTTCGATCCTCACCATGGGATCTCGCTTATTACTGGAGATAGAGCCTATGTTTAAATTTGGCAAAGTTTCGTATTTTTGTGCTAATCAATTATCGGAAAAGAAATTTAAACTATCATTTTTCATTTTGATGATATCCACAAAAAACTGAAATTTTAACATATCGTTTTTAACTTTTTATTCAAAACCAAATGTAGCTAGACATTTGATACAAAACCATTCAGGTACTTTTTAACAAGGAATGCAGTGTCATTTTGTAATTTGAAATAACATCAAAGATGGCGGCGTAACCATGGCCAACTTTTGTTTTTCTTATGGGCGCCATATTGAATTTTTTCCGATGCTCGTGTATTTTCTCATTTCCGCAATGTATAACATGTTACCATTCTTTTTTTAAATAATGGTGTAATACTAAAAATCCTTCAGGTACCCAACTGGAGCTTGGTTACAGACCTCCGGAGTCGTTGCCAAGCAACGCCAGCAAAATGCACTTGGATCAAGCGGCGCCCTCAGCGTTAGGTTTGCCATTTAACCAAATAATCCTTAATTGTGGTTGATTGTGGATGTAAAATGCCGTTTACCAATAACGAAAAGCGTGATATAATAAGGGTTTATTATTGTTCTCTTAGAAATGTCGCATCGTACAACATTCCTAACATTGGGCGGAAATTTAGCGGACCATGGATCGTTTAGTAAACCCTGCAATTCTTATAATCCTCATGGAAATGTTGAAACTAATCAAAGAGGTATTTTAGAAATGGTAACCGTTAAATTACATTGATTTGCAATGCTTCAACTACTGGTTTTTACATAAATGACGATTCTTGTATTTCTAAGCGAGAATTAGCCCTTAATTTGTAACTGCCGCAAACACGTGTTTGCAGACCACGAACAAAGATATTGAAACCGTACAATCCCCACACAAGTCAAACTTTGCAATTGTACGAAATTATTTAAATCAACAATTTCCAAATCGCTGGATTGGTAATGGTGGAGTGGTGGATCTCCTGGTTTGTCCTCTGGACTATTTTCTTTGGGGAACTGTGAACGACAAAATTTATCACAATACTCGCAGAAATATCGACGATCTGCGGGATCGAATAACAAACGCGGTCAATGCTATTCCGGGAAGAACAGTTAGAATAGCGTAACAACATGTGGAAAAGCGGGCACGCTTTTATGCCTTATATAGCAAACTGTCATTATTTTTTCATACACGCTGTTTAACCCTAATATATTTATACAGGGTCATAGCAAATGCTTGGCTATGATATCAAATGTAAAGATTTCTAGTTGCCGCTCCATAAATATTGAATGTTACTGTTCTATACGCTAGAGTTAAATTATTTGCATAACATACTCTAAGTTTGATACTTGTTCATGTATAGCGGCACAAATTTATTAACATGGTCATCGCCTATGTTAATTTATAATGACCCCGTGTTTTTTTACGTAAATTCGCGAGGGTTACGTTCTAGAAAACTCCCGCGAATGTCAAATACGCGAATGTTAAGTCTATCTCTCAATGCTGTATGGGGGGTTACGTTCCAATCAAAAATAAATATACAAAAATGTTCAAGTAATAAATATTTTAAGTTTTAACTGAATGTGGATGCATTAAAGATACCTATTATTAATGAGAATTATAATTTTTATTTTATTCAATAATAATATTTTTAAAGAAAACATTGCTTAGTTAGTGATTCCACAGAATTTGATTTCATGTAATAAAATTAACCGTAAACTTAACTTACACTTTTATATTTTTATATGGCCAAATATATATTTCATAAGTAGACGAATAAACTGGATTTATAGTATTTCATGGCACTTTTTCGGTAATTTACTTAGTAGAATTTAAAAAATGCATTGTATTTCTTACTAATAATTTTTTGTTTTGATTAAAAATTAATTGGTTTTGACAAAAAAACATACGAGTTGCACTGGCCAAGACAAAGCCAAACATTGAAGAATTACTTCAGGCACAGCAAATGCATCCTTCCCATTAACATTGTTATTTACGGAGATTACATAACCTGTAATATTTTCTAAATACATAATGTTTGTAAAGAAATGTTTTATTTACTACAATTTTCATTTTTACTTTATCATACGCAGTATGATAAAGTATTGTAATCATGCCGAAAAAAAAAATTGAGATTTTAGCGGAAATAGGTCTTTTTGGATCCCCTGAACATTTTTGACCAAGGTACAAAAAAATGTCTGTGTGTGTGTGTGTGTGTGTGTGCGTGTGTGTGTACCCGTATTTTGTGGAGACGATTCCGGAGAAACTACTAAAGGTATCGGGACGAAAGTTCCTATTTAGAAGTTTCATGACCAAACTTAGAGCTGAAAAGCTTTTGGTTCAAAAGGCTCCAAAGGAACTGGCTGTTTCCTCTAAGCATTTTTCACGGATTTTGCAAATGTGCTGCCATTTCTGTAATTTCGTCAAAATAGTTAAATAATACATTAAAGTAGAGGAAATTTTGAATAATTTATGCCTATGATATTTTTTTCTAAATTTAATAGCTTAGCTTCAAGAGCAAATTCTATTTGATCGAGATCGGTCGCATCTGCATTGATATGAAACTACATAGTAGCCTGGATTTGACAAGTATTTTTTTGTGCTGTCACCACAGAAATGTCTATGGCTGTCACACTCGAAAACAGCTGATTTCATCACAGGTTGGAGAACCGCTATCGCTCTAGTGCGGCAATGTACAAAATACAAAATTCAAATAAAATAAGATCACCAATTTGATTGTTTGTTGATAAGAAATATCAACCCGTTGTTATATCTAATTGTAAAAACGATAAATTGAGAAAATTGTAAATAAAGTATAGCGATGAGTTTAGTTATATTTTAGTATGTTGGTACGGATGTGACATCTACAGTGACATGAACGAATATAAATCTGTCAGAATTTGAAATAGCTTTTCAAACTTGACGTTTCTTAGAAGTGGTATCAACCTAACATTTCCTATACAGAAATATAACTATTTTTGATTTTTTTTATATCCATATTTCTCAAAAAGCAACACAAAAAACGTTGATGTCACTCCTGCCGAAAGCGCCGCAGCACCGCTCGTCGCGCTATTCCGTACTTTCGGCACTTGTGAGATAAATAACTATTATTCTGATGACAGTACCTAGTGCCAAATGCTGATGCTTTGACAATACCTACTATTGACACTATTGACTATCAAAATATCTGTCAAATCCCGGCTAACTAGTTTATATTTAATGCAGACACGATTTATCTCAATCAAATAGATTCTCATGCAGCTAAACTATTAATTTTATATTTTGTATGATAAAGTCATGTGCCTGGCCACATCAGATTTTTTATTATTGGGGTCCGCAAGCTATCGAAAATTTTTTAAAGGGACCGTGACGCAGGAAATTTAAAAAAGTTTGAGAACCGCTGCCCTAGAGCAACGCGGCTTTCAGAAATGAATTCCTCGGCCAATTTCCCATCCGATACCGTTTGAACCGTCAACATCGGTCGATTAGATCGGACACAGTTTGCGTTCAAAGTTTCTAACATAGTAAAATGGGTGTTTTTAGCATCATTTTTGATAATTGGGAACGTAATAACTGTCGAACTGTTCCAAATAAGTAAAATCTAATTATACCGGCGTAATCAGCGTCAAAAATTGTATCAAGAACCACAAGCTTAATTTGATTGAAGGTAGTTGAGTTTTTGCCGACTGGCTAAAATTTTGTAAGAAATCACATATTTAAAAAAATAATTTTGAAGTAGCACAACTATGTCAAAAACAAGGCCCCGGATCAACATGAAACCTTTGCTATCTTACTAAAATAAGTGCGCTGATTACAAATTTACATAGGAAAAGTCTCTATCTCTACTGGTTACAGAGTTGTGCTGAAATTACGGTTTTTCAAATAATACAAAAATAAGCGAAATGGACCATAGAACATGAAAATGGTAAATCTTAGGCATATCAAAATGTATATATTTTTGATTGGCTCAACGAGAGCTATCATTTGGTGGTAGGTAAACCTTTCTATCACCAACGGTTGCAATGTTCAATTTTTTTCTATCTAAAGGTGCTAAATTTAGAACGAAATAACAATTATAATTTTTTGAGAGATAGAGCGTTCTAATGTAGTCGGGCTTATGCATTGGGATGTACTGAATTCAACGGTGAGGTCGGTTTTCCCGTAGCGTGTACGGTTTGGCCAGAAAGTGGGAAACTATAATTTCCGTGGTTTATCGCGTTTTTCTCGCGAACCGATCACCCTAGAGCAACGCGGCTTTCAGAAATGAATTCCTCGGCCAATTTCCCATCCGATACCGTTTGAACCGTCAACATCGGTCGATTAGATCGGACACAGTTTGCGTTCAAAGTTTCTAACATTGTAAAATGGGTGTTTTTAGCATCATTTTTGATAATTGGGAACGTAATAACTGTCGAACTGTTCCAAATAAGTAAAATCTAATTATACCGGCGTAATCAGCGTCAAAAATTGTATCAAGAACCACAAGCTTAATTTGATTGAAGGTAGTTGAGTTTTTGCCGACTGGCTAAAATTTTGTAAGAAATCACATATTTTAAAAAATTATTTTGAAGTTGCACAACTATGTCAAAAACAAGGCCCCGGATCAACATGAAACCTTTGCTATCTTACTAAAATGAGTGCGCTGATTACAAATTTACATAGGAAAAGTCTCTGTCTCTACTGGTTACAGAGTTGTGCTGAAATTACGGTTTTTCAAATAATACAAAAATAAGCGAAATGGACCATAGAACATGAAAATGGTAAATCTTAGGCATATCAAAATATATATATTTTTGATAGACTCAACGAGAGCTATCATTTGGTGGTAGGTAAACCATTCTATCACCAACGGTTGCAATGTTAAATTTTTTTCTATCTAAAAGTGCTAAATTTAGAACGAAATAACAATTATAATTTTTTGAGAGATAGAGCGTTCTAATGTAGTCAGGCTTATGCATTGGGATGTACTGAATTCAACGGTGAGGTCGGTTTTCCCGTAGCGTGTACGGTTTGGCCAGAAAGTGGGAAACTATAATTTCCGTGGTTTATCGCGTTTATCTCGCGTACCGATCACCCTAGAGCAACGCGGCTTTCAGAAATGAATTCCTCGGCCAATTTTCCATCCGATACCGTTTGAACCGTCAACATCGGTCGATTAGATCGGACACAGTTTGCGTTCAAAGTTTCTAACATAGTAAAATGGGTGTTTTTTTCATCATTTTTGATAATTAGGAACGTAATAACTGTCGAACTGTTCCAAATAAGTAAAATCTAATTATACCGGCGTAATCAGCGTCAAAAATTGTATCAAGAACCACAAGCTTAATTTGATTGAAGGTAGTTGAGTTTTGCCGACTGGCTAAAATTTTGTAAGAAATCACATATTTTAAAAAATTATTTTGAAGTTGCACAACTATGTCAAAAACAAGGCCCCGGATCAACATGAAACCTTTGCTATCTTACTAAAATGAGTGCGCTGATTACAAATTTACATAGGAAAAGTCTCTGTCTCTACTGGTTACAGAGTTGTGCTGAAATTACGGTTTTTCAAATAATACAAAAATAAGCGAAATGGACCATAGAACATGAAAATGGTAAATCTTAGGCATATCAAAATATATATATTTTTGATAGACTCAACGAGAGCTATCATTTGGTGGTAGGTAAACCATTCTATCACCAACGGTTGCAATGTTAAATTTTTTTCTATCTAAAAGTGCTAAATTTAGAACGAAATAACAATTATAATTTTTTGAGAGATAGAGCGTTCTAATGTAGTCAGGCTTATGCATTGGGATGTACTGAATTCAACGGTGAGGTCGGTTTTCCCGTAGCGTGTACGGTTTGGCCAGAAAGTGGGAAACTATAATTTCCGTGGTTTATCGCGTTTTTCTCGCGTACCGATCACCCTAGAGCAACGCGGCTTTCAGAAATGAATTCCTCGGCCAATTTTCCATCCGATACCGTTTGAACCGTCAACATCGGTCGATTAGATCGGACACAGTTTGCGTTCAAAGTTTCTAACATAGTAAAATGGGTGTTTTTAGCATCATTTTTGATAATTGGGAACGTAATAACTGTCGAACTGTTCCAAATAAGTAAAATCTAATTATACCGGCGTAATCAGCGTCAAAAATTGTATCAAGAACCACAAGCTTAATTTGATTGAAGGTAGTTGAGTTTTTGCCGACTGGCTAAAACTTTGTAAGAAATCACATATTTTAAAAAATTATTTTGAAGTTGCACAACTATGTCAAAAACAAGACCCCGGATCAACATGAAACCTTTGCTATCTTACTAAAATGAGTGCGCTGATTACAAATTTACATAGGAAAAGTCTCTGTCTCTACTGGTTACAGAGTTGTGCTGAAATTACGGTTTTTCAAATAATACAAAAATAAGCGAAATGGACCATAGAACATAAAAATGGTAAATCTTAGGCATATCAAAATATATATATTTTTGATAGACTCAACGAGAGCTATCATTTGGTGGTAGGTAAACCATTCTATCACCAACGGTTGCAATGTTAAATTTTTTTCTATCTAAAAGTGCTAAATTTAGAACGAAATAACAATTATAATTTTTTGAGAGATAGAGCGTTCTAATGTAGTCAGGCTTATGCATTGGGATGTACTGAATTCAACGGTGAGGTCGGTTTTCCCGTAGCGTGTACGGTTTGGCCAGAAAGTGGGAAACTATAATTTCCGTGGTTTATCGCGTTTTTCTCGCGTACCGATCACCCTAGAGCAACGCGGCTTTCAGAAATGAATTCCTCGGCCAATTTTCCATCCGATACCGTTTGAACCGTCAACATCGGTCGATTAGATCGGACACAGTTTGCGTTCAAAGTTTCTAACATAGTAAAATGGGAGTTTTTAGCATCATTTTTGATAATTGGGAACGTAATAACTGTCGAACTGTTCCAAATAAGTAAAATCTAATTATACCGGCGTAATCAGCGTCAAAAATTGTATCAAGAACCACAAGCTTAATTTGATTGAAGGTAGTTGAGGTTTTGCCGACTGGCTAAAATTTTGTAAGAAATCACATATTTTAAAAAATAATTTTGAAGTAGCACAACTATGTCAAAAACAAGGCCCCGGATCAACATGAAACCTTTGCTATCTTACTAAAATGAGTGCGCTGATTACAAATTTACATAGGAAAAGTCTCTGTCTCTACTGGTTACAGAGTTGTGCTGAAATTACGGTTTTTCAAATAATACAAAAATAAGCGAAATGGACCATAGAACATGAAAATGGTAAATCTTAGGCATATCAAAATATATATATTTTTGATAGACTCAACGAGAGCTATCATTTGGTGGTAGGTAAACCATTCTATCACCAACGGTTGCAATGTTAAATTTTTTTCTATCTAAAAGTGCTAAATTTAGAACGAAATAACAATTATAATTTTTTGAGAGATAGAGCGTTCTAATGTAGTCAGGCTTATGCATTGGGATGTACTGAATTCAACGGTGAGGTCGGTTTTCCCGTAGCGTGTACGGTTTGGCCAGAAAGTGGGAAACTATAATTTCCGTGGTTTATCGCGTTTTTCTCGCGTACCGATCACCCTAGAGCAACGCGGCTTTCAGAAATGAATTCCTCGGCCAATTTTCCATCCGATACCGTTTGAACCGTCAACATCGGTCGATTAGATCGGACACAGTTTGCGTTCAAAGTTTCTAACATAGTAAAATGGGTGTTTTTAGCATCATTTTTGATAATTGGGAACGTAATAACTGTCGAACTGTTCCAAATAAGTAAAATCTAATTATACCGGCGTAATCAGCGTCAAAAATTGTATCAAGAACCACAAGCTTAATTTGATTGAAGGTAGTTGAGTTTTTGCCGACTGGCTAAAATTTTGTAAGAAATCACATATTTAAAAAAATAATTTTGAAGTAGCACAACTATGTCAAAAACAAGGCCCCGGATCAACATGAAACCTTTGCTATCTTACTAAAATGAGTGCGCTGATTACAAATTTACATAGGAAAAGTCTCTATCTCTACTGGTTACAGAGTTGTGCTGAAATTACGGTTTTTCAAATAATACAAAAATAAGCGAAATGGACCATAGAACATGAAAATGGTAAATCTTAGGCATATCAAAATGTATATATTTTTGATAGACTCAACGAGAGCTATCATTTGGTGGTAGGTAAACCTTTCTATCACCAACGGTTGCAATGTTCAATTTTTTTCTATCTAAAAGTGCTAAATTTAGAACGAAATAACAATTATAATTTTTTGAGAGATAGAGCGTTCTAATGTAGTCAGGGTTATGCATTGGGATGTACTGAATTCAACGGTGAGGTCGGTTTTCCCGTAGCGTGTACGGTTTGGCCAGAAAGTGGGAAACTATAATTTCCGCGGTTTATCGCGTTTTTCTCGCGAACCGATCACCCTAGAGCAACGCGGCTTTCAGAAATGAATTCCTCGGCCAATTTCCCATCCGATGCCGTTTGAACCGTCAACATCGGTCGATTAGATCGGACACAGTTTGCGTTCAAAGTTTCTAACATAGTAAAATGGGTGTTTTTAGCATCATTTTTGATAATTGGGAACGTAATAACTGTCGAACTGTTCCAAATAAGTAAAATCTAATTATACCGGCGTAATCAGCGTCAAAAATTGTATCAAGAACCACAAGCTTAATTTGATTGAAGGTAGTTGAGGTTTTGCCGACTGGCTAAAATTTTGTAAGAAATCACATATTTTAAAAAATAATTTTGAAGTAGCACAACTATGTCAAAAACAAGGCCCCGGATCAACATGAAACCTTTGCTATCTTACTAAAATGAGTGCGCTGATTACAAATTTACATAGGAAAAGTCTCTGTCTCTACTGGTTACAGAGTTGTGCTGAAATTACGGTTTTTCAAATAATACAAAAATAAGCGAAATGGACCATAGAACATGAAAATGGTAAATCTTAGGCATATCAAAATATATATATTTTTGATAGACTCAACGAGAGCTATCATTTGGTGGTAGGTAAACCATTCTATCACCAACGGTTGCAATGTTAAATTTTTTTCTATCTAAAAGTGCTAAATTTAGAACGAAATAACAATTATAATTTTTTGAGAGATAGAGCGTTCTAATGTAGTCAGGCTTATGCATTGGGATGTACTGAATTCAACGGTGAGGTCGGTTTTCCCGTAGCGTGTACGGTTTGGCCAGAAAGTGGGAAACTATAATTTCCGTGGTTTATCGCGTTTTTCTCGCGTACCGATCACCCTAGAGCAACGCGGCTTTCAGAAATGAATTCCTCGGCCAATTTCCCATCCGATGCCGTTTGAACCGTCAACATCGGTCGATTAGATCGGACACAGTTTGCGTTCAAAGTTTCTAACATAGTAAAATGGGTGTTTTTAGCATCATTTTTGATAATTGGGAACGTAATAACTGTCGAACTGCTCCAAATAAGTAAAATCTAATTATACCGGCGTAATCAGCGTCAAAAATTGTATCAAGAACCACAAGCTTAATTTGATTGAAGGTAGTTGAGTTTTTGCCGACTGGCTAAAATTTTGTAAGAAATCACATATTTAAAAAAATAATTTTGAAGTAGCACAACTATGTCAAAAACAAGGCCCCGGATCAACATGAAACCTTTGCTTACTAAAATGAGTGCGCTGATTACAAATTTACATAGGAAAAGTCTCTATCTCTACTGGTTACAGAGTTGTGCTGAAATTACGGTTTTTCAAATAATACAAAAATTAGCGAAATGGACCATAGAACATGAAAATGGTAAATCTTAGGCATATCAAAATGTATATATTTTTGATAGACTCAACGAGAGCTATCATTTGGTGGTAGGTAAACCTTTCTATCACCAACGGTTGCAATGTTCAATTTTTTTCTATCTTCTATCTCTATTTAGAACGAAATAACAATTATAATTTTTTGAGAGATAGAGCGTTCTAATGTAGTCAGGCTTATGCATTGGGATGTACTGAATTCAACGGTGAGGTCGGTTTTCCCGTAGCGTGTACGGTTTGGCCAGAAAGTGGGAAACTATAATTTCCGCGGTTTATCGCGTTTTTCTCGCGAACCGATCACCCTAGAGCAACGCGGCTTTCAGAAATAAATTCCTCGGCCAATTTCCCATCCGATGCCGTTTGAACCGTCAACATCGGTCGATTAGATCGGACACAGTTTGCGTTCAAAGTTTCTAACATAGTAAAATGGGTGTTTTTAGCATCATTTTTGATAATTGGGAACGTAATAACTGTCGAACTGTTCCAAATAAGTAAAATCTAATTATACCGGCGTAATCAGCGTCAAAAATTGTATCAAGAACCACAAGCTTAAATTGATTGAAGGTAGTTGAGGTTTTGCCGACTGGCTAAAATTTTGTAAGAAATCACATATTTTAAAAAATAATTTTGAAGTAGCACAACTATGTCAAAAACAAGGCCCCGGATCAACATGAAACCTTTGCTATCTTACTAAAATGAGTGCGCTGATTACAAATTTACATAGGAAAAGTCTCTGTCTCTACTGGTTACAGAGTTGTGCTGAAATTACGGTTTTTCAAATAATACAAAAATAAGCGAAATGGACCATAGAACATGAAAATGGTAAATCTTAGGCATATCAAAATGTATATATTTTTGATAGACTCAACGAGAGCTATCATTTGGTGGTAGGTAAACCTTTCTATCACCAACGGTTGCAATGTTCAATTTTTTTCTATCTAAAAGTGCTAAATTTAGAACGAAATAACAATTATAATTTTTTGAGAGATAGAGCGTTCTAATGTAGTCAGGCTTATGCATTGGGATGTACTGAATTCAACGGTGAGGTCGGTTTTCCCGTAGCGTGTACGGTTTGGCCAGAAAGTGGGAAACTATAATTTCCCCGGTTTATCGCGTTTTTCTCGCGAACCGATCACCCTAGAGCAACGCGGCTTTCAGAAATGAATTCCTCGGCCAATTTCCCATCCGATGCCGTTTGAACCGTCAACATCGGTCGATTAGATCGGACACAGTTTGCGTTCAAAGTTTCTAACATAGTAAAATGGGTGTTTTTAGCATCATTTTTGATAATTGGGAACGTAATAACTGTCGAACTGTTCCAAATAAGTAAAATCTAATTATACCGGCGTAATCAGCGTCAAAAATTGTATCAAGAACCACAAGCTTAATTTGATTGAAGGTAGTTGAGGTTTTGCCGACTGGCTAAAATTTTGTAAGAAATCACATATTTTAAAAAATAATTTTGAAGTAGCACAACTATGTCAAAAACAAGGCCCCGGATCAACATGAAACCTTTGCTATCTTACTAAAATGAGTGCGCTGATTACAAATTTACATAGGAAAAGTCTCTGTCTCTACTGGTTACAGAGTTGTGCTGAAATTACGGTTTTTCAAATAATACAAAAATAAGCGAAATGGACCATAGAACATGAAAATGGTAAATCTTAGGCATATCAAAATATATATATATTTTTGATAGACTCAACGAGAGCTATCATTTGGTGGTAGGTAAACCTTTCTATCACCAACGGTTGCAATGTTAAATTTTTTTCTATCTAAAAGTGCTAAATTTAGAACGAAATAACAATTATAATTTTTTGAGAGATAGAGCGTTCTAATGTAGTCAGGCTTATGCATTGGGATGTACTGAATTCAACGGTGAGGTCGGTTTTCCCGTAGCGTGTACGGTTTGGCCAGAAAGTGGGAAACTATAATTTCCGCGGTTTATCGCGTTTTTCTCGCGAACCGATCACCCTAGAGCAACGCGGCTTTCAGAAATGAATTCCACGGCCAATTTCCCATCCGATGCCGTTTGAACCGTCAACATCGGTCGATTAGATCGGACACAGTTTGCGTTCAAAGTTTCTAACATAGTAAAATGGGTGTTTTTAGCATCATTTTTGATAATTGGGAACGTAATAACTGTCGAACTGTTCCAAATAAGTAAAATCTAATTATACCGGCGTAATCAGCGTCAAAAATTGTATCAAGAACCACAAGCTTAATTTGATTGAAGGTAGTTGAGGTTTTGCCGACTGGCTAAAATTTTGTAAGAAATCACATATTTTAAAAAATAATTTTGAAGTAGCACAACTATGTCAAAAACAAGGCCCCGGATCAACATGAAACCTTTGCTATCTTACTAAAATGAGTGCGCTGATTACAAATTTACATAGGAAAAGTCTCTGTCTCTACTGGTTACAGAGTTGTGCTGAAATTACGGTTTTTCAAATAATACAAAAATAAGCGAAATGGACCATAGAACATGAAAATGGTAAATCTTAGGCATATCAAAATATATATATTTTTGATAGACTCAACGAGAGCTATCATTTGGTGGTAGGTAAACCATTCTATCACCAACGGTTGCAATGTTAAATTTTTTTCTATCTAAAAGTGCTAAATTTAGAACGAAATAACAATTATAATTTTTTGAGAGATAGAGCGTTCTAATGTAGTCAGGCTTATGCATTGGGATGTACTGAATTCAACGGTGAGGTCGGTTTTCCCGTAGCGTGTACGGTTTGGCCAGAAAGTGGGAAACTATAATTTCCGCGGTTTATCGCGTTTTTCTCGCGAACCGATCACCCTAGAGCAACGCGGCTTTCAGAAATAAATTCCTCGGCCAATTTCCCATCCGATGCCGTTTGAACCGTCAACATCGGTCGATTAGATCGGACACAGTTTGCGTTCAAAGTTTCTAACATAGTAAAATGGGTGTTTTTAGCATCATTTTTGATAATTGGGAACGTAATAACTGTCGAACTGTTCCAAATAAGTAAAATCTAATTATACCGGCGTAATCAGCGTCAAAAATTGTATCAAGAACCACAAGCTTAATTTGATTGAAGGTAGTTGAGGTTTTGCCGACTGGCTAAAATTTTGTAAGAAATCACATATTTTAAAAAATAATTTTGAAGTAGCACAACTATGTCAAAAACAAGGCCCCGGATCAACATGAAACCTTTGCTATCTTACTAAAATGAGTGCGCTGATTACAAATTTACATAGGAAAAGTCTCTGTCTCTACTGGTTACAGAGTTGTGCTGAAATTACGGTTTTCAAATAATACAAAAATAAGCGAAATGGACCATAGAACATGAAAATGGTAAATCTTAGGCATATCAAAATATATATATTTTTGATAGACTCAACGAGAGCTATCATTTGGTGGTAGGTAAACCTTTCTATCACCAACGGTTGCAATGTTAAATTTTTTTCTATCTAAAAGTGCTAAATTTAGAACGAAATAACAATTATAATTTTTTGAGAGATAGAGCGTTCTAATGTAGTCAGGCTTATGCATTGGGATGTACTGAATTCAACGGTGAGGTCGGTTTTCCCGTAGCGTGTACGGTTTGGCCAGAAAGTGGGAAACTATAATTTCCGCGGTTTATCGCGTTTTTCTCGCGAACCGATCACCCTAGAGCAACGCGGCTTTCAGAAATGAATTCCTCGGCCAATTTCCCATCCGATGCCGTTTGAACCGTCAACATCGGTCGATTAGATCGGACACAGTTTGCGTTCAAAATTTCTAACATAGTAAAATGGGTGTTTTTAGCATCATTTTTGATAATTGGGAACGTAATAACTGTCGAACTGTTCCAAATAAGTAAAATCTAATTATACCGGCGTAATCAGCGTCAAAAATTGTATCAAGAACCACAAGCTTAATTTGATTGAAGGTAGTTGAGGTTTTGCCGACTGGCTAAAATTTTGTAAGAAATCACATATTTTAAAAAATAATTTTGAAGTAGCACAACTATGTCAAAAACAAGGCCCCGGATCAACATGAAACCTTTGCTATCTTACTAAAATGAGTGCGCTGATTACAAATTTACATAGGAAAAGTCTCTGTCTCTACTGGTTACAGAGTTGTGCAGAAATTACGGTTTTTCAAATAATACAAAAATAAGCGAAATGGACCATAGAACATGAAAATGGTAAATCTTAGGCATATCAAAATATATATATTTTTGATAGACTCAACGAGAGCTATCATTTGGTGGTAGGTAAACCATTCTATCACCAACGGTTGCAATGTTAAATTTTTTTCTATCTAAAAGTGCTAAATTTAGAACGAAATAACAATTATAATTTTTTGAGAGATAGAGCGTTCTAACGTAGTCAGGCTTATGCATTGGGATGTACTGAATTCAACGGTGAGGTCGGTTTTCCCGTAGCGTGTACGGTTTGGCCAGAAAGTGGGAAACTATAATTTCCGTGGTTTATCGCGTTTTTCTCGCGTACCGATCACCCTAGAGCAACGCGGCTTTCAGAAATGAATTCCTCGGCCAATTTTCTATCCGATACCGTTTGAACCGTCAACATCGGTCGATTAGATCGGACACAGTTTGCGTTCAAAGTTTCTAACATAGTAAAATGGGTGTTTTTAGCATCATTTTTGATAATTGGGAACGTAATAACTGTCGAACTGTTCCAAATAAGTAAAATCTAATTATACCGGCGTAATCAGCGTCAAAAATTGTATCAAGAACCACAAGCTTAATTTGATTGAAGGTAGTTGAGTTTTGCCGACTGGCTAAAATTTTGTAAGAAATCACATATTTTAAAAAATAATTTTGAAGTAGCACAACTATGTCAAAAACAAGGCCCCGGATCAACATGAAACCTTTGCTATCTTACTAAAATGAGTGCGCTGATTACAAATTTACATAGGAAAAGTCTCTGTCTCTACTGGTTACAGAGTTGTGCTGAAATTACGGTTTTCAAATAATACAAAAATAAGCGAAATGGACCATAGAACATGAAAATGGTAAATCTTAGGCATATCAAAATATATATATTTTTGATAGACTCAACGAGAGCTATCATTTGGTGGTAGGTAAACCTTTCTATCACCAACGGTTGCAATGTTAAATTTTTTTCTATCTAAAAGTGCTAAATTTAGAACGAAATAACAATTATAATTTTTTGAGAGATAGAGCGTTCTAATGTAGTCAGGCTTATGCATTGGGATGTACTGAATTCAACGGTGAGGTCGGTTTTCCCGTAGCGTGTACGGTTTGGCCAGAAAGTGGGAAACTATAATTTCCGCGGTTTATCGCGTTTTTCTCGCGAACCGATCACCCTAGAGCAACGCGGCTTTCAGAAATGAATTCCTCGGCCAATTTCCCATCCGATGCCGTTTGAACCGTCAACATCGGTCGATTAGATCGGACACAGTTTGCGTTCAAAATTTCTAACATAGTAAAATGGGTGTTTTTAGCATCATTTTTGATAATTGGGAACGTAATAACTGTCGAACTGTTCCAAATAAGTAAAATCTAATTATACCGGCGTAATCAGCGTCAAAAATTGTATCAAGAACCACAAGCTTAATTTGATTGAAGGTAGTTGAGGTTTTGCCGACTGGCTAAAATTTTGTAAGAAATCACATATTTTAAAAAATAATTTTGAAGTAGCACAACTATGTCAAAAACAAGGCCCCGGATCAACATGAAACCTTTGCTATCTTACTAAAATGAGTGCGCTGATTACAAATTTACATAGGAAAAGTCTCTGTCTCTACTGGTTACAGAGTTGTGCAGAAATTACGGTTTTTCAAATAATACAAAAATAAGCGAAATGGACCATAGAACATGAAAATGGTAAATCTTAGGCATATCAAAATATATATATTTTTGATAGACTCAACGAGAGCTATCATTTGGTGGTAGGTAAACCATTCTATCACCAACGGTTGCAATGTTAAATTTTTTTCTATCTAAAAGTGCTAAATTTAGAACGAAATAACAATTATAATTTTTTGAGAGATAGAGCGTTCTAACGTAGTCAGGCTTATGCATTGGGATGTACTGAATTCAACGGTGAGGTCGGTTTTCCCGTAGCGTGTACGGTTTGGCCAGAAAGTGGGAAACTATAATTTCCGTGGTTTATCGCGTTTTTCTCGCGAACCGATCACCCTAGAGCAACGCGGCTTTCAGAAATGAATTCCTCGGCCAATTTCCCATCCGATGCCGTTTGAACCGTCAACATCGGTCGACTAGATCGGACACAGTTTGCGTTCAAAGTTTCTAACATAGTAAAATGGGTGTTTTTAGCATCATTTTTGATAATTGGGAACGTAATAACTGTCGAACTGTTCCAAATAAGTAAAATCTAATTATACCGGCGTAATCAGCGTCAAAAATTGTATCAAGAACCACAAGCTTAATTTGATTGAAGGTAGTTGAGGTTTTGCCGACTGGCTAAAATTTTGTAAGAAATCACATATTTTAAAAAATAATTTTGAAGTAGCACAACTATGTCAAAAACAAGGCCCCGGATCAACATGAAACCTTTGCTATCTTACTAAAATGAGTGCGCTGATTACAAATTTACATAGGAAAAGTCTCTGTCTCTACTGGTTACAGAGTTGTGCTGAAATTACGGTTTTTCAAATAATACAAAAATAAGCGAAATGGACCATAGAACATGAAAATGGTAAATCTTAGGCATATCAAAATATATATATTTTTGATCGACTCAACGAGAGCTATCATTTGGTGGTAGGTAAACCTTTCTATCACCAACGGTTGCAATGTTCAATTTTTTTCTATCTAAAAGTGCTAAATTTAGAACGAAATAACAATTATAATTTTTTGAGAGATAGAGCGTTCTAATGTAGTCAGGCTTATGCATTGGGATGTACTGAATTCAACGGTGAGGTCGGTTTTCCCGTAGCGTGTACGGTTTGGCCAGAAAGTGGGAAACTATAATTTCCGCGGTTTATCGCGTTTTTCTCGCGAACCGATCACCCTAGAGCAACGCGGCTTTCAGAAATGAATTCCTCGGCCAATTTCCCATCCGATGCCGTTTGAACCGTCAACATCGGTCGATTAGATCGGACACAGTTTGCGTTCAAAGTTTCTAACATAGTAAAATGGGTGTTTTTAGCATCATTTTTGATAATTGGGAACGTAATAACTGTCGAACTGTTCCAAATAAGTAAAATCTAATTATACCGGCGTAATCAGCGTCAAAAATTGTATCAAGAACCACAAGCTTAATTTGATTGAAGGTAGTTGAGGTTTTGCCGACTGGCTAAAATTTTGTAAGAAATCACATATTTTAAAAAATAATTTTGAAGTAGCACAACTATGTCAAAAACAAGGCCCCGGATCAACATGAAACCTTTGCTATCTTACTAAAATGAGTGCGCTGATTACAAATTTACATAGGAAAAGTCTCTGTCTCTACTGGTTACAGAGTTGTGCTGAAATTACGGTTTTTCAAATAATACAAAAATAAGCGAAATGGACCATAGAACATGAAAATGGTAAATCTTAGGCATATCAAAATATATATATTTTTGATAGACTCAACGAGAGCTATCATTTGGTGGTAGGTAAACCATTCTATCACCAACGGTTGCAATGTTAAATTTTTTTCTATCTAAAAGTGCTAAATTTAGAACGAAATAACAATTATAATTTTTTGAGAGATAGAGCGTTCTAATGTAGTCAGGCTTATGCATTGGGATGTACTGAATTCAACGGTGAGGTCGGTTTTCCCGTAGCGTGTACGGTTTGGCCAGAAAGTGGGAAACTATAATTTCCGTGGTTTATCGCGTTTTTCTCGCGTACCGATCACCCTAGAGCAACGCGGCTTTCAGAAATGAATTCCTAGGCCAATTTTCTATCCGATACCGTTTGAACCGTCAACATCGGTCGATTAGATCGGACACAGTTTGCGTTCAAAGTTTCTAACATAGTAAAATGGGTTTTTAGCATCATTTTTGATAATTGGGAACGTAATAACTGTCGAACTGTTCCAAATAAGTAAAATCTAATTATACCGGCGTAATCAGCGTCAAAAATTGTATCAAGAACCACAAGCTTAATTTGATTGAAGGTAGTTGAGTTTTTGCCGACTGGCTAAAATTTTGTAAGAAATCACATATTTAAAAAAATAATTTTGAAGTAGCACAACTATGTCAAAAACAAGCCCCCGGATCAACATGAAACCTTTGCTATCTTACTAAAATGAGTGCGCTGATTACAAATTTACATAGGAAAAGTCTCTATCTCTACTGGTTACAGAGTTGTGCTGAAATTACGGTTTTTCAAATAATACAAAAATAAGCGAAATGGACCATAGAACATGGAAATGGTAAATCTTAGGCATATCAAAATATATATATTTTTGATAGACTCAACGAGAGCTATCATTTGGTGGTAGGTAAACCTTTCTATCACCAACGGTTGCAATGTTCAATTTTTTTCTATCTAAAAGTGCTAAATTTAGAACGAAATAACAATTATAATTTTTTGAGAGATAGAGCGTTCTAATGTAGTCAGGCTTATGCATTGGGATGTACTGAATTCAACGGTGAGGTCGGTTTTCCCGTAGCGTGTACGGTTTGGCCAGAAAGTGGGAAACTATAATTTCCGTGGTTTATCGCGTTTTTCTCGCGAACCGATCACCCTAGAGCAACGCGGCTTTCAGAAATGAATTCCTCGGCCAATTTCCCATCCGATACCGTTTGAACCGTCAACATCGGTCGATTAGATCGGACACAGTTTGCGTTCAAAGTTTCTAACATAGTAAAATGGGTGTTTTTAGCATCATTTTTGATAATTGGGAACGTAATAACTGTCGAACTGTTCCAAATAAGTAAAATCTAATTATACCGGCGTAATCAGCGTCAAAAATTGTATCAAGAACCACAAGCTTAATTTGATTGAAGGTAGTTGAGTTTTTGCCGACTGGCTAAAATTTTGTAAGAAATCACATATTTTAAAAAATTATTTTGAAGTTGCACAACTATGTCAAAAACAAGGCCCCGGATCAACATGAAACCTTTGCTATCTTACTAAAATGAGTGCGCTGATTACAAATTTACATAGGAAAAGTCTCTGTCTCTACTGGTTACAGAGTTGTGCTGAAATTACGGTTTTTCAAATAATACAAAAATAAGCGAAATGGACCATAGAACATGAAAATGGTAAATCTTAGGCATATCAAAATGTATATATTTTTGATAGACTCAACGAGAGCTATCATTTGGTGGTAGGTAAACCTTTCTATCACCAACGGTTGCAATGTTCAATTTTTTTCTATCTAAAAGTGCTAAATTTAGAACGAAATAACAATTATATTTTTTTGAGAGATAGAGCGTTCTAATGTAGTCAGGCTTATGCATTGGGATGTACTGAATTCAACGGTGTGGTCGGTTTTCCCGTAGCGTGTACGGTTTGGCCAGAAAGTCGGAAACTATAATTTCCGTGGTTTATCGCGTTTTTCTCGCGAACCGATCACCCTAGAGCAACGCGGCTTTCAGAAATGAATTCCTCGGCCAATTTCCCATCCGATACCGTTTGAACCGTCAACATCGGTCGATTAGATCGGACACAGTTTGCGTTCAAAGTTTCTAACATAGTAAAATGGGTGTTTTTAGCATCATTTTTGATAATTGGGAACGTAATAACTGTCGAACTGTTCCAAATAAGTAAAATCTAATTATACCGGCGTAATCAGCGTCAAAAATTGTATCAAGAACCACAAGCTTAATTTGATTGAAGGTAGTTGAGTTTTTGCCGACTGGCTAAAATTTTGTAAGAAATCACATATTTAAAAAAATAATTTTGAAGTAGCACAACTATGTCAAAAACAAGGCCCCGGATCAACATGAAACCTTTGCTATCTTACTAAAATGAGTGCGCTGATTACAAATTTACATAGGAAAAGTCTCTATCTCTACTGGTTACAGAGTTGTGCTGAAATTACGGTTTTTCAAATAATACAAAAATAAGCGAAATGGACCATAGAACATGAAAATGGTAAATCTTAGGCATATCAAAATATATATATTTTTGATAGACTCAACGAGAGCTATCATTTGGTGGTAGGTAAACCTTTCTATCACCAACGGTTGCAATGTTCAATTTTTTTCTATCTAAAAGTGCTAAATTTAGAACGAAATAACAATTATAATTTTTTGAGAGATAGAGCGTTCTAATGTAGTCAGGCTTATGCATTGGGATGTACTGAATTCAACGGTGAGGTCGGTTTTCCCGTAGCGTGTACGGTTTGGCCAGAAAGTGGGAAACTATAATTTCCGTGGTTTATCGCGTTTTTCTCGCGAACCGATCACCCTAGAGCAACGCGGCTTTCAGAAATGAATTCCTCGGCCAATTTCCCATCCGATACCGTTTGAACCGTCAACATCGGTCGATTAGATCGGACACAGTTTGCGTTCAAAGTTTCTAACATAGTAAAATGGGTGTTTTTAGCATCATTTTTGATAATTGGGAACGTAATAACTGTCGAACTGTTCCAAATAAGTAAAATCTAATTATACCGGCGTAATCAGCGTCAAAAATTGTATCAAGAACCACAAGCTTAATTTGATTGAAGGTAGTTGAGTTTTTGCCGACTGGCTAAAATTTTGTAAGAAATCACATATTTTAAAAAATTATTTTGAAGTTGCACAACTATGTCAAAAACAAGGCCCCGGATCAACATGAAACCTTTGCTATCTTACTAAAATGAGTGCGCTGATTACAAATTTACATAGGAAAAGTCTCTGTCTCTACTGGTTACAGAGTTGTGCTGAAATTACGGTTTTTCAAATAATACAAAAATAAGCGAAATGGACCATAGAACATGAAAATGGTAAATCTTAGGCATACCAAAATATATATATTTTTGATAGACTCAACGAGAGCTATCATTTGGTGGTAGGTAAACCATTCTATCACCAACGGTTGCAATGTTAAATTTTTTTCTATCTAAAAGTGCTAAATTTAGAACGAAATAACAATTATATTTTTTTGAGAGATAGAGCGTTCTAATGTAGTCAGGCTTATGCATTGGGATGTACTGAATTCAACGGTGTGGTCGGTTTTCCCGTAGCGTGTACGGTTTGGCCAGAAAGTCGGAAACTATAATTTCCGTGGTTTATCGCGTTTTTCTCGCGAACCGATCACCCTAGAGCAACGCGGCTTTCAGAAATGAATTCCTCGGCCAATTTCCCATCCGATACCGTTTGAACCGTCAACATCGGTCGATTAGATCGGACACAGTTTGCGTTCAAAGTTTCTAACATAGTAAAATGGGTGTTTTTAGCATCATTTTTGATAATTGGGAACGTAATAACTGTCGAACTGTTCCAAATAAGTAAAATCTAATTATACCGGCGTAATCAGCGTCAAAAATTGTATCAAGAACCACAAGCTTAATTTGATTGAAGGTAGTTGAGTTTTTGCCGACTGGCTAAAATTTTGTAAGAAATCACATATTTAAAAAAATAATTTTGAAGTAGCACAACTATGTCAAAAACAAGGCCCCGGATCAACATGAAACCTTTGCTATCTTACTAAAATGAGTGCGCTGATTACAAATTTACATAGGAAAAGTCTCTATCTCTACTGGTTACAGAGTTGTGCTGAAATTACGGTTTTTCAAATAATACAAAAATAAGCGAAATGGACCATAGAACATGAAAATGGTAAATCTTAGGCATATCAAAATATATATATTTTTGATAGACTCAACGAGAGCTATCATTTGGTGGTAGGTAAACCTTTCTATCACCAACGGTTGCAATGTTCAATTTTTTTCTATCTAAAAGTGCTAAATTTAGAACGAAATAACAATTATAATTTTTTGAGAGATAGAGCGTTCTAATGTAGTCAGGCTTATGCATTGGGATGTACTGAATTCAACGGTGTGGTCGGTTTTCCCGTAGCGTGTACGGTTTGGCCAGAAAGTCGGAAACTATAATTTCCGTGGTTTATCGCGTTTTTCTCGCGAACCGATCACCCTAGAGCAACGCGGCTTTCAGAAATGAATTCCTCGGCCAATTTCCCATCCGATACCGTTTGAACCGTCAACATCGGTCGATTAGATCGGACACAGTTTGCGTTCAAAGTTTCTAACATAGTAAAATGGGTGTTTTTAGCATCATTTTTGATAATTGGGAACGTAATAACTGTCGAACTGTTCCAAATAAGTAAAATCTAATTATACCGGCGTAATCAGCGTCAAAAATTGTATCAAGAACCACAAGCTTAATTTGATTGAAGGTAGTTGAGTTTTTGCCGACTGGCTAAAATTTTGTAAGAAATCACATATTTTAAAAAATTATTTTGAAGTTGCACAACTATGTCAAAAACAAGGCCCCGGATCAACATGAAACCTTTGCTATCTTACTAAAATGAGTGCGCTGATTACAAATTTACATAGGAAAAGTCTCTGTCTCTACTGGTTACAGAGTTGTGCTGAAATTACGGTTTTTCAAATAATACAAAAATAAGCGAAATGGACCATAGAACATGAAAATGGTAAATCTTAGGCATATCAAAATGTATATATTTTTGATAGACTCAACGAGAGCTATCATTTGGTGGTAGGTAAACCTTTCTATCACCAACGGTTGCAATGTTCAATTTTTTTCTATCTAAAAGTGCTAAATTTAGAACGAAATAACAATTATATTTTTTTGAGAGATAGAGCGTTCTAATGTAGTCAGGCTTATGCATTGGGATGTACTGAATTCAACGGTGTGGTCGGTTTTCCCGTAGCGTGTACGGTTTGGCCAGAAAGTCGGAAACTATAATTTCCGTGGTTTATCGCGTTTTTCTCGCGAACCGATCACCCTAGAGCAACGCGGCTTTCAGAAATGAATTCCTCGGCCAATTTCCCATCCGATACCGTTTGAACCGTCAACATCGGTCGATTAGATCGGACACAGTTTGCGTTCAAAGTTTCTAACATAGTAAAATGGGTGTTTTTAGCATCATTTTTGATAATTGGGAACGTAATAACTGTCGAACTGTTCCAAATAAGTAAAATCTAATTATACCGGCGTAATCAGCGTCAAAAATTGTATCAAGAACCACAAGCTTAATTTGATTGAAGGTAGTTGAGTTTTTGCCGACTGGCTAAAATTTTGTAAGAAATCACATATTTAAAAAAATAATTTTGAAGTAGCACAACTATGTCAAAAACAAGGCCCCGGATCAACATGAAACCTTTGCTATCTTACTAAAATGAGTGCGCTGATTACAAATTTACATAGGAAAAGTCTCTATCTCTACTGGTTACAGAGTTGTGCTGAAATTACGGTTTTTCAAATAATACAAAAATAAGCGAAATGGACCATAGAACATGAAAATGGTAAATCTTAGGCATATCAAAATATATATATTTTTGATAGACTCAACGAGAGCTATCATTTGGTGGTAGGTAAACCTTTCTATCACCAACGGTTGCAATGTTCAATTTTTTTCTATCTAAAAGTGCTAAATTTAGAACGAAATAACAATTATAATTTTTTGAGAGATAGAGCGTTCTAATGTAGTCAGGCTTATGCATTGGGATGTACTGAATTCAACGGTGAGGTCGGTTTTCCCGTAGCGTGTACGGTTTGGCCAGAAAGTGGGAAACTATAATTTCCGTGGTTTATCGCGTTTTTCTCGCGAACCGATCACCCTAGAGCAACGCGGCTTTCAGAAATGAATTCCTCGGCCAATTTCCCATCCGATACCGTTTGAACCGTCAACATCGGTCGATTAGATCGGACACAGTTTGCGTTCAAAGTTTCTAACATAGTAAAATGGGTGTTTTTAGCATCATTTTTGATAATTGGGAACGTAATAACTGTCGAACTGTTCCAAATAAGTAAAATCTAATTATACCGGCGTAATCAGCGTCAAAAATTGTATCAAGAACCACAAGCTTAATTTGATTGAAGGTAGTTGAGTTTTTGCCGACTGGCTAAAATTTTGTAAGAAATCACATATTTTAAAAAATTATTTTGAAGTTGCACAACTATGTCAAAAACAAGGCCCCGGATCAACATGAAACCTTTGCTATCTTACTAAAATGAGTGCGCTGATTACAAATTTACATAGGAAAAGTCTCTGTCTCTACTGGTTACAGAGTTGTGCTGAAATTACGGTTTTTCAAATAATACAAAAATAAGCGAAATGGACCATAGAACATGAAAATGGTAAATCTTAGGCATACCAAAATATATATATTTTTGATAGACTCAACGAGAGCTATCATTTGGTGGTAGGTAAACCATTCTATCACCAACGGTTGCAATGTTAAATTTTTTTCTATCTAAAAGTGCTAAATTTAGAACGAAATAACAATTATAATTTTTTGAGAGATAGAGCGTTCTAATGTAGTCAGGCTTATGCATTGGGATGTACTGAATTCAACGGTGAGGTCGGTTTTCCCGTAGCGTGTACGGTTTGGCCAGAAAGTGGGAAACTATAATTTCCGTGGTTTATCGCGTTTTTCTCGCGTACCGATCACCCTAGAGCAACGCGGCTTTCAGAAATGAATTCCTCGGCCAATTTTCCATCCGATACCGTTTGAACCGTCAACATCGGTCGATTAGATCGGACACAGTTTGCGTTCAAAGTTTCTAACATAGTAAAATGGGTGTTTTTAGCATCATTTTTGATAATTGGGAACGTAATAACTGTCGAACTGTTCCAAATAAGTAAAATCTAATTATACCGGCGTAATCAGCGTCAAAAATTGTATCAAGAACCACAAGCTTAATTTGATTGAAGGTAGTTGAGTTTTTGCCGACTGGCTAAAATTTTGTAAGAAATCACATATTTAAAAAAATAATTTTGAAGTAGCACAACTATGTCAAAAACAAGGCCCCGGATCAACATGAAACCTTTGCTATCTTACTAAAATGAGTGCGCTGATTACAAATTTACATAGGAAAAGTCTCTATCTCTACTGGTTACAGAGTTGTGCTGAAATTACGGTTTTTCAATAATACAAAAATAAGCGAAATGGACCATAGAACATGAAAATGGTAAATCTTAGGCATATCAAAATGTATATATTTTTGATAGACTCAACGAGAGCTATCATTTGGTGGTAGGTAAACCTTTCTATCACCAACGGTTGCAATGTTCAATTTTTTTCTATCTAAAAGTGCTAAATTTAGAACGAAATAACAATTATATTTTTTTGAGAGATAGAGCGTTCTAATGTAGTCAGGCTTATGCATTGGGATGTACTGAATTCAACGGTGAGGTCGGTTTTCCCGTAGCGTGTACGGTTTGGCCAGAAAGTGGGAAACTATAATTTCCGTGGTTTATCGCGTTTTTCTCGCGAACCGATCACCCTAGAGCAACGCGGCTTTCAGAAATGAATTCCTCGGCCAATTTCCCATCCGATACCGTTTGAACCGTCAACATCGGTCGATTAGATCGGACACAGTTTGCGTTCAAAGTTTCTAACATAGTAAAATGGGTGTTTTTAGCATCATTTTTGATAATTGGGAACGTAATAACTGTCGAACTGTTCCAAATAAGTAAAATCTAATTATACCGGCGTAATCAGCGTCAAAAATTGTATCAAGAACCACAAGCTTAATTTGATTGAAGGTAGTTGAGTTTTTGCCGACTGGCTAAAATTTTGTAAGAAATCACATATTTTAAAAAATTATTTTGAAGTTGCACAACTATGTCAAAAACAAGGCCCCGGATCAACATGAAACCTTTGCTATCTTACTAAAATGAGTGCGCTGATTACAAATTTACATAGGAAAAGTCTCTGTCTCTACTGGTTACAGAGTTGTGCTGAAATTACGGTTTTTCAAATAATACAAAAATAAGCGAAATGGACCATAGAACATGAAAATGGTAAAAATTAGGCATATCAAAATATATATATTTTTGATAGACTCAACGAGAGCTATCATTTGGTGGTAGGTAAACCATTCTATCACCAACGGTTGCAATGTTAAATTTTTTTCTATCTAAAAGTGCTAAATTTGGAACGAAATAACAATTATAATTTTTTGAGAGATAGAGCTTCTAATGTAGTCAGGCTTATGCATTGGGATGTACTGAATTCAACGGTGAGGTCGGTTTTCCCGTAGCGTGTACGGTTTGGCCAGAAAGTGGGAAACTATAATTTCCGTGGTTTATCGCGTTTTTCTCGCGTACCGATCACCCTAGAGCAACGCGGCTTTCAGAAATGAATTCCTCGGCCAATTTTCCATCCGATACCGTTTGAACCGTCAACATCGGTCGATTAGATCGGACACAGTTTGCGTTCAAAGTTTCTAACATAGTAAAATGGGTGTTTTTAGCATCATTTTTGATAATTGGGAACGTAATAACTGTCGAACTGTTCCAAATAAGTAAAATCTAATTATACCGGCGTAATCAGCGTCAAAAATTGTATCAAGAACCACAAGCTTAATTTGATTGAAGGTAGTTGAGTTTTTGCCGACTGGCTAAAATTTTGTAAGAAATCACATATTTTAAAAAATTATTTTGAAGTTGCACAACTATGTCAAAAACAAGGCCCCGGATCAACATGAAACCTTTGCTATCTTACTAAAATGAGTGCGCTGATTACAAATTTACATAGGAAAAGTCTCTGTCTCTACTGGTTACAGAGTTGTGCTGAAATTACGGTTTTTCAAATAATACAAAAATAAGCGAAATGGACCATAGAACATGAAAATGGTAAATCTTAGGCATATCAAAATGTATATATTTTTGATAGACTCAACGAGAGCTATCATTTGGTGGTAGGTAAACCTTTCTATCACCAACGGTTGCAATGTTCAATTTTTTTCTATCTAAAAGTGCTAAATTTAGAACGAAATAACAATTATAATTTTTTGAGAGATAGAGCGTTCTAATGTAGTCAGGCTTATGCATTGGGATGTACTGAATTCAACGGTGAGGTCGGTTTTCCCGTAGCGTGTACGGTTTGGCCAGAAAGTGGGAAACTATAATTTCCATGGTTTATCGCGTTTTTCTCGCGAACCGATCACCCTAGAGCAACGCGGCTTTCAGAAATGAATTCCTCGGCCAATTTCCCATCCGATACCGTTTGAACCGTCAACATCGGTCGATTAGATCGGACACAGTTTGCGTTCAAAGTTTCTAACATAGTAAAATGGGTGTTTTTAGCATCATTTTTGATAATTGGGAACGTAATAACTGTCGAACTGTTCCAAATAAGTAAAATCTAATTATACCGGCGTAATCAGCGTCAAAAATTGTATCAAGAACCACAAGCTTAATTTGATTGAAGGTAGTTGAGTTTTTGCCGACTGGCTAAAATTTTGTAAGAAATCACATATTTAAAAAAATAATTTTGAAGTAGCACAACTATGTCAAAAACAAGGCCCCGGATCAACATGAAACCTTTGCTATCTTACTAAAATGAGTGCGCTGATTACAAATTTACATAGGAAAAGTCTCTATCTCTACTGGTTACAGAGTTGTGCTGAAATTACGGTTTTTCAAATAATACAAAAATAAGCGAAATGGACCATAGAACATGAAAATGGTAAATCTTAGGCATATCAAAATATATATATTTTTGATAGACTCAACGAGAGCTATCATTTGGTGGTAGGTAAACCTTTCTATCACCAACGGTTGCAATGTTCAATTTTTTTCTATCTAAAAGTGCTAAATTTAGAACGAAATAACAATTATAATTTTGAACCGTCAACATCGGTCGATTAGATCGGACACAGTTTGCGTTCAAAGTTTCTAACATAGTAAAATGGGTGTTTTTAGCATCATTTTTGATAATTGGGAACGTAATAACTGTCGAACTGTTCCAAATAAGTAAAATCTAATTATACCGGCGTAATCAGCGTCAAAAATTGTATCAAGAACCACAAGCTTAATTTGATTGAAGGTAGTTGAGTTTTTGCCGACTGGCTAAAATTTTGTAAGAAATCACATATTTAAAAAAATAATTTTGAAGTAGCACAACTATGTCAAAAACAAGGCCCCGGATCAACATGAAACCTTTGCTATCTTACTAAAATGAGTGCGCTGATTACAAATTTACATAGGAAAAGTCTCTATCTCTACTGGTTACAGAGTTGTGCTGAAATTACGGTTTTTCAAATAATACAAAAATAAGCGAAATGGACCATAGAACATGAAAATGGTAAATCTTAGGCATATCAAAATATATATATTTTTGATAGACTCAACGAGAGCTATCATTTGGTGGTAGGTAAACCTTTCTATCACCAACGGTTGCAATGTTCAATTTTTTTCTATCTAAAAGTGCTAAATTTAGAACGAAATAACAATTATAATTTTGAACCGTCAACATCGGTCGATTAGATCGGACACAGTTTGCGTTCAAAGTTTCTAACATAGTAAAATGGGTGTTTTTAGCATCATTTTTGATAATTGGGAACGTAATAACTGTCGAACTGTTCCAAATAAGTAAAATCTAATTATACCGGCGTAATCAGCGTCAAAAATTGTATCAAGAACCACAAGCTTAATTTGATTGAAGGTAGTTGAGTTTTTGCCGACTGGCTAAAATTTTGTAAGAAATCACATATTTAAAAAAATAATTTTGAAGTAGCACAACTATGTCAAAAACAAGGCCCCGGATCAACATGAAACCTTTGCTATCTTACTAAAATGAGTGCGCTGATTACAAATTTACATAGGAAAAGTCTCTATCTCTACTGGTTACAGAGTTGTGCTGAAATTACGGTTTTTCAAATAATACAAAAATAAGCGAAATGGACCATAGAACATGAAAATGGTAAATCTTAGGCATATCAAAATATATATATTTTTGATAGACTCAACGAGAGCTATCATTTGGTGGTAGGTAAACCTTTCTATCACCAACGGTTGCAATGTTCAATTTTTTTCTATCTAAAAGTGCTAAATTTAGAACGAAATAACAATTATAATTTTTTGAGAGATAGAGCGTTCTAATGTAGTCAGGCTTATGCATTGGGATGTACTGAATTCAGCGGTGAGGTCGGTTTTCCCGTAGCGTGTACGGTTTGGCCAGAAAGTGGGAAACTATAATTTCCGTGGCTTATCGCGTTTTTCTCGCGAACCGATCACCCTAGAGCAACGCGGCTTTCAGAAATGAATTCCTCGGCCAATTTCCCATCCGATACCGTTTGAACCGTCAACATCGGTCGATTAGATCGGACACAGTTTGCGTTCAAAGTTTCTAACATAGTAAAATGGGTGTTTTTAGCATCATTTTTGATAATTGGGAACGTAATAACTGTCGAACTGTTCCAAATAAGTAAAATCTAATTATACCGGCGTAATCAGCGTCAAAAATTGTATCAAGAACCACAAGCTTAATTTGATTGAAGGTAGTTGAGTTTTTGCCGACTGGCTAAAATTTTGTAAGAAATCACATATTTAAAAAAAAAATTTTGAAGTAGCACAACTATGTCAAAAACAAGGCCCCGGATCAACATGAAACCTTTGCTATCTTACTAAAATGAGTGCGCTGATTACAAATTTACATAGGAAAAGTCTCTATCTCTACTGGTTACAGAGTTGTGCTGAAATTACGGTTTTTCAAATAATACAAAAATAAGCGAAATGGACCATAGAACATGAAAATGGTAAATCTTAGGCATATCAAAATATATATATTTTTGATAGACTCAACGAGAGCTATCATTTGGTGGTAGGTAAACCTTTCTATCACCAACGGTTGCAATGTTCAATTTTTTTCTATCTAAAAGTGCTAAATTTAGAACGAAATAACAATTATAATTTTTTGAGAGATAGAGCGTTCTAATGTAGTCAGGCTTATGCATTGGGATGTACTGAATTCAACGGTGAGGTCGGTTTTCCCGTAGCGTGTACGGTTTGGCCAGAAAGTGGGAAACTATAATTTCCGTGGTTTATCGCGTTTTTCTCGCGAACCGATCACCCTAGAGCAACGCGGCTTTCAGAAATGAATTCCTCGGCCAATTTCCCATCCGATACCGTTTGAACCGTCAACATCGGTCGATTAGATCAGACACAGTTTGCGTTCAAAGTTTCTAACATAGTAAAATGGGTGTTTTTAGCATCATTTTTGATAATTGGGAACGTAATAACTGTCGAACTGTTCCAAATAAGTAAAATCTAATTATACCGGCGTAATCAGCGTCAAAAATTGTATCAAGAACCACAAGCTTAATTTGATTGAAGGTAGTTGAGTTTTTGCCGACTGGCTAAAATTTTGTAAGAAATCACATATTTAAAAAAATAATTTTGAAGTAGCACAACTATGTCAAAAACAAGGCCCCGGATCAACATGAAACCTTTGCTATCTTACTAAAATGAGTGCGCTGATTACAAATTTACATAGGAAAAGTCTCTGTCTCTACTGGTTACAGAGTTGTGCTGAAATTACGGTTTTTCAAATAATACAAAAATAAGCGAAATGGACCATAGAACATGAAAATGGTAAATCTTAGGCATATCAAAATGTATATATTTTTGATAGACTCAACGAGAGCTATCATTTGGTGGTAGGTAAACCTTTCTATCACCAACGGTTGCAATGTTCAATTTTTTTTCTATCTAAAAGTGCTAAATTTAGAACGAAATAACAATTATAATTTTTTGAGAGATAGAGCGTTCTAATGTAGTCAGGCTTATGCATTGGGATGTACTGAATTCAACGGTGAGGTCGGTTTTCCCGTAGCGTGTACGGTTTGGCCAGAAAGTGGGAAACTATAATTTCCGTGGTTTATCGCGTTTTTCTCGCGAACCGATCACCCTAGAGCAACGCGGCTTTCAGAAATGAATTCCTCGGCCAATTTCCCATCCGATACCGTTTGAACCGTCAACATCGGTCGATTAGATCGGACACAGTTTGCGTTCAAAGTTTCTAACATAGAAAAATGGGTGTTTTTAGCATCATTTTTGATAATTGGGAACGTAATAACTGTCGAACTGTTCCAAATAAGTAAAATCTAATTATACCGGCGTAATCAGCGTCAAAAATTGTATCAAGAACCACAAGCTTAATTTGATTGAAGGTAGTTGAGTTTTTGCCGACTGGCTAAAATTTTGTAAGAAATCACATATTTAAAAAAATAATTTTGAAGTAGCACAACTATGTCAAAAACAAGGCCCCGGATCAACATGAAACCTTTGCTATCTTACTAAAATGAGTGCGCTGATTACAAATTTACATAGGAAAAGTCTCTGTCTCTACTGGTTACAGAGTTGTGCTGAAATTACGGTTTTTCAAATAATACAAAAATAAGCGAAATGGACCATAGAACATGAAAATGGTAAATCTTAGGCATATCAAAATGTATATATTTTTGATAGACTCAACGAGAGCTATCATTTGGTGGTAGGTAAACCTTTCTATCACCAACGGTTGCAATGTTCAATTTTTTTCTATCTAAAAGTGCTAAATTTAGAACGAAATAACAATTATAATTTTTGGAGAGGTAGAGCGTTCTAATGTAGTCAGGCTTATGCATTGGGATGTACTGAATTCAACGGTGAGGTCGGTTTTCCCGTAGCGTGTACGGTTTGGCCAGAAAGTGGGAAACTATAATTTCCGTGGTTTATCGCGTTTTTCTCGCGTACCGATCACCCTAGAGCAACGCGGCTTTCAGAAATGAATTCCTCGGCCAATTTCCCATCCGATACCGTTTGAACCGTCAACATCGGTCGATTAGATCGGACACAGTTTGCGTTCAAAGTTTCTAACATAGTAAAATGGGTGTTTTTAGCATCATTTTTGATAATTGGGAACGTAATAACTGTCGAACTGTTCCAAATAAGTAAAATCTAATTATACCGGCGTAATCAGCGTCAAAAATTGTATCAAGAACCACAAGCTTAATTTGATTGAAGGTAGTTGAGTTTTTGCCGACTGGCTAAAATTTTGTAAGAAATCACATTTTTTAAAAAATTATTTTGAAGTTGCACAACTATGTCAAAAACAAGGCCCCGGATCAACATGAAACCTTTGCTATCTTACTAAAATGAGTGCGCTGATTACAAATTTACATAGGAAAAGTCTCTGTCTCTACTGGTTACAGAGTTGTGCTGAAATTACGGTTTTTCAAATAATACAAAAATAAGCGAAATGGACCATAGAACATGAAAATGGTAAATCTTAGGCATATCAAAATGTATATATTTTTGATAGACTCAACGAGAGCTATCATTTGGTGGTAGGTAAACCTTTCTATCACCAACGGTTGCAATGTTCAATTTTTTTTCTATCTAAAAGTGCTAAATTTAGAACGAAATAACAATTATAATTTTTTGAGAGATAGAGCGTTCTAATGTAGTCAGGCTTATGCATTGGGATGTACTGAATTCAACGGTGAGGTCGGTTTTCCCGTAGCGTGTACGGTTTGGCCAGAAAGTGGGAAACTATAATTTCCGTGGTTTATCGCGTTTTTCTCGCGAACCGATCACCCTAGAGCAACGCGGCTTTCAGAAATGAATTCCTCGGCCAATTTCCCATCCGATACCGTTTGAACCGTCAACATCGGTCGATTAGATCGGACACAGTTTGCGTTCAAAGTTTCTAACATAGAAAAATGGGTGTTTTTAGCATCATTTTTGATAATTGGGAACGTAATAACTGTCGAACTGTTCCAAATAAGTAAAATCTAATTATACCGGCGTAATCAGCGTCAAAAATTGTATCAAGAACCACAAGCTTAATTTGATTGAAGGTAGTTGAGTTTTTGCCGACTGGCTAAAATTTTGTAAGAAATCACATATTTAAAAAAATAATTTTGAAGTAGCACAACTATGTCAAAAACAAGGCCCCGGATCAACATGAAACCTTTGCTATCTTACTAAAATGAGTGCGCTGATTACAAATTTACATAGGAAAAGTCTCTGTCTCTACTGGTTACAGAGTTGTGCTGAAATTACGGTTTTTCAAATAATACAAAAATAAGCGAAATGGACCATAGAACATGAAAATGGTAAATCTTAGGCATATCAAAATGTATATATTTTATAGACTCAACGAGAGCTATCATTTGGTGGTAGGTAAACCTTTCTATCACCAACGGTTGCAATGTTCAATTTTTTTCTATCTAAAAGTGCTAAATTTAGAACGAAATAACAATTATAATTTTTGGAGAGGTAGAGCGTTCTAATGTAGTCAGGCTTATGCATTGGGATGTACTGAATTCAACGGTGAGGTCGGTTTTCCCGTAGCGTGTACGGTTTGGCCAGAAAGTGGGAAACTATAATTTCCGTGGTTTATCGCGTTTTTCTCGCGTACCGATCACCCTAGAGCAACGCGGCTTTCAGAAATGAATTCCTCGGCCAATTTCCCATCCGATACCGTTTGAACCGTCAACATCGGTCGATTAGATCGGACACAGTTTGCGTTCAAAGTTTCTAACATAGTAAAATGGGTGTTTTTAGCATCATTTTTGATAATTGGGAACGTAATAACTGTCGAACTGTTCCAAATAAGTAAAATCTAATTATACCGGCGTAATCAGCGTCAAAAATTGTATCAAGAACCACAAGCTTAATTTGATTGAAGGTAGTTGAGTTTTTGCCGACTGGCTAAAATTTTGTAAGAAATCACATTTTTTAAAAAATTATTTTGAAGTTGCACAACTATGTCAAAAACAAGGCCCCGGATCAACATGAAACCTTTGCTATCTTACTAAAATGAGTGCGCTGATTACAAATTTACATAGGAAAAGTCTCTGTCTCTACTGGTTACAGAGTTGTGCTGAAATTACGGTTTTTCAAATAATACAAAAATAAGCGAAATGGACCATAGAACATGAAAATGGTAAATCTTAGGCATATCAAAATGTATATATTTTTGATAGACTCAACGAGAGCTATCATTTGGTGGTAGGTAAACCTTTCTATCACCAACGGTTGCAATGTTCAATTTTTTTCTATCTAAAAGTGCTAAATTTAGAACGAAATAACAATTATAATTTTTTGAGAGATAGAGCGTTCTAATGTAGTCAGGCTTATGCATTGGGATGTACTGAATTCAACGGTGAGGTCGGTTTTCCCGTAGCGTGTACGGTTTGGCCAGAAAGTGGGAAACTATAATTTCCGTGGTTTATCGCGTTTTTCTCGCGAACCGATCACCCTAGAGCAACGCGGCTTTCAGAAATGAATTCCTCGGCCAATTTCCCATCCGATACCGTTTGAACCGTCAACATCGGTCGATTAGATCGGACACAGTTTGCGTTCAAAGTTTCTAACATAGAAAAATGGGTGTTTTTAGCATCATTTTTGATAATTGGGAACGTAATAACTGTCGAACTGTTCCAAATAAGTAAAATCTAATTATACCGGCGTAATCAGCGTCAAAAATTGTATCAAGAACCACAAGCTTAATTTGATTGAAGGTAGTTGAGTTTTTGCCGACTGGCTAAAATTTTGTAAGAAATCACATATTTAAAAAAATAATTTTGAAGTAGCACAACTATGTCAAAAACAAGGCCCCGGATCAACATGAAACCTTTGCTATCTTACTAAAATGAGTGCGCTGATTACAAATTTACATAGGAAAAGTCTCTGTCTCTACTGGTTACAGAGTTGTGCTGAAATTACGGTTTTTCAAATAATACAAAAATAAGCGAAATGGACCATAGAACATGAAAATGGTAAATCTTAGGCATATCAAAATGTATATATTTTTGATAGACTCAACGAGAGCTATCATTTGGTGGTAGGTAAACCTTTCTATCACCAACGGTTGCAATGTTCAATTTTTTTCTATCTAAAAGTGCTAAATTTAGAACGAAATAACAATTATAATTTTTGGAGAGATAGAGCGTTCTAATGTAGTCAGGCTTATGCATTGGGATGTACTGAATTCAACGGTGAGGTCGGTTTTCCCGTAGCGTGTACGGTTTGGCCAGAAAGTGGGAAACTATAATTTCCGTGGTTTATCGCGTTTTTCTCGCGTACCGATCACCCTAGAGCAACGCGGCTTTCAGAAATGAATTCCTCGGCCAATTTCCCATCCGATACCGTTTGAACCGTCAACATCGGTCGATTAGATCGGACACAGTTTGCGTTCAAAGTTTCTAACATAGTAAAATGGGTGTTTTTAGCATCATTTTTGATAATTGGGAACGTAATAACTGTCGAACTGTTCCAAATAAGTAAAATCTAATTATACCGGCGTAATCAGCGTCAAAAATTGTATCAAGAACCACAAGCTTAATTTGATTGAAGGTAGTTGAGTTTTTGCCGACTGGCTAAAATTTTGTAAGAAATCACATATTTTAAAAAATTATTTTGAAGTTGCACAACTATGTCAAAAACAAGGCCCCGGATCAACATGAAACCTTTGCTATCTTACTAAAATGAGTGCGCTGATTACAAATTTACATAGGAAAAGTCTCTGTCTCTACTGGTTACAGAGTTGTGCTGAAATTACGGTTTTTCAAATAATACAAAAATAAGCGAAATGGACCATAGAACATGAAAATGGTAAATCTTAGGCATATCAAAATGTATATATTTTTGATAGACTCAACGAGAGCTATCATTTGGTGGTAGGTAAACCTTTCTATCACCAACGGTTGCAATGTTCAATTTTTTTCTATCTAAAAGTGCTAAATTTAGAACGAAATAACAATTATAATTTTTTGAGAGATAGAGCGTTCTAATGTAGTCAGGCTTATGCATTGGGATGTACTGAATTCAACGGTGAGGTCGGTTTTCCCGTAGCGTGTACGGTTTGGCCAGAAAGTGGGAAACTATAATTTCCGTGGTTTATCGCGTTTTTCTCGCGAACCGATCACCCTAGAGCAACGCGGCTTTCAGAAATGAATTCCTCGGCCAATTTCCCATCCGATACCGTTTGAACCGTCAACATCGGTCGATTAGATCGGACACAGTTTGCGTTCAAAGTTTCTAACATAGAAAAATGGGTGTTTTTAGCATCATTTTTGATAATTGGGAACGTAATAACTGTCGAACTGTTCCAAATAAGTAAAATCTAATTATACCGGCGTAATCAGCGTCAAAAATTGTATCAAGAACCACAAGCTTAATTTGATTGAAGGTAGTTGAGTTTTTGCCGACTGGCTAAAATTTTGTAAGAAATCACATATTTAAAAAAATAATTTTGAAGTAGCACAACTATGTCAAAAACAAGGCCCCGGATCAACATGAAACCTTTGCTATCTTACTAAAATGAGTGCGCTGATTACAAATTTACATAGGAAAAGTCTCTGTCTCTACTGGTTACAGAGTTGTGCTGAAATTACGGTTTTTCAAATAATACAAAAATAAGCGAAATGGACCATAGAACATGAAAATGGTAAATCTTAGGCATATCAAAATGTATATATTTTTGATAGACTCAACGAGAGCTATCATTTGGTGGTAGGTAAACCTTTCTATCACCAACGGTTGCAATGTTCAATTTTTTTCTATCTAAAAGTGCTAAATTTAGAACGAAATAACAATTATAATTTTTTGAGAGATAGAGCGTTCTAATGTAGTCAGGCTTATGCATTGGGATGTACTGAATTCAACGGTGAGGTCGGTTTTCCCGTAGCGTGTACGGTTTGGCCAGAAAGTGGGAAACTATAATTTCCGTGGTTTATCGCGTTTTTCTCGCGAACCGATCACCCTAGAGCAACGCGGCTTTCAGAAATGAATTCCTCGGCCAATTTCCCATCCGATACCGTTTGAACCGTCAACATCGGTCGATTAGATCGGACACAGTTTGCGTTCAAAGTTTCTAACATAGAAAAATGGGTGTTTTTAGCATCATTTTTGATAATTGGGAACGTAATAACTGTCGAACTGTTCCAAATAAGTAAAATCTAATTATACCGGCGTAATCAGCGTCAAAAATTGTATCAAGAACCACAAGCTTAATTTGATTGAAGGTAGTTGAGTTTTTGCCGACTGGCTAAAATTTTGTAAGAAATCACATATTTAAAAAAATAATTTTGAAGTAGCACAACTATGTCAAAAACAAGGCCCCGGATCAACATGAAACCTTTGCTATCTTACTAAAATGAGTGCGCTGATTACAAATTTACATAGGAAAAGTCTCTGTCTCTACTGGTTACAGAGTTGTGCTGAAATTACGGTTTTTCAAATAATACAAAAATAAGCGAAATGGACCATAGAACATGAAAATGGTAAATCTTAGGCATATCAAAATGTATATATTTTTGATAGACTCAACGAGAGCTATCATTTGGTGGTAGGTAAACCTTTCTATCACCAACGGTTGCAATGTTCAATTTTTTTCTATCTAAAAGTGCTAAATTTAGAACGAAATAACAATTATAATTTTTTGAGAGATAGAGCGTTCTAATGTAGTCAGGCTTATGCATTGGGATGTACTGAATTCAACGGTGAGGTCGGTTTTCCCGTAGCGTGTACGGTTTGGCCAGAAAGTGGGAAACTATAATTTCCGTGGTTTATCGCGTTTTTCTCGCGAACCGATCACCCTAGAGCAACGCGGCTTTCAGAAATGAATTCCTCGGCCAATTTCCCATCCGATACCGTTTGAACCGTCAACATCGGTCGATTAGATCGGACACAGTTTGCGTTCAAAGTTTCTAACATAGAAAAATGGGTGTTTTTAGCATCATTTTTGATAATTGGGAACGTAATAACTGTCGAACTGTTCCAAATAAGTAAAATCTAATTATACCGGCGTAATCAGCGTCAAAAATTGTATCAAGAACCACAAGCTTAATTTGATTGAAGGTAGTTGAGTTTTTGCCGACTGGCTAAAATTTTGTAAGAAATCACATATTTAAAAAAATAATTTTGAAGTAGCACAACTATGTCAAAAACAAGGCCCCGGATCAACATGAAACCTTTGCTATCTTACTAAACTGAGTGCGCTGATTACAAATTTACATAGGAAAAGTCTCTGTCTCTACTGGTTACAGAGTTGTGCTGAAATTACGGTTTTTCAAATAATACAAAAATAAGCGAAATGGACCATAGAACATGAAAATGGTAAATCTTAGGCATATCAAAATGTATATATTTTTGATAGACTCAACGAGAGCTATCATTTGGTGGTAGGTAAACCTTTCTATCACCAACGGTTGCAATGTTCAATTTTTTTCTATCTAAAAGTGCTAAATTTAGAACGAAATAACAATTATAATTTTTGGAGAGATAGAGCGTTCTAATGTAGTCAGGCTTATGCATTGGGATGTACTGAATTCAACGGTGAGGTCGGTTTTCCCGTAGCGTGTACGGTTTGGCCAGAAAGTGGGAAACTATAATTTCCGTGGTTTATCGCGTTTTTCTCGCGTACCGATCACCCTAGAGCAACGCGGCTTTCAGAAATGAATTCCTCGGCCAATTTCCCATCCGATACCGTTTGAACCGTCAACATCGGTCGATTAGATCGGACACAGTTTGCGTTCAAAGTTTCTAACATAGTAAAATGGGTGTTTTTAGCATCATTTTTGATAATTGGGAACGTAATAACTGTCGAACTGTTCCAAATAAGTAAAATCTAATTATACCGGCGTAATCAGCGTCAAAAATTGTATCAAGAACCACAAGCTTAATTTGATTGAAGGTAGTTGAGTTTTTGCCGACTGGCTAAAATTTTGTAAGAAATCACATATTTTAAAAAATTATTTTGAAGTTGCACAACTATGTCAAAAACAAGGCCCCGGATCAACATGAAACCTTTGCTATCTTACTAAAATGAGTGCGCTGATTACAAATTTACATAGGAAAAGTCTCTGTCTCTACTGGTTACAGAGTTGTGGTGAAATTACGGTTTTTCAAATAATACAAAAATAAGCGAAATGGACCATAGAACATGAAAATGGTAAATCTTAGGCATATCAAAATATATATATATATTTGATAGACTCAACGAGAGCTATCATTTGGTGGTAGGTAAACCATTCTATCACCAACGTTTGCAATGTTAAATTTTTTTCTATCTAAAAGTGCTAAATTTAGAACGAAATAACAATTATAATTTTTTGAGAGATAGAGCGTTCTAATGTAGTCAGGCTTATGCATTGGGATGTACTGAATTCAACGGTGAGGTCAGTTTGCGTTCAAAGTTTCTAACATAGTAAAATGGGTGTTTTTAGCATCATTTTTGATAATTGGGAACGTAATAACTGCCGAACCGTTCCAAATAAGTAAAATCTAATTATACCCGCGTAATCAGCGTCTAAAGTTGTATCAAGAACCACAACCTTAATTTGATTGAAGGTAGTTGGGTTTTTGCCGACTGGCTAAAATTTTGTAAGAAATGACATATTTTAAACAATAGTTTTGAAGTAGCACACCTATCTCAAAAACAAGGACCCGTATCAACATGAAACCTGTGCTATCTTACTAAAATGGGTGCGCTGATTACAAATTTACATAGGAAAAGTCTCTGTCTCTACTGGTTATCGAGTTGTGCTGAAATTACGGTTTTTCAAATAATACAAAAATAAGAGAAATGGACCATAGAACATGAAAATGGTAAATCTTAGGCATATAAAAGTATATATATTTTTGATAGACTCAACGGGCGCTATCATTTGGTAGTAGGTAAACCTTTCTATCACCAACGGTCGCAATGTTAAATTTTTATAAAAGTGCTAAATTTAGACCGAAATAAGGTATATCTTTTTAAATATGTATTATTAAGAACTACGAAAGGCAGCCGTCTTTCGCCCTGAAACTAAATTAACGTAGTGAAAGAAGTAAAATGCGGCCTTTAGATTACCATTTTAAATTTCTATTGTAAATCTACTTGCGCTGATTGTAATATCTAACGCAGACAGGTTTCTAAAGGTAGGTACGTTAGATAATTGAATTATTACATCAGATTTATATTTTAACTTGTGTAGGTAATGATTTACATGAATATGTAGTTTTCCATGTAGTATATGTAAAATTTCATTTATTTTTTACTACGCGCTTAAAATGAGGCCAGCTACAAATAAATCTAACGACTATGATTACATTACACAAATTATACAATTTTTGATGGTGCATGTCAATTGTAGTCGTTTTGTCAATTTAATATTATCTACCATTAAAACGCGTTGGAGTTGTGGTTTTGGCTGCTGACTTCTTTCCGGGTAGCATGCACGTCCACCGCATAATTTGACCAAAAATGACAACGTATTAACAAATTCACCCTAATTAGATACAGTTGTTGACAAAGTGGAATATCTTCAGTCACGATTCCCGCCATAATTACCTGTAATTCACGTGGAATTATAACTGTAAATCTGAAGATGGAAGTACGCAGACCTTCGCAGTATGCCGGAACTTTCAGCCAAGCTAATTTTCTGCAGAATGACCACGAACGCATGTGTGTGTAGCAAGAAACCCTCATTATCGCGGACAAATAACTTCGTGTGAAAATTCGGCTTTCGCGTCAATCCTTTCACGACTTTTTTGCATTTTGTTTTCTGCACACACACTCGAGGTCACACTCGAGGTAAAACGTAATAGCCTGTCATCAAATCGGCGAAACCGCTTTGTTAAAATTCGCTTGGGGGTTAAGGTATTAAATAAATAATTTATGTAGAATGACCAGGGAACATTTGGTGTACCTATTAAAAAAATGGCAAAGTGCATTTTCTTGGAATTAATTTAATACAAAAAAGGCAGTGTATTATGTGAACCACGTTAAAAAAGCATATGTTGTTCTGAAGAAATACATACCAATGAATAGTAGAAATTTAATAAGGGCGAAATACACGGATGAGGTGCATTTGTTTAGTGACTGAAGAGATAAGCCACGAAAAGGAGCTAATTGGTATACGCAGCTTTAGTTTTAGTTTTGCTGGACCAACTAACCAGCTGAATGCAATATGTATAAGACGAAGCTATGCATTCAAATCCTGGAAAAGTTGTTGCCAAAACTGTAGGTACGTAAATATTTTTGGGTGAGATTAATTACACGTGAAACTATTTGATCGTCACGTTTTTTCGATGATGATAAAATTTATTTTATAGAGTAGGTGCGTACATTGCTTAATTTCTGCAAGTTATGAATACAAAATGGTTACAGCATACAAAAAAAAAACTTGCAATAGAACCCTCGGAAATTTACATGGGCTGAAATAGACAAAGTCGCCAAGCATCCAAAACGTACGAAACGTACCTTACGTTACCCGTGTTAAGAATGTGCTGGAAGAACATTTAGACTGATAGAAGATGATGAACTGAATGAGAACTGTGAAAAAGTAACAGAATAATTAAATAGATACCATTTAATCATTTATTGATCTTTTTTCTCATAGAAATTATTACTATAAGTCTTGTGAAATGTTTATAAACATTTATCAGTTAAGTTCCATTTGTTTAAACAAATTCTATTTGCTTCAATAATTCGTTTTTCTAGAAAATCCGTTTGAATTCGGTCTTCTGAGTTCGAAATCGCAGTTTATTATCCTAGAGGGGCATAACTTATTAAACAATTTCTTCCTATTGTGTAATCAATAAATTATAATTCATTTTCTACTTTTTTTCTAATAACGTAGAAAAGTCAGTTTATTTGTGAAATTAACTTTCATGTTCGAGATGAATTTGCATCAGCAGAATTTGCATCGGTTTAAACGGCATTTGTTTGAACAAATACCATTTCTTGACACATTTCTTTTTGCAATTCGCCTAAAATTAATTATTTGCAGATTGTTCTGGCCAACTGTTATTCTTAAGTGACATCATGTATATGTTGGAATGATTTCCAGCGTTAATAAATAATAAAAATAATAATAAGAATAAAATAATATTTGAGTACAGGGACAGCAACAAATCAACATTATCTTGCAACATACAGTGGGAGGAAACCAGAATAAGATATGGAAAGAGAAATGTGATTAATAAAAATTTATGACTTTAGAAAGTTTTATATTTTAAAAAGAGATGTAACACCAGAATTTTCCGAAAAAAATTCAAATCATTCCAATCTTTTCGAATAAATGATATTGAAAACGAATAATATTTTATTATTTAAACAATGGAAATCATCCCAAAATATAAATGCTGTCACTTGAGAATAACAGTTAGCCAGACCGATATAACAAAAAATATTTTAAGTGAATTGCAATTAAACAAATAGAATTTGTTTAATCAAATGTGGGTTTATTAGATAATATAGAGAATAGGTTTATTAGATATCACGAACATAAAATTTATTAGTTAATTTCACAAAACAAGCTGATTGTTCTAACATATATAGAAAAAAAGGTGAAAAAGAAATAATTGGTTGTTTAAATAATAGGAAGATTTTTTTTAATGAATTATGTCACTGTGAGGTAATAATTGGCCATTTCGAACCCAGAAAACGAGTTATTTAAATAAATAAAATTTCAAACAAATGTAAATGAACTGAGATATGTTTATAAACATTCCACTAGACTTATAGTAATAATTTCTATGAGAAAAGAAGACTAAAATGATTAGATGGATCAATTATCTGAAGAATGTAAATTTTTTCATTTAAGGGTAGTTTTCAGGGCATTATGGAGATGGGTTGGGGGGCGTCAAATCCATATGGATAATAGGACGAATTCTTCCTTGGAAAGTCCTCTACAAGTCCTTAAGTAATCTTTAATTTTCTCAAAGCCCGAGTCTTCTTCCCAAGCGCTTTCCCATGTACATTTAAATTTTAAGCATGGTTAAAAATCATTTTTTCAACAAACAAAAATTATGTGTCCATTTTTTTGGATTTCGAACGATTTGAGGGTATCGTTGCTTTATACCACCACAAACATTTTTGCAATGCATTTTTGAACCACCTTAATGGACACCCTTCTGCCATACAGCAAGTTAAATTCAGACAACTGCTCCCCCTTCCGATTTGAGCTGGATACGTGCATGCTTGGGATTCTATTTTTTCAGACGTTGGTATAACTTGAAAATGCCAACTCACACTCATAAGAAGTATAGACCTTTTTTTTTATAAAGAATTAAATGATCTAGAAATTTCCAAATCACGCTATCGTCGTTCGATTAATATATAGAAAGCAAGAAATGCATATTCATTCGTGTTTAGAATTTTCACCTGAAACCTGAAATAGACTCTAACTTTCACTGCTAATACGGTATCAAACTATGCAATACATTATTTGCAAATTATGCGCAAAATTACCGCTGAAATCGATGAGTCACTCGAACGCAAAGTGAGATATACTGTACGTAATAGAGTGGCTGTTAGTTTTAATTTCTTTTTAGCAGGACTCTGTCAATTTGTTCCCTTATGTACAACGTACATACTTAATTCCTCGAAATTTGATATCGCAGGATACATATTAAAGCTCAAAATCGAGAATAAGTGTAATTTAATAATATACAAAAATACACGAATTCTTTTTATTTGGTTTTACTTAAAAAAAATACATGAGAACAGCAAAGACTGCAAAATTCACAAATGCAATTTAGTCTCAAAAACTAGCCACAATTTAGAGTATCTGGATTTAGATTCAGATTACACCGAAAAAAAAAAAGAAACCTACTCGCTTGTACCAATTTTTTTTTGCGAGGATTCTTGATTTAAAGCTCCAGGGCTCACGGGTTAATACGTTTTGGTCGATCGCAAACATTACACAAATTAAATATGAATATAAAACAACAAATCGACAGGGTCCCTCAAAAAATACCTAAATCTAATATTTTAATTTAGGTAATCAACTCTGAGGCATTTTTCCACAACAAGTTTGAAAGCAACAACAGGCTATCTTTGTCTTTTCCTGGCTTAGTATCGCCCACCAATACCATAAAATTAATCTTGCAAGATAAACCAGTACAAACATGAATACACGCCCCACACATTCCAAGACAAAAACCAAACAAACGACAAAAACACCATATATCCCAGAGGCCAATGCAAATTGAACTTTATAAATCCGTCTCGCGATCGTATCGGCTGTTTACCGCGTCGCCGCCGGGACACACTCGAACTCGCTAATCTCGCCGATTTGCATAAAATAACACTTTAGCGGCGGCGTGCCGCAGGGGCGCGCTCTCGGACCACTCTACTTAAGTCGCTAAACGACCGCTCGATTCCGCAGTTTCTACCCGCCGCCACAAGCCGCTAATTAGCGCTGGACCGGCCGGACTGCGATCTAATGCATTATGCAATCGCGTGCAGCGAAGAACAAAAACGCAATTAAAGATAATCGGCCGTTTACAAACTGATTTCGATCGGTTTAGCGCCGACCGATCTAAAGTCGTCCGGCTAATGTGGTCGTTGCGATTCGTCGCGGCGGGTCGCGTTGATCGATCGCGAGAAAAACGGAGTGCTTACTTTGAAAGCATCGCTAATTTTTAATTATTCTCCGCGCGTCGAACAGTCCTGATGAATTTTATACGGTTTTTGCGAGACGCTACGGACTGTAATGAACGTAACGATACATTTAAGGTGCGGTTTCGTTGCGATGAAGAAGAACTTCCTCGAGGAGGTTATTTAAGTTATGGGTGAAGTATATGAAGTGCCTGTTTAGGGGAAATGCCATACCGTTTGACTGATCAAGTCATTTTATCGCAATGTATTATTTATTTAGATTACACAACACGAACGTACAGTTCTTCATTTAAGTCTTTGCAGAGTATTTGGAGGGAAGCCTTTTCTCCACATGAAGGCAAAACTTTGGAAGAATTAATTAATTCAGTCATAGTGAGTATAACTTAGCAATGCAGCATTTAGGCTAAATATGTGCAACTCGTTTGGAAATGATCAAGGATCATAGGCCTCTGTTTGGAAAAATGCCAGTAAAAGACAGAACCCAAGATGAAAAACATTTATCCGCGCATCAGTTTGGATTTAGAAACAAACATCCGACAATCTATCAGGACCACAGAATAATTAATAAATATATAAATATACCGGATGCACCGACAAATTAGGTATTCGTAATAGCACTTTTTTTATTTTTATTATTTTATAATTATTACTATTTACTATTTTTATTATTAAAAATATTGTATTTAATTTTGAATAATGCAGGTATATTAAATATATAACACAGACAGATTACTGACGCCAAATGCAAATCAGGCACTTAAATTGAATTAAGAAAAGATAATTAAAGAATGAATTAATTTGTTAATTTATTAAATTTTGCAATGTATATGCCATATTTGATATAACAACAACTATTGGTAATTAATTGCAGGTTTACATAATTTATTTCAGGGTTTTGGTCAAATTTGGTTTGAAATGACTGAGCACTTGAGAAGATATTACACTGGCATTTTGTACAAATTTTCAACAAAATCCAAGACGATTTTTAAAAATCTGGAAATTTCTGTCTTCCAAACTCACATGTGATGCAAAGCTTGCAATTTTCGCTGCTTACAATTTCCCTGATTTGGGCATATAAAGGGCAACATCACAAAATCAATCAAATAAATTCCACAATTTCCTTAAATTTTCGATAAATATTTTGATATTATCATCATATTGGATTATTACAGATTTAAAACAGGTATCTAATTATTTTAATACGCCCAGTACTATTAATACCATTAATACGCCAGATCATCTGAGCTAACTCAGAGGATATCTTAAAAAATAATCGAATATTATATGTGAATTTATTATATTTATAATATTATTATATTGTGAAATAGTATTTTTAGCATGTCGTAATCTGCAACATATAAATTATTTTAAAACGCGAAGTTTTCTTAGCTTTCTTTTAAGTTGAATGGTATATTTTACCATCAAAATAGATTAAATTAGATAATCAGAACAAAAATATTTTCTATACTTATGTACAAAATAATTACAAAAAAACACCTTAGTGTGAATTCACTGTTACATAATTAGGTACGTTATTAATTTTCTAAACACGATTATTTTTTATGTACCCCTAAATTTTCCCATAACAAAAAAAAAACTATCAGCACAACGACAAAAAGACTTATTTATTAATATAGGCAACCACGGAATTGGCTAAATAATTTTCATAACCAAATTTGGTTATATAGATTTCATCATCACACATTAACAGGGCTCAGAAGATAAAAATCTCCCCTAACGATGCTTTTAATAACACCCCACGGACGGAATAACCTTTCGAGGTGTTTATATCTTTAAAACAACACCTCCCCAGGAGAATTTACAAATCTACAAAACATATCCCACATTTTGACGTTTCATATTTACGATACCAACACGTGGTTGCGTACAACCATCCACAACCACCTCGCAACACATTTCGAACGTGTCACATGTTGCAGAAACACGACACCAACAACCATATTGATAAAGCAATTCCATAATCCGATATTTTGCAGATAATTTGATTGATACTTCCTCAGGACGCATTCCCTCAAATTAATGGCCTCTTCCAGCAGGCGTCACGTGACCAATTTGAAAGAATTTCTTGTATTTCATCGTGACCATAACGAACACCCCAACGAAAATATTTACAACGCTCTCGGTGGAAGTGAACACAGACACCGTCCTCTTTGAAGTTATTTTAATTGGGCGAGAGCTCAGGGCCCAAACGGCCCCATTAATAAATAACATATTTCGGAAAACGGTCCTTCCTAATCTCCTTTCAGAGGGGCGAAGAAAAAAATCTTTTGGGCTTTAGAGGATCTCACTCAACGCGGAGCGCCTGTTTAGTCTCCACGAGTACGTCACGTGTTTTCGAAACACGTGTTTTAACATCATCAATAATGCAACCTTTGTAATTTAATACTTTTGCTTTTCGGGACGTAAATGAGGGACGAAAATTGTGACTTAAGTGTGCCTTTTTTTGCGCATGTGGTGGGTTTGAAAAAAGAAACGTTCAGTGTTGTATCGGTTGTTTTTCGAGCCCGAAAGATTTGAATATAAATCACGTTAGAAGAATTTGTTAGCACGTGACTCATCATGCGAGTGAATTATATACCAGTCATTTTGTATAAATTATATGTTTGTAGATGAGTGTGTTGTTTTATTATCTTAAGACACCGAACTATCTATCTATCACTGTAAAGAAGGTCTAAAACGCCCATGGATTTTACATAAATGGTGGTAAAATGAACAAAAAATTGTTAAATTTGCACAAAAGTACACTATCAGTGTTTTACTTTTGAGTTATAAATGCCATAGGCAAATGAATTAAAAATATCAACTTGGAATGTAGTATTAATTTTAAAAACAGAATTAGAAAAATTTATAAATTCGAAAAAGCTTTATTAATAATATCTAAATGTTCACAAAACTCTTTTCGTAAAAATGCCCCTAAAATCGTTTTTATTCCATGAAAATTACTAAATTTTACTTTTGGTAAGAAAACATCACATAGCCTCAAAAGACACAAAAATTGTAGGTTTTTTCGAGTATTTACTCACAGAAACTCAAAAGCAATACACCAAATTATAGGTTAATAATGAACAATTTTCCGTATTTTACCACAAAAAAAATATCTGATTTTAGCATTTTATTTAAACTAAAAACACAAGTAAAGTAAAATTCATTTAATCCAAAAACACAAGCTATAATTTTTATTGTACTTAAGCACTAGCAATTATACATTATTAAATCCAGTTGTTATAATTTGTTGTTAATACTAATGTTGACTTATGCTTATGACGTATCAAACCAAAAAATAAGTACAAACGACAAAAACGAAAGATATAATATTAATTACAATAAAGTATTCAAACTTGATATCTGAGATAATTAAATTTAATTTAAAGCAAGTTTACTCTGATATTTTACATTTTACACAACTCTGAGCATGGACATGGCAATTTTAGGACATCCAAATATTTTTTTTTACTTCAAATCTAGCTGTTACATGATCCACAGAAATGATGTCCATAGAAATAGTGTCAGTTCAACCCACTAATAATATAAACCGTTTAAATATAAACCGTTTATATTTCGATTTTATTCAGGATATTCTACAGAACAGCTACACTTTACTTAGCAAAATTGAAACGCTGCGACAGGTTAATTTTTGTTAATAGTAATATCTAGGGGTGCCGTTGCATATGGGCAGGGGTAGCGCTAGCTACCCCTGCCTTTCATGTTATAAAATTTAAATACAAGATTTATAAATTCTATTAAAGCAGCTATATAACTCTAGTTGGATGTGCATCTTTGTGGAAACAGCCATAAAATTATAAATTTATGGTAAAACGTGCATTAATAAAGTTTGCGATACAAATACCTGCAATTGAATACAAAATATAAAAATTTTAATTTACTGTAAAAATCTCTTCAACACTAAAATTGATTTATTTCTTGTCCAAATTATTATATCAAAGTCTTAAAAATAGTTAATTGGCAAGTACCATAGCGTATTTTTATTCTGTAATTTCGGCTATAAAATTTATAGTTTTAAGTCAAACCACACGTGTGGTTCTTAGGTAACATGTCCGATTTTGATTTCTTAGACTTCTTAGGCTTCTTTTGGCCACTTTGGATCCATTTAGTAGCAATTATAGGGTGTTGAGAATATCCGGCCATGTGTGAACTTCGTTTGTCAAGTTTTCAAGTATTTCCGAAAAAAAACTACACAGCAAAACTTTTACGGGGCGTACTTTGGTCAATTGCATATTTCCTCTCAAAATTGAAAACTCTAATAACCGCTTTAGGATATACCACATTTGAGACAAAATCTGTAATATCCAGATTAATAGTTACATAAAAAAATCTTTCAAGTAATTCTAGGGAACTTATCAAGAAATACCATCTAAACTATTCCAAACTAGTAAACCTTTGAATTTTAGGTATTCCTATAGGTATGTGACGATAAATGCGCTTCGGTTCCCTTGGAAAGGTATATTGTAATTTGATCAAAACTGCTGATTAACATCATTAATAGACCTGTTCTTAGGTAGCTTCCAGTCTTTCTAAGTTTAAAAGACCACCACAACTACTTGTGTTGTGATTAATGTTATGAACATTCTTATACAGTAAACTAAACATTTTATACTTATAAATTCGTTAGATGTTCATTGGAAATTGATATCTGGTTCTATACCTTGACTATAGACAGTACCCTTTCTGCTACTTAAGTTTCTACAAAGGCACCTTTCTGACCATAATTGGAAGAATTCTAACCACACCATGAAAAACAGATGTCAAACACGAGACAGAAAATAATTGAAAGTCAACAACAAAACTTAGGCCACCACCATAAAAGGTCGCCTCTAATTGTCTCTCGGTATTGTGGACTGGTCATTTCTGTTCAATATTTACCTAAATTTATGGCTTCTGAAAAAAAGACTCAGACCTCTTTGGTGTCATGCTGTGTGGCGTTGTCAACACACAGGCTATCAGTAAGCATTATTAGGACTAAGACAAAGATTAAGGTTTTGAGCTTAGTGTATTTATAAATTAAAATCCAAAATATCAATTGCAAACGTTTGAAGCGCAATAATTTTCAAAGCATTCGATCAACTTCACAAGAATGTATCCTTTCTACCAGATAACTTTCGACAAAGGCAAAATTTGCTCTTTTGACAAAGAGCAGCACAGCATCCTTCTGTCCATAATTGGACCAATTCTTACCACACCAAGAGAAACAGATGTCAAACATCAAAATAATTGAAAGGCCCGGTAGGAAATTTGAATTCCTCACATCGTAGACCACCAACAAATTCGCAGCCAAGCACAATAGGTCGCCAGTTTAGTTGTCTCTGCGCTTTGTGCTTCGGTCATTGCTGTTAAATATTTACCCGACTTTATGGCTTCGAAAATAACATCTCGAACGCCTCTATAGTGTCGTCCAGGGTGGCTTTGTCCTCACCCAGACATCTCAAGTCGCCTTCCGCGACAATATAGTAGGTACGGGTCCGCACGTGTTCCATCCGACGTTTAGACGGTGACCGAACCCCTGCGGCCACTTACGCGCTGGTTCACGTCTCAGATTTCTGTGTACCGGCAACACGTGAGGGCAACAATGTCTGGAAGGCCTTTTAGAATGGTTAACCGATTGTTAGGGGCCCTATTATGTTCCAGTTATTGTGTACAAACCTGGAGATCCACGGTCCTGCTTTTGTACCTTATTTATGGGCCAATTATTCTCGCAGATTAGAAGATTTAATTTGGTGGTTGTATATAAGGATGTGAATCGATTTCGTGAGCCACCGGACGAAATGTGTTAAATGCATGATGTATTCTGCGCGTGGTGTGTTGGCAAACATTGGGGATTACGTTTTGGTTGCAAATGGCATCATGAATAAGATTACTATTTATGGATTTTTGAAGGATTATCTTAATATTGAGTAATAGATACGGAAAATTAGTCTCACGCATGTGATGCTGAAAAGCTGAAAAGACCTATGATAATTTCACGGGTCTATGCCCAACAAACCTGGTTGATAAAATTAATGTTATCAAAACAACAATCGAATCCAACTTCAATTAGAAGTGTTTTTGTTTACTTCTGTATTCAATGCAAAACTGAATTATTATTAGATGGTGAAATTATTCTTTTTCTTCTAATGATATTACCATGGGCGCCGTTACAAAATATTCCAGGGGGCAAGAATTTTTTTAGTATTAAATGGTGACGCAATATTAAGGACTATGCTAGTAACTAGTTTTATGTTAATAGCCACGGTCGTGACCCATGTACGCTCGACAACGCTGACCTATTATACATTGATATTAAATGAATTTCAAGTCATTTTGCCCCCATTCTGTAGATTATTAATGTAGGAATATGTTATTTATTAATAATTGTTTGAAAATATATTTTATTTCAAAATCATAATACTTTTATTCTAGAATTTAAGATTTTGAATGATTTTCAACCAATATTGTTCAATAACATGATTATAGATTTTTCAATGTTGTTCATTGTATCGGTATTTTCGGTTTTAATCACTATCTCTCAATAAATCTAGCGAATGCTAGGTTATATTGTCGCCCTTCTACTGTTTTCGATAGACTCGAGCCAACAATTTTTATAGCATATTAATAAACGATGCAAAGGCAATATTAGTTGGAATTCACTCAGTTGTAGAAAGAGAATATTTTAAAGCAAAATACAGGCAAAAATGGACAAAATTAGTAATTTCTATTATCGTGTCAATCGAATATCTAATATAATATCTTAATAACAAACTGATAAATAATAAAAAGGCAACAATTATATTTTCAAATTTATCATGTTAACGTGAAATAAGAGCTAACTATAGAGAAAAAGTGGATACATTTGAACATTCTGTGAGTATAATCGACGACGAAATACAAAATTTTTATAATTATCTAGATACTTAATAAGTTGTGTAGGAAATCATGGTTAAGTTTTTAGAAGGAACTGTACGTTCAAACGTATTGTTTGGACCCTGGAGAGAGTCGGAAAATGTGATTTTAAAACTGATTGTTCCCCAATATGATGTATATTTGGGGCACAAAATTATTGTTGCATATACATGACCTTCCATAAAATCGTAACAACAGAAAAATGCTTTTTAACGGATAATCTTATAGATTTATTGTTTAAGCACAATAAACTTACACAGCGACTAGCTTAATTTTAAAAAAATTAACAAATTAGGCCGTGTATTCATCGATCTAAAAGAATACTATTCTTTAACATGAACTTTATCTGAGATCAAGAGGTCAAAATTTGGTTATAGAGCGTTGAACAAGACTACTTTTTCGCAGGAGGAACCAATTTTCTCCTTATTCCACAGAAATGTGTGACAATTAAACCTATGATGCCATTCTAAGTACCAGAATTTATTTATTTTTTCGACCCCGTGAAGAAGAATCAGCCGTTCGAACAAATCCGTATTCTTAAGGAAAACATAAGATCCATATTCTTACATCTTATAATTGTAAAGGGTGCAGTTTGCGTTCATAGTTGTCGCATACAATAAAATACGCATGAACAACTGCACAATATCAATAAAAGAAATCGACATAATAAAATATTATATAATAATAAACATTACACATGTGCGTTTCCAGATATAGAGTTAAAAACATTATATTCGAGAAAGGAGGGTTTCAAGTTCGCGGACCGCACAAAAAATATTCGTTTCATGACTGGAGAATTTCTTGGGCAACGAAAACATACATTAAAAGAACAGAATTGGGAGGGTCCTGCAAGAAAAAATATAAGTTGAAAAATCTGAACCACCTTAATGGACATGACCGGGTTTGATGCCAAACCAATTTATCATAAAATAAAACTGAGAACTCGAACAGTTAAGTCTTATTGTTTTCTGGAATGTGGATGTTATATAAGTTTTCTTATAAACAACAGTGAACTCTAATAATTAGTTTTTGCTTAATGTAGCTTCAGATGGCAACTAAAAAGTTCTATAGTATTGCAAGACACTTGCGAGATGGCTCTGTCATCATTACGTTTTTGAATACCAAAGGAAGAAGACAATTCACCACAAGTGGCATTCTAAAAGCATTACGCTGTAATTTTTTCGGAAATACTTAAAGACTGACAAATCCAGTTCACACATCCTCAAAACCGGATATCTCTAACACCCAGTAATTGGCACTAAACGCGTCCAAAGTGGCCCTTGCAGTCTCCACCCCGAAAAAAAACCTAATATCCTGGCCATTAATACGTCAATTAATACCCACAAGTGTTCGCGCAAAGTGGCCGGAGATCGTTTTGTAAGCGCCCTAATAAGCGGTTACCCTCCCTGTCCCTCCCTTAGGCGGCTCTCGGTCCTACCCTCGGCACAAGAGATCCATTTAACAAATATAAGAAGGCCCACATGTAGTATTTACTAATATTTACCACATGGCCTCAGCCGGCAAATATTTACTTTGTTTTAGGCCACTTGATGAGGTGTACCGTCGCCGTTCGTTGAAAGTCTCCGCAGACCCTCTACGCATAATTAGGGACCAATATTTTTGCCCTCGGTAACAAACGTGAATGCCTAAAGGCATCGCCGACTTAAGTATCGTATTACGGGGTTTTTAGGCTTATGGCGTCCAGAGACGAATTTAGGTGTTTTTGTGTGTGGATGTATTTAGGTCGAAGCTACTAGATTTTAAGTTTTAACCAGCAGTTTGAAATATTAACAAAACAAATGATAAGATCCAAAAACATACGAAGAACACATCTAATAAAATATTTGAAAATATTTACAATAAATAATGAAGGCACAAGTAAGTTGACATGAAACGTTATTCTGTTTTGCAATTTTGCGAAAGTAATTGTCATTTCGAATTAGTAATTATTGGGATTAATTGTGTTTTCTTTTCTTATATATTATTGCAATGGGTCCTGACTCCTTTGTCTTCGTTTGTGGATTGCTTCATATATACTTTTTTTTCATTTTTCTTTGGTGTGCTAATTTCAACGAGCTGTAACTTTGTAGGGAATTAAAAAAACAACACCATTTGCTTTGGAATACAGATTTTCGATTTTTTCAAAACTAAAATTGTAGAAATTGTAGGTAATTAAGAGACCTAGTATCCCTATGACGTTCATAGTGTTGCCCCCCCCCCCCCCCCTAAATTGCGATAATTTTCGTTCCTATAGCTAACGTATTTCAATCAGTTTCCACAGAAAAATGTTTATAACTTCTGCAAAAATGGTTGCATAAATTTCTATCATACCTCAAAGTGAAGGTAATTAACGGACCTAATATCCCTATGACGTTCAGAGTTTTACCCCCCACCCCCCTAAATTGCGATAATTTTTGTTAATATAGCTAACGTATCTCAATCAGTTTCCACAGAATTTTTTTTATAACATCTGCAAAAATGTTTGGCTAAATTTGAATCGTACCTCAAATTGAAGGTAATTAAGGGACCTAATATCCCTATTACATTCAGAGTTTTGCCCCCCCCCCCCTAAATTGCGATAATTTTCGTTCCTATAGCTAATGTATTTCAATCAGTTTCCACAGAAAAATGTTTATAACATCTGCATGATGCTTCCATGGGCGCCCGCAGAGAGGGGCAAGGGGGTGCACTTGCACCCCCCTGTGCACCCCCTTGCTTTTGATATAACAGGGGACAGATCAACAAGAAAAAAATCATGAAATACATGCTGATTTATATATATTAGTGTTCAAAACATTTAACATTTAATTGAAAAAAAACAAAAAAAAAATAAAATAATAGAACTTAATAATAAAATAATTAATAAACCGAATTTACACAAATAAATGTTCAGTTACAAAAAAAAAACAGAAACAAACAAGTGACAACTGATTAAGCTATCAATTTTTGCAAAAGTTGACTGTTTGAAATTGTCGCCATTTAGCAAAGGGCATCAAGCGTCAAAGGGCCACTAGGTCTTTTAATTACCTACAATTTGAGGTATGATAGGAATTTATGCAACAAGTTTTGCAAAAGTTATAAACTATTTTCTGTAGCAACTGATTAAAATATGTTTGGTATTTGAACGGACATTATCGCCATTTAGGGGTTGTTGTGCATGGGACAAAACTCCGAGCATCGAAAAGCTATTAGATCTTTTAATTACCTACAATTTGAGGTATGATAGAAATGTATGCAACAATTTCTGCAAAAGTTATATACATTTTTCTTTAGTAACTGTTTGAAATACGTTTGCTATTCGAACGGACATTATCGCAAATTAAAGTTTATTATCCGTGGGGCAAAACTCCGAGGGTCGAAGGGCTACTAGGTCTTTCAATTACCTATGATCTGGGGTACGAAATTTATGCAAAAATTTTTCCATATGTTATAAAAAGGTTTCTGCAGCAAATTTTTTAAGTACGTTTGCTATACGAACGGACATAAACGCCATTGAGGGCTAGCTGTCCATGGGGCAAAACTCCGATCGTCGAAGGGCTACTAGTTCTTTTAATTACCTACAATTTGGGGTAGATATAATAGAAATTTATGCAATAATTTTTGCGAAAGTTATAAACATGTTTCTGCAGCAAATGATTAAAATGCGTTTGCTATTCGAACGGACATTATCGCCATTTAAGGGTGTTATCCATGGAGCAAAACTCCAAACGTCGAAGGGCTACATTTATGCAACAATTTTGCAAAAGTTATAAACGATTGTCCTTTATGCCAAAACCGTAACGGTAGCTCAGCTTTTCGTTAAGGTTCAAAAAATGAATTGAATAAGCATTTAAAAAAAAAAATAGATATCTTTATTTTTGATTCTACAAAAAACACACCAGGATCAGTTAACTCGATCAAATCTGAACACTAAGCCTTCAATCTGATTTACAATCACTAAGTATATTTGGTTGCCGACCCAATTTTAGCCCCACCTTAGAGATAAGAAAGGTATTTCTTATAATAGATATATTTCAGAAACGAAACAACTGATCCAAATGAAAATTGGTCCACGTTTGCTTTGGGGTAATCCAAACATCATGAGAGGATATTATAGACGGCTCTGACGACAGTCTTTCTACTGTAATTTTTAACATTTTATAGTTATTATTATGTTAGTCTATATGAAAACAACTTTTCCAAAAATTTTCATATAGTGGTCTTATTTTCGTGTAGGATAAAATATTGAAGAACATCAGCTGGATCAATACCTAGAGACAGACTGCGATTTCAACCCTCTAGTGATTAAACACCAAAAATTTAATTCAATCTCACAATGAAGAGTGATTCTGAAATTATTTAACTTAAATGAGCACGTAATTCTATTAAAGAGAACAATCTTAAAAATGTCTCTCAAGAATTTTCTTTGTTTACAAGGGTAGATAGTAAGCATTACATCACCATCACCATTATCAATAATGTCAAGACTCAAGTGTACAAATAAGTATGCATATACCTAAGCGAAATATCAATAAAACCCTCATACGACCCAAATACGCCGTTAACACAAACGTGAAACGATTTTAAAGATTTCGCGACAACACAAGAGTCGTTACAGACAATCAAGTGCCCTGAAAGGCATTGCTAAGGTCCCTCGGGCGTACCACCGGCACCCAGAAATTTGTATTTAACAAATACATGTTTGGTCGATGCTGAAAGGAGGCCCGTTTCGGTAACTTGACACTTAAAGAGGACCTCTATGGTGCGCACGGTGGCCATTTTACGGGGCGCATTCCCCTTGACAAAGGGCACCTATGATGGGCACTCAGGCGTACACTTGTTATTTTAAGATCTTAGCGGACTTAGGTACCGTGCGTTCGGATTGTATCCGCCCCGATACAATACACCGTTTCCTTTATCGCTTTTTTTCTGTTCAATACTCCCCCGACAATGCGTTCACGGGTATTTGCCCTTTCCGTCGAAATGCGGATATTTTAATATTTCGTACCGTATTGTCCGTAATATCATTAATACATCCATTCACTGCGTAAATCCCTTGTATGAAAATCAGGAGGCTGAGTAAACATTCGTTTTGAGACGAATTGTCGTCATGAAGTCTTTCAAATTGTCGACTATTCTCTGGTAGATGGAACAGGAAAGGGTTTAGTGAATTCTGACAGAACGGTTTATCACTAATCGGAGAGGTTAATATAGTATTGTTATTAATACACCTTTCAAAAAAAGTCGTTGTGGGTAGATTCAACTAAACGTATTTTAGAATGAACGAAATTGGGTAAAAAAAGTGGGAAAGTAGGTGCAGGATCAATAACGAAGTACGCGATTATTGTAGACTTGTAATGCAATATGTTGACAGCGCAAACGGTCAAAATATCATGAGTAAGCTTACTAATAAAACACTCGCAGCCACAATGTCGAAATTAATCCAAAAATGTTGGGACTAACTACGATCTAGGATGGATTTACAAGAACTTGGTTGTAGAAGTATGATATTATTGAAATTAAAAGAAATTGAATTACTTCTTTCAAGACAATATTGGTTCATAAGAGTGAGTAAAAGAAATTACGTTTTCTTGTTTCGAGTAATCACTTTTCTGTGTGTAAAATGGATAATTTCTAAAACCCATCTAGAGGGCTTGTGACATATGCAGTTGGCGTCAAAAGTTGGAAAAACAATGTAAAATGGTAAAATCCACTGGACATCGCTTTAAATTCCCACTGTGGACAAATATTTACATAAAATGAAGACTTGTCTAGAGTTGCAAAGAAGGTTCCAAACCGTATCCGACATTTTTATAGTAAGAACCTTAAAAGAAAAAGATAAGAAAGGCAAGTGCTCATCTTTAAACGACACAGATAGAAAAGATTTCTTGTTTTAAAGAAATGTATTTGTTTGAATTTATTCTTTTGGGTCAAAACATGTTTCTTTGACGCCAACAATATTTACTTCATTGAATACTCTAGTTTATTTGCTTGCAGAGATTAATTTATTTGAAATATTTATTTAAAATAAATATACATGGATACAAACAATAATTACTTTCCTTTAAAGTAATATTTTTGTTTTGATTTTAAAAAACGTTTCTTTACACCAATGAAATATAATTTTGATTCAAACATATAAATTTGCATATAAGGAGAGATTTATTTCGTTTAAAGTAATATTTTGTCATTGGCTTCAAAATAGGTTTACTTCCGCCAAAGAAATCATATTTTGATTAAAATAAATATATTTGTACACAAGAAGAGATTTATTTCCCTTAAAGTAATATTTTTGTTTTGGCTTTAAAATAGGTTTACTTCCACCAAAGAAATCATATTTTGATTCAAATAAATATATTTTTAATGTCATCCAACTGTATTGTTAGATGGCGCTGTAAACTCGCTCCTCGCACTTCGTACATATCGAGAGTATAAAGCCGCGTGGTCGACAGTATAGAACTTATAGAGTACAGTGCCTGCAGGTTCAAGTTGCGATTCCAAATCAGATATTAATTCCTTCAACAAATTAATAATTTTAAGCATTTTAACTCGACCAACAATTTTGTTAATTTAAAAAAATGTGTTTCTTTCACTCAACACAATCATAATTATTTGAAGTAAATAAATCTCATTTCTTATAATACACAAATTGCAAACGTTAACTGGAAACATAAGTTGTTTGACACAAATCAACGTTCTTTCTACCAAACAAATATTTCAAATAAATGCGTTTTTATCCGCAAATAAATATTTCTTTGCCTCTATTGAAACAACAAATTTCTTTGAGTCAATGCATATTTATTTGTATTAAACAAAAATTTCTCTCTGTGTACAGCGCAGAAAATTGATAGTGAATTAGTGATATACTACATATAGAAACGAATAACTAATATGTCACACTTTATTTCATTTCCTTTTGTTAAATAGTTTCAGAATTTCAGAGTCTTCAAACACGTCTCTACACTATTCTATAGCGCCGGGCAGCGCCGTTATTTCTCGAAAACTTGATTTTAGGTGGGCATATACACAAAATGATTCCATGAAACGTATATTTTCAGTCATCGACTCCAACTGTCACAAAAAACCCTCGAATAAATTCTCAATTAAAAGCAGGAAATTGGTCCGAAAATCTCTTCCGAAAATTACACCGATTTCGCCCGTTTACCAAAAGCGGTCCCGGTCAAAAGAATTATTATCCCAATTTCCGCGCGTTATTATTCCTGACGGCCCGTATCATTACCGGCTCCTATATTAATTATAGTCGCCACTCGACTTCTAGTTCGCTCGTTCGCCGCGAGAGGGACTGCGACCGACGACGAAATCGTCCACTTCCTCCGTCCGGTACCGAAATATTGAATTTCAGTGAAACTTAATAACTGATTTTGATGGATAACGCCAATCGTTCACCGGGGTCTCGTCTCTTTCCTCGGCAGCGCGCATAAACACATGTTTTGCGAGGCGCGTATATACGGTCGCCGCGAAAACACTGTCGTAACATAATAAGCAGGACGTAGCCATTTATAAAATTGGCCCCGATGTTTTTAAATCTCGACTTGGGTCCGGACAGTTTATAGGCCGTAATAAATGTGCCCATTTCCTGCTTTAGGCTTCCCCTCCGATTCACTTTGTTGAATGGAAGAGCGACGTGATCCTTTGCTGTTCCCATTCTGAGCGTTAAGCCTGTGATAATTAGCTCGTAATTAAGTGAAATTGATGCCCTAAAGATCCGTGTTCGTTTGTATTAATAGGCGTCTGGGTTTTGTTGATAACTGATGGGTTTCGTTTAAAGTTTTGGTGTCTGACAACGTGACTAAAAATGTACGTTTGATGGAATGATTTTGTATAAGTCCCGTTTTTTGTTAGTCTATACTCCAGTCAATAGAGGTTTTTCTTTAGGAATATTCAGAAGAGTACTTTTTTGTTATATTGAAATTTTGTTAAATTGAAATAAACATGCATTGCCTCAAACAAATCTGTTGTTTCAATAAAGACAAAGGAATATTTCTTAGCTGATAAAAATGCATTTGTTTGGAATATTTCTTTGGTAGAAAGTACGTTTATTTGTGTCATAAAATTCATATTTTGTTAAAATTCGCAATGTGTTAACAAATATGATAAAGAAACGTGATATATTTAGTTCAAACAATTATTATTATGTTGAGTAAAAGATTATAGATGATGATTTTTTAAATAGCGAAAGAATAAGATTAAGAATAAGAAATTAAAGAAAAGAACTCTATCTGTGTGGGCTTGTATAGTTGCTACAAAGAATGTTTATTTGAGTTCAAAATATAGGGTTAGCCAAAATTATCGAAACACCTAATTAATTCTCAACCGTACGCAATTTCAAAATGTTTTTCCAACAAGAGCTTTTTGGCTTTGAACAACCATTTGTTTAAATATATTTTTAATGCACAGGCTGTTCAGTTTGTTCTGGAAATTTGTAAACCTTTCTTTTTTAAATAGAACACCTTGTATATTTTTAATTTTTTTATTCTTAGATTACTTCCAAGAATTTTTTGCAGTAATCACCTTTTTATACAGGGTGTTAGTAAATAAGTTGTACAAACTACAGGGGTGATTTTGCATGACAAAATAATGACAGTTTGCTATATAAACGTATGTCCGCAAATGCTTCGTTTTCTGAGATACGGGGTGTTAAAGTTTTTCTTAAAAACTGGCGATTGTAGTGTTGTGTCACGTCTGAGGGAGGTCATTTTCAGCAGTTTTTGTAGCTTTGCGCGTGTTTAAAATTTTATTAGTGTTATTTTCTGTTATTGTTTTAGTTTAATGTTATTGTATTAAACAGTTCTTTAAAAAAATTGAGATCATTAAGATGTTTTATTTTTTGCATAAAAACTGTGCCCCCTACGGAAAAAGACAGAGAGATTTTTTGTCATAAATTGAACGAGGAATTCCAGAATTATTTTTAATTTGAACTACCCCAGTGGCGTACCCCAGTTTTTGTTTAAAAAAATTATATCATCACCCGTATGCTCGCCAATGATGGACATAAAATTCTTAATTGCATGTCAAAAAAATGCGCAATGACTACCTCTTAATCTTAATCTCGATGGTTTCACAACAATAAATATATAGTCAGTTTTTAATAAAAACTTTAACACCCCGTATCTCAGAAAACGAAGCATTTGCGGACATACGTTTATATAGCAAACTGTCATTATTTTGTCAAGCAGAATCACGCTCTAAAGTTTGTACAACTTATTTACTAACACCCTGTATAATGTGTTTGGTTGAAAACAAGCTATCTTTTAAATATATTCATTTTATGATGGAAATTTTGTAACCCTTCCCTTATTTAATGACAGCCTGTATATTATTGTTTAGTATTTTTTATTATTTAAAGATTAATTCTAATTTTTTACTTTGTCATACGCAGTATGATTGCGTTTGCTAAAGTATTGTAATCGTGCAGGAAAAAAAATTATATTTTAGCGGAAATAGGTCTTTTTGGGTCCCCTGAACATTTTTGATCAAGGTGCAAAAAATATCTGTATGTGTGTGTGCGTATACTGTGTGTGTGTAAACTGTGTGTGTGTATGTGTGTGTGTGTGTGTGTACCCAATTTTTGTGGCGATGATTCCGGAGAAACTACTAAAGGTAGCGGGACAAAAGTTCATATTTAGAAGTTTTTGGACCAAACTTAGAGCTGAAAAGCTTTTAGTTCAAAAGGGTCAAAGGAACTGGATGTTTCCTCTCAGCAGTTTTCAAGGATTTTGCATATGAGCTGCTTTCTGTAATTTCATCAAAATAGTTAAATAATAAATTAAAGTAGAGGAAATTTTGTATAACTTATGTCTATGAATTTTTTTGGTAAAATTAATAGTTTAGCTGTATGAGCAAATTATATTTGTTCGAGATCGTGTCTGCATTCAAACTAGTTAGCCAGGATTTGACAATTATTTTCATTCTAATGACAGTAGGTAGGTAGTGTCAAACTCTGATTTTGTGCCTGGCCAAATCAGATTTTATTGTAGGAATGAACTGTTTATAAAATGGACCAACGTTGAGTTACAAATATTTAATCTAAACCAATGAACTTCAAATAACGTATATTTTCCCACAAACACACACATTTATTTTAATTTGGCAGTTTGACATTTATTTCTAATTAATTGCTTTGTTATTTTTTGTCAAATTTATTATTTTTTAGCCGTTTGGTTAAAAAATAAGCTTTGATTAATTGCTTATAACTTATAATGGCGCATTTTATAAAAAAAAGTTTGAATTAATCTTTGATTAAATTAAATTAATTAGAAATTTATAAATGCAAAAATATACATGTGATCTATGAGGAAAAAGATGACATAATAAAATAATTATATCAATATTAAAAAGATGATGTTAACTTGTTTAAAACCAAAAATTTTTGTTTAAAACAATTTTAATTTTTTTTACGGTTGGAGGGTCGTTTAAGTGTTGCGGTAATTTTGGCTAACCCGCTACCTACAACAAATATTCTTTGATTTAAGAATGCATTCTTTGTAGTAATTAAATATATCGGATCGTACACAGATGGATTTTTTGTTACTGCAATGAATCGTTGTTCGAATATAACCAAACATATTCGAACAACGATTCATTGCAGTAACAAGAAATCCATCTGTGTACGATCCTTACAAACATAATTTTTTTATATTTGAAACAAAATCAACAATTTTTAAAATATTATAGAGCCCGCTATTTTGATATTCATCTGATTTGGTCCAACATATAATTTTAGACAAAAAATAGGCTTAATTACATACAATGCAATTTTGTAATATTTTGTAATTTTTATAACACATTCGTAATCACCGATCTGGTGCGCTTCAAGGGCCCATTCAGCGAGCCAATAGAGCCAATACAGTACCTAGTTCTTTGCTGAGTGTGTACTTCTAGCCACCAAATCTTCGTTGTAAATAAAAACCAATAAAACCCAATAATGGACGAATCATTCAGCAAAATCCATGTGGTCCACTCACAGATTGCGATCAGTATTTACACTGACAGACACAAAAGTGATGCATTAAGCAAAGTCTCGAAATCCTTGTGGTCCCATTCAGCCCAAGACTACTCTACAGTAATAATAACGCAATTCAGCTCCCTTATCTCCTCGACCTATCAGTAAACATTTGCCTAAGATTACGTGGGCCCATCTCACCCATCGCTGGCTAACCTATTGTGCGATCTTCTGCTGTTTGGACACCCAAAGAAATCTAAAATTTCAATATTTACATTCGTTCCGAATGAAAAGGACGAACTGTTTGCATATACCTAGGAATATAAAAAAATATCGCCCACACAAAGACAACTTCCTACCTGTCATTGTCGAGGCCCGCATATTCGGTTAAAATTGGTGAATTTTTGAAGAGCTCCTTGTCATTTTAGGGAATCAAGTACGGTCCGTTGAATATTATCTCTGATATTTCTATGACGTTCGGAAAACATACAGTGGGGGACGATCCCTTAGCTATATGTTTATCCTCAAAAATTGAATAGTTTATAGGGGGACAAAGACTTACTGATGGTAACATAATATTTTAGGATAGGTTTTTTCAAAGTTTGTAAACCTGTTTGGGATTATTCCATCTGATATATGTTTATTTTATACCACGGTGCATTGCGTTTAGCCATCCGAGCGCGTGTAATAAGGATCATCTCGATCTGCGCAAACGAAAGACCATATTTTACGTATCATGTAGCAAATCTTTAACGGTAGATTGGACTGTCATCATAGTTACTTGATATTTTAACTACCGTTTTGATACTAGTATATAGTTTGACATATTACCCTGGTATTTATACGTTTCATTGGAATGCAAAAAAACATCTGCTAAAGTGGACAGCACACCATATAATAGAGAACTAAATAAATTTAAAATTAAATTCAATATGCATTATTCCGAAGTGTGCTCAAGCTCGAACGTCTGTGTTATTTTCTAAAGACCTACTCAAAGCGCCACAATGGCAGGCAATATCTTTCGAATATTAGGACTATTAGACTCTAAATGCGGGTATAATTTCCACAAAACGTCGGCAATTCTACCGTATGTTTCCACTTCATTAACACGCCATCGATATAAACTCAGAAACTATTCATTGAAAAGTCAACTGGTCGCTGAATTGTTGAATAGTTTCTGTTTCTTCATAGAATTTTCGATACTTGGAATAAAAGCAATCCTTCTATAGAGTTTTCAATGGGACCATATTGTAAAATAACTTCTTTGAAAGACATAGTGACCTCCGAAATTCGTTTTATACATATATAAAGCAATGAAATAACAACGGGATAGTTAGTGTTTTCTTTCAAAACTACGTTTTTAAATTAAAATTTAATTGCGAATACATAGACATTCTTAAGGTCCAAATGGCACGTGATCTGATCACAGATGTTGGTATCCATATATGCACCAATCGGTAACACAGCATTAGCAAAAAAGAAGTATTGTGTAAATAAAACAGTGGTTTGTTTGTTTAGTTTCTACGAAGTGTTTTGGTAACAAACCACTAATCTAATAGCTGATTTCAAGCACAACAGTAAAAATATATAAACGTTTGACATCTTTATAAACTTTTGCTGACCTAAAAACTGAATACTTGTATTAAGACTGAATTTGTTAATTTGAAAAACAGTTCATTTTAATCAATAAAAGCCACAGTACGGCATTTTTATTATTATTTTATAAGTTCTGTTCACAATTCTAGTAAAAATAACTACATATTTTAAAAATTACAGCTCGTAATATTGTCCATTGTCAAATAAAATGACTGCAAATCAGAGGAAGACATATGTTTTTCGAACTACAATGTACTATTATACTTGTCAGCTATTTTGCTCGAGACCAGTTTACTGTAGATAAGAAAGCTATATAAAGAACCCTAGCCATATAAAATTTGACGATTATTATAATAACAGTTATTTTTCTGAGAAAATATAGTTTCCGAGATAATAGCAAAAAACCTATTTTCTCATTTTTACAGCGATAGGAAATCTTGACATATTGTTTAAAGCGTCAAAATGAAGCTTTACAAAAGAGTACTAATCCATTTCAACACATTCGCAGATACCGTGTCGACAGAAAGTTGGACACTAACGGGAAAAAGATTATTATTAATAGAATTCCTCATAAAGGCTTCTGGATTGTCTTAAATCTAAAAGGGAAATGTCATAATGTAATTATCTGCTTGTACGCACCATGAAAAACTCTTAAGATTAAAGCACCTTTATTTAAGTAAGTATGCAAAAATGTTACAATTTAAAAAAGCGTTTAGATTAGAGACCATTAAATACGTATTATAATTTCGATTATCGTTGCATGAACTCCCGGTATACTTAATGCATTCTAATATTTTGAAATACCTTTTCAAATAATATTTTTGCATTGGTTTGAAGATAAAAGTACTGAACTCCTACGTCATTTTCATCTTTTTGGCAAGACCCGATATATGCAACGGTGAAGGTGATTATAATTTCATATTGAAAGACCTCGATTATTTCCAAATGCCTTTTTCAAGTAACATTTTTGCAAAGCTTTGAACATAATAGTATATTATTTGACGAGCACATAATTAACGATATAAACCGGGAGCATGAAGTTTACACGCGAGCCGTAGGCGAGCGTGTAATCATGCGAGCGATTTATATCCGTTATGTGCGAGTCAAATACGACATTTTATCTACGACTCATAAATTCCATTTTATGCAAAATATTTTAAATGTAATTGTCAATGATGGCGAGGCGAACTGTCAAATAACTGTCATCCACGTAGGTTTAGACTGACTTTGACAGTACGTTCGTATAATGATGACAGTTCGTTTAAATAATGAGGTCATTGTTTGAACGAACTGTCATTATTATACAACGCTAGTGTCATTATAATCATTGGCGCGTATAATGATGGGGATTATATAGTCATAGATACGTATACAATGAGCTCATTATATGTGAGTCGTAGATAATAGTTATTTAACCAACAAGTATATTAAAAAGAGCGATTAATGATCGAGACTGTTTAACGCGCGAGCGAAGCGAGCGCGTTAATTGTCGAGATCATTAATCGCTGTTTAATATTCGAGTTGGTTACAAAATTTTTCCGTCGATCGTATGCTTCTAGCGTCGTCTACATAGATTTTTCTTCGCCGATGTATTTTTAGGTTATATGGCCATTTATGTAATTTGACACTGACAGTTCTAGAGAGCGGTATGTTTTGATTGGAAGGTTTCATTTCACATATGTTCAATTGGCCAATCAAACGACGTCATTGCGTCTTGTGATTGGCTATAACAAATCATGCATTAATAGAAATCGTGCATTAATGTAGTACTTTAATAAACGATTTCGTATTCACTAAACTGACTCATAAATAAACGATCGACGGAAAAGGTACTTTATTCTTCAGTGTGTTTCATCGTTTTGGTCACACCCGTCACACATGCAAATACTTACGTTCTAAATTTGCATATTAGGTTTAAGATACTCCAGCAACATTTATGAAGAATAAAATTTTCTTGCAAATTGATAAGAAAAACGTTAATTTTTATTAAAAATACGCGGAATATGCAATGGACAAAGTGATTATAATTTGGCATTTAAAGACCTCTAATATATCCAAATCCATTTTTGCATAGCTTTGAATATAAAGATACTTTCTCTTAAGTGTTTTTCGTAGTTTTGGTAACACCCGGTACATACAAGCATATAATTACATTATAGTATTTGCATTTTAGGTTTAAGACAATACAAAAGCTTTTAAGGCGAATAGAATTTTCTGAAAAGTTAATAATAAAAATGTTTCCCATTAGTGTGCACTATCCAAACTTTTTTGCGGACACAGTATATGAACAACCCATTTTTTATGACATTCCTTTTCGTGAATTCTATGATTGAGTCAGAAAATTCCTGTAAACTTATATCATAACTTAGTCATTTATAATTGAATAAACTAATACCACTTTTAACCAAAATAATTCCTCTAAACTAATAAGTTTTGTATTAGCATTTCAAATAACTGGTTAATATTAGTATTAAGAAGAGAAGTTATTAGAACCAATTTGAACAAACACAGCCACAGCTTGAATTTTGAGAGCCAGTAGTTACAATAAATTATTAGTATCTGTAAAAGCATAGATATTACTAAGGTATAATGTCCTAGAAACAATAAATGTAAAATAATTTAAATTATAAAAATAATGGTTTGGATTAATAAATCCATTTTTTAAGTATATTTTTATTACATTTTAAGTGATTCTAGACTCTCTACTTTCTCATTTCATGATAAATTGCCATGGATTTTTATACTTACAGAAAATTTAAATGTTTCTACAAAGAAACTCAAGGTATTATAAAGAGAAAGGTTGACGTTTCCATACTTTGTCTAATTTGTTTATATGTATATACACATTTACTACATAATAATCAGTCGTGTCTTCATTATTACATATTCGTTCAGGTTTCTTCTACACACAATTAAGCGAGTTAATAATTTAAAAAATCCCGAACATAAAAGACCCGCCAAGCGCCCATAAAGGACAAAACATAGTAATCGCAGTACGGTCCCAACAATAAAAGTCTTAATAAGTAGACAAATATAATATTACGACCATCAACATATTATTCACCATTATGCCCGGCAATATACCAAAGGGGTTATAAAACCGAAAACGACTTGTCACCATAAAAAAGCCCCCATCTAATCGTAGAGAGATATCAACACGGAAGAGCTACGGCCCAAGATGACTCTTTCAGATATCGACACCGAGGCAAATTATCTTGTAAAAGCCAAATAACGTTATCTCGAAGAATTTTAATTAAGATCGCAGATGTTACAGACGATAATCGGCATCTTTTACAATCTTTTACAATCTTCTACCATCTACAAAGCGTATCTTCGGGCACAAGCGGCTGCAAAGGACCAAAAAGCACCAAGATGTGACGGTATCGAACAATCGCGGATTTGGGATCTTATCGCAAAGGACCATCGAGGGTTATCTTGAAGATTTCAAAGTTATCATCAGATCTAAATTCATCTATCGGCCAACATCTGCCTTGTCTCGTTCCTTAGTAAAGATCAGAAAGATCTTATCTATATTCATCTCTCCTAACTGAGAGAAAGATTCTGAAAGGTTACGACTGCATTGTTTGGTGGAACCGACCGACAGCTAACCAAACATTGGCGGTCAATGCGGAGGTTGTGAATAGTTTGGCGCTGGTAGGCCTATTCATTCGAGCGGTATCTTTCGATACAATCTCGTCTAGTTTAAAACCGCTCGCCCTAACCATTTAGCCGTGAAGAAATTACTTCTTTATAATAATATAATATAACACGTTTACAGGGGTTACCAGCTTCAGGAGGTTCCCCGGCTTCATTGTCCTGCCATTCGAGAATCGCTATAGAGAAGGATTTTTTTTATTATATCGGAAATTCTATGGCGAATTTCTGCTGCACTTTCTGCAACTAAGCGCGGACCAGTTGACTTTTCAATGGATATTCTAAGTTTATGGAGCTCTGGTGGTAATGAAGTGGAATGGTATGGTGGAATTATCGGGGTTTTGGGGAAATTATATCCACGCTTTCAGTTAAATAGGTGTAAGATTCGAAAGATATTGGGGTGGTATTGTGGTGTATTGAATTGAAATTAACTAAACAGTTTGTGCACACTTTGGAATTAAGGATATCACCGTAGCTATAGGGGGTTATCTATTCTGATGTTAGAATTGCGTAAACAGTCAAAAACTATTAAGAAGATTAAGAGAATTAGATTAGGAAGTATCATGAGTCCCGCATTTCTCCTAAAACAGTAGGTATTGTCAAAAAACCACTACGTTTGACCAAACGTTTGACACAACCTATTCTCGCAATGAAAAGAATTGTCAAATCCTTGCTAACTAAGTTTTAATGCAGACACGATCTCGATCAGACATTAATTATACAAAATTTCCTCTACTTTAATTTATTATTTAACTCTTTTGACGAATTTGCTGAAATGGCAGCTCATTTGAAAAATCCTTGAAAAATGCTTAGAGGAAATATCCAGTTTCCTTGGACCCTTTTGAACCAAAAGCTTTTCACTTTTAAGTTTGGGCAAAAATGATCAGGGAACCCAAAAAGACCTATTAAAAAATAATTGTAGCCACCACAATAAATAACCGAAAAAATCTTTACTTGATCTATATTCTTTGGTTGAATTATTAATATTAAAAACAATCAATAAACTTTTTAGCTTAGATGAGATGTACTGAAAAAGGTGAGGGTCCACCACAAATGATTATACTGGCCAATAACAAAAGGTATAAAACAAATGAAAATATTGAAAACTGTCTAGTTTTAGAGAAAATCTGTACTCAAAAACTCAATTCATACTACCTGATTCTACGGATTTTTCAGTGTGTGTTAATTTATAGTGGAATAAAAATAAAACATCATGCAAATCACTGTAATTGTTTTCCAAATTTTAACAAAATAAGACAACCAAAAAAGCGAATATCTGTACATAAAAAAGTATGTATAACACATAACTGTCATTTAATCTATCCCTTCTTTGTTGTGCACGTTATGTACACATTATATTAATCATTATATTATAGTATATTTATAACACAAGTTTTATAAGACAAAAATTGGCGCACTAGTTGTTTTGGACACGACGAACGTAGCGAGGAGTGCCCAAATGGAACGACTGCGCCAATACGTCTTATAAAACGCGTGTTATATACTATTTTTTCTACTTTTCAACATGAATTTTACACATATTTCCAAAAGTTGCGGTTGTTATTTTACAATCTAGAGTAGTTTTATTTTCAACAGTTGGTAGTTGTGGTAAAATTCACAAATACGATTGAGGCGAGCCAATAGCGATTGAGATGTCAGGTTTATTTGACACTTTACGTCAATATCTTCAATCTTGGAAAACAAAAAGATACTAAAAGTTTGTGATCTAGTGTTTTCATAACAACACGGAAAGCGGTTTCGTTATGAGTTTATAACGAATGCAAAATAGGAAAATTAAATTATCTCAATAGACATCATGATATGAAGATGATATTAATTTAACATAACAAGATATTTCAAAAAAATAAATAAACACTTGTAAAGAAAGATTAAAATTTTTTTCGGGGCTTCCAAAACCAATATTTAATATCTACAATGTAGTATTCGATATAATATACAATATATACACAACATATATAGAACTGGCAATGAACCAAATAATTCAATAAAAAAATCTACACTTGAAATGGTGCCTGTCCCAATCTGTGCCATTCGAAATCTGGCAACCCTAGTTGGGAAATTTTCAGTTAACTTTATGGTGGGTGATGATCGGTATATATGTGTCATAGGCTTTTATTGGAAATAGAAAACCTGGAAAAACCTGGTACAGGAAACTTCAAACTCAATGATATCGTATTTTATGTTTCACTATGCACGCCCAGACTGTTTGCAATGTGAAAACCCACCCCCTACCATTATACAAAAACCTGATCCTAAAATATTGCTCCGAGGAACAAGGATTTTGTCAATGGAAATTCCAGTCCAGATTCTTATTCAGCAACAACAAATGAATATTTCATTTTTTGATTGTTTTGGAATGCTTGTTTGTTGTCTGCATTCAATACAAGAAAACCAAAATTTGATGTGATACCAAAAAACCGAAAAAGTTATAAGTTAACCAAAAATGGCAAAGCTTTCAGCAGAATTACATACTATTAATTAAACATTTCTGTCGTTAAAAACAATTTAAAAAAGACTATAGCAATTACTAGTTACTTGTCCATAATTTAACTAATATTAAGAGCCAACATTTCAGTATTTGTTAATATATTCAAACCTAGAACTGGTAGATAATTTTCTTTAGCAGATTATTTATAAGGGGAGAAATTTGAAACTTTTCACTATCATTTTAAAGGCTGTAACTCAGAAATAATGCTGGATCGTCTTACAATTGCCTAAATAGTCCATATGAACTCGAAATTTGCCAATATTTCTATTTAATTCGAGAGACTTCAACGACGAGTGAGACGACAAACTATGCTCACAAGCCCAGAATTCTCACAGTAACTAGTAGAGGTATAACTTCATATATTTTTTAGTCTTTCTCTTGATAAAAGACCAGGTGTAGCAGTTTTAAAAGGAAACTTCTTCTATAACAAAAGATCTACTTCACGTGATCCCGCGGAGTTCATTTAGCACCGTAGCGATAAACAATTAGATTTGTCATGCTGCTTGCCACCGGAAAACCATAAAGTAACAGCGGGACGCTAGAACGGCCGGCTCGGTGCGAAAAGCTTGTCAAAGCTCGTGACCGAGGCAAGTGTTGTGCAAACAGTTCGGTCTTTATACGGGCACGTTCCAGTAACTCTCGGTATGCCAAAGCAAACAGGCCTTTCACGGGCCCGCAGACGCTAAGAAGAAATCAAACACGGATTCTTTTTAACAATGCTAGACCGGAGGTATGTATTCGAGACTACGTGCGACTCTGTCAATTAAGGAGTTGTAAATGGATCGCTTAGGTAGTTTGCAAGTAACAATGTCTTGATCTGAGTTGCTACAGATCCTTATTTCAAAGATGGAGTTGCGATATTGTTTGGTATTTTTGACGTCGTTATGGTTAATGTTTATTTTTCCATTCAACTGCGTTGTAATGTGAATGGGTCATCTCTCACGTCCAGAGTGCTGACCACGATTTAAGTGGAAACGAAGAGGGAATAAGGTAAACGTCCCAAATTCAGACGCTGAAATTTTACGCTACAATTAGATGAAAGTACCGACATAAGTTATTTTTATCAATTAGTCAATTAGTCTTTAACTGATTTGAGGTTGAAGAGGAAACTGCAGAGGAATATTTATTTTAGGAACCTCTGCCCGAAAGATGATCTGGTGATAAATTTTAATAATTGTATGTTTAACAATTCCGTTCCATGGAAGAAATTTATTGTGTCTGCTCTGATGGAGCTCGGGCTTTAACAGAAAAGAATCGCGGCCCTCATAAAAAAAATTAAAACAGTAGCTCCAGAAGCTCAATTCACTCACTGCAAAATTTATCGGGATTTTCTAGTAGCAAAATCTATACCAGACAGACTAAAAACAGTTTTGGATCAAGCAGTAAAAAGATCACATTGTCTATTCGTACTTAAATCAGAAGTTCAAGTTTTCCATGCAGAAGCTAATTTCTTGAAAAAATCAATATCATAATAAGCAAGTTTAACAGTTATTTTCCAGAAAACTATGAAAATGAAAATTGGATCAGAACTCCAAAAACTATGAGTATACCAGATAACTTCACTGCCAAAGAGAAACAACAATTGATAGAAACTTCCTCAGACTGATAGAAAATTTTAAGATTGATGCACACCAATGTTTAGATCTAGAGGAAGAATTATTTTAAAGAAATTGCAGATTAAGATATTGGATTTTAAATGCCTTTTTGCGCCACCAATTTCAGTCAAATATACTTGCCATCAATATTAATTAGGGCAAACATAGGACAAAATTAATTATTGGGGCAAATTTGAGCTTGAAACTAACTTTCACTGAGCAGGAAATTAAAAAAACAAATGGTTTAACAAAACAATCCCATTCGCATCAATATTTAAATTATTTTATATTACTTCAATGTAAGTGATGTTTTTACTTTGCTTTTGTATACCAAATGAAGTTTTCTTATATAATTGTGTATTGTTAGACTATTGTTTTTAGAACATTTTTATTTTTTCCCCAAGTAAACTGTCGCTAAGAAGTTATTATTTTGGTACAAAATAATATGTAGGTATGTGTTAGAAACATTAAAATACAGATGAGGGAGAGAGCTAGGGGCAAACTGAAACAGACTAAGGACTTATTTTATACGGTTTCATTAAAAATGGTAAAACCTTAACCTATTTGAATTTGGGCCGTTTACCTTAATATAATCATAAAATTATTGATGTTTGACAGTAATATATTAAAAGACAATACCTATATTATTCGGAAAAAAAAGGAATTTGAGCTAACCAATAAAAGTCGAAATTTAAGTCATAAAACTCATAAATTACCTCAACATTTGCAAGTACACGTCTCTCCCCTCTGCCCTGCTGTCATCACTAGTGTCTCCTCTCCTAGCACTGTACGGTTCTTCCGATATGTCTACGTCACAATGTCTAAATGTACGTTAAAATTGTTAACCGTTTCACGTCATACAAATATTACTGAATACTAACACTTAGTACAACGTAAGGAATTGCAATAGATTCTAATTACTGAATTGAGTACAAAAACTGTGCAACGACGATCTAAAATCTATCACCACGAAGTGTACCGCGTTCGTAAATGAACGTAACTGCGTGTGGAATGTTCGCGCAACAACACGCTGCAAACCGTACAAAAACTGCCGGCTTGTTTTTGTGCGGATCGTAGGTATGTTTGGGATAAAATGGTATTGGACGTGTAGAAACTTATGGAAACGAACGATTTATGTACCTACGTAATATAATTTAACTACATAATATAATATTATCATATTAATTAATAGATTTTTGCGTGGTGCTCGTTATTTTTAACGAAAACAAGAGCAAATGCAAAGGGACGCTTCAGTAATCGTATGGATAACTAATAATAATATTAATTTATAATTATGTGCTGCAGTTTTGAAGATGGGAATTTTTATTTTGCATATTTTTGTTTGTTGCATTCAATATTTGCAGAATAAAATTACTTAAAAGGTACTGACAATCTTTACAGAATCCAAACCGCTTTTTCGCTTAAATCTTATTAGAATTTCCAAACATTTTAGATAGAACAGCCCATTCTAAATGAAACTTTAACATAAATTACTAATAAATTACGAATATATCTCTAGTAGTTGCGATATAATTTGGTTCTTAATACTTCATGCACGAAGCTGTTGCAAAGGATTTAAACATATTGTTCAGAATTATAGGCAATTTCATGTAAACAATGAAGGTGGGATCATTTGCACGACACTTTTTACAGTTATCTTAATGTCTAAAGAAATGTACAATCACATTTTTCGATATTTGTCATATAGGTCATTATTAGTGTATTTTTTAAGCAATTGAAAATATAATATGATCTGAGCTTAGTTTATCTTCTATGTCCTTCGAATTTACAAATGAAATTTATACGTTTGTCACTACTCTATTTGTCACCAATTTTACCAACATTCTAAGTAACATGCTTTATCTAAGTGACATCCTTTTTCGGTATGTTCTGCAATATTTTCTAAATATAGTTCTGTAGTATGAAAAGATTTAACATTCATCTCTTTGTATTTTAAGGAAGACTGCAAATTTATACTTGTATGTGTAGGTAACAGTTTTCAGTCTAGAAATATATAATTCCACTTTCGCTAATTGGACGTAATTTTTAATTTCTCAAGAAAAAGTCACTTTATAAAGAGTTTTGGATGTCTAAAAAGTCGAAAGCCGTTGTTAATATTTTGACTTAACATACAGGGTAGTTAGAAAACACGAAAATATTCAATTGGCCGAAGAGTAAATTATCGGTTTTTCGGAATTAGATAAAAAATGTTATAGGTAAAAGTTAGTTTGAATTAATTTTATGCTCAAATATCAAACTTGAATGTTCTATTTCATATTTTTAGAAATTATTAGAAGTTATTTATTTGTTCTGCCATACATTTGTATACACCAACAAGATATATAAAACACACATATGGTTATGTCATATGGTTTACATCTCGGACCAGTAAAAAGATATTAAATAAAGGTCATCAAAAAATTTAGGGACCACAATTATGATTGATCAGTTGACAGTAGTAACAGCGTATAAGAAGCTGATTAGTATGATGACTTTAGAGCAAAGGGTTTATTTAGTTTTTTGTTGCGGTATACGTGAGGTATCGTACCGCCGTGGTATTGAAGTTTTTAACAGAATATGCCCTGAGGTATACGTTTCTGTCAATTGTGTTCCAGAATTGGTAAAAAAAAATATGCAACAGGAGACGAGAAAAATGTCAAGCAACAAAATCGAAATGGCGAAGATGATGCAGGAGCTATGTTAGTTATTGATTTCGTGAGCACTTGCCCAAAGAAAGTCGTTGTGGCAAAGATCTCCAGACTTCAGAACTCCAGAACATCAGTAAAAGCCACCTGCAAAGATTCTCTTCAAATCAAAGATTTCATCCTTATAAACCACTACTTATGCACACTTTAGTAGAAGGAGATGATGCTCGTCGATTAGAATTTTGCCTATTAATGGGAGAAAGAATTATCGCCGATAGATTTTTCTACAAAAAAATTATCTTCTCTGACGAAGCGACGTTTACCACAAATGGAGTTGTTAGTTCACAGAATTGCAGATATTGGTCTCAAGAAAATACAAATTTCCGTATTGACACTAATTCGCAAAATATGAAAAACGGTATGTTTGGTGTGGGATTTGTTACAAGAAAACAACTGGACCATACTTTTTTGACGGTACTGTAGACCAAAACACTTATTTTGATATGTTGGAAATTTGCTCATATTCTGCACATAGCGCATATCAAGTCAGGGATTGGTTGAACAGACATGTTCAAAATAAGTGGATTGGACGATTGGGCCCTATAGGATGGCCACCACGTTCACCTGATTTAACGCCGTCTAATTTTTGTGGGGTTATTTAAAACAGAAGGTGTATGCGAATAATTTTCACGATAATGTAGGCATTCTAAAATAAAAAATTAGGGAAGCAATAGACGAAATAAATGAAGAAACAATTGATTTGGTATATCGGGAGTTTAGAAGAAGATTGGCTACACAGCTACACATTTAGCTTGTTGGAGGGGAACATGTGGAGTAATGTTTTGTTAAATTACTTTGTTAAAAACAAATAAAATATAAAACTTAGAATACAACATTGAAATTTGATATCTGGGCATAAATTTAAATATAAAACAATTTCTAGTGTAGGTATGTGCTGGAATATCCTGAAAAATCAACTATAAATAAAAGGAAATAATTTCAAGTGCCTTTTTGATTTATAATTCCCGAGTAGGTGCGACATGTGGTTCGATTTGAGATAAACTCAACAGACCTCAATCTCTATTTACTATTTCATTATCTAAGGACCATCCACATCAAATTTTCGATTAACACCAAATAATGGCCTAATCAAACACCAATTCTGTTAACCTCACACCCAACAAAAGAACCAAACAAAAAACGCACAAGAGGCGCAAGTAATAACTTAAGAACTTCATCTCCCCGCCAACACATCCCTTAATTTTCTGGCCCTCGAATCTAATTATAAAAGGTTCTCGACTCGATTCTAAACGATCCGAAAATCACTCTACGATTTCCACGGCACGAATCGGAAATTTTCCGCAATTTCTCCACGGACCGCCCGCCACAAAGGAATCCGGTATTGGCGTATCTTTCGCGCTGAATGATGTACGTGTCCCGTGTATGTTTTCCCGAATTTTACAGTTTAAAACATCTGCAACGGTCCATCGGATACAATGGCTGAAGTGATTCGACGCGCAAGATTACCAATGTTAAGAATACCGAAGAGGCCGCATCCTCATACATCACGATCCGGTCGGGCCGATATCGTCCGTCGGAGATGAACTGAAATGCGAAATTCGTCGCGGTCCATTGGTATGGGCCGGCCGGGTAAAGGAACAACGCGAAATGAAAGACTTTTGGATTTGCCGAACAATTGGCGATCGTTTTGAACGGCGGTATCGGCCGAGGAATTTTTAATCTTGGCTTATTATTGTCGTGAACGTGCATTGAGGAGGAAAAAATGACCGTTAAGCAACGGTGGTCCCCGTTTTCGTACTTTTTGGGTGACTGTAATGCTTTGGTGATAAATTAGGTGGTTTAGTATTGTCACGTTGGATGATAAGTGACAGAATCAAGGAAAGTCTTATATAGCGATGGAGATAATATAATATGCATTATTCTATCGGTCTTTAGCCACTAAGAAACCAAAATCAAACCGTTTGATTCTATCACGTCTGGTATAGAGTAAATAAATCAAATTCCTTTTACTACCAAACTTCTCTTGTTCTTCCATACTCATAGAGTGTGCTACCGTTAAAAGTGTGGTTATGTGTACCTAATTGGTTTTTAAGTTCGCAGAAGGACGTTGGGAATAATTGAAAATTACTCTGTGCATAAGTAGGTATAATTATAAATTATATATCATTTGAGTTAGAGATAATATGGACAACCAGATTCAACTAGAAGCAGTTGTAAGCAACTGCTTGTTTGATTGATATGAGCTGTTTAACTTAAATAATTGTCAGTTGCAAAAGTTGTAGTACTTTTTTTACAGTTCAAGTTCGACCGTATAATAACAACATGGTCTTTACTCTGTAACATTTCTTATTTTGTCAATGTGGCTCATTGTGGAAATAAAGAGACTACTAGATTGTCACATGAACGGATGGGAGGGAAATATAATCTAAGGTAAGTGCCATCAATAAACACAATGGAACAGTCTATGGAGAAAACCCTACCAAAAATAGTGTTCACTTGCTCAATTTTGTTCATTGTTGGCCAGCGTAGTCACTTAGCTTCGATCATTGTTTTTTTTTACAAATTAAATACTTGTAAATATGTGAAATGCTTTGATATCGACATGCGTTGTCACCTAACTATGAAGAATTTTACTCACAACAAACAAAACATTAACTGGACAGAAGCATATTAATGGCTACAATTAAACAAAAAGTTCTTGAAGTGGGTACTAAATATAACACATATTCTACTAAATCAAAAGATAAAAATATCCAAATACACAATAATTCAAGACAATAATTCAAATATTTTGTTTTTTCATACCATGTACGGATAAATACAACATTATACATTTCATTTATGTTTTTTACATTTTTGCATACCCCACTCTACAGGTGTTAACTAAGTTTTTTAAAACTAAAATTAAATCATTAAAACTCACAATTAAACTTTCGTTAATAATCCCTAATTTCTCGTGCTGAATACATATTCTGTCGTGTTAACAATTCTCGTTGAGAATACCTCATTTGTCGGGCCGATATATATCCCCTAAATCCCCATTTTATTTCTATTATTTTACGTCTAATTCAGAATAAATAAATACCTTTTTCAAATAAATACTAATAAATACTTGAAAAAATATCACATAAAGCTACTTACTTAAAATAACATTTACTTTCTAACAAAGCAACAGTATAAAGGATTCATGTGGATTTAATTGTTTTTTTATTTATTCAGTGTATTCAATTTATTTCATTATTTATTCAATTTATATGTATTATTTTTAGTTATTAATTATTATTACATATTTACTTTATTTATTATAATGGGTTCATTGTGATAAGTTTTCACTCGAAAAATTGTTAACGAATTGCAGACCAAATAAGTCTGAATTAAAGTTTATACGCAGAATGCCATTTACTTTCGAAAAAATACCGGGGAAAATAGTGGGACAGCGTGTAAATGTGAGCCTACGGCTTTACATTCAACGTCAAAACCAAAATAACGAAAGTAACAAACAAATTTTAAGGGTTACCGTGAGGCGATTTTAAAGTTTCGAGTTCTATTTGTTCAGCCGTTAAATATTAGTATACCTAACTGTTTGAAATCTTAACCAAAAAATATTTCATTAGGATGTAGTTGCCCTTGTTCAACCGGTTGGTTAGGTAATGCAGCGTGATATCTCACAATATACAAATCTTTTACAATTGTTTATGATAAATCACTAATAAAACCATTTTAAGACCATTTAGTCCAATTTACCTCAGAGAGCGTTTCATTTTTAAGGTATTAGCACTAGACTGTAATAAATTTGTTAATGATGATATTCGTACAAAAAGAATAGGTTTTTGAACCGGTTGTGGCTGTTTCTGTAGTATTTTTTATAGTTTCCGTTGGTTCGTGATGTAACGCATCGTCGATGTCTCCAGAAAAACACTGATATCTTATTGTTTTCAGCTGTATTTATGATTAATTAGGTGTAACTGAAAGAAGAGGGCTTCATTTATGAGTAAATTGACAAAAATGGGGGGTTCCTTCAGTGGATTATCATTTGTTTTGACTCTCCAATAAAAGAGTTAGCAATGCTGATAAATTAATAATTACTAGCAAAATTGTTTACACATATCTTCTAGCTAAACAATACACCAACACAAACAATGATATCCACCAACATACAGAATACACGGTTTTACCTAATCTCTTAAGAAAATGTAGGTACCTACGTCTAGACATTCGACATATCTAGCTTTTAGTCTTTTTTGTTCACAACACATTCGAAAGAATCTTAGAGGAAACGGAAGAACAAACGTATCTTCCCGGAATTCCCGTATCGGGATTCCGTATTCATTCAGATTTGGCATTTCCTGGTAACCACCATATACCTAAATCCCGACGTACTTTGTAGTGGGAGGTCACATAAATTAGACAAAGTCCGGCCCAATTCGTGTCAAGGGGTTCGTTAGCATGCTCCTCGAATATCCATCTCGTTCACCAAAGTTATCCGGGCGCGGCTATCGTTTCCATTCTTTACCCCGGAATCGCACGTGTTCGGAATTCAAAATGCGGACTTAACGACCTAAAGAACCTTTTCTGCTATTCGCCTTCCTCTATAGAACTTCTCCTGTCCGGTATTGGTTTCAAGTCATCCGGAGCAAATCGCCACCTCCGCAGGCATTGCTTCTTTGTTAACCGGCGGTACGCCGCTGCTTGTGTTCAGATTTTGCTCACTTCAGGGTCGGTCTTTTCACTGATCTGTTTCTGTAGTGCACTCCTCTCTTCGGAGATGGTGACGCGCCACTTAGACAATAACTGCTTCCAGTTTTTGTTAATTCTTTACGGAAATTACCTCGGACCATTATACTTAAGAGTCTTCTTCTTCTGAATGGTGAATCCCCGTGCTATCCCTTTAAGAATGCACGTGCACGAATTTGGGTTATTCGCCCGCTGCGCTAAAGGAATTGGTCAAGGTAGAAGAGGAACTCTCCGGAAGAGCATTGTCTGATTTATCAGTGCGGTTTCCGACTTTATTGTACTCCGTAGCGATTTTTAAGTACAAAAGTGCTCTCAATCAGTAGGCAGTATTGTCAGTTAATAAAAGTTTTCTTGGAAAAGTCACGCCATTTAGGAATGCGGTCACTGCAAGACCATGCAGCGACGTTATAGCAGTAGTAATAGTGTTGTAGACAACAGTAGTTATTAAAATATTACTAAAATATTACTAGAATTATTACACAAATAATTAAATAAAACTGTAATAATCCTGTCATTCGATTGATCAAACTTTCCACCTAATCATTTTTTAATGTGAAGGTTAAATAATAAAGAAGTAAAATATAGACAGTAGTTTTTATTCAAACTGATTAGTTGATGATCGATTTTGAGACACCAGGTAACATCTTCAGATCTAGAGTCTAATTAACTACTGTGTGACACATTATGTATGGTACCCATACATAACCCCAAATAATGACCACATAATACTTAGGTCCTTGAGCCTGAGATATTATATTTTCACTATTTAGAATGCTCGTCGCTATCACTTTACCATGTGCCATACAGTAGTTAATTAGACTCTAGAACTGAAAATGAGACCAAGTATCTCGAAATCGATCATCAACTAATCAGTTTGAATACAATACAACATTCCATATTTTACTTCTTTATTATTTAATCCTGTCATAGTTGAATTAAAACCCAATTAAAATTGCAGCGATATGTAGAATTTTTTACCTTTTTTTGTAGATTTTTTGATATTTATTTTTATTTTTTGTTTATTTACTATAATGTAATCTCAATAAAATTGCTTTGCTTTTTAGATCGTACCTCTATAGTTGGCATATTTGGTTGTACCTATTGTGTAACTTTGATGTATAGAATTGTTATATTTTACTATAGTCGGCGATGCCTGGACCATATAATATCTTTTCAAATTAATATTTTCCTCCTCTTGTTTCTTTCTGTTTGTTTTTGAAGACTGACGGGTCTGTTTTCAGTTACGCCATTCTTCTTTTACAATTTTCAGTTGACTATTAGCCCTCTCTTATTCCGGTGCTTTCTGCATACTTTGTTGACAAACTGCTTCTGGTGTGGTCTTTATCGTAAAATAAGTGAAAAATCTGTCGAGGAAGGTCCCTGAATGCGCAAAACTTTTTAATTTCATCTACACCTATTCTTATGCGCATGGCTAGCAGACTTCCGCTATTCATTTCATATCCTCCTTTTTGCACAAATGGGTAACTCGGAATGAAAGTTTGTTCAAAATTCTCACAAGAAACCACGATTTGAAATCCTAAGTCGCGGTTGCCACTTTCGGCCAATTTCGCATTTGATTTGCACGTTTTACACACTACAACTTGTGAAATAGCAGAAAACACAGCAACAAAGTTCAAAAGATGATAATTAAACGTCATCCACTTCAACGTTGTAATACTCTTCAACCGACATTACTTTTTTGCAGGTGTGGACTGTGGATACGTTATCAGGCAGAGGCGACTTTCTATTTGAAAATCTGCTCTTCCTTTCGACTCCTTCGATCACGATATACTCCGGGATTGTCACAAATTATTTCTGCTACTTTTTACGAAGTAATCAAGAACAATACACATTACATCAGACAGCTATAACATTGTGCCGTTAGCGTCAGATCAACGAACGTACCGACGATATTTCCACAAAATCATATAAGTAATTCCTCCAAATAAGATAAGAGCGTGTAGGTTCAAGAGGAGATTAAAATCACTGCTTTCTCAATATGTGATCTATAGTCTTGCTGAATTCTTTGCAATAAGTTTATAGTGGGTATTATTTTGAAATTTTGTACTTTTGAAAGTTCTTATCAGTTCTCGTTAAGTTTGTATTACATTAATTTTATTATCTTTTATTATTTCTACTCGTAGTTTTGTATAATTTTTGATTTTCATACTAGCATGAATGTTGTGTCTAACTTCATGTTCCTGTGTGTGCTCTATTATTATTATGTTCGGTGCAATTTGTTTGACATGTCTCATACGTAAGTGGAATTTGAAGACCAATAAATATCTATCTATCGATCTATCTATCTAGGCTGTAAACTCTCACGCTAAACTTTTTGCATGTACGCTAGGCTAGACACTTGGCCGTATGTTCATCAAGTAAGCATTTAAACATTTTTTTTTTCAAATATGGAACAGATTGTACCTCATTTAAGCAAAAATCTAAAGTGGAATTACCCCTTTAAGGCTTGTGTACCTTTTATTTTCACTTTTTCGGCCGCTTTCTAATCGGCCGATAGTACCGTAGAACAATTACCTTCCAGACGCCGGGCAATTTTCAATTTGTTGAAAATTAATAAAAACTACGCACAATGTTGGATTAATCCAAATAGCTATCTAAGCTATCCTTTGGTATACTTATTTAGAAATATAAAAGCTTCTAGTCATTACGTACCTATAGGTATACGCGAGTGCTATTCAACAGTTTTAACATCATGGGTTTCTTTAGCTTTATTGGTACATTATCTGTCCTGCATAAAAAATATAATCAAAATTAAGCGTTTGGCTGGTTCAACAAGCCGTGGCAAAAATTAGTATCATTAGCTTTTTCCACTAAATACTTTCACCATTACTTTTTCTTACTGTAAGTTTTTCTATACCTATAACAATCTGAAACCGTAATCTAATAATGCTTTTTATAAAAAACTACAAACGAGCAAAAATTAACAAAAAATCTACATCTCAAACAAAAGCCCCACAAAATTCTATCTTCCTTACGTCTGTAAATAAATAATTGCATTCGAGTGACACCGATGTTATTCAAACCGCACAACAAAGGTATGAAATCGAGAAGTGGCGCGATCAACACAAAACAAAACAAAAAATACAATTCCCAACGCTCTTACAAAAGACCGAGACGACCGGCAAGAAACCTAAAACCAATCGGCGCACGGATAATAAGTTGATTCGCGACGAAATGGCATTACGAAACCTAACAAAAGACTCGGCCGCGTTTTCTCTTCTCTCGGGCACCGAAGTGGCCGCCCCAAAACCCCTCAAACGCGCTAATCGAACCGCTCACTCAGCACACCGCCGAGGATGTTATTTAATTTGAGGTAATGACTATCCACAGTGCCACTGAGCATGAAATCGGCCAGCGTAAAAGCCGGCCCCAGAAAATAAACAAGCAGAAAACAATATTACACGCTCTTTAATCATGGATTCACTCGCCATGCAACAAAGAAGTTGAGACGCACTCATCTAACCCACCTAGTATTAGGTTTCGCCTACTCCAGCCCACAAACCATAAGAAGAAGAAGAAGCAGTAGACTCATCTCCTCCTCAGAGGATGCTAGGAAGCATCAAGGCACGATGCTCAACAATGGTTACATTGTGTGCACGCTGCCTATAGAAACTTATATAGGCAACTATAGCGGTGATGGCAAAATAGTCAAATCAATTTACGGTAAGATAATCACGGATAATGTGGCAACAAAAATCTATTGATCTCGCTACCGATTTGGTATATTGTTTGGCCGGAGGGAAGTGATAATCCTGGGTCGTTTTCTCGGTGAGCGTAGCGCACGCAATGGATTTTTGCTTTGCGATCTGGCTTGATAATAATGGGGGTTATACTTAGATGCTCCGTTCACAATTGTGTTTCTGTTGTGTAATATATCACTAGAGTAATACCGGGATAAGGATCTGGAGCAGGACAAAGAGGCGGAATCGTGAAGATGTATGTATTTTGTATGGGTGTACCCGAATTGTATTAGAAAGTTATAATACGACGATATTTAATGTGTATATTTTTGTAGTAGCTAAACTAAATTGATTTCTCTACAGCCTGTATAAGCAAGCCTGTTGAATTCCATAATAATTGAATATGGTCTCAGGTGTCAGGTTTAAATAATATTGTCTTGTTTTCAATCAAATATAATTGAGTAGTATTTAAAGTGTATTTTATGAGCATTGCAGCAGTATTTTCACAAAGCCCCAAAAAAATAGCCCCAAATGATTTAATTGTGAATTTAATATACTTTTAATTTAATTTTATTTCATGTCTTCTGTCAATTTTGTGAGTTTCTTTAATAGGCGAAAATATGTATTACTACAAATATTTAAAACCGAAGATACAGAGAAAAGATTGACAAACGTGAAAAGTCTAGAATCACGATCAACAAGCCTAGCAATCAAAATACTTAGGTGCCTGCCTACTAGCCAATTGTTAAACAATCTGTTATATCGAAAATGCAGAAAAAAACATTGACAAAATCGCAAATTGCAGAATCATCTTCATAGAGCCCGCATACCAATGAAAATGATTTATAGCAAATTACTATACTATAGTATGGCGACATTCTATTCTATTGCCAATTTGCGATTATAGTTGAAATTCACTCAAATGTTGACATTATTAGCTGTAGTATTTTGAACTATTTTCTTAGTCTTAATATTTTATAATCACAAAACGTACCTACGCCTCCACAGAAAAAAGAAATTAAAACTTCTCGAGATGGGCCAGCATCATTCTTTTTAACGGAATGGCCTGTATTTCTGTTTATTTTTTAATTCTTTGCATTTCCTTATCATAAGTTCTCTTCTCCTAATTCTTACATGGCTTTAGTGCGTCTTATTTGCACTGATAGAAGTTTTGGCTTAACTCAAATAAATCCGTGTTTGAACAGAGGCAAAAAACTTCAAAAATGTCTGTTTATTTCTTATAATTTATATAATTTGATGTTTTATTATTATATAATTTATAATTTGATTCGAAAAATGTACAGGATGTTCCAATAAGAAAATCTATATTCCTGGAATGCAAATAATTTCATATGGGTAGTCCAATATTATGAGCACGCTGTATACAAACTAGTTATTCTACACATTGAAATTGATTGAGCCTTCCAAAAGCACATAATTTGGTTCTTAAGATGCTGTTCTTGGGATAAATAAAGCAAAAACTCGAAAACTATAAGGAATACTAGGTATAGAAATATAGGCCATTTCGTTTAATAAGGTGAAGTTGACCTCACTAACGCCATAGAAAACAAATCCAGTAACAAGTTCTTGTTGAAGATAATCAAATGTTAAGTTTAAAATGGCCCACACAGTAAATTTTTACTAATTGAAAGTTATCCATTATCCATAGAAACCTTAAGTTATACAGTGTGTTCATTTCATAAGTATCCACCCTTAATAACTCTTGACCTGATGCAATTATTGCTTTGAGTGGAAACACGTCGATTTAGATATCGAGGGGGGAGTTCAAAAATGGTACATAGAGAATTTTAGGTTTCATCCCTTCACCCCCAGCCAACCCACTTTGAAATTTTAAATGGCACCCCCTACGTTGTGATACATCATTTAAAAGGGCATAAAATGCTCTACTCAACCATGATAAAACAAATGAATTCGAACGATTGGTTCTTAAGATAGGCTAGAGAGCAATGGAAGGTATGAAATAACTCAAGCCTTAATAACCCTTGACCGGATGCGATTATTGCTTTAAGTGGAAACACGTCGATTTAGATATCGAGGGGGAAGGTCAAAAATTGTATCTAGAGAATTTTAGGTTTTATCCCTTTGCCTCCCAGCCACACCACTTCAAAATTTCAACTGGCACCCCTAGCTTCTGATTTTTGATTTCATTTCTTTATCATGGTTGAGAAATTTATGCCCTTTCAAATAATGTATCACAAGGTAGGGGGTGCCATATAAAATTTCACAGTGGGGTGGCTGGGGGATGAAGGGATGAAACCTAAAATTCTCTAGTTACCATTTTTGAACTTGCCCCTCGATATCAAAATCTACGTGTTTCCACTCAAAGCAATAATCGCATCAGGTCAAGAATTATTACGGGTGGATACTTTTGAAATGAACACACTGTATATTATTTTTATATAAATAACATCTATTCTGAGCATCTTTGGGACAAAAGTTAAACCATTGTCCTATCCCGTCCCCGCCCAAGATTCATAAATTATGATGCAAATGGAATGGCGCTTAACATTTTGTACGTTACACAATAAATCTTCCAGCATAAAGCCGACGACGTCATAAACGATATATACCAGATATTTCGCAAAAAATCTCCTTCCACAATGGGCATGGGCCATTTCATTCGATTTCATTTTTCCTCCTCGCCCAATCTCATTCAATACCGAACGCCTATCGCACAATGCATCCAGCCCGACTTTTCTGAATTAATATCACGGAAAAAAATTGGCACCGAATTGAAGGAGCTGGGCTTGACAAAGGTAGAACTGGGCAGTGACCGAGGGTTGGCAAACCATAGAATCGCGTACTATCGGTCGATGCGGTAACCCTCAGAGATTTCAATGCGAGAAACCGTCAGAAGAAAAGATCGGCATTCACGTGCATGACTTCCCCGTAAACGCCCGAGAAGTTCCCTTTTCAATTTTGCGCGTATAATAGTTATAAATTACCGTCTTTAAAAGTGTTGGTTTTGTCAACACGTGTGTCGGGCGGACGCGCTAAATACGGCAGTCGAATATACAATTCATCGATGAATCAGACTGAGACGGTTTCGAACGTTCTTAAAGATCTCCAGGATCAATAAAACGAACAATGGTTGGCGGGGAAAAGGAGATTCTCCGATGTTTAACAATGTGTAGTTTGAAGTTTGTATGCGTCATGAGAACTTGGAGAAATATTGACTTTAACCGTCTTTACACTTATAAAAGTGTTAGCTCTCAAGCACTTTTGTTAATAAATACACAAATAAATTATGTACAAACATAAACCTATACATAAATACAAAGCACATACCTATACCATCAACACCTTTTTAATTAAAATAGTCAAGAAATAACTGAACTAAGTATAGAAAGCTATCACTTTCAGGTTTAATTACCCAATTAATATGTGCGTTTGGTGAGTCTAATGTAAATTTGTATTTCATCAATTTGTCTTGTAATCCTACATAAAGTCAAAAGACAATATATCAGCAGCTAAATTAAATATTTCTAAAGTGCTCCTTGCTGAACTACGCAGTACGTACATATATAGAAAACTGAAATCTTCAGGAGTAATTACACAATTAATATGAGTTTGAAAAGTATAGTAATAAATTGTAGTCTATCAACTTTTCTTGTAATACCACATACCTAAAGTAAAAACATCCACATCTTAGCAGCCGAATTAGGTATTTCTAAAATTCTACAGACTGAACTAGAGTAGGTATATAGAAATCTGAAATTTTCAGGTTCGATTACCCAATTGATATGTACGGTTAGAAAGTATAGTAATAATTTATATTCGACCAACTTTTCTCGCTATTCCACATAAAGTCAAAAGACAACATCCCAGAAGATAAACAAGATATTTTTAAAGTTCTGTAGACTCAACTAGAATACATAGCAAGCTGTAATTTTCAGAATTAATTACCCAATTAACATATGAGTTTTGCAAGTTTAGTAATAATTTGTAGTCCATTAATTTTTCTTGTAATCTCACATAACCTAAAAAGACAACATCTCAGGAGCTATATAAGATATTTCTAAAAATCTTCTCACTGAACTAGAATATATAGAAGGCTGTAATTTTACGAATTAATAACCCAATTAATATGTAAGTTACGCACGTATACCTAGCATTAATTGGTAATCGATCAGTTTGTCTTGTAATCCCGCATAAAATCAAACAACAACATCACAGCAGCTTAATTAGATATTAGTAATCCTGAGTACATATATAGACAGCTGTAATTTTCAGGATTAATAACCAAATTAATATGTGCGTATATGCTACCTCAACTAAAGCTCAAAAGACAACATCTCAGCACCAAATTTAGATATTTCTAAAATTCTCCTGTCAACTAGAATATATAAAAAAGCTGTAATTTTAGAATTACTGCATTATTGCATAATGCTCACTAAACTAGGATCAAGTGCCGTTTGTATCACTTTCAGGGCATACACTTAAAGAACCGTGCCCATTTCTAATTCCTTGCATTGAACCCCTTGAGGGTGACCGCATTGACCGATAGTATGCGATTCTATGGTTTCCCAACCTCTGGCCACTGCCCAGTTCTACCTTTGTCAAGCCCAGCGCCTTCAATTCAAACCAATTTTTTCCGTGATATTAATTCTGAAAAGTCGAACTGGACACACCGGGACGCCTATGGGATATAGGCCTTCGATATTCAATGACATTGGGCGACAGGGAAAGCTCAAAACGAAAGAAATGACCAAATGGACCAAAGCTTCATGTTGCCGTCGTATTGTGAACCGTCGGAAATTTCAAGTACCATTCGTTTTCCATCGAAATTTATTTTAAATATGTTTAATGTCGCAAAATAACAAAACAAAAACTAGGAAGTTAATAGAAAACCCAATTCAGAATAAAAATAATACGCGACTTTAATTGTACAAATAACACTTTTTAGGAGTGTCCTTCATACCTATATACCTGTTATATTTCACCTACAATAACTATAGTATTCTTACGTTTCCTTTCTTGGTAAATAAAAAAAAGAATTTACGGTTTCTTATAACCGCATTTCCGGTTTCCAGTTGCATTTAAGTGAGTTCCCTGGCGCCAGAATTTCATATTCCACAAGGCGCTTGTAGAGTTAATGATAGGGCGCTTGTATAGTGCCGTCATAATAGAAAATAAAAAAAAACAATCAAAAGTAGTTTATCACCTGTGTTGTGTCCCGCGTTTAACTTCTATTCATGACGTCATGTCCGGGTCCAGTACTTCCTCCCTTTTGTCGATTTTTCCTGAAAAAAAATCATAAAAATTCTTTGTTATCTCTGCTGACAAAGTTCGTGTAAAAAAATGGATACCAAGACAAGTTAAAATGGTGATTTTTGCAATAATTGCCATAACATGCTGGTGTAAAACCATACATAAATAAAAGTTTCATCTGTTGACTTTGGAAAAAAACAAAAATGTCCTGCGCATTTTTGCACGCTCTCATAGAAACTGTTTCAAAACGTATGGTTAAAAAATGTAGAAAAGTCAAAAATGTTAATAAATTTTATCAAATCGTTCTAGAATACAGTGTGTTTCAAGATGGATCTAGCTATATGTATAATGAACCTAAATTTAAATTTGTGTTTTGCTCTAAAAAGTTCATAGAAACAGTCAGAGTTTGATTTTAATAATTTTAGTTTAAATAAAAAAATTTTGATGTATATTTTAATCAGGCAGCTGTTCAACATATGCATAATATGGACCACACAATGCAATACAAATGTATAGTATCAAGAGCAATGCAAAGTGACAACAAAAGAATTTTTTATTATAATAACATAAATAAAACAAATAAAAATATATAAATTAAGACATTCTGTATGTTTAGACACTTTTTATTGAATAGTTTGAAGCTTACTTTACAATTAGCTGAGCAATCGAAATTTAAATTAATATGATGACAACATTAATTCAAAAAAATACGATACTAATTGAATATAACCTTGTGCCTGAATTATGGGGAAAACTACCTAAAGAATATATTATGAGCAAGTTTTATTGTTCGATATTATTTTAATACAGATTAAAATAACAAACAACAAACAAACTGTAACGAAAATCAAATAAAAAGAAGTAATTCTTAACCTTGCAAGTGTAAACAACCCATCTTTTACATTGAAATTAAACATGTATACAATATAGGTATAATAGTACTTCAGTTTTAAATGTCCAATAGAACATAGTTCTTAAAAGAAATATGTATACCCTAAAGTATTTGAAAGTATGTTTTTGTAAACAAAACACATTTAGTCCCAAGCATTTTGAGGGTTTGTCTGAGGTTTATTAACAAAATCTTGCAACCAATACATCAAATTAAAAGGTATATGGTGTATAATTTTTGTCTTACAGCGGATTTTTGATATACTTGTCAGTTTTTGAAAAATAGCAAAAGAAGTCTGACCAAAGCTGATTTTAACATTTTTCCTTTTACTAAACACAGGTTATAGAGAAATAAAACATTATTCTTTTCGGTGTTCTTTCACATTTAATTGGGAAGATAACAATCTTGCGAGGAATACAAATGGTGGTCCATTATACTTACAGTTAGGTCTATAAGGGAACACAGAGCATAGATACATCATGTTGCCTCGTGTCCTATAGATATGCAAAAAAATGCAAAAAACTGGAAAGATTATTACGATAGATAAGTATGATTTGGTTGTTTATTTTGGTTATAGATAGTAATAGTGCCAAGTTCAATTTTGTTGATATTTACAACTATGAACTGCCAAATTTAAAATTTTATCTACAGAGTTTGCCAATGTAAATAGGCGCACATACGCAAATATGCATTTACAAATATTGCCAAATTCAAAATTTCCCCTTATCGGAACTTTTCAATGCTAAAACCTCGCATAGAAGTATGTAACAATCCTTCAGAATGTGAATATACATCTCTTTTTTTAACAAACACTTTATCAGATCTCACTCATACTCCATATAATCCACAACTAATGAGTCTCCATTGTACAAAACCCAACAATCAAAAAGAAAAAACTCTAAAAAGTTGTAACGCCCACAACGTCCCATGTAGGTTATATATAGCTCTGTCTAGTGTCTATAATAATGTGACTGAATCTTATTACGGCCAGATAAAATCAGGGCCGTTCTTCCTTCGTTTTATATCCTGACGGTCACATTCTGATCTTATCTCGAAACCAATTTGAACACGTGCAAAAATCCCAGAATACAGGTCCTCCCAATAACGAGGATACATGCCTCCAAACATAAAGAATCTCATTGGTCAACGTTATTGGGCTAAGGTGTATACAGCCTGGATGACTCACGCAGGTAGAAGATATCCGAAACCCTTATTTAGGGGGTGTATTTCTGAAAAACAGGTAGAGATCCGATAAAATTCATGGTCCACTTGTTTTGTTGAGTTATTATTGGATAATGGATGACCGTCGGAGGTCGGTTTTTGGGGGTGAAGTTTCGATTAGGGGTGGTTATGAGGGTTGGATTAAGTTTCTTTCTTCCGAGGACTTTTTCCTTTATTCTCCGCTGTATAATGATGGCTGGGATATAGAATGACACGAGTTTTATATCTTTTGGCATTTTGATGGACCGCGATGAGGACGTGCTTCGTTAAGCTGTTGATACCTTAAGTAAATATGTGTGTTTCGGTTTCTTTTTTTTTATTATTTGGGGATTCTTGACCTCGACGGTGGGCTAATCAAATATGGCTTATCGGTTTTAGGTTGTTACATGCGTTAAGTTATATACTCGTATGTCGTACAGTCAATATCCTATAAGTTTGTTTGAGTAAAGATACGTGTTTATTTATGTACATAGGTACACAGATTCGGACTTAATGCAAACCACGAGCACCAATTTTTCTTTGAACGTTTTGCGCGTGCACTTACATAATTTATAAGTAACCCCATGGAAACCGATAAGGAGATAATTTAAATTAATTTCAAGTTTATAATGTAGTCATCGTTTTGGCTTCATGTAGGAAAACAAAATATGATTTAATAGTTTTTAAACATTTGTATTTAATCTACAAGAATCTACAGAAATCTATTCATAACTAAATTAAAAATATCTCAGGGAATAATTGTTTTAAATGCAATTTTATGCTGAAATATCAAATTGGATTTATCTAATATATGCTTAAGAATACACAAAGACAGTGAAGTTTGTCTATTCAACAACTAGGTTGTCAGACACTATTTACTAAATATCTCGGAACAACAGTTTTGGCTCTTATTTACTTCAATTAAAAGTAAATACCAAAAAACCTTTCTAATCGCACAATTTGTGTTCGAAATTATCGTTTTATCCTAATTTTATTATCAACAGTATTTTATCAAAAATATGTTGATGGGCGGTTATACATTTTTTTATGCTATCATTAAGAAGGAAAGTCCACTAAAAAGATAAAGGGGTCAGTTGTCAAAATATTGGAGATCGAATTTATTCCCTTTGGCACTGTATTAAAACTGTTAATGAGATTTGTTGACTTTACTTGTGACATTATTCTGTTAATAGAATATACCTACACACAGAAAAGTGATTATTTGAAACGAGAAAACATAATTTCTTGAACGTATTTACTAGATTCAAATGCATATTTACTTTGATGTTGAAAGTTAGGTATATACATGAAATGCTACATACTCAATCTAAGTAAAATAAATTCTCAGATAAATGCTGCCGACAAATAAATTCTTTCTTAATGATAACCAATATTGTATTGAAAGAAGTAATTGAATGTTTCGTTCCAAAAATGTCAATTTCTCCAACGAAGTAATAGTAAATCCACCTAAGTGCGTAATTACTTGATCCAAGATAATATAAGACATTTAATATAAGCTAGTATTGTTTACTGAATAAAAACCCAGCAATTATTTAACTGAAGTGACGCTCACTTCTTTCAAGTAACCCTTTTCTGTGGAATAAATATGGGCATCGTAATTTTGTTTTGGACCCAAGAATAACCTCCTTAAATATAAGGACGTAGCATGTTATTAAGAAACACCCTGTATTATTAATAAGGAAACTATGGAGTTTTGGAAAACTGGTGGACAAAGATATTTCAAGCTCGATATCTTCAAAGTATTCAAATTATATCTTGTTTATCGTAATATAGTTATATTAATAACGATAATAAGTTATTCAAGAAGAAATAAGCTGGCAGTTTTCACTGTTTCTACAATATATATTATAGGAATATATAATATACCTGTTAGAGTAATAATTTCACCTTTTTTTCTTGGGAATAAGCAGTAAATTATACAAAAATTGTATCCAATTAACTCGCAAACCAACGCATTTCCTACTTGATGCATTGTATACATTTTAATTTTGACTTTTTGAGTTCTTATACACAACAAACTGATATGTACCTACTACATACCACCAAATCTTAGAGGTTTTATTTTCTAGTAGCGAATCTATAAGTTTCTGTTCAAGAACGTGCAAAGATGGTACGCAGTTGATAGTAAGCTGTTCCATTTGTATGAGCAAATATTGGTTTTCGATTGCCGGATCATTGTGAATACGAAGGTAAACAACATCAAATTGCGCATGTTGAGTGCTATTTTTTTGTTACTGTACTTGCGATAGCTAAATTTAAGCTTGCAAACGTTGCAATTTTGGTTGTAGTTATTTTAGTTGCAAATATGAGCCTACGCTTTAGTAAGCTTTAGTACAAGTAAAAGGTTAAAAAGTATAGAATAAAAAAATCCCACGAAAAGTACCAACGATCCAATTATTTACTGCACCATATACGGTATATTTAATCTTATGGACGATTCGTTAAACTCAGAAGATGCTTAGATACAGAAGTAGAAGCAAACTCATCAAAAAGACTTAATTAAACTCTTCCTCCATTGCGATAGTAATCAAACTACATCTCCCTCCCATGTCGAACAGTAAAACCACCAGATTTTATATCTTAATTACACCAAATCAAAAAAAAAACAACAACCACGTCTAAAAAGGAAACTAACCACCCAACTTTCTCCTCATCCAAATCAAAACAACTACAACAGCGCCACCACACGTGCACATCCCTAATTAACTATGTATGCCCCGTTTGTTTGTCGGTAACTATCCAGTATACCAGCAAGTATGTCAAGGCCATTAAATGCCTTACCACCAATAGGCAGCAACAAGTGAAAAAAGTACAGGAAGGCAGTGCTTGGCCGGCACGCAACAAGTCCTAACCTGTACGAGAACGTGTGTGATTCAGATCGTAAAGCGAGGACCAGCAGCTGCTCTTCGGAAAAAGGAAGTAACAGAGAACGAGCGGTGCGCCCCACGAAAAGAAATAAAAGAGTGTAAAATCACTTCTTCCAAACGTGGACCGAAGGTTCAGAAGAAGAAGAAGAGTCTGGACAAAAGGAAAAAGTGTAAAGGCGTATATGAGTCAGAGGACTGCTCACCAGATGGCTTCGACCGTATTAAAAATAAGCTAATAATAAGTAATCTTATGTTACTTTTGTGTATGGTGGTGGTACGTTTTGATTGATAGAACGCGAGATAGAAACGTCGCACTATGTTTGAGGTTATGATTTGATGATTCGGTGGTTGGTTGACTGGTTAAATTGATAGAAACTGAAAAGATATTCGTAGAAAGCTTAATTATGTATCTATTCTTTTTTTAAAGATACCATGTATGTATGAACGAGGAACTTCGAATTTTATTTTCTAATTTCTTAGTAGTCGTCTAATCAGCTGATATTTGATCCATTAAAATTAAACAATTGCCAGCAAGCTGAGAAATAATAACTGGGTAATACTCATTGTTTAAAAAGTGACAGAAAATAAAAGAAATTAGAAAATAAAATTTGTTTAAAATCTAGAGCTAAGAAAAGAGATTAAAAAATCCACAATGGTTCCCATTATAAAATACCTAATATTTCTATAGAATTGGATTATTAATAATTTTTATAATCTTTGACTGATTTTAATTATTCTTTCCGAATAATAAATTCTATGAAGATTCAAAAAATATAAATAAGTGTAGCATTAGAGTTAAGAAACATGAATTCTATTTGTATTTAAAGATATAAACAGAATTATTTTTTTAACCGCAATAAATTTGCCTACCACAACTTTCTATCTTAACAAAAAATAGTCGATAAACTTTTGAGTTTAGATTTTAGAGCATTTCCAAATTTTCTTTACTTACTTTGTCAAAAATACAATAATGGAAAGTAGACAACTACCTTGGCTAATAGCAACAGAAATTGAGTCCTTTATACAATTTATTTTCGTAAGCCTTTTTCGTAAAGAATCTAACACTGATTTCTCAAAAACTACATTCACAATTTCTGTTTTCGTGTCCAGATTATACGAAAATACCTGAGATCAATTCCCATTTGTTAGAAAAATGTTTTTTCTTTGCTTATTAGCCACAATTTTCAGCCACCAAAATTATGTAAAAAATCTTGTAATTGTTTTTCATGTCATGTAACATAAGTGGTATAATAAAGATCATAATTATAAAAACAGCAGCAAAAGGAAAATAAAAAAAAAATCTGATGTGGCCAGGCACATGACTTTATCATACCATATATTAATAGTTTAGCTGCAGGAGATTCTATTTGATCGAGATCGGCCACGTCTGCATTAAAATAAAACTACTAGAACTAGACAGATATTTTGATTATATTTACAATATGTAATGTCAAAACATCAGCATTTGACACGTACTATCATTAGAATCACAATATCTGATAAATCCTGGCTAACTAGTTTTAATACTAGTGTTTTAATGCAGTACGAGCGATCCCGATGAAATAGAATTTGCTCGTGCGGCTAAAATATTTATTTTACCAAAAAATTTCATAGTCATGAATTATTCGGAATTTCCTCTACATTAATTTATTATTTAACTATTTCGACGAATTTCCAGAAATAGCGGCTTATTTGCAAAATATTTCAAAAATGCTAAGACTAAACCTCCTTGTCATACTACATATGATAAAGTAAAAACGTTATTGGTTCTGATGATTAATATATTATATTGGCTTCTAGCATACTATATTTTCGGGTTTTACCCCGTCTTCAGTGCTAACTACAAAAGTTCATAAAGAATTATGCTCAATATTCCAAATAAGTTTTAATGTTACCATACCGTCTTACAATATTTCTTGTATTTATTCGCGAAAACATAAGAACATGGCTATCCGCAATCGAAAAACACATTGACACCAAGATGTTTTAATATTGTTGCACTGTACGTGCGCGCGTTCTCGCATTCTCCATGCATTTGCGTGTTGAATTGACGTTTCGCAAATCGCAACCGCTGACGTTCTGAATACTGTCAAAAAATTCAAAATATCCTGGCTACCTGCTATTAATGCAAACACGATTTCGATCAAATAGAATTTGCTCCTGCAGCTAAACTATTAATTTTAACAAAAAATTTTATTAACATAAATTATACAAAATTTCCTCTACTTTAATTTATTATTTATCTATTTTGACAAAATTGCAGAAATTGCGGCTCAATTGCAAAATCGTTGAAAAATGCTAAGAGTAAATAGCCAGTTACTTTCGACCCTTTTGAACCAAAAGCTTTTCAGCTCTAAGTTTAGTTATAAAACTTCTAAATATGAACTTTCGTCCCGATACCTTCAGTAGTTTCTCGGGAATCGTCTCCACAAAAAACGGGCACACACACACACACACACACACACACACACACACACACACACACACACACACACACACACACACACACACACACACACACACACACACACACACACACACACACACACACACACACACACACACACACACACACACACACACACACACACACACACACACACACACACACACACACACACACACACACACACACACACACACACACACACACACACACACACACACACACACACACACACACACACACACACACACACACACACACACACACACACACACACACACACACACACACACACACACACACACACACACACACACACACACACACACACACACACACACACACACACACACACACACACACACACACACACACACACACACACACAGACATTTTTTTGTACCTTGGTCAAAAATGTTCAGGGGACCCAAAAAGACCTATTTCCGCTAAAATCTCAATTTTTTTTTTCGGCATGATTACAATACTTTATTATACTGCGTATGATAAAGTAATTATTAAGAAATAAACACCTATGACAAAAATCAGTACATAATAGTACATACACTGTTAGACCTTTCTACTTTGAAATATTGAAAAAACAAGGGGTGACAAATACATAACCCCTGATATAATTCATCTATTCACGTATAGATGGCCTTCCACTGTTTCTACCGTATGTGAGTATACCTTATGACAATCATTACCCACGTAAGAAGTCGATGGAAAGACAGGCAATAATTTAAAAAAAAATCTATAAAAAATGTCATAGGTTACAGTTTCTAATTTAGCATAGCAACAATTGAACTTTTTTTAACTAATTGAAAGGATTACTAAACACTTGCACAAAACCACCCTGACACAGTAACCCTTTTACTGACACAGTTAACCCCACCGCAATTGAAAAGAATGCACTTGTTGAAGGGTTAATCTACCCCTATACAGATTGGAAGGGTTGTACACGCTGGGAAGGGTTGACAATACAATCATAAATATTGGGGGTGAAGCCAGGATCTATTTATTCACATGTTCATTGACAATAATATGAGAAATTAGGAGGTTGAATTTCATATTAAAGACAACGATTTTTTTCTTTAATTAAAAAAAGAATTGGCCCCGCTTGGGAGAGCCTTTTTAATTTAATTTCTTATCATTAATAGCAGATAATCACCCAACCCTGAAAAAAAATTACAACGTTATATTATAGGTAATTAAAGGAAAGAAAAACCCTATTAAGGTATCTAGATTTTTTTTTTGCTACGACAGGTAGAAAAAAATTTGCCCCTTAAAATATAGGAAAAAAACACATCTTAAAAAGTTTACAGTTAGTCGGCCAAACCCATCTGAAAAGAATAACGTGACACACTAACCCTATAAGAATAAGAATTAGCAGTGCCGTTTGGTAGAACCCTTTTTTCTGGAAAGGGTTTGCACTTGTTGAGGTTAATAGGACGGATCCAGATACCTGTTGAGCACCACAAAAAAGAAAAGGGTTCCAACCTAACAGTAAATTGGAATTGACCACAGAATTCCGCTAACCCTTCCTCGAAATTGAAAAGGACTATTCATAGTCATTAGTCCACTACCTAGAAACCTAATATAGTGTTGATCTTTGATAATAAAAAAACGTGCATAAAAAGCATCGTGAGGATGTAAAAGAAAAATACAGTAGCTTCTTTAGTATCCCTTTGTTCTGGGTTCTGTGATTATACATAATTATCCTTAGTCCTAGCCCATTATACCACAAATCTTGATCAAACCATTTTTATATGATCATCAGATACTTTATTAAAATAAAACCTGCACGAAACAGCATGTGACTGTATTCATTACGAATAAATTTGTAATACTTCAATTTATATTACACGTAAAGGAGGAGGTAAACGCCTACAAAAAGACTGCAATAAGCGCAGCCATTGCAGCGTGTACACTGCGGGACGCAAGATATATATGACCGCAGTAATCATTATCATTTATGTTTTAAATGGGCGATTTCAACGTCATTAGTTTAGCTGGGTAAGGTCTTTTTGTATGTAATGGTGATCGTCCTGAAAATTATGCTACGCGTTGGAAATAAATCGTCTGAAATTATACTTATTTGCAGTGGGTGATTATGAAAAATGTCAATTTAATACGCCGAAGGAATTCTACGTGAGTACCATTTGAGCACTCTGGTGTTTAAGTCGGGGATAAGAAATTGCTATACAATTTTCGAGAAAAATAAAATTATAATTTTGTTATTTGGTACTCCTGTTTTTACTGTCTACCAAAAATATATTGAAACGTTTGAATATGACTCAAAAAATCTGATGTGGTCAGGCACATGAATTTACCATACAATATATAAAATTAATAATTTAGCTGCATGAGATTCTATCGAGTTCGATCGTGTTTGCATTAAAATAAAACGAATTAGCCAGGATTTGACAGATATTGACAGTAGGTAATGTCAAAAAATCAGCGTTTGACACTACCTATTGTCATTAGAATAAAAATATCTGGCAAATCCTATATTAATGCAGACACGAGCTCGATCAAATATAATTTGCTCCTACAGGTAAACTATTAATTTTACCAAAAAATGTCAGACATAAATTATACAAAATTTCCTGTACTTTAATTTATTATTTAATTATTTTGACGAAAATACAGAAATGGCGGCTCATTTGCAAAATCCATTGCTATCCGCACTCGAAATACACATTGACTTTGTAAACACCATGGAAACACCAGGCTGTTTCAATATTGTTTCACATAACGTACGTGCGCGCGTGTTTCTCCTCCTCATCGCATTCTCCATGCATTTGCGTGTTGAATTGACGTTTCGCAACCGCTGACGATCTGAATACTGTCAAAAGTTTCAAAATATCCTGGCTACCTATTATATTAATGCAGACACGATTTCGATCAAATAGAATTTGCTCCTGCAGCTAAACTATTAACTTTACCAAAAAATGTTATGGACTTAAATTATACAAAATTTCCTCTACTTTAATTTATTATTTAGCTATTTTGACGAAATAACAGAAATAGCGGCTAATTTCCAAAATCCCTGAAAATGCTTAAAGGAAACAGCAAATTTTTAAATAATCATGAAAGCACAAACGGTTTAGTTGAGTAGTTGGTAAGTTTCGCCCTTATTTTTAGATGTATTCATATTATAGATTTGACACATAAATAAGTTTATCAAGAGTACTACACGTCTTTGCAATTTTGAAAATAAAATATACTTGCAGCTTATTATACTGAGAGAACCAAAATGATGGTCTAAATCTAAAATATTAAAAATATTGAAGTTTTGCCTATGCAAATAGCTTTAAAAATATAAATTAAGGTTTCATATCTATTTGCCCAGGCAAATAGCGTTTGCCCAGGCAAATAGCTTTTGCCTAGGCAAAAGCCTTTTGCCTAAAATAACCATTTGCCTACGACATATATATATATATATATATATATATATATATACCATTGCAAAATTGGAAAATTTCAAATCGTCATGTTGCACAGACAGACATTTTTAATACTTTATACACTATTTAGTAGAATACATTATTGTCTTTTCGTTTATTTGAAGAATCCATAATACCTTTAAATAGGGACAAATTTCATAAAATGGTTGATAAAATTTTCATCAAGGCCCAGCGTCAGACCTTTTAAATACATAACATACATTAATTCACCAACATTGCTTCATTCAAGCTTGCCTATAGTCTATAACAGAAACACCAGCCTGTATACAACAGAATCCATGACCTGCCACTTACGTATAACTCCATCATTACGGCGGATTGACGTAACGCCACTACCTCAATAGACTCTACAAAACAAGTGACGCATTTGTTGTCTTTGCAGCACGTGATGTCTATCGATATCAAAACAAAACGTGCTCCAGGCGAGATAAACGTGACTGAACACGATTTCGTCGTATCAATAAGCCCCTGGGAAAATATTGGCCCAGATTCACGGTCACAAAGGGACGCGTCGTTACGCAAACCGTGCTTCTTTAAATACGGGGTCGAAGTCAGAGCTCCCACATAATAGACTCACTGTCGACTAGGTTAAGAAGCCGGGTCTCTTTTTTATGTGGATCGAATACCTGCGAACTGCAAACGTCTTTAGCAGCGTGGGATCTACGTACGCAAGGTGTGAGTGTGATATTCCTGTCCAGACTTGTCGTTTTGCGCAATATTGGGTGGTTTCAGGATTGGATTGTCGAAGAAAATAACGAAGGAAGAAATATCAAATTGTTAAAATTAGATATATTAAAATTAGGTCTTACTTAACGTGGGACGTTAATAGTTTGAAAATAAAAATAATTGTACTTGTGATAAGACTAAAGATAACTGGTAGACATATTCATAATAAACGACAGTGGGATCTTTTTTATTTCTTTTAAAATTCACCAATACATTTTGGAGTGTAGATATCAGAATATTTCACAGATTTCCTTCTACTTAATTGGTCAAAAATAAAATAACTGAAAAGTTACCCTGATTGTCATTTGCTTTTCTTTAAAAAAAATCGGGATCTGAAACCAGAAATTGAGCCTAATTGTTGTGAAAATGAGCGAGAATCACTCTTCGAAAAAAGAAAACATACAATAATCCATTGTAATAGGCTTTCTGATAACTAGGGTCGTCGTCAATCTAAATAACTAGATTCAGTTATTGTATTTTTATCAAATTAAGTAATTAGAAATTTGTGAAATGCACGAAGAGTAAGACTCATAAGTTTAAATATTACCTTGTATTAAGATATTAGTTGTCGTAGACAAATTTACTACGATTAAAAGAATAAAATGTTCATTTTATTTCTTTAATTACAAATTAATTGAAACGTGTGAAATGCTTTGATGCTCTCAAAAGTCTATGGGTTATTTTTTAATAAAATAATAACATAAAGTTTAGTAAATATTTGTCACCGGTAATAGTATATTGTGTACCAAGCCCAGAAAGTGGTTCTTTTCCGGGCGAGAGAAGAGCACTTCTTGAGGCCCGGAAAACCACTTTCTGGGCGTGATGCACACAATTTTTTATCTTACACAACAATAACGTAATAAAATCACCAGTTTCTAAAGACTAATCTCTGACAGATTGGCTTTTGACAAATAAAATTCGTTGACGTTTTAATCACAAACGTCAAACCGAATCGAAACTGCGTTTTGATTGGACAGAGATATTGCATTTTCCGGGCTAGCCCTGAAAAGTGTTCATTACAAGCCGGGCTGGGGCTGGCTGGCAAATAGCATCATTTTCGCATCGTGTAGGATAAAAACGACATTTTCGCATCGTGTAGGATAAAAACGTTTTCAGATGCTCCTGTAAAATCGACTTAGCTATTAGCTTTGCAATTATCAAAACAAATCAACTTTATTATTCAACTTTTTAGTTTGCACAAAAAGTACGCCCAGGAGCCACTTAGAAAAAAATGCTCAAATTTCTTAGACATAAAAACCATAAATAAAATACAAGTACGTGCATATTAAATAATAGTATTACCCAAATCTATCGTTGCAGATCGTTGAATATTATTTTAAAATTTTCAGGATAAATACGATTATAATTCGACAAAGATTTAATATTAAGAGATATGCGAATATGTGTAAGTAATTAACGTTTGGATCCATCGTTTTCTTTTCTTTATCTTTCGTTCTATAATACTTAACCTGAATTAATAGAAACTTTACAGAAGAAAAACGTAACGCAAGTTCCTCCTCTTGATATTCTGTCATACATTATATAAATCTTAGACACAAGTCCTCAGTAACAGTGCCAGCCCACTCGACAACGTTCTTTAAAAGGTGCTTTTCCTATAACATTGCTGTCTTATATAACCGATGCCCTAAAAAACTAAAAAATCTTTCAGTAATTATGTTTAGAAGAAAGTTGCGTAGCATCATGCAGACCTTTTTTATTTGTGTGCAGCATAGACGGTGTTTCGATATGATCTGTGAACGCGCAATTTTGTTTTTTTTTAGTACACTGTGTATACGCTTAATTCCTTTTTTCTTTATTTTTTGTTTCAATTGTATATTTTGGATCTTATTAATTTTTTATATTGTTTCTTTGATTTTTTTCTGCTTATTTGAGTATTTTGATTTAGGGTAATTTCGGTATTAGGGTAGTATTAGTTAGCTATTTAGGGTATATTTTTTTTTTGGTTGAGTAGAACAGTTGTCATTTAACAAATGGCAAACTGACCTTTGCCTTTTGTGAGGAGATTCAATGTTTATATTATTGGTTTTATAAATTGTAGTGTATAAAATGAGGTCTCTTTTCAAATAAAGAAATTTATTATTATTATATAATTTTGCAACCGAGGTGCGGTCTATTGCATATTAGAACACAAGAACAACAGACGATTTACACAGTTAGTCAAGTTTGAAGTGTTTTAGATGCGTTTTACTAGATTTGAAAAACAATAACAATGAAAATATGGCTATAATCTACTACATATCTGTGCAGCTATACTTTTTGTTTAGCACTAGTAAGGTGCTATCCTTCTACCACCGAACCACAAAACTAAGTTTGTAGTTCTAAAAGTTATTCTACTGACATGTAAAGCAATCCTAGAAAGTATATCCACTAAACCTCCTTTACACATTCTGTGTTACCAAATATTCAGGTTTCTTGATATTTATGCAATCTTAACGAAGCACTTTTATAACAACAGAAACATCTGCAAAATCTCCACAAAACCGTGAATTTCACCAATAATCCACCCCCTTCTGACAATCAAACGATCCTTTCTCAACCGAAATCAAATTCCTCAAGACGATCGAATCTCGCTAGAGTTGCCCATTATTGCAACACCCGATCGCACGCTTTACTCGAAAAACACCCTTTGTCCGCAAAAATTCGCCAAAGGGTGCCGTACACGTGAGCGACCCCTTAAAATACCCCAACCCCTTACAAGACCCCGACCCCTTCCTCAAGAAAATAAGGACTCCAGAATCGAGCAAAACAAGCCATTGTAGGTAAGCCGGTATAACTGACCTCCACCAACCTGTTCGACCGTTCGCGACCCAAAACGGACCAAGGGGGTACGAAAAACACAATACAGAAACGGCTCACGGGGAAATACGAATATTGAAAAGGGGTCAGATCGTATAACAACAAAAGTAAAAGGATTTTTCGGGGGTGGATGTACCTGAGAGATCTATTTTTTTTCACTCTAGATCTCCTCGCATGGTTTAGTATGGGGACACCCCCTTATACGCAGGCCATCTGCTGTCAGAAACTGTGGGAATCGCAACTTCGCCGAGTTTCCCACGATTTTGAACACCCTATGTACACACCGAGCGGCGTCTCACTCCGATGCGCCCACGTTAACGCGCCGTCCGTTTCACTCTCGCCGTTCGGACTCGGAGAACTTGCACCTGTCCCTATACTCCGACGCTATAGGTCCATGGGGTTCTCTGCCCCACTATCACACCCTTAGGGACATTCTCGACGGTATATAAGACCCACCGTTCACCGTAGAAATCATTCGCATTCGTGCTTTGCTTTGCTCACCTTCTATCTACTACTCCTACACACGAGTTTAAAAAATGAATTCCTTCAACGAGTACGTTGTTTCATCGAACAACTCCATCAACGAGAACGAGTACAACGCCAAGAAGGCCCGTTCCACCATTCATCAACTCAAGCAGTTGATCAAATCGCTCCTGAGGAAGACCAAGAAGAACACCTACAAGAAAGAGGCCCAACCTGAATACCTCGACAGCGAAATCGACGAGAATTTGGCCAACGAACTCCTAGAGGCTAGGATCATGGAAGAGATCGATGCCTGCAGTGATTTCTCCGCTGTTCCCGTCTACCAAGATGGGAAAATGGATATCCTTCCAGTCCTGAGAGGGCAGAGTTACATCCCGGTGAATTTCGCAAGGACCGAAGCTGGTACATTCTTCTGGACCTCCGTCTTCAGCGCTGACAGCGATATCTGCTACGAAGGAGACAAGAACGCCATCACCGAAAACCAACATCCAGAACTGCAGGTTCCCGGTGACCGATGGGCTCAAGCTTAAGCGAAAGCTTCAGCCTAAGCTCGCCTTCGATTCAACCTGCAAACCTAATGTGATGGAAAATGCTCAATTTTATTTTGATATTGATATGTTTCAATTGTGATAGTAGATGTTTAATGTTAGCTTTAAGGTACCTCGCGACCTGTGATGTCGGGCTTTAATTTTTTTGATTGTTTGTTTGTAAATAATATTTTTATGAATCTTCGTCTTCCATGATTGATATTTTTTTATAATAAATAACGATAGAACTTATTCCTGCCTTTTACTTTTTCTACCTAGAATATAAAGTGATTATAAGACATAAAATCTGGTGAGTATCTAAAGGAATTCCTCAAGGGACCCATAGCAGGTAAGCTTGCAGTTGACCGAGTGAGTTGTACAGGTAGGTATGAATGGTGCAACAGGTAGGAAGTTTCTAGTATTTGGCTGGGCTATACCTTCGGTTTATTCCGCCTTTGTTAATATTTCTTTTGGGTCCGTCTTTCTTGACGGATACTTAATACATTTTGTACAGTCCTGTAAAGATTTTAATACTTTATGATTCACTGTATCATATTAACGTTCTAGAAACAATGTAAAATAAGAATTGTGGGTTTGAATGCACTTGACACCAGTTTACAGGTTGTTTTGAACAGGTAGTCATTAGAAATATGACCTCAACTTAGTGCCTAACGAAATAAAATAATAATGGATAATTATATTTAAACAATTAAATTTAAGAATAAAAAATAATTATTTGTTTTTTTAGGTTTGAAAACAGTTTTTACGATCTTACTTTAATTTATATTTTCTATAAGAAAAAAATATATAAAAGATATAAATTAATCATATTTGATACCTGACCATTAAATTATATTTAACCCTAAAGAAAATTTTCAGAAATTTCTGAATTTAAAAAGTGATACTTTCTAAGTAGGATGAAATAAAAGCCATGTTACAAGGTTACAGAGTACTTACAGTGTATATCGTTATATTTTTCATTGTTTTTTCGCAAAGAAATTGTCCTCAAGGATTAAAATTTATTTGCTGAGAAAATAAGATTATTTATTCTGGGTTACATCTCCCTTCAAACTGTGTGTTGTCTTAAATATTTCAACAACAAACTTGAAGATAAGTACTATGAATGTTTTCTTTGTATTCATTTCGGATGTTTCCAAGAAATAGCCATCTATTGGTATATACCCACAAAACAGGATATACGGATATCTATGTCAAGAGTATTGGCGCCAATAGTGACAGTACCACCCAGCATGAGTTCTGCGGGTGGTTAAACACCTTGATAGTAATATCCACATTCTGGACAGCAATTCCTAGCATAAGTCCAGATAATTCACATCGACACGAACAACACAGAACCACAATCGACACAAAAATATACCCCACTAACACATCACTCCAATTATCACATAACACTCAACACGGAACAACTTATATCCTAAAATAACCACTGATCCAAAGCATAGCAATTACAGCAATAAAATTGTCGCGCAAGTAGCAATTTTCGGTGTCATGACGACCCGGAAGTCACCCCTCAACTGATTCGAACCAGCATTCCGTTGCATAGGAAGTAAGTCCGTTAATAACGCACCCCTCTGTACTTTCCCCTCGTGATTTTTGCACCCCTTACATCAACGACCTTTAGTTTCATCGGCTGAGGTCCGTTTTGATTGGTCGCTGTAATTTTGGAGGGAAACCTGGTTGTATTGTTGTAGGGAGGAAGTTAGAGGGTATGTGATTTGTCCATTTTAAACTTATTTCTTTTGTGGAGTTCTTGTTTTTAAATCTGAATTTGAGGGATATCATAAAAGAAGATTCAAGGAAGAGCACGATAAGATTTTTTGTTCTTAAAATACGACAACATAACAATATGAAATACGTGTGCAACAAACCATATTATACTAAGGAAATTGCAACTGCAAGAAACTACAGACGTATTATAAAAACTACGCAATAACAACATTTACTACAAAGCCAATAGGTACTATCGTGGCCATATATCATGTCTCTTCTTTTGAAGTCCATTTTCTCTCAAATCTAGGGGCGAAATTTTTTTTAAAAATTCTGATGCTGTCCTTGATTAATATGCTACAACTCATAAAAATTAGAAGTATATGTTGGCGTTTTCCCGATTTTTCCAAATTAAGACAAATTGGCGCTGCTTTTGCCCCGTAAATTTTATTCGTTTAACTTTAGCAATTAATTACTCCGGAAATAATATATAGACTTCAACGAATTAAAAAGTAAAATCACCTGCGGAATGCTAGCTTTCAATGTGCATTTTTGTACATTGAAAAACACAAAAAGCTATATTATGCAATGCCAGCAATTCCTTTATTAGAAGAGCTAGAATAATGGAATATAGACTATTGGCTACCCAGTAATTCATAGGTTTAAAGTTTATTACATAATCATTGTTTATCTTGAATTTTCCCTACAAAAGAACGAGTTGAAGCATCTCATGATTGCTGCAATTGACGCGGCGCTCTTCGGTGTTTCGGGCGAGCGGGGGATGGGATCGACAGCGACGCTGCAAGTATATAGTGGCCGATCGCACGTGCATTAGTTCCTAGGAGAACAGTCTTTACGGACACAATACATATAACGACACGGCGATTATGCCTCGCCAAAGAAATTTGGATATCCGGCAACAGGGTACCGAATTAAAAAATAATGGCAAAATGGGTCAATAAAATAACAACCACGAACAGGCGTTTGGAAGTCCCATGGAAATTCTTGACAATTTAAACCTGGTTTCGGGATTAACATTTAAAATTAACGAACGATCTGCAAAATAATCTGTGTCTACAAATTTACGATGCTAAATTTGTAAAAGTTTTTTGATTTTACGCTCAGAGCTAACGTTTGTAATATATGTAATATATCAAGAGTTGGTATTTATTTTATATTGTTTGTGCATGTATTTAAACATTATTAATAAATAAACTGTTGAAACTGTTACAATAGTTTGAATATTTATATAACAAAATCGGGCATACTTTTTAAATATTTTTTGGGTTCATCAAGCAAACTCCATATTATTAGATCTATCCGTTTCCATCAAAATCTTGTTTACAACCTTATTGTATAAAACTGAAGAAAACATAAACGCCAATCAATAAAAGAGATTTCTCTCGTCACATATTATAAGCAAAATTATGCAAAAACGTTTCAGCACGATCTTTTGTATGGAAAATGCAGGATAAACAATGATTATGTAATAAATTTTAAACCTATGAATTATTGGGTAGCCTATAGTCTATATTTCATTTGTCTAGCTCTTCCAATACCGGAATTGCTGGCATTGCATAATATAGCTTTTTCTGGGTCAACCACTAATCCAATTATTTTACAGGTGATTTTACTTTTTAATTCGTTGAAATCTATAGATTATTTCTGGAGTAATTCATTGCTAAAGTTAAACGAATAAAATTTACGGGGCAAAAATAGCGCCAATTCTTCTTAATATAGAAAAATCGGGAAAACGCCAACATATACAGCTTTCTAATTTTTATGAGTTGTAGCATATTAATTAAGGACAGCATCAGAACTTTTTCACCCCTAGTTTTGCGAGAAAATCGACGTCAAAAGAAGGGACATAATATATGACCACAATAGTACATGCTGATGACAAAAAAGAAAATTTGCACAAAGGTTTTGCAGGGCCTTACCACGTCTTGATTGTTAAATATTTTCAAATGACATTTTGGTTCGTTTTTAAAATGAATTATCCTGTATATTACTTGCTGGCAGCAATGACCCTGAACATCTCTTAAATTATATTAAAGAAGTCATACACCGACTTTTACATGTTTTTGTGATATTTGCAATTTAAGAAAATGTAATGTAAGTATTCAGCTTAATATTGCTCTGCATCAAGGTAATTTAAAACTTATTTAGCTAATTTCGTAAGTACATATTGCCATACGTGCAATCATTTTTCTTTGCTTTTTGTCGTTTTTCGTCGTTTTTTGTCGTATTTTGTTGTTTTTTGTCATTTTCTATCGCTTTTCGCCGATTCTTTATCGTTTTTTGTCGTTTATCTTTTCGTTTTTTTATGTCGTTTTTTTTTCTTCGTCGTTTTTTGTCATTTTTCGTAATTTTTCATCGGTTTTCGTCATTTTTCGTCATTTTTTGTCATTTTTGCAAACAAACCAGATGGCCCAAAAACTTCAAGTGACTAGTAATCTATCAAAATACTTCTGAACAAACCGACTTTCTACTTACGATATAAATATTATCTACTCATATTTTCGTATATTTTTAATCAATTAACTACCTATGATAATAAGTAGACATTTTTGTTAATTACTTCATTATTTGAATGAACTGTCATCATTCTACAACGCTAGTGTGATCTACCAAAATCAGCAAGAAAAAAAGGAGTTGCTGATTAAAAAAAGTGTCGACAGCGTCATAAAAAAGTAACAGTTGATAGTCGGCAATTGAAATTTTTACAGAAATGTGTATTTTAATAATGAAATGATTTAATTTAATGATTTTTAAAAATAACACACCGTCTCAGAGATATTCTCATGTTTCAATACTTTACAGCGCGCCTGTTTAATATATAAAATTATAAATAGGGGTATAAATATGTGGTCAATTAAAAATATCCATTAAAAACGTGCTAGAAGTACTTCAACGTGTGTCAATAAGTAATACGTTGGCCAGGCGATAGTGTTCAGACTATACAGAGTACCAACTCCATTTCCCATAAACCATAAACCTCTAATTTACTGGCGATGATTTCAGTGACGTCCGGTCTCTCTGTCTCTCTCCATCTCCCACCCTGGGCGATAAGTTACCCCCCTCAGTTCGCCCACGGTCCTAAATCGAAAAAATCTACGAGATGATTTCTATCTGAGGTTTTTATGGTGCTTCGGAGGTTATTTTGACATGGCCTGGGGCGATGCACGTGCACGAGCCTCACCAACTATTAGTTACCGGTCTTCACGGGGTGAACAGGTCCATGGCTATCTTGATAGTAGCGGAAGGTAAGAACAAGCGGCGAGAGGTGGATTCTCTCGATCTCGAGGATGTTGTCGATTAGGCATGGCGATGGGTATGGCCATAGGGACAACAAAGCGAGATTTTCGAGTTGATTTAGGTTTTTTTCTTCTTGGTGGTGATGGTGGTCTTTTTGGTGCGATAGGGTTTGTCTTCATTGTTTGTTGTGTAACGGCTTTATAGCGATAATGAACCGTGTATTATCCCTTCTATAATTTCTTCTTCTATTTGTGAAATTTGTGACCATATTTGGCGAATGTTGTCCAAATAACTCTACAAATACCAACGAATCACATTTTTAGGAAGTATTTTTTCTTTTAAATCATAATTTTGTTCCTCAATTACATTTTATCATGCTTACTTCTTATTATTGAAATGGTTATTGCTTATGTCTTCCCTTCTTTTTGCATCGTTTGATATGTGATTCCATTTTAATTTTCCTTTTTTTTTTTGAAAAAGTTACGTTTGAGTAAGAGTTTTGGTTGCTCTAAGAAGTCTATAGCCACAAAATACTGACTTTGATTTAACATAGGTACAGGGTGGCCAAAATTGTTAAATTTCAATTTTCTTAAAAGTAAGCCATTATTTTTGTGCATATAAATTAATTAAAATGTGTTATAGGGACAGACCTGAAAATGTAATTTTACTGTTAAATAATTTTTTTCTCAGTTGTCCTTTATTAAAAATAACAGAGAACTAAAATTTTAGAATCTGAAATAAGCATCAAGCTACTACAGGGCTATGTCATAAGCATTATTTTTTGTTGTAGCTATATACGGAAAACCTTTCTAAATAAAGCAGTATAGCGTACAGAAATTTTAAAAAATATCCAATAAGTAGTTCTTTTTTCATGAAAAATACCGAATTTCATTTAACACTTCACATTCTATATTTAATTGTGAATGTTGCGTTGATGTTTTGCAACCATCATAGATGATAAATAAATATTCTGGTGATGGAAGTGGAGTTCTTAGGACATTCGAAACTTTTATAAGAACTACTTTTTCTCGTGAACTAAAATGTTGGCCGTTTATAGGTATAGTTCTATTTGAGGACAGTATATGTTTATCTATAATTCACAAATAACACATTTATTATGTACTGTTCCCTGTAGATCTCTGATATGTTTGCTGTTTTGTGTTGACAGTGCTGAAATAATATGATTAGGTATAAAACACCAAATAATTTTCCTCTAAATCTATCGTTTCTCAAGTAATATTAAGAAACGTCTTACTAACGCATCATTATTAGTTTAGTACCAAAAAAACTGTACCAAAGAGCAGTGATGTGGACCGGGTAAATACCCGGCGGGTGGGAACTTATAAAATGGGTATTTACCCGGGCATTTACCCATACGTAGGGCAAATAACAATATTTTGGGTATCATTTTTATCCTTAAAAAACTATTTAACAACATTTCAGCGATATTTATACAGAGCGTAACACTTTTTCCCGCAATAATTATTTTTAGATAGTAAACTCCAAGTTACAGCCGCTTGATATATTAACTAAATAAAGAAAATAAGCAATAAACTACATATCAAACAATGCTAAAACTAAAAAATCTGATGTGGCCAGGCACATGACTTTATCATACCATATATAAAATTAATAGTGTAGCTGCATGAGATTCGATTTGATCGAGATCGGCCATGTCTGGATTAAAATAAAACTACTAGTACTAGACTAGAGATATTTTGATTATATTTACAGTAGATAATGTGAAAACATCAGCATTTGACACTACCTACTGTCATAAGAATCACAATATCTGACAAATCCTGGCTAACTAGTTTATATGCAGTACGAGCGATCTCGATGAAATAGAATTTGCTCATGTAGCTAAACTATTAATTTTACCAAAAAATGTCATAGTCATAAATTATTCAGATTTCCTCTACTTTAATTTATTATTTAACTATTTCGACGAAATTCCAGATAAAGCGGCTTATTTGCAATATCTTTCAAAAATGCTAAGACTAAAATGCCAGTTCCTTTGGACCCTTGGTTCAACAGAAAGCTTCTAAATATGGAGTGTTGTCATACTACGGATGATAAAGTAAAAAGGTTCTGGTCCTGATGATTAATATATTATATTGGCTTCTAGCATACTATATTTTCGAGTTTTACGCCGTCTTCAGTGCTAACTACAAAAGTTCATAAAGAATTATGCTCAATATTCCAAATCAGTTTTAAGGTTAACATACCTTACAATCTTTCTTGTATATTTATTCGCGAAAACATAACATTGCTATCCGCACTCGAAATATTGTTTTTCAATATTGTTTCACCTAGCTCCTCATGGCAATTCTCCATGCATCTGCGTGTTGAATTTACGTTTCGCAAACGCTGACGTTCCAAATACTGTCAAAAACTTCAAAATATCCTGGGCACCTAGCATTAATGTAGACACCATTTCGATCAAATAGAATTTGCTCCTGCAGCTAAACTATTAATTTTACCATTAAATGTTATAGACATAAATTATACAAAATTTCCTCTACTTTAATTTATTATTTATCTATTTTGATGAAATTACAGAAATGACGGCTCATTTGCAAAATCGTTGAAAAATGCTAAGAGTAAATAGCCGGTTCCTTTGGACCCTTTTGAACCAAAAGCTTTTCAGCTCTAAGTTTGGTCATAAAACTTCTAAATATGAACTTTCGTCGCGATACCTTTAGTAGTTTCTCCGGAATCGTCGCCACAAAAATCGTTTACACACACACAGACATACATACATACACACACACACACACACACACACACACACACACACACACACACAGACATTTTTTTGGACCTTGGTCAAAAATGTTCGGGGGACCCATAAAGACCTATTTCCGCTAAAATCTCAAAATTTTTGTATGCTAAAGTAAAAAGAGCACAATCAATACTTATAATAAAATTAAAAGTAAAGTATAAAGTTTCTTACATGCCGACTTATTGGTTTAATTAATTTCTAAAGAAGTTAAATCATTTAAAATACAGCTTTGCAATTATTTTACAATTATTTCAAACGGTTGTATCTTTTTAAGGAATAAATAAAACAAATATGCCCATATGAAAATTTTTACTCAGTATATATTATCTATATCTGGAAAAAAGTTCTGCAGGAAAAAATGGGACACTCTGTAAATGTGTACTCTTGATTACAAATAATGTAAAATATTTGAGTTATATAAGAACATTCACTACATTTAGTTGGATTCATAGCAAAATAAGAAATTGATTAAGAACCACACAAGCCGCTAAGTTGACATACATAACTATAATCAAATTCCTGCTAAACCTTCTTCGATAACAAAATCAACAAATAAGGAAGATTTACACGATTCAATGGACAAGGAAATCTCTGCTGTTGATATACCGTCAGATGAGACTGATATTTTTATTCTTTCTTTTAAAAATGTTTCTTTTTATAAGAATAACCTTTATTTGTAATAAGAGACTACCTTTGGATTTTATGATAAAAGAGAAACCTCTATTTAGTAATTAAATATTTCCTTTTACTGCTATTTTTAATAAGAATATTATGTTTGTAAATACCCCTATAAATTCCCACTTTGGGTAAATACCCGGTTATTTACACAGGGTATTTACCCTTGATGATAAATACCCGGGTATTGAACATCACTGCGGCAAAGAGTTATACTGGAGTAATACCTACAATTTATTGACGGTATTATTGCATAAATTTGCAATTGTAAAAAAAATTCTTTATCTTTAAAATTTTTGATACTTTTTAATCTTAATTGAATATTTATAGAATATATATTTTGTTCATTGCTTGTATTGTATGGTGTTTGTAGTAATAATGTGAACTTTCATGTTAAAATGGAACTAAGGTAGTGGGAAAATTTGTTACCCACTGGAATATTTGTAATTGTTAGGTATATTAGTATTAAGTTGTAAATAGTTTTTGTAATAGTTAATTAATCATTAGCTAATTTAAATAGATTTAATAGTACATTCACATTGATTTGATCTGTTATTGGATATAGAAATAATTGACTTGAACTCAATGAGATTAAATCATAACACAATTTTTAATCTTTGATATGATCACAGTGAAATATGTAATGATCACACTGAATAAATCCTTTCGTTATAGTTTATTGAATGTTGTTCTTCACCAGAAGTTCCTATATAGGCATTTGGACAAAACTTATACTCATTGTATTATAAGGATTGTATGTTTATCCTTTTAACTTTGAATTTATGTATTTCTTGGTTGAATACTGTATATTATATGATTGACAAGGCATACTTCGATCTTTAAAAAATTTAGTTTCCTATTTGTGCACATGTGAAACTTTTTAGCAAATAAGTACATATTCAATAACGGAAATTTAGCATGCAAGCTGTCGTTTAGTCAATGGAATACAGCTGTGAGTGATATCCATAATAACACTTCTTATCTACATCATACATCATATGTATACATAGGTATATATGCATAGCAAACCTATGCCTTTATGAAACACACAAAGTACAGGCCGTATTTTATAAATAGGCGCTATTTCGTTTGTTTTTGAACGCAATTGAGTTAGTTGCTTATTTTTATGGAAAACCAATATCGGTCACTCCTGACCAATCCACAAAAGTAAACATTAGTCTAAGATACTACCAAAATTATCACGTACTTTGGCTATGCTTTGCCTCATCGCCCTCATCTCGACTAATAGAAAACCTGTGATACCTGTCGTTCTCACAGGATAACATCCCTGGATAGAAAAATAATAATAACCTATTGTTTCCTTCATCTTTGCACCTACACAGCAGGGCTAACTAAACGAACCCATCCGTCAGACTTTACACCTTTGGAAGATCTATTCAGGCCAACAATGGGATACCTGTCCGATCGTTTTTATGTGTAGGACCTGCCCTACCTGTTCAATCCGCAAATACGAGTGGTAAAATACCGATGTTGATTGCCCAGGTCTTCACATCTACCGGTAACTAATTATGGTAATGCTGGGTTATCTTGACAGGTCGTGAAATGCCCGATTTTATTATTGTCGAAAGGATTCTATACGAGAAGACAATGTCGTCAGATTGTGGCCGTTAACAATTTTATAGGTCAGTAAAACCCTGCTTCTGTGGCTACGGTAAGATTGCGATTGTCATTTGGTGGAAGAAGGTTTGCAAATAAACAATTGCTCGGGGAAGAATTTATGGCCCGTTTTGCGAGATAAGAGGGAGATGTTGTTTAATTAAGAGATTCGTTAAGAAAGTGTTTTTATTGATGGGATTCTATAAATAGGGATAAGTGATTTTATGAGAAGTTGTAGTGAATATTGTTGAGTGTTGTTGGGTATTGTTGAAGATTGACAAAGCTGTAGATTATATGTTTTGAATTGTTGATAACCAGAGGATTTAAAAGATATCCAACAGGTGGTCTATTACACGTCATTATTTTTAATTTGATTACATCTTCGTTTAAAGATACAGATAAGATACAAAAAGTACAATCAAGAGAAGAGTGTTTTTGTAAGATTTGATTCGAGGACTTAAATGTCAGCCTAATAACAATGATTGCACTCGTAATTCTTTTCAAGTTCATTTATAAATAACTTAGGATCTCGTTGCAGGTTTGATAGGAAGCAACGTTTGTATTTTTGTTCACTTATTGATATTTTTAAGTCCGAGTATATTTGGGTTCATTTTACATTGTTGAAAACGAACACAAATTCTTGAATTTTCTCCGTTTCTTGCATTAATTTCTCAAAAACTAGAGACAATTCACAATTTCTGTTTCCACATACTCACTTGTCACTTGTTAGTTTTTACTTTATCATACGCAGTATTATAAAGTATTGTAATATTGCCGAAAAAAAAAATTGAGATTTTAGCGGAAATAGGTCTTTTTGGGTCCCCTGAACATTTTTGACCAAGGTACAAAAAAATGTCTGTGTGTGTGTGTGTATGTGTGTGTGTGTGTATGTGTGTGTGTACCCGATTTTTGTTGAGACGATTCCGGAGAAACTACTAAAGGTATCGGGCCGAAAGTTCATATTTAGAAGTTTCATGACTAAACTTAGAGCTGAAAAGCTTTTGGTTCAAAAGGGCCCAAAGGAACTGATATTTTATTCTAAGCCTTTTTCAAAGATTTTGCAAATGAGCCGCCATTTCTGTAATTTCGTCAAAATAGTTAAATAATAAATTAAAGTAGAGGAAATATTGAATAATTTATGCCCATGACATTTTTTGGTAAAATTAATAGTTTAGCTGCAAGAGCAAATTCTATATGATCGAGATCGGTCGCATCTGCATTGATATGAAACTACATAGTAACCTGGATTTGACAATAGTATATTATAATACAAGTTTTATAAGACAAACATTGGCGCACGAGTCGTTTTGGGCACGACGAGCGTAGCGAGGAGTGCCCAAATGGAACGAGTGCGCCAATACGTCTTATAAAACGAGTGTTATATACTATTTTTTCTACTTTGCGACATTAATTTTACATAAATGTCAAAAATTGCGGTTGTCATCTTACAATCTAGTGTAATTGTTTTCTTCAACAGTTGGTAGTTGTAGTAAAATTCAGAAATACGATTGAGGCGAGCCAATAGCGATTCAGATGTCAGCATTACCTGACAGTTGACGTCAATTTCATCAATCTTGGAAAGCTAAAAGTTACCAAATGTTTGTGATCTAGTGTTTTCATAACGACACCGAAACCGGTTTCGTTATGAGTTCATAACGAACGCAAAGTAGAAAAATATTTTTTTGTACTGTCACCACAGAAATGTTATGGCTGTCACTTTTTTGTGCTGTCATACTCGAAAACAGCTGATTTCATTAGAGTATGCTTCAGAGGTTGGAGAACCGCTATGGAACGTTGCCGCTCTAGTGGGGCAAAGTACAAAATACAAATTTCAAATAAAATAAGATCACCAATTTGATTGTTTGTTGATAAGAAATATCAACCCGTCTTTATATCTAATTCTATAAACGATATATTGAGAAAATTGTAAATAAAGCATAGCGATGAGTGTAGCTTTATTTTAGTATGTTGGCACGGATGTGACATCTACAGTATCATGAACAAATATAAATCTGTCAGAATTTTAATTAACTTTTTAAACTTGACGCTTCGTCAAAGTGGTACCAACTTAACATTTCCTATACAGAAATATAACCATTTTTTATTTATTTTTTAAATACACATTTCTCAAGAAGCAACACAATAAACGTTGATGTCACTCCTGCCGAATACTAGATAGCGCGACTTGCTTACATGCGACGGCGACGCTCCGCCTTGGGTGACGCGCCGCATCACCACTCATCGCGCTATTCCGTACTTTCGGCACTTGTAACATAAATAACTATTATTCTAATGACGTAGTGTAGGTAGTGTCAAATGCTGATGCTGTGACAATACCTACGATTTATCTCAATAAAATAGATTTTCATGCAGCTAAACTATTGATTTTATATATATTGTATGATAAAGTCATGTGCCTGGCCACATCAGATTTTTTTAGTTGTCGATAAAAATAATTATTGTATTTTTGGCAAATTATATAATTCTCACTATTCTCTCTATCTTATAATTCTCAATATAATCTGTGAAATGTTCTGGTATCTACACTCAATAGTTCGTTGATTTTTTTGTTAAGCTAACAATTTGTAAATAACATGTTTGTAGTTCTAGTATGATCTTTCCATAGGATCTTAATCTGAATGCAGACATTTTGAATTGAGTATATTTCTTGCATTTTGTGGCACTGATTTTGTCAGGAAACAATACTCAAGCTTCAAATTCTGTTTTAATGTCGTGATTAAACGAAAAAAAAATACATCAGAAGAATTTTAACAATCTAAGTACTTGGAAATGAGTGAAATGTTTTGATATCTACAATATAAATTGTGATACCTAAGCATATTTAATGTATTTAAAAACAATTGTTATTTTGTATATTTTTTTTGTAAGAAAAGCTTCTAGTTTCTAATATGATCGTTCTTTAGAATCTGAATTTGAAACCAGAAATTTTAAACTGGTCTTTTAATTTTTTGCACCAATTTTCTTAAAAACTATACTCTTCCCAATTTCTGTTTTAAGTTCCAGATTCAACGAAAAAAGAAAGCACATTACAGTAATTTTGGTAATCTAACTACTTGGCAATTGGTGAAATGTTCTGATATCTACACTCAAAAGTTTATGGATTATTTTGAATAATAAGAAATATAATAAGAATCACACTAATACATAGTTTATATGAGTGTAAGTAAAATAGTATGTCGGTACTTTAAAAAAATGCAGTTACCTAACTAACTAATAATAAATCCTCTCTCAACAAAGAATGTTAAATTCTTCCTTTTCAAGATAGTGTGTTAAAAAATAATTGAAATTACTTTGAGAGTATGTAGAAGAGACCAAAATGAGTAAACAAATTTAATAAACAAATGTCCGAAAATGGGAAAACAGTTTATACAGCTTAAACTTTTCTTTGCCGTTACATATATGTATCAACAAATAAATTAATTTTTGTTTTTAATTTTAACTCCATCACCTAGATGGACTATATATTTATTACGTAATAGTATTATCGATAGTAATAGTGAAAAATAGGTTATTTTCTAGATGTTTTTTGTTTTTTACCCCTCTTATAGACATTGGCACAAAAAAAAACAGCACCATGTATTTTTTATACAGAAGTATACATAATTAGATACCATTGTGTATAATTGGGATCCTAATAGTTTATTGGTCTTCTTAAGCCACCGGTTAACTAAAACATACTTTATTATACATACATTCCTCATTAAAGTGATTATTAGCATAAAAGCGTGTCGCTATTTTTTATAAATGTGTTTAAAAAAAGCTAACAAAAGAACAGAAGGCACAAAAACGACGTGTGTTGACAATTTTTACCTTATAATAAGTGAAACTTTTAAATAATTATATTATTTATAACGATTTGAAACCGAAAAAAGGCTGTAAAAAATCGATCATAAAATTCAAACAGCGGCCATTTTGTCAGTTTTCAACATTTTTAACTAAATGTTGGTTTAGCCTCCAACTAATTCCATCTAGTTTCACAGCGCTTTTGAAATTTCGATTTCTGTTCATTTTTATAGGAGTTATCGTAAGTTAGTTATTGGCAAAAGAAAAAATATTGATATCTCTTACAATTTGTTTGAAAAACTATCTCAAAGTTAACAGAAGCTTTTACAGCGGTTAAAAAAATAATAACTTTAAAAAGCGAAAATCTGACTACTAAATGGGTTCCCTTTTTTGCATGAAAATATCCTTATTAATGACCCCAGATTACCCCTATCCTATAAATAGCCACTCGGCCTCTATCCTTTCACGGCATAAAAACTATTAACGCCGCAACGAATTAACATAAAAACGCGTCATAAAATTAACAAGTGTCCCGCGACGTTCCCACGCCAAGGTGCGTTCTAATTTTAACCCCAACGGCTACGTCATCAAGCCTAGTCGCCGCCGAATCCCCATCAACGAAAGCAACCAAAAATAAAAGCAAAAAAAAAAACTACGACTAAGTTAGGATAAAAATAGCCTCCCCTATACGAGGAAACATTCGGCCGAGTTCCTTCTACGTTAGCGGGAATCTCACGCTCCTAACCTTACTGAACGACTGAGGCGAGCAACACGTGGTAGGCCTTGGCGACCGTCAATCGGCTGCCGTCCTAACCTACACAAGCCGGACTTGTGCGCGGCTCCGGTACTCCGGTTCCCGCCACGTCTCGGCGTGCCATGCACGTTCCCTGCTATCCGCGCGCGTACCAGCGAGGTAAGAAATTTTGTAGATCGCCGGTCGCTGGCGGTGTTTTGACGTTTGAAAGATGGTGTTAGTTTTCGTCATAATATTTACGATTTGGTTATATTTATGAGGAGTTTTCTTTAAAAATGTAAGAAGGATGGTCATGTAATAACATAACTAAAGCTTTTTTAGATGTTCTTTGTTCTTGTTAACGATTTGTTGTAGTGATTGTTAATAAAGGACATTTGATTAAGGAAACTGCTTTCAAAGGATTATCATATAACATTTTCTGAGCTCAAATTTAATATCCGATGAATAAGAAGTTTGATGAAGAAGTTTTTCAATAAATTAACAAACAATTAATATGTACGTTATTTTATAATTCAGTAAATTGTTTTGGGCGCGATTTAATGGAGCATCGTTCAAATAGTCACTAAAATAAATACTTCTTGCATTAGAATTAATAATGTGAGCTCTAATAAATAAATCAATATTGTGCATTAAATAAATATGCTGTTACATAAAAATATTATAATGGACAATATTGTATTCGTATTGTGCCCTAAAATGAATAACTTGCATTCAAATCAACGAACAAGTATTTTTGTAGCTGCTCATATTAATAAACTTAATAGTTGTATTGCATATTTATTTATTTGAGTGTAGAAATATACAAATCTCTTATAATTTTATCGCATTGACGCTATATGTTTTTTGTGACTTTTGTTGCCAGTTTGTAGTTTTATATTGTATGTGTGCTGTAGTCTTTGCTGACGTCTGCCTTTCGTTTTAGCTTGGCCTGATGACGAATATAATGCGAAACTAGTAGCCGATAGTCCATGAAAATAAACTTTGGAAAGCACTTTCTGTTTTATATATTTTCTACTGTACAAATATATTTAGCTGCTCATATTGTATAAACATTTAATAAAATTATAATGATTTTATTGCACATTTGTTTATTTAAGCGTACAAATATATTATGAAAGGAACATTTAAATATATAAATGCACAATTATTTATTGGGATGCTCATTTATATACATTTATTGCACATTTATTTTTTGAATGCACAACTCATTTTTGCATTGCTCAAATATTTGTTGTATTGGTCAATTATGTTATCAAAAAATTACAATATATGCACGTTTTATTTTAAATTGTGTTTATATTCCACATATAATATGTACTGAATTGTTTTTATAAGCGTAGTATGTTATTTTTTTTAAATTTCTTTCCTTCACTAACTAAAATAAGAAAACTAGAATACTGGAATTATACAAAGTGTAACACTAACAATTTTTATATTGTTGTTTTACAATAATAGCATATTATGTATATTCAAGGGAAAATGGTTATTACGTAAACTCGTCAGTAATGTAGAATCAACTAAAGAAGCGAATGATAATTAAGCCAGGTGAGGATAATTTTTGGAAAAAAAACACCTCCGCCTGGATTTGAACCAGGAACCCTCCAATTTCCGGTTGACAGCTCTTCCAGTTGAGCTACAGAGGCTGTGGAAATTGATAGGTTTTATTTGTCACTTCAGGACTTGCAATCCGAGTTTCGAATTAAAAAAACCCGTCGACACCTATTGGGGCCTATTGTACACCTATTGAGGTGACAAATAAAACCTATAAATTTCCACAGCCTCTGTAGCTCAACTGGAAGAGCTGTCAACCGGAAATTGGAGGGTTCCTGGTTCAAATCAAGGTAAAGGTGTTTTTTGCAAAAATTATCCTCACTTGGGTTAATTATCATTCGCTTCTTTAGTTGATTATGTATAAAGTTCAAATACGAGTCAATTAATCTATTCACAAGAACTGTCTTTATTACACAATGCTACTGTCATCATAATCATGGGTATATATCATGCTAAGGATTATATAGTCATAGGTATACGTATACAATGAATTTATTATATGTGAGTCGTAAATAAAAATGTTTAAATAAAAATACTTTGCTTAATTGTGGTGCAAGCTTTGGCATTTTAGTTTTACTTATAAGTTACTCGGTGTTATTGCCGGGACAACGAATTTTGCTTTTAGAAATGAAAATTTTCTCTACAATTAGTTCACGCTACTAATCAGTAGATAATTTATATTCTATATTCAACGATTATTAAATTATTTGAAATCGAACAAGGAGTCATGAAAAGCTTTAAATATAAGGAACTCTGGGAAGAAAGGATTTTGGAAGTGGTAAGTGAATAGTCGTTTTAGATAAATTTTGTTCTGCTGAATAACGAATCCGGACTACAAATCTTCATATCATTTGAGGTATTTACCGTTTTTGCGTCTTTTTCTGTTTTGACACCGTCGCACCACACTTAAAGAAATGCTGTCAATGCTCTAAAGCCACAGTAGAGCATAATTTCATTTTTGAGATTTCTATGAAACTACGCTCAGCTGGAATAAATTCACAAAATATCCAAAATCAAAAATATCCAGTACTAAGTACAAATGTTGACTTTGAGACTATTTTGTTTTTTATAGGGTTGGGATTCTATAGTTCCAATAGGAATGGGTCCAGCTGTGGATTAAGCCAACATAAAAATTGTCAAAATCACAGAAATTCCAAATAAACCCGCACTTTCTAAAGCCCAGTGACGCTAATATGGATCGCTGAATCGGAGACATGAACATCCATGACTAGAACCAAGAAAGTACAATAATAAAAAAGGCTTTTGAGATTCAAGATACTACCATGAGAGAACAGCTCAACAAAGACAACTGCTGATTCAGCCACTGTAAAACATGAAAGAATATTTTCTGGCAAGGAAGGTTAAGGTGTTCAAATAAAGACCACAAACAATGATGAAGTCCACGAAATACATAGTGAAAAAAGTAGGACAAGTGAACCAAGATATGAAGAGTTATCAAAGCGTTAGGAGGAGTCAACAGGAGGCATGAAGACATAGAGATCTATGACTAAGAGAAAAATTATTACCAAACGATGATGAAGCCACCACCTTATATCTATCCATCCACAAACACGCGACGTGCGGCGATCTACAGCCCTACTTAGCTCGATGGTTGCGCGCCAGTGCTCCACACACTTCCATCTTCCGTCCACGAGAGGCGCTGCTCTCGCGGAGCCTACTCCATTTAGAAACACGTGTTCGGTCGAATCGTGGGAAACACAGGCAGATGTGCGTATCAAGTCCCAGCTCTGAATCACGCACATACTTGCATTATCTGCGTCGCGCTCTTCGTCTTTTTTTGCCCTCTCCTCCAGCACACCGCACGGGGAGTCCTCTTCTTCTTCTTTTTACCTATCTCGGGGCTTCTTTGTCTCTTCGCGGTTACCCCACCATACCACCCTTGATGTATCACTTTACGCATCTCAATACAACGCTTAATGATACGGTAGATGTACTAATTAATAATTTGCCATGTTCTGTCTCTTTTATATAGGTTATGGTTATAATTACGCTTGAAGTTACAAAAGAAAGGAAGACAACATTCTGATTGTCTTCATTTAATTTGTTGCGTCTGCTTAATCTTCTAAGATAAGATAAAATGTTGTTGTCTTTAGCCACGTCACTTTATCTAATGATTATCTTCCGAATTTGCTTTAATAACACCACAATTTTTTGCTGGTTTTTTAACTGATCTTATATAAGATCTTTCTGGTAAAACAGGTGTTGAAACCTTATGGGGAATCTGGGTAAAAGTCACTAGGCTGAAAATCCGGGCTGTGATTTTGAAGATTAATATAGGATTACGATCGGTGGCGGGCGGTGAGAACCTGTTAGCGCTAAGGAGGGCCCATGAATGGCTTTAGCGAACTAATCTCTCATTCAAGGTGTCGGTTTGCCCGCAAAATTTGTAAGATTTCGCAGGCGTAAATATGAATTGTGGTTTGTAGATGCATAACTGAAGCCTTTGTGAATGACTTACTTAATGACGTCAATGAGGTTGTCTGTCTGGTTGGTAAGTACATGTAGGTTTAATAATGAAGGAACCCGTATATTAGTAGCACAAATAATGCTTCTTTTATTATGTTTCTGAAAGCTGTAACTCAGTAACCAAGCTATTTGGCATAGAGGTAAATAGGGCTCAAACGTCTTAGAATTGTCTAAATATTCAGATCGTACGAAATATTTACCAAAATTGCCGTTTCATTGAGGAGACATCAACGATACATTAGACGACTAACTGTCGTCAATTGTCGAAAATGTTCATCGAAATTTATTGTTTTTATAATAGTGGCGATACTTGCGTTCCTACGTAATAATTACAAAGACAAAATAAGATTTGCTTGTATGCATAATAAAAAAATCAGTAGCTGTTTTACAAGCCAATTTTTGTTCTTTTAATGGAATTCGAAAAACCGTGTTAGGACATTTTGACCATTTTGATTTTATAACTCGCTTTTAGTTTCAGACGTGTTCTAGTTCTGTTTTCAAGTAGTAACTTACTTCTGATATGTATTCGGTACATAATCAAAAACAACAACTCACTTTTCATTTACCGAATCCATATCTTATCCAAATTATATTAAATTATGAAATTTTTTTCGACAAAAAAACAATGAAAGTCACATAAAATTTTCGGTTCAAATATTTTTTAAAAGAATGAATGTGATTTTTTGCATGAAGGTAATTACAAACTTAATGTATTTAGTGGAAATGTAACTTTATGTAATGTTTTTATTATTAATAAAAGAAAGAAACACGAGGTGATATAAATAGAAATGCTTACTGTTCAATTTATTGACAGTGAGCAGAACCTAGTATGCATGTACGTTTTTGGTCAACGGCATACAAAACTGGCTCAAATAGTAACTGCTGGCATTTTTTACTCAAGAAAATAGCATCTATTTTTTAATTATGAATTAATAAAAGAAATTTAAAAAAACACCGATTTTCTACCTATTTTCAGTATACTTAATAAAAGAATATTATTTCTTAAAAATGCAGATTCGAAGTTCTGCAGATTGGCCGACGATATACTTATCAGCATAAAGTTTAGGAGCATTGTCATTCTTACTCATATCACTCATTTTGTACATGTTCTAGTCATTTTCTAGACATGCAACAGATATTCCACTACATTACACCGTCATTCATTCATTTCATTTATTTATTAATAACTTATCTATCTAATTCTTATGAAATGGCTATTTTACCTATTTGCACCTACAAGAAAATTCCCCTGCTACCGAGGCTAAATATTCAGGTAATTTGAAAATCTGTACGCCTGCAAAAATTATTAGTTTATTAAATTAATTCTTCTTTTTATCTGAACTGAATGTAGGCGTTAAGTTCAGAAGAAAAATTGTAAATATGTAAATATTTTTAGAATTATTTGATATTTCTGCAGTAGGCAAAATCCTTAGAATGATCCTTATGCATTAATATGTTTATTCCACATATGAATACTTCAGGGGAGGTTCTCATGTAGAGACCTAAAACGTAGCTCAACTTTGAGACCGTTTTTCAAACAAATTGTCCGTCGCGGCGTGCTTGTCTCAAACGAAATTTCGAAATTTTCGAAATCCCAAAAGCTCTGTCAAACTAGATGAATTTAGTTGGACGCTAAACTAACATTTAGTTTTTAAATCTGATGTGGCCAGGCACATGACTTTATCATACAAAATATAAAATTAATAGTTTAGCTGCATCAGAATCTATTCTATAGAGATAAATCGTAGATATTGTCAAAGCATCACCATTTGACACTACCTACACTACGTCATTAGAATAATAGTTATTTATGTCACAAATGCCGAAAGTACGGAATAGCGCGACGAGCGGTGATACGGCGCGTCACCGAAGGCTGAGTGTCGCCGTCGCATATGAGCGAGTCGCGCTATCTAGTTTTTGGCAGGAGCGACATCAACGTTTATTGTGTTGCTTTTTAAGAAATACGTATTTAAAAAAAATAAATGATTTCTGTATAGTAAATGCTAGGTTGGTACCACTTTGACGAAATGTGCGTTCCGATTGGTAGGTAATGGTAGCTAATGGCGGTGGTAGAATACGAAATTATAGTATTTCTTACATATCGTGATAATGACATATATTAGTTTGCATGTACATAAACATGAGTCACTAGCAATTTTCTATTGGAAATACTATAACGGCGTCTGCTTCCACTGCCATTATCACTAATGAAAACGCACCTTAAAAAGGTAATTCAAATTCTGACAGATTTATATTTGTTCATGACACATCCCTACCAACATACTAAAATAAAACTACACTCATCGCTATACTTTATTTATAATTTTCTCAATGTATCATTTTTAGAATTAGATATAAAGACGGGTTGATATTTCTTATCAACAAACAATCAAATTGATGATCTTATTTTATTTGAAATTTGTATTTTATAATTTTGCGCACTACAGCGGCACGTTCCATAGTGGTTCTCCAACGTCTGATGAGATCAGCTGTTTTCGAATGTGACAACACAAAAAAATATTTGTCAAAATCCTGGCTACTATGTAATTTCATATCAATGCAGATGCGACCGATCTCGATCAAATAGAATTTGCTCTTGAAGGTAAACTATTAATTTTACCCAAAAATGTTATAGGCATAAATTATTCATAATTTCCTCTACTTTAATTTATTAATTAACTATTTTGTCGAAATTACAGAAATGGCGGCTCATTTCCATAATCCTTGAAAAAGGCTTAGAATAAACTAAAAAGCTAAACTATTAATTTTACCAAAAAATGTCATAGGCATAAATTATTCAAAATTTCCTCTGCTTTAATTTATTATTTAACTATTTTGACGAAATTACAGAAATGGCGGCTGATTTCTAAAATCCTTGAAAAAGGCTTAGAGTAAACACCCAGTTCCATTGGACCCTTTTGAACCAAAAGCTTTTCAACTCTAAGTTTGGTCATGAAACTTCTAAATATGAAGTTCCGTGCCGATACCTTTAGTAGTTTCTCCGGAAATGAATTAACAAAAATTGGGTACACACACACACACACACACACACACATACACACACACACAGACATTTTTTTGTACCTTGGTCAAAAATGTTCAGGGGACCCATAAAGACCTATTTCCGCTAAAATCCCAATTTTTTTTTTCGGCACGATTACAATACTTTACATACTGCGTATGATAAAGTAAAAAGTTGAATATTGACAAAATGGCTGCCGTTTGAATTTTAAGATGGATTTTTACAGCTTTTTTTGGTTTCAAATCATGCAGGAAATTTTGACCGGAGAATACCATAGGCTATAAACCCATAAAACTTGCGAGAATCACAAAACTGCTTCAGGGGCTGATTTTATACACTACAAGCCTTCAATATGTGAAAGGAAAAAAATTATCTTTTCAACCGATTACATGAGAACCACCCCTTAAAAAATGTTTACAAAATATGTACTTACTAAACGCGGTATTCTACAAGTTTTTCGATATCCATTTAGGATGCTAAAAAGTACACTCAACCACATTTTCCATATTAAACAATCGAGAGAAAACATGCAACACCCCTTTGAAACATTCTCTTGATACCTCACAATACTCTCGCAACTCTTGCTGCTTCACATAAAAATGTCATCCACCTCGCCAGCCACAATCTGAATCGTCATCAAATCAGATTGAGTCGCATAAAACATTACTTCTTCTAATTACAAGAGTCATGGGAGAGAGGTTTCCATCGGCGCTCGTAGATGGCGTCCGCCCGGTTCGGCGTTCATTTGTTCATTTCACGGTCCGGCAAACGAACGCCGACCATACTCGGAGTGTACACAACAAAACAATAAAGCGGCATAGTAAATATTTCCCAGAGGAGTTGACCCGTGCCGGTGTCAGAGGTCAAAGCAAGCCGTGCTGCCGAGGAAAGATCTCACCCGCCACCAGAGGCCGTAACGATCGCCCATAGGAAACGAGAGAACGGCTCATGCAATGACTCACGTGCTCAATTGGATGAGTCGCATAGCGGTTAGAATAGAAGAACGGCGATTGGTAATTTCAGTCGGTAGGTATCAATAACCTGAGGTGATTCTGCAGTTGCTGCACTTAGAGATAAATAGAAAGTATGGTGGAAGTTCACAAGGTTAAGAAGAGACAAAAATACGATTATTACTTACTGTGAGAGGGTATGAGGTTGATGTGGGATGTGATTTGGCTCAAATCATACTATTTAGTTAAATATGTTCAGGACATTAACGTAAAAATGTAGTAGAAGTAGTATCTGTTTGCTTATTTTCAGTATTCTTCTATCGAATGTATTAAAAATAGAATTGATTTTTTTTCTTTAAATATCCTGAAAATTATTTCTGGCAGCATCTCCGGCAAAATCAAACATGAAGGAAATAGTTTTACATTATTGTAAATAATATATCGTCGGCTTAAAGGTAAAATGATAAAAGTCACTAACTAACAATTTGTTATATCTTATTGAAGCATGAATTAATTGTGGCCAAATGCTGATAAATGCGTCTCTAAACGAAAATACGATCAATAAGCGTTATTAAAATAAGTTCAATAAATTCTTAAAATCCATTAATTCTCTGGAAAATATCATTTTATCTATTGGTATTCTATTGTAGTCAGGTTTTTGTAATTATTTGAAATGTTAGTTAGTTACTTTTACTTTTAACCAGACGATATGCAGACAGAGACATATCTTTATTGAATTTTACATATTCAATCTTATTTAAATTATTTTACACTACGCAATTTATCACGCAAAATGTCCTACAACTTTTTAAGAAATAAAAAAAGCGTATAGTGCTATTAACAATAGTGTAAAACCGCTATTATACAGTGAGAACACAAAGTATTGAAACATGAAAAATCTCTAAATCGGTCTGTTATTTAAAAAAAAACTCGGTTCTAAATTATCAAAATAGGTACACATACATATTTATGGTAAACTGAATTTTCGACCTTCAATGGTTTCGAATTAAGACGGAATCGACATATTTTTTAAATGACACTATTGGCTTAATAACAGCATATAATAGTATGACGGCCGTACATAGGAAAATTTTCTAGAAAAGATTGTTGAAAATTAGTGTTACATTGTGTATTTTATACAGATTTTGAGGTTTCTGGTAGATTGAATTCAAATGGCAAACATTTACTAATGTTGCTAAAATTACAGTTTTGACATTTGACCTCACTTTTCCGGATCTCTTACGTAATTTTGAGTTCGCATTCGTATTCAGGGAAAATAAAGTGCCAGAGTACATTTTATATTCCATTTACAACCTCCATGCAACTCAAAGTTATGAATATTTGCAATTTCAATTATGGTCTTTAAGCCATAAATTTTCTTCCGCTACCATTAAGACAATTAAATGTTATATTAAAATAACTTTCAAATATAGGATTGCCATTACATCAAAATGTGTATTTTTATAGTAAAAAATCGACGTATTCAAAGACGTCTTTTCTTATCCGTATAAGAAAATTGAAAACGACACAAAATTAAAAAGCGCAAAATATCTGCAATCCTGTAGAACGTGGGTTTTGGAAATGGAAACTGCATAGGCGATTATGATCTATTCTTTGCCAAAATCGCAACGTTGAGTTTTTAGACCTGTTTGGGTTTGGCACATGCGAGGGGAAGCGGCCTGACTGTTTTAATCACAGAATCAAGTTCACCCTACATCAATTATTTTAATATTTTTACTTTAAAAACCAATATTGCTTTTTTAACAATTGTTTTATTCTTATTTTTAATCTAGTTGACTATACCTCCCCCCATCATCTCCGGCATTCTTGTGAGACTAATCTGTCAACCCTGGACGTAACACGCAAAATGTTTGTTTTGAAACTGCATATGATACTGAATGGCAACAGAAATTTTTTGTTTGTTATGTCAAATAAATATTTTAAATTAAATATATTCTGTTTGAATAGGAGGCTCCATCTTGTGATTTGCACAAAATTTTTGGTGGCACATGGTCTTCTGAGTTTCCTTCTGGACCTTATTAATGTAATATTATTAGTTTCTTTGCGACATCCTGTTTTGTCCTTGTAAAATGCATCTTAATTCTCATTGTAAATAATTCAGTGATACAATTTTGTTAATAGATAGTTTAACGATCCACCGATAGATGGCTACAAATTAGGGAACGACCTGAAAGTTAAAACATTACGTCCTCTTCAACGGAATATTAATTTTATCTCCAGTGCTGTCTAAACCAACCGTTTCCCTATGTTAAAAGGGGTAAAAATGAAAAAAAAAATCAATTTTTAACTATTTTAAAAATAGTATTTATGTAATTACTTTTCATAATCCTGTATATCTTTGTAAACATTGTTTATTGGTGGTAGTAGTTGGTGGTAGTAGTTTCTCCAGTTGTTCTAGTTCTAGAATTAAACAAACTAATTTTTTCAATTTTATGAACTTTTAATAAAGCACGCTGTCTTTTTATAGTTTGTTCACTTTTCAGTATTTAATACCATGGAAATATGAAATATCCATATAATAATATACAACTGCACTAAGAAAACATAAAAATATACGGCAAAATCATCACACAGTGACGAGTTATGATATTAAGATCCACCGTAAAATTTCTGAGTGAAATTCGAAAGATTAACGAATTTGGTCCTTGTTTTCCAACTTGGCCTTTAAAGACGGATATAAATTTATGTAATACTATTGGATTGCACTAAGTAAAAAGTGGTATAACAATGTCCTGGTTACAAATGTTCAGTTGAATTGATTTTTGATGTACATACTAATAAATGTGTGAGAAAGTTAAAACCTAAAAAAGGAATAAATAAATAAATTTAAATAAAAAACAAAGTTTGACAATTCTTTTCTAATATAGTATTATAACCCATCCTGTACATACTATTCCGAGATTCCCCGTTAACGATTCATCATAAAAAGTCCACCCCGTTAATAAGGTCGTCCGTCCGTTCGGTTACATCCCGTACCCTAGTTCCGTACGCACGTCAACCTTCAACTTCCGGCCCCTGTTTGGAGTGCGTAAGGCCAAGGGCGAAGGACGCTCCTTGGCACAGGTCGCCGTTTCGGGTCACCCAAATTTGGGGTCGCGGAAGTAGGGCCGGGGTCTGGGTCAGGGTAACATCCAGGGCAAACGGGCCGGGAAACTGTAACCTGCTCTGCCGTCAGGTCGAGGTTATCTGAGGGGGAAGAAAATTCGAACGAGGACAATTGAGGGTTGTTTCGTCATATTGGGGTCAATCGTAAATGGAAAAAATCGTTTTAAATTGGTGCTTGTGTTTTTTTGTATGTAACGATTTTTTTGTTAAATTAGTTTCTTAATTTTACTGGGTAATGAAGCTGATAAGTATCCTCCAATATTTCGAAAATTGCTTAAATTTTGGAATATCTTTAACTTTAACAATCCGTGTGGTTTTTACTGATTTGTTTTAGGTTTAGACAGTTTTTTTTATCATTTAAAAGTATGGTATTAATGAAACTGGAATTACTGAAACATAATACATCAAAATATGGGATAAACATTTGAGTTTTTGCAATTATTTTGGAAACTATTAGATTTGTAATGTCTCTGCAAAATCCCAACAGTGCCAGTCAATGTCACTCACAAAACAAATCTATTTTATAGTCATTTTTGCAAGATATAGGTAATTTGGACAATAATAATTATCCCCAATACGGTTTTTTATCAACAATTATTAAAATCATGTTAAAATAAGAATGAAATAATAATAATAAAATTTAGTTTCTTGATAATTTGTTTAGAAGTTGAAACTGCAATCTTTTGTTTCGATAGTATTGACTCCTGTGTTTGAAGGCTCATAACCCAAAGATTACTGAACAGAAAGAAATACTGTTTCACACTCCTGAATCATTTCTACATAAGTTGTACGACTATCAAGACTGACCATGACAGAAGTCAAAAATCGGCTTCAATGGGCAAAGTTTTGACGCAGTCAGTAAATCCGTCTGTATCCATTTTTGCAAAACATTAATACGTCGAACTAATTCTACATCTAAAGTCATTGTACTATATTTAAATCGCACTACTATTGAAACTTCCGAATGTGTTCTAATCGTAATAGTTAGTAATGATCATACTAAAGTAGTAGGTACTGTCCTAGCTACGTTGCCATTTACCGTTACTATTGACTATTGATTTTTACTATTGATTAATATACAGGGTCCTGCAACTAAGCTCCCGTCTTCTGTAGCTCACTTACTCATTAAGCTAAGAGTTTGACATTTTGCAAGCTTACCCTGTACTTCAAGGTACAATTCAAGAAATTATTTTTTATTATACAGGATGTTCCAAAAATGTGCAACGCCATGGTAATATATTTTTTTAAATTGCATGCTATACATTTTTCTACACATTTGGAAGCCTTTTATGGTTGCCTACATATCACCAAAATTTTATTGAAATCGGTTGAGTGACCGCAGCGGACAAAAATAAAAACCAGAAAAAATTGATTTTGCATCGTAGGCTTTAAAAATCAATAAAAACCACAAAATGCACCTCGTTAATAAAATTTTGCGACGTGCTTATTAAGTTAGATGTAATAGTCTCGTTAACCAAGTGACATTGATCCAAATTATACAGGGTGACCAAAATCGAGTGTCAAACTTGTCAAACTTCAAAGCGTGTTATTGTTCTTATTTTAAATTGGAACCCATATTTTTTTTTATGTGAAATGATGCAGAATTAAAAAATAAACATTGTTTCTAAATACAACCCCGTAACAATTCCCAATATTTTAAAACTTATTCGCCAAAAACTCATTTTTCAACGTTTCCAACGGCAATTTTAGATAATATATATCGTACGTGGCTTTGAAAAACAATTTATTTCATAAAAAATAATAGACGTATTTTAGATTTAAGTGTACTTAATTAAGTAGTTATTCAAATGCTAAATTTACTGCATAATTTACCTATAGCGGTAAGGACGGAAATGTGGCTATAGGTAAATTTTGCAGTAAATTTAGCAATTGAATAACTACTTAATTAAGTACCTACAGTCAAATCTAAAATACCTCTCTGCGTTATATTTTATGTAATAAATTGTGTTTCAACGCCACGTACGATATTTATTACCTAAAATTGCCGTTGGAAACGTTGAAAAATGAGTTTTTGGCGAATAACTTTTAAAATATTGGGAATTGTGATGGGGTTGTATTCAGAAACAATATTTATTCTTTAATTCCGCGTTGTTTCACCTAAAAAAAATTATGGGTTCCAATTTAAAATAAGAACAATAGCGCGCTTTGAAGTTTGACAAGTTTGACACTCGATTTTGGTCACCCTGTATAATTTGGATCAATGTCACTTGGTTTACGAGACTATTACATCTAACTTAATAAGCACGTCGCAAAATTTTATTAACGAGGTGCATTTTGTGGCTTTTATTGATTTTTAAGGCCTACGATGCAAAATCATTTTTTTTTGTTTTTATTTTTTTCCGCTGCGGTCACTCAACCGATTTCAATAAAATTTTGGTGATATGTAGGCAACCATAAAAGGCTTCCAAATGTGTAGAAAAATGTATAGCATGCAATTTAAAAAAATATATTACCATGGCGTTGCACATTTTTGGAACACCCTGTATAATAAAAAATAATTTCTTGAATTGTACCTTGAAGTACAGGGTAAGCCTGCAAAATGTCAAACTCTTAGCTTAATGAGTAAGTGAGCTACAGAAGACGGGAGCTTAGTTGCAGGACCCTGTATATCAATTTTAAAAAAATGCTTAAGACTTCTATGCGATTGTTTTTCTACAGCCGCATTAAATAGAAAATGACGATTGTTTACGTGCATATCCCGTTATCGTGCTAATATTCGTTACTGAGATATCGGCTTCCATCAAAAACTTGTTTACAACCTTAATGACATAAAAATTGTAAAAAAATCTCCCGCTCATGTTTGCACCGAGCGGCAAAAAATATTCTCGTGCGTGGTCACATATATAGATTTTTAATGGTTTAGTTTAATAAAGGAAATTACCAGATAAAATTTTACTTATCACAAGAGAAAAAGTTAATTTCTTTACTTGTAATAAGACATATTTTCATTTCCTTCACACTTTCATTTACATATTGTGGTATTAAAGTAACACTTACAAACCCATCTACCTTTATCTCAATTAGGTGAGCTAGAACACACCTTAAAACATGATTTAACAAATTTCAAATATTGTATTTTTTTCACACATCAACGTTAAATTACGTAATTTTCTTCATTCGTCCACAAGAAGCTATAGAACAGTTTATTTTCACAAAACATGTTTCAAAATGTAAAACGCTCTACTACTTCTTTCAAAATTTCTCATATACAAAAAGGAAAAATTAAATTATTGACACTAGCGTTGTACAAAACAGACAAACAGTTTCAATGAAAATTTATATAAACTAATTTAAAGCAAAACTCGATCTAGGCATCACAGTCTCATATTTTTCCAAAATTTTAAGAAAATTATAGTGAATTTGACTTCATTTGTCGTCAACCTCTAAGGGTGTCAAGAATAATTTGAGAATAAACACGTCACAAAACTGCATATAATTGACAGCCTAGTGCTTTTTCAGGTACACAAGAACTACAAATTTTGTATCTGGAATCTATTTGAGGGCAAAAAGTTTCCATTCTTAAAAAGAGCGATAAAATCGTCATTTTAACATATCATAAAATCAATCTCCTTCAATCTCGAGGGCGGTCGCACACCAACGATGCATAATGAAAAACACGCCACAAATGTTAAAATATTAAACGGTGTCTTGCATCTATATGACTCGCACATCTAACAATTTACTATAACAGAAAGTATTCTAGACTACGAAAGATTGGGTACCACTGCTCTTAAATTTAACAAATTAAACTACAAAAGTGTCGAGCAAACAGTAAATATTTTCGTTTCTTCTTGTATATTTTGAATCATTACAAACATTACAACATGCCATATAATCTAAAATTCGTCCAAGTGTTTATTATACCTACGCAACGTCTCCAAATTGTTTACGTGATATTGCAGATAAAGTTAGGCAATCGGATAGTTATCTCCAAAAATTCGCGATCGAAAATTGGCGACAAATAACAATACACTTGTCAAATTTAGCACGCGCCTGATAAGTGTACAAATTTCGTTGCCAGGCTAGATCTACATTTATAAAAACGATTATCTAATCCGGCTTATATATCGAAACAAAACGATTTCCAACAATAATGCACCTAAATTGCTAAATTACAATGGGCCTGTTTTTCACAGATAGCCGTCTGTATATGGCCCGTGTCAAAATAAGTCACCCGAATAATATATTTGTATAGACGTTGGATCATAATGATTATTATCTACTATGAGATTGTTTACAATGTTTTTGCAATCTTTTGCAATACCTATACTTTGTTATACGAGTATTATAGTATTTTCTACGCTATTACAGGCAAATTATGAGTAAATTTAACAAGTTTATGTCACAGAAACATAGTCAACAACCATATAGACAGAACAAATATTTTTAAAACAATTAATTTATGTGATCAAATTTCGAATTATGATAGTTTAATAGTTTTCTTTTTGTTATCACGTATATTTTTGATTCCAATAGTTTAATAATAATAATAGGATGAGTAAGCGAGTTATTAATTGAATCGCGTATTATTTAAATTAAAGGAACTATGCTATTTTCCTATGTAGTTAGTCCTTTTTAATAATAAGCAATTCAATTATTTTTCTGAGTATTTCCAACTAATTAACTAAGCAGCTAACATTGCACACTTTTGTCGATATCAAACGTTTAACTTCAGAATGTCGCAGCGTAAAGTTATTAAAATATAAATGCCCGAGCACGTGTAAGAGATCACAGTAGTAATTACAACATATTGTTCTGAACGCGAACAATGTGTCGTTATTGATATATGTGTACGCAACTCTGTGAACAATCGGTGTCGATTTTTGCACGAGAGTCATTCACCAAAACTATGGCTCTATTGTTAAAACATACAAATTTTTTATTGTAATTGATTTAGATTTTCCATTACGATCTTCTAATTGTATTATATTTGATTACAACTTATGTCGTAGTTTGTGTAATAATATAACAATATCACAACTTTACAATCATATCTAATTTAAGAGCCACTGAGGTGATGTGATCATGTGAATTTTAGTTTTAGTAATATCTTTTTAATTAAATAATAATATTATCTATCTCTTTATCTTAGTGATTTATTCAATCTATCCAAATTGTATAATAGAAAATACTGTAGACATCCTGCACAAGGTACAGCTTAGTAAACACTCATTAATATTGCGATTAATAGGATATACTTCCAATACTTTATCAAAACTGGTATAATTTAAATATTGCAAGAGAAATTTTTTAACACAGCCCAGTAAAATGAAGTAAATTGTAGTAAATTGTCCAATGAGTGATGGCATTGGTTAACATTGGTTCAGAAAAGCGTAAAACTAACACTTTTAAGACTTTTAGCCAATACACAGTTAAAAAAATAAGTATTTTTCCCAATTTGGCAAAAAAATATGTGGCCAGGCACATGACTTTATCATACTATATAGCAGTGTCAAACGCTGATGATCTGACAATATACAGTCAATAGAATCAAAATATCTGTCAAATCCTGGCAAACTACTTGTAATGCAGATACGAGCGATCTCAATAAAATAGGGTGGTTTGATGTGTATAGATAAGTTAGCGCTGGTTCAAATAAAAACTGCTAACGCTTCACGGAACTGTTTATTGTATATAGATTCACAGAGCGACCAACAGTCAACTGCTATGTGAGTACTGCATTAGTGTCAAATTTAAAGTTTGTTCATGCAGCTAAACTATTAATTTGATCAAAAAATGTCATAAGATCTAAATTATAAAAAACTTTCCTCTACTATAATTTACTTTTAAACGTTTCGACAAAATTTCTAAAATGCTAAGAGTAAACGTCCAGTTCCTTTGGGCCCGTTTGAACAAAACATTCAGCTCTAAGTTTAGTCATGAAACTTCAGGTGACCCAAAAAGTCATATTATCGCCAAAATCAACAATTCGACACGATTACAATACTTTCACATACTGCGTATGATAAAGCAAAACTCTGATGTGGCCAGGCAGATGACTTTATCATACAATAGATATATAAAATTAATAGTTTAGCTGCATGAGATTCTATTTGATCGCGATCGATCGTGTCTGGATACTCTGCATTAAAATAAAACAAAAGTTGTAAAATATTTAAGAATGTGCTGTACTTCTTATGAGTACCTACATCGAAGCGTTCTAAAACGCATTTTTAATTCTTTGTCATGATCTTATATCTTTTAGCTTTAATAGATCAACAACTATTTTGACCAAACTTTTAAACTAATTAAAAGTAGTAAATAAATGCACAATATTTATTTCGGAAATAAGAAAAATAGTTATTTATTCGGGGTAAATACATTTTCCATAAGTTTAAAATTTAGCGTCAATATGTTGTCAAAATATGTACTGTAACGAATTTTATTTGTCATTTAGAAACTTGTTCACTCATCCTGTTTTTTACTTTATCATACGCAGTATGATGAAGTATTGTATTCGTGTCGAAAAATAAGTCTTTATGGTTCCCCTGAATATTTTTGACCAAGGTACAAAAAATGTCTGTGTGTGGGTGTGTGTGTATGTGTGTGTGTGCGTATGTGTGGCGACGATTCCGGAGAAACTACTAAAGGCAGCGGGACCAAAGTTCACATTTAGAAGTTTTATGACCAAACTTAGAGCTGAAAAGCTTTTGGTTTAAGAGGGTCCCAAGGAACTGGTAGTATATTCTAAGCCTTTTTCAAGGATTTTGCAAATGAGCCGTCATTTCTGTAATTTCGTCAAAATAGTTAAATAATAAATTAAAGTAGAGGAAATTCTGAATAATTTATGTCTACGATACTTTTTGGTAAAATTAATAGTTTAGCTGCTGCATGGGCAAATTCGATTTGATCGAGATCGGTCGTGTCTGCATTAATACGAAAGTAGTAAGCGAGGATTTGACAAATGTTATGACAGATATGACGGATGTATTCTAATGACAGTAGGTAATTTCAAAGGGTGATGTTTTGACAATGCCTACTGTCAAAAAATATTTGCAAGATCAGCCTGGGGACGAGCACGAAGACAATGCGGATGGAGGACCTGCAACTAGATGCTGAGCGGGACGTCAGCGATGAAGATGACGTTGATCCTGATCAACGAAGGAGACGGCGAAGGCGGTGGCGGTAGCTGCGTGCTGTGTTTTATTCAATAATTTTTAGATCAAAACGTTTTACGTTCCTTTAAATATTTTTGTAAAGCATTTTTTTATCATTTTATCGTCGTTTGGTAAAAATCGTAAAGATTTCAAATTTGTAAATACAATTTTGGATAGGCGCCCATGGCGCGATGCACCATTTTTATAGGATTTGAAATTATGTTAATTCATAATGTGAATTTTCTTTAATATATTTATTTTAATGGTTAATGGAATCTAATGCAGCTAAACTATTAATTTTGTACATAGTATGATAAAGTCATGTGCCTGGCCACATCAGATTTTTTTTCGAATTCCAATTTAAAAAATCATTGGTTTAAGTAATATGTTTTCGACGAAGCAATCTAACAGTACTAATTATTCTAGATTAAAGAAATTCAGGTCTATGCTATTTTACTAACCGAGATAAGTGGAAGATGCTGCTTCATAGGCTCACCCTGTCTAAAGTTATTTAAAATAAACAGATTTCCTTCTTTACTTAACATTGTGTATGTAGATTAACTTGTATCTAAATATAACCTCTTTCAGCAGAAAATAACGCGTCGTTAGAACCTTTCGCAAAAAGAAACTGTCACATTTTTAAGGTCGAGTTTATCTCTTTTTTATTAAGTTGAAGCTTCTTTCGTCAGAAACGATATTGTGATATTTTTATTTAAGTGCCAGTTTTGATTATACAGAGTCAGTCTTGCAATAGTTATAAGTTTTTGTCGACATTTGAACTGCTCAGTGGTAAGCATCAGCATAATCCCTGATTAACTAGCATCAAGAAGCATTGCCTAATCCATTCTAACATTTCCTTTCTTCATGATTCGCCTCATTATCTCTAGTACTAAAGGAGATACAACAACAACAGTAATAAGAAGTACATAGTGCAACATTTGTAAAATCCTCAAGAAGTAGTGGAGGTCATCTGAACCAATAATGACTTTCTCTCTTTATAAATCAATAACCAATACTAATTAACATCAACCAAATTCGCCCAATACAAAAACCCAACTTATATAATCCGACAAAATCGTCATACACGATTACAACACCATCCAATCCACCCATAATCGAGTACAACAACGTCATCAAACCCATTCAAACGCCGCAAACAAACAACCGTACGATATACACACGCTCAACCCATTGTCGCGCTTCTACAGAACTCCGCTAATCATCCCGCGAAACATGTGCCCGCGCGGAGTATAATCGCCGACACGGATCGAGACTCTTCGCCGCGGCCGCGGCGTACGCGGGGAGGCCGGCGGCGCCCGCGATCATAGTGGACCGTGGGAAAACGTCGGGCGACACGCTTCGGGGCATCGGTATGCGGCTATCTCTCGGCGCTCGCACGCTCTCGCTAGGTCGGTCGGTGAGCGGCGCGGCCGACCGCGCGCTCGACGGCAGCATACGCGTGCTGAGCACGGGATCTCCACCAGATTACTTGATTAATATGAGGCGCAATCACGTCTTGTTACTATCGAGCGAGACGCGCGTCCCGCAGAGGCGTATCGCCGCGGCACACGCACACAGTCCGACCGGTCCGAACGCGCGGACCCAATTTGTCGAATAGCCTTCCGGATATGTTATTATTATTATTATTATTGATGGTTTATTGTTGCCGCTTGAGGTGGTAAGGCGATGGTGAATTATGGCGGCGGAGCTGTGTGTTGATCTTTTTATGAAGCGTGTGTCATATCCTAGTTAAATAACACGTTTATAGGAGAAATCTAGACCTGTGAGCGTGGTTCGTTGTCCAACGCTTCGTTGAAATCTCTTAAATAAAACAGCATTTTTGTTATTTTTTTAGTACCTATTGACTATTTAGGATATTCTAAGACGATTGAGCTGTATTTATCTCTATACAAAACTGCTTGGTTTCCGAGTTACATCCTTCATAGAGAAATAACTCATCTTCTGATTGACCGAGCAAATCCCAACCCACTTATGGGAGAATTCTAAACGTGTCAACATGGTTCGCCGTCTAACGCATCGTTGTAATCTCCCGTATAAAAGAGCAATTTTATTAAATTTTTAGTACTTTCTGACTTTTTAGGAAATTCTAAGACGATTGAGCTGTATTTATCTCTATACAAAATTGCTTGGTTTCCGAGTTACAGCCTTCTTAAAGAAAACAAATTATTCGCCCTATTGACCGAGCAAATCCCAACCCGCTTATAGGAAATTTCTGAACGGTTGAGTATGGTTCGTCGTCTAACGCATCGTTGAAATCACTCGAGTGAAACAACAATTTTATAAAAATGTTAGTAAACTTTGACTATTTAGACAATTCTAAGACGATTGAGCTGTATTTATCTTTATACAAAATTGCTTGGTTCCCGGGTTACAGCCTTCCTATTGATCTTCCTATTGACTGGGCAAATCCCAGCTTATTTATGTAAGAATCCTAGTCGTGTGAGCTTAGTTTGTCGTCTAACGCATCGTTGTAATCTCCCGAATAAAACAGCAATTTTATTAAGTTTTTAGTAATTTCCGACAATTTAAGAAATTCTAAGACTGTTGAGGCCTATTCATCTCTATAGAAAATTGCTTGGTTTTTGGAGTAATAAATAGCCTTAATATAGAAAACAATTGATCTACTCTAGGATGACCAACCGTCCAGAATTAGGCGGGACATTCCCGAAATTTGACAAATTGTCCCGCCTCGTGGAGGGTCTAGAATTTTGTCCCGCTTTTTGATTATTTTATTCTAATGTTTTGAATTTTTAAGACACTCTCCATTAAAAAAGCAAGAAATGTAGTAAGTGTTTACTATTTGTACGTTTTGATAAAGCTATAGGCTTAATAGTTGAGCTTTAATCTTGTTAAGAAACTACATGTGTGCCTTTGAGTTTTGATTGTTGAAGGAGAATGCATGGATTGCATAGTCATACCACTGAAGAAAGTACCACAAAATAATAAATGATCAATTAAGATTTTTTTTTGTTTTGTATTGACACTTTTTTTTATCCAAAATATTTTTCTTATTGTTAGATTTTAATCGATTTTATATGCAGAAATGTATTTAAAACAAAAAGCACATTTTAAAGAATAAAAAAAATTCCATTATTGGGAAATATGGACTACATTTCCAGTCCGGTCAAAAGTTCTTTCTGGGCAGGATTCCATCAGTGAAATTAAATGAAAAAAATTGCATCCAGTATCTAATAAGCCCAAAGTGAAGCAGTACAGAAAAAAAAACAAAAAGACAATCTAAAGAAAAGAAAAGATTTGGATTTGCAAAAGATACTGCACGCCCAAATATTTTAAAAATTTTATAAAAATTAGTTAGTTAGGGCCAAAGAAGAAGAAATTATACAGACCAAAGTGATTAGATCAAATTTTTCTCATTACAATGGGGAAACTTTGAAAATAGTCTATACACAAAGATTTTACAGACTTTAGTGACGAAAAACGTAGTTTAATTCATGAAAATATTTATTTATGCCTCCTCGGACCTCAGCGTCCCGCCTTGAATTGAATATGAACGTATATAGTAATAGTGTAACTGTATGGATGAACCATCTGCCTAATAAATTTTACGGTGACCAACATAAATTTATTAATCCACAATGACCCACATTTTGTAAAAATAGCATCGCCGATAATCACAGATAATCTTATTTATGCTTTACTGATGGCATTGACGTATTGCTTGTATCAATGAACAAAACCCAAACGTATATTTAACCAAATTGACGTAAGATACCGCGATACGATGTAAGGATTGCATAAAACAAACTTTAGAAGAATATCACATGTATGTATTTCGATACTAGATATCAGGTAATAAACAGTCGAGAATTTTGACTAAACTTTTATTCATTAATCACTTCAATACGTGATATAATAATTAATACAAACCGGTATTCATCACGTAGGTTTGTTGATTTAATTGTTTTATTGCTGTCTTCAATCGTACGATTGCGATAAAATAATTGGTTAGGTGATTCAAAATGATTATGATGAGTACCCCTTTAGTGACATTGCACAAACTCAATTGTTGTCAATAATATCATTTTATTGAATACTATGAAAGGTAGGAAGTGATATAATAATTTTTGAATTGAAGAATATAACGTTTCAAGTTTGATTAACCCAATTGTGATATTAAAACACTCTAATAAAACACAAACATTTAAAGAATAGTGTTAGAAGTTTGCGCTTTTACTTCAGAATAGAATGCTTAGGAACCAATCTAGCAGAACATCAACAGTAGTTTATACAATTGTGTAATGTTATTATGTATTATTATTATTCTGTACTATACACCGTCATCTGCTCAGTCTACTTTCCCATTATATTGAAAACGCGAACGCTATTCGAATTTCTTAATCTGTATAACTTTCATAAAAATATCCTATTGTAGTCGGATCGTAACATTTCATCTAACTTGACAACTTTATGTAAACTTTGAGCAACATTGCGCTTCGCAACTAGTGTAATATTATTATACTATTTTATTTAGCTTTCGAATTGACTGGTTAGGTGTGAATGAATAATTTGCAAGCGCCATTTTATTAATTATTGACATCTTACTACGAAGAAAAAACTGTCTGTCGCATTCATTTACAAAAATAATTAATAATAATTATAAATTCATTATTATTATTACTATTAGTTAATTACTAAAACAATAATAATAAAATTTGCGTGGGAATTAGAAGAAAAAACTTAAAAAATGTTCGATACGAGGAAAAATACCATGTATACGATGGTATAAATCTCTACTAATGATTGATAAATAATGTAAAGGAACAGTGCAGTTGTCAATGTTTGTTAAAACAATTGAATATCTCAAAAACAACATGTTAGGTATAGGATAGACTTACCATAATTATGAAATTCCAAACCGGGACAGGAATAACTAGAAAATAAAAGAAATATATAATTAGTTTCAATAAATACTTAGGTAGGAAATCTAAAGATAATTTACAAAAAAACAAGATAATACTGTGCAAAAATAAAACATAAGCGTGTCCTATGTCACAAAAAAAAACATGTCATTTCTATTATAATAAAGTGTATATATGTATAAACAATCATAAATTGAACTTAAGTACAGTTCAGAAATCAATACCAAAACGTTTTTCTGTAGTTAACAATACACACACACATACACATGTTGTGATTTAGAGGTTGACTGCCACCAAGAAACCAACCTATTGTTTATGAGTAAATAAAGGGTTTTCCAATAAGGTTTCATTTTGATATACAAAACGAGTATTTTTTAAGAGAAGAGCCTTGTCATGCATCACAGAAGCTAGAGTCAATGTAAATAGTTTATCTACGATTTAAAAAAAAGGAATAATATATAGGATGTTCGATTTGAAATAAGCAAGTTCACACAAAATAAATATAACCAATTTTCAATATGTAATTTCGTTTGGTTGTCCATATACCTCTAATTCAAGGTGTCGTTGTCGTCAAATACCCTGTATTGCAACAGTAGCAATATTTATTAGGTACAAATTTGTTTAATTGTTTATATAATTATCAACAAAAGCACGATTTACATTATGTAAAAATAGACTGTACTTTTTGCGCTTAGTACGTGATATATTTATTACACATATTACTGAAATGACTGGATAGCTAGCATAATTTTGTTTAATAATATATATTTTTTATAAACGCCAGATCGTGCGAATAATGCGTTATGCTGAGCCATTAGGTAATAGAAAATTGCCTTGTTGTTTTCTATGAATGGGAAAAGTAATACTAATAGTTTGAAAAAAGAAGTGGCAAATTGATTCTGGGTAGTGTTTTCGATACATTGAAGGTTACCACCTTGTTTTTTTTTTGTTTCTGTATATGTTTTAATGGTTTTAAATTAGACATATTTAATCGTTCTGTGATTATAGAGAAACAGATTTCGATAGTGTTATTGTGGCGCTGGATTTGCAAGTCACTGAGCTATTTTAAGGTTCCTAATCTAATTTTTGGAGTTGTGCGAAAACCGAAGCCCACCGAAAATAAAATACTACCAGTATTAAATTTAATTAATCGATCTAATCAGATATTTCTGTCACAGGTGGTCATTTATACTATACGATATCCAATTACTGGACAAGTGCTACCATTTGTGATTCACATTCGATTTTTTCTAGGCATTCGTACTGTTTACGAACTTATTTTGTCTGTTTTTCTGTCTATAGCTTTAGCTTATTCCTCAAAAGAAGACATACCAAATAAAAAACGAAAACTGCACCAAAGTTGTGTTACATAATAAACTTTTTTCCTAATCTGCTGAACCACCCCATGTTTTTCTAAAACACAAAAAACTGTATCATAAAAAATCCGTCTTGTTATTGTAAGGGTCCAAGGTAATGCCCCTGTGGAGGATAATATAATAAAGTTACCGTTCGCCTTGCACACGTTAGAGCGAGACGTACGTCCACGCCAGACAAGGACGGAAAGGCAACAGAGCGTTATTCATCGGCCCCGTCATTATACCGATGAATATGTAAGGGTGACTCAACCTGGATCCGAAGGTATTTACACGTCCAATTCCTCCGTGCGGCAATCTGTGCCCTTTTCCCACGGTTTTAACCGGGTGTTAACTGCGTAGCGCCCGAGAGAGAGACGGGTATAGCGGAGAGGGAGCGATCCCGTTCACCATATGCCGGCTATCTGGCACGCACAATAGTTCCTATAAGGGGGAAACCGAAAAATCAAAGGTGGTACGAGCAAAAGGCGTGGGAACAGAAACTCGGTAGTAGAGTTCCTCATCTTACCTCGAGCCTCTTCTCTTCTTCTTTTTTCTAAATAGGTTTCACTTCCTTTAGAAAAGTAAAACGTGCTCTCCGTCTCACTTTCACTCGAGACCTGCGAGAGTGAGAAGGACGGGGCGATTCGAAAGGGATAGTTTGACACTCTAGACGGGTGCTGGTCACGCGAATGAGCGTTATTGTTGGTTTTTATGGTGGGATTCGAATGATGATGATGATGCTGGTGGATTATGAGGAGATGAGGAAGTAGAAGAAGCAGGACGTGTGTTCCGTACGTGTATTGCACGCTTCCTTACAATTTGAGGATTGGCACGTCTCCGGTTTTCTGGTTTTCTGCACAAAACGCGTGATTGTTACTTGGTAGCAGTTAGGGGATTTTCTGGGACGTTGGACTTGTATGTTTGAAGATCGTGGTGATTGTACGTAGGTTTTGACCGAAGTACCTGTACGCAATTTAGGGTTATGTACTATAAATTTTAGACCTTAAATGAGAAATGAATTTAGATTGAAAATATAGTGTAAGTTAGTTTTGATTGCATACTGCACGACAAGAAAATAAATAAGCAGGAGATCTCAGACTTATTTTCCGCAAATTTCCCGGATATTTCTTATGAATACTTAGAATACACGAGTCAGAGAACAAACAAACTCACACAAAAACTTTCAGGAAGATTGAATTTTTTGTTCAAAAATATTTAACCAACACTGGCAATCGCCTATAGTTTAAAGAAGTCTGTTCTACATCAAAGTTCGAAGAACTCCGAGTTTTATTATAGATTTGTCTTCAAAATCAACTTTTTATTTTTTTTTTTTTTTTCATAGAATATTTTTCTTTTTGTTTCCTATATTTTTTTGACCACCCTAGGGCAGTACTAAATATTAATTGTAATAATTTGTCACAGAGAATCATGCTGCTCGGCCTAACAGTTTTCAATTCCCCAAATAGACGTCATTATACCTACGTGGTAAAAATTCTGGTAAAAAACAAGAAATTCTTAAATTTGCTTAAGTGTAAACCGTCACTCTTTAATATTCAATTAAAAGTGTCTTAGAAAGCAATTGTTTTATATAGTGAATTCGATTAAGTTGCATAATTTGATTTACATATTGAAATGATTTATATTTGCTTATGAGAATAAAATGTTCAAACATTTTTGGCCAGTCGTATTAACAGGTCCGGAAATCCGAAATCTTTCTGCAATTTTATAAATAAGAATTTAGTAATAAACTTTTATGTTTTCTTTTATGTAGAAAATTATTTTTTGTCTTTATTTTTTGACATTATTAGGCAGTACTAAACATTAATCGTAACAAGTTATCATAACAGAAGATGCCGCCGCCTAGCAGTTTTCAAATTCAAATTTTTACATTTTTGTTGATCAACCCTATACAGGGTGTCTCAACAGTGCGATCTCGGAAGATTGTGCCTCTGCTAATGAAGATATTTTAAAACTGATTTCACTCATATATACAGAACGCCGAGGCGCACATTTTAAAATTATTAGCGTGTATACAGGATGTTCCATAAGGTAGTACCAACCCAAACTTATGTTTCTTTAAATGGAACAACCTATATTTTGGCACAATTTTTAAATCCTAAGCTTTATACTTTTTCATTTATAGGCATTTTTATGGAAAAATAGCAGTCTAAGAAAAAATGTATATCTCAATTGCCGTTATAAATTTCTATTTCTTGCAAAACAATATAGGTAAGTATCTTCATGGAAAAATAAAAGTACAGTGCTTGATATTGAGTTGCGTTATGATCGCACTGTTGAGACACCCTGTATACAGTGTGTCCCCGATGGACTTAATTATACCGACGTATGGACCTAAATTTTACTTTCTCTCGACAAAGTTTCTTTCTATATAAGTTTTTAGAGCTCTAAAAAGTCTACAGGCAAAGTCAGATTTTGTATTCAACTTACAAGCTGGTCAAAAACCAAGAAACTCTTCAAAATAAACTACTTTTCAATTAAAAATGTCTTAAATCTCGATCTCAGTATTAGAATGACATTTTATTAAACAATTTACTATTTTAATTAGTACAATTTTCCGTCTTTCATTGGATTTTTGATACTCTAGTCGGTTTTTGGAAAATTAGTAGTCATTTTTTTCAACTCTATCATGGTAATTCATGGTCAAAGCTGTCAAACGTACACCACATTAAAACTAAAGAAACCAACGTATTTTCCATAGAACCACAGCTACTTAAACGAACTACGTAATCCAGGAAACGCCAAACGAGCCAGCAATAAAAAATACCAACCCAGACTAAACACACCATCAAAACCGCAAAACCACGTCAAAGCCCGAATCCGCAGGTGTATTCAACCGAAGAATCCGCCAAAAGAATAGCCAAAAGAACAACGAAACGAACACCAACCAACCTCCCATTCACCGCCATAACCCACCCCGGTTTTCCGCGAAAAACTTTCTCAAAATTTCTTCGGCCAGCGTGCAGAACCGACGTCACCGTTCGGCGGCATGGGCGTGCGAGAAAGGCGCCCAGAAACGCCGCGAACATAATAGTCATTCATTTGTTATTATGTGTAGCACGAACGCGCCGTTTCGGATTGTTGTATACCGATGCGCGAGCGAGACAAAGCCATAGAGAGAAAGAGAGAGAGGGAGAGAGCACGAGAAGCAGGCAAGGCACGCTGTGTCGGTAATCGTTGGCCCGATCGCCGCTTGCTCGCCGGAGGGCACGGAGCGGTCCGGGGAGTCCGGGGCGACGGCAAACTACCGTGGGAACGCCGCTCCGAGCACGTGCGACCCACTCCATCGACGACAATTAAACAGAGAAAGACTTACGGCCGATTAGTTCGGATAGACTTGGGACCTCTTACCCATAAATTATACCGCATGGCACGGATACGGCACCCACCACCGGAGTTCTTGGTTGCGTCTTCGGCTCCTTTGCGTCGAAGCTATTCGGGTTTTTTTAATAGGTTTCGAGTGGTTATGTTGCAGTTATTACATGGGTATTTGAATGTCGGTAGAAGATGCCACTGGTTAGTTAGATGATATTAGTAGGCATTGGTATCGGTTTAAGATGCCCCTGGTTAATCAGTAGCAGAAGTTGGAAATAGTTGAGATGAGGTGAACTATAGCTAAGTTATTTTCCTATAGCAAAGCCTCTACAAGTAACAATAAAAACGTAAAATAAGAAGTAGATATTATTCCGCAAGGATCTGTTTTAGGCCCACTTCGTAACATTCAATTTCTGGTATTTTCTGTGTTTTTCACTGGATTCAATTTGCATTAACAGTGCCTACAACCCAAGGTGACCAGACGTCCCGCTTTTGGCGGGACAGTACCGACTTTTCAGGTTCTGTCCCGCGTCCCGCGGAATTTGAAAAATATCCCAATTTTTAGGGAATATTAGAATATTATTTTTTATAGAAATCTTAGAATTTTAGTATTTTAGAGAATTAGGTACGGTACTAAACAAAATAAATAAATAAATGATACATGTTGTTCTTTGGTTCAAACAGTCTTTTTCAAATCGTTTGTTGAAATGCTTTAACATTTCTATGATTTTAAAATATTTTGTTTAAAAAAAAAAAATAAATGAGAATACCCATTTTCTGTCATTTGCCATCTAAATTACACTGATAAAACGTATGTACAATTTTTACTAACTTATATACAGAATCTTTTTTAATTAATAAAGAAAAAGCATGAATCTGCTGTGTCTGGTAGATATTTAATATACTTGCACGAAATTTTTAAAAAGAATTTTGGATGTTTGATCTTTTTGCGGAAAACAGATTGGTTTATACCCGGTGTAATCTGTGTCAAATTATATTTTTGAAATTTACAATAGTAAACCTATTACAAGTACCTAGTTTTAAGCATTCACATTTCAATTGATGGTTAATCTTTTAGATTAGTTTCAATATGATTAAGCACTTTAAGTACTTTAAGCTTATTAATAAAAAAAAATCTGTCTTAGTATTCTACTATATCCTTTTTTTCTTAGAGAAAATACTACTATTGGACCCTGAACCTCATAATAAGTGATAATTAAATAATTACATTATTTGTGAGGATTTAAAAATGAAGAAAGGTGCAAAAATCGGTCTTTAAATTCAAAGCATTTTGTCAATGTTCAAGTTTATTTAAACTAAATGTTGGTTTATTAGTTGATAAAAATGTATTGATTTGCAATATGTATTTCGTATAAAGGGCATTTGAGGAATTTATATTAAATTGACAGAATATACCACTTGAATTCCTATGAGAAACGACGACGAAATAAATGTTTTCTTGTACCAAACAATACTTACTTATTTTAAATAAATATAGCAAAACGAATAATCACTCTTCATGCAGATAATGGCGAGTATTCAATAAATTGATTATATTTTGTATAAATAAATATATTTTAATCACACGCACAAGAAGAAAAAAAAAACAGGAAAAGTATTCAATAATTTAAATATATTCTGTTTAAATAAAATAATATGTATTGATCACAAGCAGAAGACGAAAATAAGGAAACCAACTACCCAACTAATCTAAGGGCATATTAATAATAGTTTTTGTGTTAAATATTTATCAAAATCCTAGAATTTGTCGAGTTTTCACTTTTACGAGGACACTAATATTTTGTTTTGCTCACTACCCCTTCCCCGCTACTGTCCCGCTTTTTTACGTTAACAATCTGGTCACCTTACCCAAGGGATATGTTTATTATTTCGGTGAATTGTTAAGGAAAGTGTTACACCGTACAATCTATCGAAGAATAATTTAAAATGCGATATGTTTTATATGCATAAGATCTTAATAAAGAATAGGCCAGAAGTACACAAAAAAAAAGGATCAAACATAGCTTCAACGTGAACTCTATTATCAATGGACCAATAAGAACAGCATTGCTAGTTTATATCTCAATAGATTAATAGACGACTCTTTTTACTTACGGCATCTACGATTTTATTTAAATAGGAAAGTCAAATTTTTCTGACTGATTTTGTTGGATCTTGTGCGTTTATGATAGCATAAACAATTGTATCTAAGAAAATAACTGTGAAAATACAATTGAAAATTGTTAAATAATAATTTCTTTGGTATGAAAACGAATTTTGTTAATGTGAAAATGTGTTAGACGCATGTTAGATAGATTTCAGATTGTTTGTATTAAAGACAGAACAAAAGTTTAATGATTTATGATTGATTTATTGCTCCAGCCGTAGCCCAATGCCCAAGTAACAACAACAAAATCCAAACAAATTAAATAGGCATAAAAAACATACAACTGTCATGCCTGGATTCCAAACATGCAAACTAAACTTCAAAATTTTATTAATTTAAAACTACGTTTTGTCGGATATGTAATCTATCAAAGTCGGTACCTAACAAAAACAGGGGGTTCCATTTAAACACTGTATACATATACAAGGTGACCAACTTCTTTTCCACGCAAACTTTTTTGAATAAAGGAAATAATCATGCTGAGTAAAAAGTTTCATAGTTTATTTGTTTTTTTAGCTCCTTAAAAGGATATGGCAGCCATTTGAAATACTATGAACTTATTGAATATATTGTATAATAAGATCATTTTATAGGAAAATGAAAAGCCTTCCGAGAAAAATCATTTTGATTTTTTTTTTTGCATCATCATGTCGTAACATTTATGGTAGGATAAATTAAGTCGTTTACTGATCTTCCCAAAGTATAGAACATATATAGTATACAGGGTGTTAACTGTAACTGTGGCAAAACTTACAGGCGTGTCCAACAAGTCAACTATAGATTTAAAATGAATATAAAACAAATTGCTTGCCAAAGTCAAACGATGGTGTGGTTTTCTTAGTACATACTGGGTCAGGAGTATTTACATATGCAATGTTAATACAGATGAATCAAATTCCGTGTAAGGATATCATTGCAAACACAGATGCATATCTGTATATATGATATGGATAAATATTTATAATTTAAATATCAACAATTTATGTCATCTAAAAGGTACATTTTATAGCTCAATAATTGTACTAATTGTTAGCAATTGCAATCCAAAGATTAAAAATTGTAATGTCTAAGGCTTCCACTTTTTTAATTGGCAAGAAATTTAAATTGATGCAATCATTTGGAACTTTTTTAACGAATTATTACAAAGCTATTTACAAATAGAAAAGTTCAATCGAGAATACTTATGTTGACTTGGCATATTCTAGCATTCCAGCATATTCTATTAATAATTCAGTGCGTTATAAAAAGAAAAAATGCATTACATATTTACACATGCAAAATATATTATCGCATACATTACGAACCTACTTAGTAATCATACTACTAATCAAAAAAAGTAGATAGCATAAAAATTTTCCATATTCTGAATGAACCTTATCGTCGCACATATTACCATGAACCGATAAAAATGCACTTACGCGTTGACGTCAGGAAAAAAAACGATTAAAAATAGATAAAAGTCGTTATAATAACGCACACGTGTAAAAATGCACAACGATTCACACTTTTTATTTACAATTTGAAACGTGCCGCAAATTGTTTATGATTAGTTTTTAGTGTCACACGATATTGAGAGAGTTTATTGCTACTAAAGGCAGACTATTTATTCTAAATATTAAATATTTATTTGCGAACGTATACCGTCAGTGATGATGACACGTGTATGTGGTTATATTTAGGCTTACCATAATTATAAAATTTCAAACCGGGACAAGAATTACCTACTTTTGAAAATAAGTCGACACCCCATCCACGCCCTGTGGTGGCTTTTTATATACATTAATTTTTTTGTGTCCTCTTATTTCTGCTTCTCAAGTGTTTTCTTATGTATTTCAGCTTTTATATAATCCGAACATCAGATATACCAAAATTATCAACAATTGGGACGTTCCCTCAAAAGTAAATTTGAATACCAAATAATGCTTATATTTCAACACAAAACAGAAAAAATTACTGTGCACAGATAAAACGTGATGGTGACACTGATTTTGTCACAAGAGATGTGAGATATCGTTTCAATTTTGTTTTCATAGATTCCAAACCAAGAAGTCTGCGTTACGCAACTCTAAGACATGATGGAGACGTTCCCGGTTCGTCATCTACAAACAAAAAGCGCTTTGCAATGTCCATATAACATTTTGTGACAAAAGAAAAACTGGAATAAGTGTAATTATTCATTGAAACTCTCGTATTTTTTTGCTGTATGTACATTTAATATTATATATCTATAATCAAATAAAAAAATCAAATGACGCATTCCACAAATTTTATTTTGCAGAACAATATTGCTGTTACTATTGGTGTTAAATAAGACAGAAATAGTGCGTCATCTCGAAAGCCGTTGGAAATACTCATATTTTAATAATTATCTTATGATATACTTTATTTTTATTAATAATTATTCACATTTGTTAGCTTATTAAATTGTGTATGGTAACAATCATAGCATGTATTTACAAAATGTTCCGAAATCGACTACCAAAGGATTTAACCCCCATTAATGATCTTTAATGACCCATAACAGAAAATACAAGAAGTACAATATCGTTATTTAGGGGTTCTTCCCCTCAGAGCAAACATTTTGCATTCATGAATAGGACTACCGCATCTAATTACATATAATTTAGTATATGGTGGAGTTATAATAAGTAATATAATAATTTTTGAAAAAGTTATAAACATGTTGTTATCACAGCCAACCAAAATATCAACTCCCTCCACTAGGAGTCATACATAATATCGTAATGTGGAGGCTTTTCAGCTTTTAATGAAATCATTTAAAGTATAATCCCAACCAATTACCTACAATTTAGCATAAGAGAAAAGGATTTATATAGTTTTTGTAAAAGTTATAAACATTTTTCTGTTGTAAAGATATGTAGTTTGTACCACAATACTCAAATAAGTAGTAGACAAAATTACTGTGATTTAGGGATTGTATGCCACAAAGAAAATTTCTCAGCGTAAATGAGTAAATACAACGATTAATTACCTACGAATTTGTCATATGAAGGAAAGATATGTAACAATGTTTTTCCATTTCCTATACATTTAATTTCTGTAAGAGTTATAACAATTTTTCTGTAGCGTTTTTCGTAGTATATCTGAAAGCTTGCATATAGAAAATATATGCAAATTATTGTGATTTAAAGGTTGTTTGCTACAGAACGGGAAATAGTGACTAACTAATTTAGATAGGTAGGCTACATTTTGGCGTATAGAATGTCGTCGTCCAGTAATTTTTAAAACGTTATAAACAATTTTCATCTAGCAACTTTGTGGTTCTTTGGCTGTCTATACTTAATATTGTTACAATACTAATCGGCTAATCGCTCTGTTGCCTGTTAGCAACGGAGTTGTTACCCCTAAATCATCATTATTTTGTTTATCTCTCAATAAGTATCGAAAAGTAAATGAAATCTTTCGATCTGAGTGATTTGTTACTGATATAAATTCCAGTAAAGAATTTTAGCCGGGGCATAATACCAAACCGGCCGGGACGCCGGGACCGACGTCCCAAACCGAGACTGTCGCGGTCAAACCGATGATCATCTAATGCTCAATAATATGGTCTTAAGAAGGTACTCATTAAAATAATATTTCGCATAATTAAACAAGTTCACACGGTACAAATAGGAGTATAAATCTTGTATACTTAATAACCACCAGAATTAATTAAATCAGTTTCAATTCCATTATGCAAAAAGCATCGAAAAATAAACAGCAAAACCCCCTTGATGGAGATACATAAATAACAAAATCGACTTTAAATTCAAGGATATAAAAATCTCGCGCAAGAGAGCAGCACCTGTTTATTTTCCCACAATATTACACACACACACACACTGTGGCGCACAGGAAGCTGAATCTGGCTAAAAATTCAAGAGCAAGTCGCACCTGACAGTCAACTCATACCACTTGGTGCATCTTAGCAAATTTATAGCCGCCAAAATTATTCTTTATGTTCATCGTCGGCGTTATTAAATCAACGGTAACAACTCATTTCGGTGATTAATTTGCACCCCATGCGGAGATAAAACGATATTCTCACTCTCTAGTGATTCTTTACGTGTTAATATGTTGGTAGTCTGGGTGTTGTTTTAATTGAGCCGACGAAATGTTTGAATTACTCCACTTTTATTGAACTTTTATGTTAATTTTATTGCTTATGCCTCCTTATGCTACAGGTATTAGATTATACACATCTTAATTTTATTATAACCAAGTGCTAGATTTTCCATTCCGTTTTGTTTAATAAATATATCATCATTATAATAAGACCTAGATTTAGTAGTTTACTTTATTAGTGTGAAATTTATTTATATTTTAACAACACCTAGAAAAAGTTGGAACTATTTTTAACGACCACGTTTTGAACACACCTATCGACTGGTAAAAATTTACCTGGCCACATGAGATTTTTTTTATACAGTTTTAATCTGAACATTCAGGACTAAAACGCAAAACGATCTACTGACAACTTAACTACGGAATCGTTAGACCTAAACAAACAACTTTTAAAAAAATGTATCATGCAAAATGAGATTACACTGATATTACGTAAGATCAATACACTCAGGGCCGGCTTGTGTGTTTGTTTGTTTATTTAAATTTGTATACTTTAGATTGCGGAATTCTTATTTTTTATTTTTCGCGAAATTTTAGCAATAGCAAATATTTAAAATGCCTATTTTCGGCAGTACGAGTTTTGCGCATTTCGGCCAAGCCAATCACAGATACGATCGTCAAGATAAAAGTGTTTATTCTATGATAAAATTTTCGGCAAGTTGCGTATCTATCTATTTACTAATTAGGTGTCAATAGATTTTGGCGAGTGAGTAAATATAGGAAATATTGGAGGTTGTCAATTTTTTTTATAAGTTTTAAGGACGTAGTAAGTTTTATTCAACAGTACTCCAATTTATCACAGTGTACATACTGCATACTTGTGTAAATTTGGCCGTAAGAAATACCTATATATATATATAGAGCATGATAGCAGGCATTTTTTTATTACAGAGTTATAACTATTTACACAATATGGCCCATGACCCGAAGTTTGCTTTCAACGTTTCAAGTCCAGAATTATTTCAAAAATAAATAGATTTTGGTTTATACCAAAATTTATAATTGCTGCTGTTTTATTACAAAGTTTTGCAACTGTTTTTCGCCTATTTAGTTGTAACTGAATGACGCGTGATTTTGACGCAAGGCATAACACTAAAACTAATCGATTTTCTAAATATCAAGTTAATTATTCCTGGTCATGACAACAGCCTCTGGCAATATTTTCTCTTCTATAGTTCAGAAAGAACGATTTTAAAATAAAAACTATACATTCTGTGCATTGTTAGAATTATTCTTAACCAGATTACAAACTAATGCTCGGATATATGGCATATTCGCCCTTCTACAGCTAGACTGAGAAAACATTTTTTTGAATCTGCCCATTTTTAGAAATTATCATCTAATACCATAATGATGTAGATTATAAGGACAGGAAAACAAAGTTTTAAATTGTTACAAAGTGCAAAAACAGTCAATCATATTTTGTATGATTTCGGGGCATTTTGAAAAATAAGGTTAAACAATGAAACAATAAAATCTGAATCATGAATCAAAACTATCCAGAAATCTTGTTTGTTATCTTTAGTCAACTGATAACCTAGTGATTAAAATTTGGGGCCAATCATTATAATTTATAAGACACACGACAGCATGAACTTAAATATGAGAGTTTTGTATTTCTATTTTGATTATTATCAACATATTATTATCCATGGATTTAACGATACATTGTTACAAAATATTCTACTAGTAATCTTTTATTGTAATATAGTTATTTGTTAATCCAATTAAATAAAAGAAAATAACTAAAGTTGACACACTGAACTGATTTCAATTACGTATCACATTACAGATCAAAACAAAATCTGATGATATGTTTGTATTTTCTGTGTTTTTTTGTTTGTTTGGAGTAATATTATGAGTTATGTATTTTATGATTTGACAACCTGCAGAAGTTGTCATTTTATTCTTAAAATTTGCGTAAATTGAAAAGTAGACACTCAATTAAAAAGAAATAACCTATTTTTTCATTTTCTGCGCAATGTTGTGAAATATGTAAAATATTAATAAATATTTGTTTCTATTCTAAACATAATTTTGTCGTAAACCATTTCGAATTTTTCTTAAATAGTATTCCATTAAAAGAATAGGTAAGACATATGCGTGAACGAAACACCACCTCACATTATTGACGATAACATGCATATTCTTTATGCGATTTACACAATCGAAAATTCTTCGGATATAGGACGAATTCCTCTTTAATTTCATGTATAACGTCATATAACACCTCTTCTGTACATTGCAATAAAATCAATTGAAAGAATAAGGCATCTCCGTGTTGAGGGATTTTTGTGTAAGAAACACTACCTCGCATTAAAAACGATAACATACTTATTCTTCATGGGATTTACACAATACACCATGTATCGGAAAAAGGATAAGTTAATCTTTAATTTCATGTATAACATCATATAACACCTCTTCTGTAGATTGCAATAAAGTCAATTGAAAGAATGAGGCATCTCCGTGTTGAGGCATTTTCGTGTAAGAAACACCACCTCGCATTAAAAACGATAACATACTTATTCTTCATGCGATTTACACAATACAACATGTATCGAAAAAAGGATAAATTCCTCTTTAATTTCATGTATAACATCATATAACACCTCATCTGTAGATTCCAATAAAGTCAATTGAAAGAATGAGGCATCTCCGTGTTGAGGCATTTTCGTGTAAGAAACACTACCTCGCATTAAAAACGATAACATACATATTATAATAGAACTGCGTCATAAACCACTTTCTAGTAGTTGAGATATAAGTATATAAATGTTTTTAGACAAATAAGGCTCAGTGCTTGCTGGGAGAAAAGGAGGGTTTGCACATAATTGCACTTGAGGCCATTCTTGGTGTGTACTTGAGGTGTGTCAGCGAGGGAGAGAAGCAGGGATGAATTTCTTTGTAGTATTGGCACGTCTTGATTTTTTCCCATGACGAGGCGAGCCAAAGACAATACGGCGTATGTGTGAGACCCGCAGAGGCGTGTGCTGCGCTGTCGTCATGTGTACGTTTACCCATTGTGAGGACCGCGTCAGCGAGCGGTAACCGACCGTGGGAACGCTTAAAAAAGCGCGCGCCACTCTTCACGGCGTCCGTATGTGTGTGCGTATGCGTGTGGTGGAATTTACGAATGCACACAACTGCGAGACACGGGGCACGGGGTAACGCCGATATCGAGAGAACAAGAGAAACCCACGGGCCGCATGCCACTTCCTGGGACCACTCAGTCGGCCAACAAAGTGAGGTCACCACGTTTTGCGACGGAAGGCCGCCGACGAGCAGCACGTGACTCAAACAATTGATCACAATCGGCCCGCCGGCCGGTTGTCTTTACGTCCTCTATTGATTAAGCGTCGGTCACACTCGCGGCGTTTACAACGCGAGCCGCCGATCTTAACAAACACTATAGAAACAAAAGGAAAAAACGATGACCCATATTGGTATTGCGCAGTTAGGTTGTCGCCGCGTGGGGTGGGCTTGTTGACTGTGGTTAGTTAAGGGGTAGCGTTGGTCTGGATGTAAATCAGACAATGGGTCACGTTTTGCAAAAGCCTACGTAGCAGATACACCACCTCGCATTATTGACGATAACATAACTATTTTTCATGCGATTTGCACAATCGAGCATTCATCGGAAAAAGGATATATTCCTCTTTAATTCTTTGTATAACATCCTATAACACATCTTTTGTGGAATGCAATAAAGTTAACTGAAAGAATAGATACGACATCATCATGTATGAAACACCACCTCGCATTATTAACGATAACTCACCTATTTTTCATGCAATTTAAACAATACAATATTTATCAGGAAAGGGATAAATTTCTACTTAATTTCATGTATAATATCCTATACCTCTTCTGTAGATTACAGTAAAATCCATTGAAAGAATACGAGAGGCATCTTCATGACAGTATGCAAACATTTCACAGACGATAACATATCTATTGTTCAAGCAATTTAAACAATACAATATTATAATATATAATAATAAAGTCCATTGAAAGAATAAAGGTGTGGCATCGCTGTGTAACAAACACTATCTCGCATTATTGATGAAAACATATCTATTCTTCATGCGATTTATACAATCGAAAAGAGGATAAATTAACATTTAAATTCATGTGTAATATCTTTAAATACCATGAATAATATTCTGTAGTACATATAGGTTGCAATAAAGTCCATTGAAAGAATAAAGGTCAGGCATCGCTGTGTAAGAAACACTATCTCGCATTATTGATGAAAACATATCTATACTTCATGCGATTTATACAATCGAAAAGAGGATAAATTCATATTTAATTTCATGTGTAATATCTTTAAATACCATAAATAATATTCTGTAATACATAGATTGCAATAAAGTCCAATTAAAGATGAAAGGTGAAGCATCGCTGTGTAAGAAACACTATATCGCATTATTGATGAAAACATATCCTATTCTTCATGCGATTTATACAATAGAAATGACGATAAATTCATATTTAATTTCATGTGTAATATCTTTAAATACCATGAATAATATTCTGTAATACATAGATTGCAATAAAATCCATTGAAAGAGAAAGAATAAAGGTGAGGCATCGCTGTGTAAGAAACAGTATCTCGCATTATTGATGAAAACATATCTATACTTCATGCGATTTATACCATCGAACAGAGGATAAATTCATATTTAATTTCATGTGTAATATCTTTAAATACCATGAATAATAGGTATACTGTAATACATAGATTGCAATCAAGTCCATTGAAAGAGAAAGAATAAAGGTAAGGCATCGCTGTGTAAGAAACACTATCTCGCATTATATTTCCTTTCCATCCGTTCATATGACAATCTGTAGTCTCTTTATTTCCACAATAAGCCACGTGTCTTTAAAGCCATGGTATCGAAGAAATGTCCAGTATGACAGGTATGGGTAAGCCGGCCTTGGTATATATCAGTATATATCTGACATTCTTTTTTTTCACGTGATATGTCACGTCACATTTTTTTTCAGCTCTCTACCAGAGCTTAAAATTTTAGCCATGGGAGCATCCTGGGACCAACGGAAGATGGAAGTAATCAAGTCTGGACTGGACCCACATCATCTGGAGCATATCTAACAGCGAGATCTTCTTCAAAATCTTAACCTAGCCAGTTGGCTTAGCGTTCATGATTGATTTATTCCCGGATCTGTTGCCGGAATATTGATCATCGATGAAGATCTCAACGATGCAGAGGAGGTTGCCCTAATGTTACCAGATGGTGACATTTTTGGCTCGCCTAACATCGCTTACCATCCGGCTTCTTCAAAATCTTAACCTAACCAGTTAGCTTAGTCGTTGAAGATCTCAACGATACCAAGGAGAATGGCATGGCCCCGGCACTCACTGTCACTGTCACTAACAGTGATTTTTTGTCAAAATTGACAAGCTGTCAGGTCTGCACTTTTTTAATGTTTACCTTTACCTACATTTCCTTTAGCCCATGTAGAGGAAGGTCGTGTTCTTATGGAAGTGGCCGGAAGTTGCTCTTGATGAACACCGAGAGCGCCCCGTACTCTTCTAGAGTACCGACAGATGCATCTCGCAGGCAGTGGTCACAACCACAACCAGTGCCCTTTTGCTGACACACAGACGTCAGTGCCACCTCCGGGCATGCCTAGGCTTCAGTTACACGCATGTAGAAGAGGGCCGTGTTGTTGTGCGTAATAAGCTGCATTCTGACATCTGATCCATGTTGGGCAAGACGACGGACACCAGAGGTGCGTTATTCTATCATTCACCACTTCAAGAAGACCACAAGTGACAGAAAGCTACTCTTGGTGTACACCGAGAGCACCCAGTAAACTTCTAGAGTGCCGCCAGATATATCTATCTGGCAGTGGTCCCAGCCAGTGTACCTTTTGCTGACACCCAGCTGTCGGCGCCTCCTCCCGACATTGGCCAAGCTGTAATTTCAGTAATGCATTACACAATTCAATGATATTTTTGATATTCAACGCATTTGAATACTAAAAGAATAATAGTCCTCAGTTTTGGGGGAGGAGTATGTGCATCAAAATATTATGGTCTATTTTGCAAAGTTAGTGGATCAAACTGAGGTTCCTCAGTTTATTACTTTGTGTTCAATAATTATGGCGACTTACCGTTAAGTTAGACAAACCTCACAATGAGGTCATCAACAACTCCCCAATCGATTAGTTATTGATTGTTGAAGTTTTGTAATTGTGAATATCGAACTATTCAACAATATGCAGAGACCAAAGGTCAACTTATTTTGTATCTTGCGAATTCTGGCGCAATATCCTGGGACGCTGATGACTGGTCTAAAGTACCCTTTCAAGGCAGACATCCTTATATTTGGTACCAGTATACAATATCCCAACCGTCAGAACCAGGAACGTTTCCTATCGGAAGCCAGTATTTAGACCATATTGAAATGCGTACATTGGGCAAAGAATCTGGGTGACCATATTTGGTCGTTATTCAGGGCCGACTAAGATATGTTGTATCAAGGTGGACCAATTCTTCTGATCAGTTTCTGCCCCCAAATTTTCTTAAGAAAGAAGAACCGGGTGACTCTAATAGTAAATCAAATTTAGTGGAGATTGAGATTTGTCATCACTTTCCAAAATTGCAAAATTCTGTTCGTGAATTATAGCTCTATTACTCTGTTACTCTAGTAATTATTAAAATCAAACTCTAAATATTCAGAGAGAATATTTCAAAATAATGGAGATTGGCAAAATTTTTAATGTTGCCTTATAATTTGAAATATATTTCGGTCTATACAAGACTATTTTAAAGAAAGTGTCTTGTCTTTTAAGCAACATTCCTTAGCTACCATATTCTTGGCTTGAGTGCTGTCATTAGATGACTCTATATAAGGTGGTTCACTCCGTATAAAGACTGAAATGTTTTCAAATGAAAAGTTTTAGATATCCCTATCGCATTGCTTTGTATCAAGAAAATTGCTGTCGAGCATTTGACAGATTAAGCAAACCATCCCAAGGATGTTTAGGACGTAAAATTTGTTTGTTTTCTAAAAATAAGTTAGAGCCGATTTTGCTTCAAGATCATTAAAAATAGACTAATATCTGATAACTGAATTCAGCTAATTAATTTTGCTGCCAAAAGGATTACTCAATGTTTGGATACGCCTTCTATACTTTTATTTGTACCGAAAAGTGTTTAATCGGGGCACGCTTGTTTGTTCCTGGTTAAAGAACCTAATTTCATAGCGGCTGAAGTCCCCCATTTTTTTTTGTGGCAAACAACATTCTTTATTCTTTCTTATATTTGCACCTCTAGAATACTCTCCTAGAAGTAATCCTACAACAAATTTCAGTTGTGCGCTTTGGCCGTTACAACCGCAGTTGTCCTATTGTACAAAGCCTTTCCCTGTTGACAGGATAGATGTCAACCAAGCTCTAAACCGGCTAGGGATTAGGTATGGAATCAACAGATGTTGCTCATAATTCTGCTGCAAATTTTTAAATTCAGACAAATTAAAGCGACATTTGGGCTGAGATAAAGGGAATTTTCATTTAAATTGCCTATTTGACCAAAATTTTCAACGTTATTAACTTGCGTATCCTCCACAACGAAGTTATTACTTCCTTCGGTCATTACGGCATCGCAACGTTGCATGCGTGTGTGTCATATGTTTTATATGACTATTAGTACCATGACTATTAATACCTTTTGGAGTCTGCCCAATAGGTTTTTACTCTTTCATTAAGAAATGCCTGCTGCACTTTTCAGATATTTTGAGCGGTTTGGGTGCGCAAATCAAAGATTCCTGACACTCCTGTATAGGCAGCTGACTGTTAATATAAGCCTTGAAAGATATATTTATCTTTTTTTTACACTTGTTTTGTTACAATAACAAACTTAATAATTGGGTCTAAGATGGATCCCAAAAGTTACGCTAACGGGGCAATTACTTTGTTTGTTGCGTTGGATCGACCAAGGGCGTGAACTTGGAGCAGCTAAATCTACCGTTTATATCTGCGGTCCTTCTCCCGCTCACGGGCAGTCCCATAAGTCTGCTCCAGTCCTGGGGGTACGCGGACCCCTAAGTTGGCGATCGCTGGTTTATATTAACCATTTGGATACGGAGGTCGGCTCATTGTTGATACGTTCCTGTGAACCGTTACCAATAATTTGTGTTTTTACTTCTGGACAATAATAACCGCGCAGCCGCTGCTGGGTTAGTTCTTTAAGTGACAGTTCACCATGACTACAGTCAAAACAGTCTAGAGTTGTCTTTATAGTCAATCATATGTAAATTAGATGCTGAGCCATCAAAACACTAAGGAATTTATTGGATACCCTTTCTTTATTATTTGTGGATAAAGTTTAGACCGCTCATGTTATCTGAAACTACCGGTAAACGGTGTTGTCAAGTCCCGTCCAACTAAGCTTAAGTTTTTACTTGGTACTCAGCAATTGTATTGAATTATATTACTTTTCGAGGCAGTAAGAAACAATATGCATATCAAATATGGGACACCATTAGACTTATTGAAATAAAGAAAAGCCTAATTAAAAGATCTAATTAATTATACTTTTGCCTTTGTCCGCTGCTCATCGCGTTCAAAGATTTTCCCAATGGTTATTAAACGTCTAATTTTATTCATAACCATATGCAATTAATTCCAGTCTTTATTTATATACATCTATGTGTGTTATCTGTTGCTGTAGGTACGATTGTTTATCTATAATATTAATCTTTTTTACAAAGTACATTTACCGATTATTTACAAAGGTCTACATCATGATATATACCTTCTTATTGTTTATAGCCTTAAAAGGGCCACATAGACAGGTATATTAAAGTATTTATACTAATTAGTACATTGGAATTATTAAAAGTTGATTCATATGTATTCCGTACTCATGACGACTAATAGTCCGAAACACGTGCCTATGGTTGCTTTCTTCGATGACGGAATTACCCGATAATTACCTTTCTCCATATGTATTTCATGCACTTGTCACAAGTCATGCAAGCATTGGTATCTAGTCTTGTGTTGGCAGTTTGCCTAAATTGGTTGAAATACCCACAATTTTGCAATTGTTCTTCAATTTTACAACTGCATGCATAAAAAAAAGTTTGATGAAAGTTTTTACATTTGACTCTTTAACTTTGAATAACATGATAACGATATATTGTTGCAATAACATGTTAACAAAATGTTAACATGTTCTCTCAAGTGCATTTTGTTGTTTCTTATTCATAAACAGACGATAATGCTGTTTTGGCTCTAAATTGCTCTGTGCTTTAAACATTTACAGATTGTCATATGAACGGATGGAAAGGAAATATAATTAAATGATTAAACGAACTTACCTTAGTGAAGTTCTATCATAATTATATGATCTTTCCATCCGGAATATGACATAACCCACCCTTCCTTTGTTTAGACTTTCCCGAACCCTGACCAATTTAGAGACCCTATGCTTTCAAGAGAATGTCAGATATATACTGATATATACCAAGGCCGGCTTACCCATACCTGTCATACTGGACATTTCTTCGATACCATGGCTTTAAAGACACGTGGCTTATTGTGGAAATAAAGAGACTACAGATTGTCATATTCCGGATGGAAAGATCATATAATTATGATAGAACTTCACTAAGGTAAGTTCGTTTAATCATTTAATTATTGATGAAAACATATCTATACTTCATGCGATTTATACAATCGAAAAGAAGATAAATTCATATTAAATTTCATATGTAATATCTTTAAATTCCATGAATAATATCCTGTAACACATAGATTTCAATAAAGTCCATTGAAAGAATAAAGGTGATACATCGCTGTGTAAGAAACACTATTTCGCATTATTGATGAAAACATATCTATTCTTCATGCGATTTATACAATCGAAAAGAGGATAAATTCATATTTAAGTTCATGTGATACCTATATCTTTAAATAACATAAATAATATTCTGTAATACATACTGTACACATATTAAAAATAGCTAAGGCATAAACTATCCATGTAAGAAACACCTCCTCGCTTTGTTCAGGATAACATACCACATTCTTCGGGCGATTTATAAAATCCAATAATTAACAAAAGTAGGATAATTCCTCTTTAATTTATGTATAATATCCTATAACACCTGTAGATTGCAATAAAGAATGGATAAGGCATCTTTATGTAAAAACACTACCTCACATTTTCGTCGATAACTTTCCTATTATTCACTCGAGTTATATGATAAATTATTCGTTAATTTAAGATATGATATGCTAAAATAACTCGTTTGTAAATTCCAATAAAATACATTCAAAGCATAACTTATAGGTACAAAAAAATGGTTTGATAAGGCTATCGAACTAATGCTTTATAAATTACATAAGCTAAATGGGGTATTTTCCGGAAATTTGTAAGTTTGTTACCCAAGGATTAATTACCTAATTTGTGGACTTTCCGCAATTTATGGATATTCCTAAGCGGTAGAAAACTACACTATTGCTAATAGGTACTAATAAAAAACCCAACTTGCTAATCAACTAGAAAAATTCGAAAGCATATGCGCGATTATGATTTAAACAGGCAATTTCCGACCCGATACGAAGCGCGAATTAAGAGCTCTTTAATTTGACGTTCGACCGCGAGAGATCTGTTTACAAGCGCTAATTGAAATTATAGTAAGCAACGGCGATGCGAGCCGCACCAGCGCGCAGTGTGTACCAAATAAGCTAATAACATAAAATGTGTCGTCCGTACTCCGTGTGACGACTCATAGAAGAGATCAACGTCGTCGAAAACGTTCGCAATTTCCTCTAATTAGGTATAGTGGCATGGGTGCATCGACAACAAGAGCATCACAATGTCGTGCGTTTGTCTGTGGGAAAAGGATGCCCGCACAATTTGGGCACGGACTGTGCACGAGACCCGGCCAGAATCACAACACGAGTGCCCGACGAGGAGCGCATTAATTTAGAGCGAGAGGGGCACAAGCAGCTGCACGCGCTGTCACAGGTGGTCAACTGTGGGAACGCTTTGGCTCCTTCAATTCCCACGATCCGAGACTCGACATGCAGACCGCCTGCACTATAAAAGCGGCGCCCCTTCTACCAAACGGCATCAGAACGTGTTCGACTCTCGTACAGTTAACAGTGTCGTTCGTCGCTCCCGCTACACACACACACGCTACAGTGCGCTACACTCTATAAACCACGTGTTACACTACAGAAGTTATGTCTTCTTACGAAATGTTATCAGTTGAAGAGCCGCAGCCGATCTCCCGTACCTACCAGTACAGGAAGGTCATGAAGCCGATGCTCGAACGCAAGAGGAGGGCCAGGATCAACCGATGCCTGGACGAACTCAAAGAACTCATGGTCACAGCCCTGCAAAGTGAAGGTGAAAACGTCTCCAAGCTGGAAAAAGCCGACATCCTCGAGTTGACAGTCCGTCATCTCCACAAACTGAGAAGACAGCATCGCCTATCGGCTAACCCGGTCATCGATGCTGATCGTTTCCGCGCTGGATACACACATTGTGCAAATGAAGTGTCAAGATGCCTCGCTTCCATTCCTGGTGTGGACGTCGGTCTTGGTACTAAACTAATGACCCATCTGGGACATCGCCTCAACGAGATGGATAAGGTTAGTCCGTTGACCATCCATGTGTCATCGCCATACACGCCACCAGGAACACCGACGCCTGAAAGTGTTTACCAAATGCCGCTTACTCCTGCATCTTCGACGTCTTCTCAGCAAGCACCACAGTCTCCAATCGATTGCTCGACGACAGGCTTGCTGAAGGTGGCGCAAAAGGCCGAGGAGGTCTGGAGACCATGGTAAACAGTGCAAAGATTCGATAATCATTAGGACCACAATATTTGCTCAATTTATTCGCTAAGTTTTTTATTACGAGAATAATTTTTTATTTGATGATCTCCTGCCTAAGAAGAAGAAGAAGACGACGAAGAAGAGACGATCTCTTGCTACGATTGCAAAAGCTTTAATTATTATTAAGGAAAATTATATTATTTTTAAGGTTTAAGAATGTGATATGTAGATTTGCTATTGATTAGTACCTGTGATCGCGCAAGAAAATGTTTGAATCAAAATGTATTACAGATGTATTACAAGCGCTACTGTGATACAATTTCTTTATTTTTGATATGGCCGAAACGGCCAACATAAATAAATGTTACTTAAAATATACCTCTGTCGTTTTACTTATATTTATTACTTTCCCGCCCTTTTGTGGTCCATAATAAATAAACAAGTGAGAGAAATTACGACTTAAAAAAGGTAAGTATAATCAAGAAAAAAAGTGAAAGCTCAAACAGGTAATTATGATATTTGACAAAAACATAACTGATTGAGTCATTAGCAAATAAATACTTTAATCCTTTTAAAATTCTATAAAAAATCTTTCAGATTATGATTGACAATTATCACATTTTAACAAGTAGTTTTACTATCAACACTACAGTTTACGGTAGGAAGAAAAATTATACTTAGTGGCAATTTAACTGGTACTAACATGTTTCCATTTTACATTTATAATCGTAACAAAAAACAAAAAATTAATTTTCTAACTATCTGTAACTATTAATATTTTTTAGGGAATAAATATGAGGCAAATTTTTTTCTTTTCAGTAGGACAGTCACTCAATTCCTTTTATGATAAAGTATTGTAATCGTACCGGAAAAAAAATGGGTTTCTAGCGGAAATATGTCTTTTTTAATTGAAATTTAAAAACTTTATCTTTAATATTGGACGATGCCTGAACGAACTCAAAGAACTCATGGTCACAGCCCTGCAAAGTGAAGGTGAAAACGTCTCCAAGCTGGAAAAAGCCGACATCCTCGAGTTGACAGTCCGTCATCTCCACAAACTGAGAAGACAGCATCGTCTATCGGCTAACCCGGTCATCGATGCTGATCGTTTCCGTGCTGGATACACACATTGTGCAAATGAAGTGTCAAGATGCCTCGCTTCCATTCCTGGTGTGGACGTCGGTCTTGGTACTAAACTAATGACCCATCTGGGACATCGCCTCAACGAGATGGATAAGGTTAGTCCGTTGACCATCCATGTATCATCGCCATACACACCACCAGGAACACCGACGCCTGAAAGTGTTTACCAAATGCCGCTTACTCCTGCATCTTCGACGTCGTCTCAGCAAGCACCACAGTCTCCAATCGATTGCTCGACGACAGGCTTGCTGAAGGTGGCGCAAAAGGCCGAGGAGGTCTGGAGACCATGGTAAACAGTGCAAAGATTCGATAATCATTAGGACCACAATATTTGCTCAATTTATTCGCTAAGTTTTTTATTACGAGAATAATTTTTTATTTGATGATCTCCTGCCTAAGAAGAAGAAGAAGACGACGAAGAAGAGACGATCTCTTGCTACGATTGCAAAAGCTTTAATTATTATTAAGGAAAATTATATTATTTTTAAGGTTTAAGAATGTGATATGTAGATTTGCTATTGATTAGTACCTGTGATCGCGCAAGAAAATGTTTGAATCAAAATGTATTACAGATGTATTACAAGCGCTACTGTGATACAATTTCTTTATTTTTGATATGGCCCAAACGGCCAACATAAATAAATGTTACTTAAAATATACCTCTGCCGTTTTACTTATATTTATTACTTTCCCGCCCTTTTGTGACCCATAACAAATAAACAAGTGAGAGAAATTAAGACTTAAAAAAGGTAAGTATAATCAAGAAAAAAAAGTGAAAGCTTAAACACGCAAGTATGGTATGTGACAAAAACATAATTGATTGAGTCATTTGCAAATAAATACTGCAATCTTTTTAAAATTCAATAATAAATCTTTGACATTATGATTGACAATTCTCAAATTTTAACAAGTACTTATACTGTCAACACTATACAGTTTTCGGAAGAAAAATTATACTTAGTGGCAATTTAACTGATATAATTTAACTGATCTAACTTGTTTCCATCTATATTTATAATCGTAACAAAAATCAAAATATAGTACCGCATTGCTACAATGGCGTATTAATTCTCGAACTATCTATAGCTATCTATCAATAACTTTTAGGGAATATATAAAAAATTTCTTTTCAACAAGGCAGTCACTCAATTCCTTTTGATAGACAAATCTACGTTCCCAATCCCGAAATAAGATTGGGCATACTAATTGCAAATTTTCAATAAGTAAGAAGCATTTCTTTTTCAAAGTATTGGAATCTAATTTTTTACTTTATCATACATATTATGATAAAGTATTGTAACCGTACCGAAAAATAAAATTGTGTTTCTAACGGAAATAGGTATTTTTTCATTGAAATTTAAAAACTTTATCTTTAATATTAAATCTTACTAATTTAAATTCCAAAAAATAAATCCGATGTGATCAGGCACATTGACTTTATCATCTGTCTATACTGTCAATAGAATCAAAATATCTGTCAGATCCTGGCAAGCTAGTTATAATGCTGATACCTATCACTACCAGTGATCTCAATGAATTTTTTTACCTTTGTCAAAAATTTTCAGGGTACCCAAAAGGACATATTTCCGCTAAAAACTCAAATTTCTTTTTTTTTTCGACACGATTACAATATTTCATTATACTACATATGATAAAGTAATAACAATAATATCATTTCCCGCCACACTTGAGGACTTGGTCATGCCACTTATTATTAAGCATACACTATGGCCATCTATCAGACGTTCGTGATACTTTCGTGCGTTTGTAGCTTACATTTCTAAATGCAGAGTGCACCACAGTGGTAGGAATGCCGGTAATAACGATACCGATACCGCCCTCTGTGAGTAGAAATTGTAAATTAATTAATAGTTAGTATATTTAGCAGCAGATGTCACTGAAGGTAAATAAAAATCAATTTTTAGTGTTACTTTTAATTACTGAATTCTAATCCACAACAAAATAACCTTTTTCTTCCGTTTTTCAGAAATACGTAACCATATTTCATACAACGGCAAAAAGTTTATTATTATTATTATTTATTGTTAATTTTCCAAAGAAATAACAAAAAGTCCTTCATCAATTTGAAATTAAACAAGCATCCGTTGCAGAGTTGAAAGTACCAGACAAAATTTGTTTGATTTTACTTTTCCTTTTTCCATTCTGTGCTAATAAAATTTTTATATTTTCCTTATCCAACTTTTTTTTGCACGATGTGTCATACTTTTCATTATTTTTTAATTTCAATGTTATCTTCAGTTGATATTTTTAAACTGTGATATATACTGATAATACTGATGTGATATATATGTCTACTCAAATCTAAATTGACTAGACTAATACATTAACAATACAATTGAAAGTTGAATTAAATAAATTGCATACGTGTTATTAAAATAACAAATTTTAATAAACGAGTTATTTAAATGTGTCCTCTTAAGAGTGTTACACTGTAGAAAAACCATTTCCGCGTATGACGTAATTATTTTCCTCTCTTCATGAAAACATTCATAAATTACATGAAAATTAATATCCCTTAATTACATGAATATTAATTAGTTTTAGACTAGGATCATCACGTAAACTGAACTCGTGCAAAAAGCCCTTCGTGTGTGACAATTCAGACCTTGTAAACAAGGTAATAACACTTTTATTAATCAAATTACACACTCTAGACTTGAAGACAATTAGTCGCTGGGTAAATACACGTAACGACCTGGAAGTCATTTTGATATTATATGGGTCACAAACTAAACATGCTGCTGTTCAAGTTTATGAGAGGTAGATAAATTATTGCAAGTTTTAGACATCATGCATTCGACTGTTAAGAATTCGAAGAATTCATTCAAGTACGGAGTAAACAAATGTTTTGTCAGAAAACTTATGGTCTAACTTAACGAATTCTTGCGAAAATTAATAAATAATAATTCCACTCTGGCGTTTCTAGCTTACAGCGACATTGACCTAGATTAGTCTGTTCGTATTATTGGAGTCAGCTGTTCGTTGCTTTATATGCAATAAGAATCTTTTGGTAAATTGTTCATACTGCCAACACATGAGTTAGAAAATATCTATATTTCACATAGAGTTGATGAGAGAAGCACTAGTTGATTTAGCAGTTAAAAATAAAATGACCATTTCTAATAGTGTGGTTTCAGTGACATCACCGAGGAATTGACTCTGTATAAAATTACCAGGGTTTGGCCATTTACCTAATTAAAGCCCGATGGATCGGCACGCAAACGCTATCTACTGTCACGATTTTTTTTTTCAGCGCAAATCTTTGCGACCCCATTTGTTACTTCATTAAAGGTGGCGTAGCAGAAAGGTTCACACTAGTTACTTACCTGTTGAAAGTGCTATAAAAGTGAGTATTCGCCATAATTTTGCTCCTTTTATGATTGCTTTTTTAGTGTAACACCCTATTATGTTAAGTAACTTCTATATTAAGCTTAACAACTTCATTATGAAGCCGAAAAATTAGTCTTAACAATACAAGCAGATTGACGGAGGAGCTTGATCTTTATAATAAGTCTTTGAATGGCATATGTTTCGAACCATATTAAATTTTAATAACAAAACTACAAAACTTACTAAATAAAGGGCTCGGTTGACCTTCTAAACAAAAAAAATGTGCACATGGTAGAGCTAAGCATGTCTACAGCTGCAATATTGGTAACTAATAACTATTAGTTGCAAACTATATCTTATATTATTTATAATACATCAACAAGTTTATAAGTTGTTGGTGTATTGAACTGTTTTTGTAAACAGCTGTAAATTTAGTCTCAAAGTGTCCCCGATGCTTATATGCTTTCTACAAAATAAAGAGAACACAACAATTATAAAATGTGTATTCCACTTCTTACTACTACGCGAATCTAATAATTTTGGCACTTGGAACAGTATATTTTCAGAATTCTTATTTTTGTTCCGATAATAAATTTATTGCCACGGTCTTCTAGTATTGACATTGGCGCTGATGGTGCATATATCCGTCTTTTTCTTTAAGTTGACGTTGGCTCTGATAGTACATATAACCGTCTTCTTTAATCTTTTTCGTCCTATTGATATGCTATCTCTAAAAGGCATTATATGTATAAGTATCTAAACTAAACGTTGTCAATAGGTTAAGTAACACGAGACATATTTTATGTTAAGAAGTTCAGGGAAAAATGACACGAAAAGCTACCTGACAAATTTAATGGTTGCAATTTTGCATTTCGGAATATACCGGAAGTATTCATAACTGCATTCAGGTTTACAATTTCGAACGAGTACCTAGGTTGTATGTGGTATCATTAGATAGATATTTTACAAATAAACAACTTTTGTAACGCTAAACTTACGTTTCAACCCCTTTAAAACATCACCCTTATTCCTGATTTTTTTTTCATTGTTTTCAGCCTATATTACAACTAGTTTAAATTGATTTACAAAAGAAAAACTCAATTTTACAAGCGCAGCATCAACCACTGTACGGTAGTATATCATTTACTTTTCAATCGTGAAAAAACAAATTTGGTGGATAGCGTAATAAAAAATAAATAAATATACAGGGTACTGAATAAATAGAGACAATAATCATAAATTTAGTGACACAAAGGAATTCTTGCCAAAATCAAGTAAAAACCATCATGTATTTTTCATCATTAGGTTTAGAATTAAGATTTTCACTTTATCATCAACACTTCTTCCTTAATCATAATCTAAGCGAGCGAAGTAAACTTAAAAACTGTTATTGAGATATAGGTACAGTTTTTCTTAGACTACTGGTGTTCCATAAAACTCCCAATAAATCAAAAATCTGATGTGGCCAGGCACATGACTTTATCATACAATATATAAAATTAATAGTTTAGCTGCATGAGAATCTATTCTATTAAGATAAATCGTAGGTATTGTCAAAGCATCAGCATTTGACACTACCTACACTACGTCATTAGAATAATAGTTATTTATGTCACAAATTCCGAAAGTACGGAATAGCGCGACGAGCGGTGATGCGGCGCGTCACCGAAGGCGGAGTGTCGCCGTCGCATGTGAGCGAGTCGCGCTATCTAGTTTTTGGCAGGAGCGACATCAACGTTTATTGTGTTGCTTTTTAAGAAATACGTATTTAAAAAAAAATAAATAAATGATTTCTGTATAGTAAATGCTAGGTTGGTACCACTTTGACGAAACCTCAAGTTGTTTCGTCAAGTTTAAAGGTGCGTTCCGATTGGTAGGTGATGGTAGCTAATGGCGGTGGTAGAATACGAAATTATAGTATTTCTTACATATCGTGATAATGACACATATTAGTTTGCATGTACATAAACATGAGTCACTAGCAATTTTCTATTGGAAATACTATAACGGCGCCTGCTACCACTGCCATTATCACTAATGAAAACGCACCTTAAAAAGGTAATTCAAATTCTAACAGATTTATATTTGTTCATGACACATCCCTACCAACATACTAAAATAAAACTACACTCATCGCTATACTTTATTTATAATTTTCTCCATTTATCGTTTTTAGAATTAGATATAAAGACGGGTTGATATTTCTTATCAACGAACAATCAAATTGGTGATCCTATTTTATTTGAAATTTGTATTTTATAGTTTGCCGCACTACAGCGGCAACGTTCCATAGTGGTTCTCCAACCTCTGATCAGATCAGCTGTTTTCGAATGTGACAATACAAAAAAATATTTGTCAAAATCCTGGCTACTATGTAATTTCATATCAATGCAGATGCGACCGATCTCGATCAAATAGAATTTGCTCTTGAAGCTAAACTATTAATTTTACCAAAAAATGTCATAGGCATAAGTTATACAAAATTTGCTCTACTTTAATTTATTAATTAACTATTTTGTCGAAATTACAGAAATGGCGGCTAATTTGCAAAATCCTTCAAAAAGGCTTAGAATAAACTACCAGTTCCTTTGGACCCCTTTCAACCAAAAGCTTTTCAGCTCTAAGTTTGGTAACAAAACTTCTAAATATGAACTTTCGTTCCGATACCTTTAGTAGTTTCTCCGGAATCGTCGCCACAAAAATCGTTTACACACAGACATACATACACACACACACACACACACACACACACACACAGACATTTTTTTGTACCTTGGTCAAAAATGTTCTGGGGACCCAAAAAGACCTATTTCCGCTAAAATCTCAATTTTTTTTTTCGGCATGATTACAATACTTTATCTTACTGCGTATGATAAAGTAAAAAGTATAAAGTTTAGTGTAGGTAATGTTATGTTTCATTGCGGCGTAAAATTTACGAAGGAATTCAAAATTGTGCCAAAATATAGTTTGTTTCATTTAAAAAAACATAAGTATGGGTTGGTACTACCTTATGGAACACCCTGTATACACGCTAATAATTTCAAAATGTGCGCATCGGCGTTCTGTATATATGACTGGAATCATTTTTAAAATATCATCGTTAACAGAGGTACAATCTTCCGAGATCGCACTGTTGAGACACCCTGTATAAAGTTGGTCACCCGATTGTCTAGGTTGCTCCTTGGTTTATGATTTATTCGTGATGTATTTTGTCATTTGAATCATTTGAAGATCTTAAAATAGAAACTTTGAACTACAATTTAGTTATTTTTTCGTGAATAAATACAACATATTTTAATACTAAATTCCTTCTCAAAATCTAATCCTGCGTTTGCAGTGGCAGCAGTGCCAACCGATGAGGATTTTGACTTCAAGCGAAATCGCAGGAAGTCCATATTTCGCATATCACAGAAGAATCGAAAAAAGGTAAACAGCTACTTTGAGGAGTATTGCGAAAACACATCGATTCATGGAATGAAATATCTGGGAGAACCAAAAAGAAGTTGTATTGAAAAGTAAGTACACTTCAGTAGCCAACTATTCACTGTTTTTTTTTTCTCTCTCATTTAGTTCATTATTTAAATATTTAGTCATTAACTAATTTTACTAAAATTTCAGATTCTGGTGGTTTGTTACTTAACCGTCTGTGTTGGAGCATGTGGAGCACGTTATTATTTAGTCATTAACTAATCCTACTAAACTTCCAGGTTCTGGTGGTTTGTTACCTTAACCGTCTGTGTTGGGGCATGTGGTTACTTGATTCTCCAAACATTTGACAAGTGGGGTAGATCTCCAGTTATAGTGAGTTTCGCCACCAAACAGACACGTATTTACCAAGTACCTTTTCCTGCGGTTACAATATGTCCAGAAGCTAAAACCAATACGAGAGTTTTCAACTATTCATCCGCAGTTAATAGATTGAAGAATAAGCAGCGCACAACTCCTTTGGATATCAAATAGTATGTAATTTTCTGATTTGAATGTTCCTCCAACATCATTATCCATTCTTAAAGAATTACATAATTTTTGGTCTATAATTATTAATTTAAACGATTCTTGTACACTACCAGTTATCAACTTATTTCAGCATGGAGTACTTGTCTTCGATATGTATTGCTCCAAACAACTTTTCGAGGACTGGAAGTTGGGGAGATGACGCACCACTATTGCATATACATCAGGTATGTGTTGACTCTACATGCTCTCCTCCAAGAGGAAGTAATCTCCACGTCTTCCACTAATGTTAGCGCAAAGTTATGCGTAAGAGCGGTGCAGATGTGTCTGCATAAGAAAAACAGTCGTATCTAGAAAACTCCATTTTATTTGTACACATAATTTCAAAAGGGAATATAAAAAAATAAGTTTGAGATTTTAAGCAGAAGTATACTGCAAATTCTTCCAAAGCTTTCAGGAAAACAGTTCTCATTGATAGCTATGTCACGTTATGTTTACGTATATGAATTTAATTTTGTCATCAAAGTCTGTATTGCACCATTCAGAGGTGGAAACGCATGAAATATTGCGCACGAAAAAGGGACCAGTTGGCGATATCACGCTATGCTCTAGCGCATTACGTTAACTTCGTTGAGCTTATCAAATACAGTTCACTCAGATAGAAATAGTAATATTTTATTTGTAAAAAAATAATAGCGGCTCTAAAGCTCTTCCTTTGGCAGTCATCACACCTCTGTGAGCAGTAAAATGGTGCTAAAACTGGATTCAATTGCGTCACATTAATTTGCAAAGAGGAGACTCAATGCACGACTTTTAATTTAATTAATTAGATAACATCGTAGATTCAGATTCGTAGGCAAAACAAGCTTTTGTAATTAATTGTCTAGTTCTTTAATACACATGAACTAGGATTGTAAAGGAAGCCTGCCGTTTGCTAAATAAAAGACACATGATTTGATTAAGAAAGTCGGTTCTGCATTTTGATTGGTCGATGGGCCTTTCTGCAACTGCCCACAAACTTATTTGGTTTTAAAAAAAGCTATCCTGTGACCAACCTATTTCATTAGCTGATTTTATATTTACACAATCCAGTCGGCACCAAAAATAGACGACGTCTTCACATCCTGCGAATACCAACAAGAAGCAACCAACTGCTCTGTACTATTCAAGCCGGTCTTCACAGATGAGGGCGTTTGCTATTCCTTCAACATGATGGACAGAGGAGACATCTACAGAGATATAGTGTACGATTTTTAACCCATCATCAAACCCCGATTAACTAACCTCCTGGTTTATAGGAGAAACTTTAGAAATTACTTTCAATTTAACCGTACCAAAAATTTCAACGTCGAGAATGGATTTGATCCGGAAATGGAGACGTATCCACGAAGGGCGTTCTTCACTGGTGCCAAAATGGGCCTGACTGTCAATCTGAAGACGAATGAGATCAACAAGGATGCAAGATGTGGTGATTCGTTACAAGGATATAAGGTATGGTGATTTATTTGTTTGTATTCATCAAAATTATTGCTTTTCTTTAGATATTATTACACCATCCTACCGAACTCCCAAGAACCAGCCAACAATTCTTTAGGCTTCCGTTGAAGCAAGCTGTGGTGGCGGCTATTACACCAGATATGATGACCACCACCGGTGATCTGGCGAATTACTCTTCAGAAAAACGTCAATGCTACTTTCAGAGCGAAAGGAACTTAACCTACTTCAAAGTTTACAACCAACAGAATTGCGAGCTTGAGTGCTTGGTCAAGCAACAGCAACAGCACTGTGGCTGTGCGGATTTCTATATGCCACGTAAGCTTTTACACCCTTTGGCATACAACCACGAAATAATTAAACTTTTAGGAACTGAAGATGACAGAATATGCGGACCAAAGAAGTTGAAATGTATGAGACTCGTCGAGAAGATGATGATGCTGGACGAGATTACGGCGTCCTTGAAACAGGCAAAGCACGAGAATGCTTTGATGAACATATCGGCGTTTGTCATGGACTACCTAAATTTATTGGGAACCCAACAGAACAGTTCTGAGCCAGATAATTGCAATTGCCTGCCTGCTTGTACCACTGTTACCTACAACGTTGAAACGTCTCAATCTGAACTTTATTGGGAACATGAATCTCATAGTAATGATACCACAGCCACACAACATGAGAAGTATGTTGATCATGAAACTTTTGAAGTATTAGATCAAATTATTTTGGGTAAAGTTGTACATATTGGACCCAGCTCATTTCGGAACTGCCAAAATTGATAAACTCTAAACCATAAAAAGTTTAATACACTTTTAATGGTTTTATGTTATTTGGTAATGTTCTTTTGTTATAGGGTTGACAGATCGATGTTGGTTCTATATTTTAAGGATTTCCAGTTCATACCATCGGAACGTGGTGAACTCTATGGACCGATTGAGCTAATGGCAAATTGTGGAGGTTTGCTAGGATTGTTTGTGGGCTTCTCGATCATATCTCTGGTTGAGATAGTTTACTTCGTGTCTTTGAGATGGTGCTGTAATATCTTTCTATATGGGAAAAAATTCTGGTCAGGACGTGATCATTGAATAATTATTGACTCTAGACTAGATTATTGCCGTCATGATTTTATGGCCAATGTCTTCACACATCAAGGAAGAAAGAAATGCATACAGGCCAAAATATAAAAATTATACTTAGTCTATTAATATACATACAGGGTGTCTCACGGAACAGTTCCATTGGAAGATTTTGTTATTCTACTATTTCTATATATTTGAAAGTTTTGAACAAGGATCTACTCGATCCAAGGTTGTAAATTAAAATACTTTCAAGAAGACTGTTATTTCTCGTCTACCGGAAGTTGATACCTACTAACATTGTTCTTTCAACTGGAAACATATAACGTATTGAAATATTTGTTTCCACGTATCAATTTCTTTATTACAGTAATTTACAGCTTAAATTACCAAGGGCAATTTACCGGTAATATGTATGACCGTTGGTAATTTACTGATATTTATAATAAAAAAGCCTGAACAATAATTAACCATTAACAATGTACTTTATTTTTGTTTCTTTATTATTTATTTGTATTTTGTGCATGGTTTCACAAACAATAATCATTTTTTATCCGGATATTATTTTAACACCAAGATATTTCTTTACTGTGTTTTTGTTTTTAAAGCTCCTTTCCACTCCTCAATACACCTCTCAAATGATATTATTTGAGTTAGCATAGCTAATATTGTTATATTGAATGTATAGGAGATGGAAACGGGATGTGGCATTGGAAATCAATTCAGCGGAGCTAATAATACAAATTCAAATCAGAACCTGAATTTACGAGTTAAAGAGATGTTCATTGTTTGTAAAACCAAGCGTTGTTGCTTTGTGAGTCGGTAAAGTATTCCATTATTATTTTATACTAAAATTAAAATGTTTGACTGTCCTCTTTTTAAATAGCTACTATAAATAGGATTTTTAGTACCTATAGTCCTTGGTTGGATTTTTATAATGAATTATTCATATATATTTATATTTTTTCATTTAAAACCATCATAACTTGTATTATTATAACGTATATTTTTCACATTTTTCAAAGCATGCTTTTGCCTTTTCAGAACTTGTTTATAACAAAAGACGACGATAGTTAATTTATTTTATTAAGTCCCTTTACAGTAACATTTAAATTTACCCATGTACGTAATGGAAAATCTGATAGATGCTTTTAGTGTATGCTACCTTTTATGTTTTTCCTAAAATTTACAATTAGTCATTAGTGTAATATAGAGATTGTTTAGTGCAGTTAGAATCTCTGAGACTAGTTAGTCATTGTTGTTAACGTTTTCCTTGTATAAAATATATATAGTATGTAGGTTATGGTCATTATTTGATTGTTATTATTACAAGATAAAATTTTCATACCGAAATATATTAATACAGTCAAATCTACATCATAAGTATTAGAACAATATACGTATTTGTCTATATTATATTATGTATAATATGTGTAATTGTATTGAACGTATACGATAAATAAAATATTGTAGTTGTGTTAATTATTCATTAAACAAAACCAATTTCTCAAAAAAGTAAGATAACTCATTTATATTATACCTACACCAGAACTGAAATTTATGTATGCGTATAAATAATAATAATTATTATTTTTACTGTTAGACAAACAGGGCTGGTTCCTTTGTTTTCTTTCATCGTTTCTTCATTCAACAACGAAAAGTAGGAATCAATATTGACAATAATGTAATCATGAATTCTTAAGTAAATGTGAGTAAATGTAAATAACATTGTCGATAGTTTGTATAATCTTCCACATGCAGCAGGTTCTGAGTCATTTAGAATTAATCATGTTGTTATAATATAACCTACAGTGTAGATAATACAATATTATAACACTTATAACAAAAATATAGCTTATAAAATTATTTTTATATTATTATATCAATATCACTTACTAGATAATGTTAAAATATATGAATAAAATAACCGCTTTGAAACTAAATTATTAGTTATACAAAATATATTACTTCAATAAAATATAATACTAATCAATCAATAACACTTATATTCGTATGATTCAAAATTTCGGATTTTCGGTTTGCAATAATTCCTAGTATTGTCTGCCAAACCACTATAATATTATTAATATGTACGAACGACGATAATGTAATACGAGACGTTTTTTCTGAATGTTTTGTGACGCCAACGCATGTCATGTCGTTTACAAAAGGTACGAGATAACCGGAAGTTATTATAATTAATACAATTTTATTCCGAGGAGATATAACGCTATTTTCCACGAGTGTATAAAAGCACCTACAAATTTAATTACTTAGTTAATTTGTCTGGAAACATTTTTACAGGAATTTGAATATTATAGGTTTATTTAACACATGCAACATGCAAAATTTCAGAAAGAAATCAATTTAAAAATTGCAACCATCTATCTAATTTGATCAAATTATCCATTTTTCTACAAATTAGTTTTTTTAAATAAATTTTTTTAGGCGTGACAATTTGGTAATTTGTTACTTTCTTTTTCAAGAAAACGGCGATACAAAAATTCGGTCAGTATTGACGACATAGGGGCTTTCTATTCGATTTGCTTATAGTGAATATGAAGTTCACTAAAGAAAGTAGCGTCAAAAGAATTCATAAGACCTAAATTGTTCTTGATAATTTTTATTTGGTATATGTCATTATTTGAAACCGGAAACAGGAATACATGATTCGATTATATGTTATCTTCATCATAACCGAATTTCCTCCTGATAATTTGATACAAGAGATATAATTTTAGTTGACAGGAAGTTAAAAAACATAGATAAGCTTAATTATTAATTAATAATTAAACGAAATAATATGTTGAACAGACTAGCATTGACATGTAGATGAAAAAATATTATTTAAAATACAGTAGAGCGTCGATAATCCGAACTAATTAGGACCGAAGGTGATTCGGATTATCAAGTTGTTCGGATTATCAAATATGACAAATAAATAGCAGAAAATACGAGGATTGGATAGAAGTTCAATCTTTATAAAACCAACACCATTCGATTCCGCTCTTCATAAGCTATAACAATGACAAAAAGTCAAAATCGAAGGGATATCGAAGAGATTTATTTATAATTTAATGATGATTTATATGTTAAGAAATATCTCATCTTTTATACAGCGCGTCAATGCTTGCAGAAGAGAAGAGGAGTGTCATTTTGAACAACTTCCAAATATTAATTAAAATAACAGTTACTCCTTGTGCAATGTTTATTAAGTATTTATAGTTTGTTTCTGAAGTTGCTTCAAATACTTTACTACGGTTACTAAGTAAAAAGGGATTTATTTTTTAATAAACGCTAATAATACTAAAGTTTTTTAAAAAAAATTATATGTGAATATATACTGATTTACAACTAAGATACAAGCAATAAGAAAGAACAAGAAAAAAATGGCATATTTAGATAATATTACACATTTTTATTTAATTTGTAAATATCACAAAAACTACTAAAATTGGCCATATGACATATTTGACATAAATTAAAGGGAACTTGATGGGCAATTCAACTAGCACATAAACTACAGGATGTTCCATTTAAAAATCTCAAGGAAACGCGATTTTAAAAACATCAAAGTAATCGTAGTTTTATGAACGTCCTGTATAGTGAATCTAATATCTTTAGATACTATCATGTATCTACTTGTTTTGACTATTTTCTGACATAGTTTAAGAGCAAAACCTGAAAAAATGTCATTCTTACATAGCTTTAAAGAAGATCGTGCAACGGGCATATTTTGGAGAAATAATTGAATATCTCAGGTATTATTAACGCTGCGAGTTAGCAACCTATACCGTTGGATAGCAAAATTTATTGATATTCATAAAATAATAAAATATACAGGGCGTTCGATTTAAAAAAAATTACATGCTTTACGTCACGCCTAAATGCAACACCCTGCATAAATGAAAATAATTTTACGTCATAGAAACTAGTGAGCCAAACAACTTTTGTCTTAAACATTTTTTCTTTGTCTAACGATTTAGTAGCTTTCGACCGGGATACTAATAACTCAACCTGTATAAATACAAAGCAAAAATCGCAATTGTTATGCGGGCTTAATTCAATTGCGGAGAAAATAGCGAAAAAGGCAACCATAACTAATGGATTTTGTGTTAATTAAACCCAGAAGATACCAAAATCTTTCTGCACATATTTACTAAACGAGTTTTTTTAATGTTACATTTAAATATTGAAATAGGGCCAAAATATACGTAAGGACGAACGAACCACATTTAACTCGTCATATTTTGGCCATTATTAAATTAAATTAATATCTGTAAAAGCATCAACACCACAACACCTAATGGTAATTTACCAAGAGATATTCTCTGATGTTCGCAGCGCACCATGAAAAATAATACAATAATTTACATATCACATGATCTAAATTCCCCTTTAGGCCTTTACGTGTTAATATTTGTTGTTCGCTCACATCGAGTGGGCGGTTCATGCTCCAGAGAGAGCCTTTGCAGGAATATCCAACCCTATAGGGACAGGGATGGTACCTAATTAGCAACACACATAAATAAAGGTGCACCGATTATAAATTATCTTCCATGCCGTTTTGTGCGGCTATAAAATGATGCATTCACACGAAATGAGCCAGTTGTGATGTTGGTGGGCTGTGAAAATGACCGCAACTGATGAAGAGACGGGAAAACCGGCAACAGTTTTCGACAACGGTGAGCCCTTCAAACCGAAGAAGAAATACCCGAGCTTCTGGAGGAATCTTAGCAACTACTTCAGCGAGTATACAGGAGCTACCAGTTTGCACGGATTTCAGTATCTCGGTGATCAGAAGAGAAGCATCGTAGAGAAGTAATTATAGAGTTTATTAATGCACTAAATTCACGATAATGTAGCACTAAAATGCCAGTGGTATTTTATATCATAGAGGTGTTTATGAACATCGAATGTAGTATTGAAATTATATTCATTTTTTTGAAAAAATAGCTCATGTAATGTGATGTAATGTATCTATGAAAAAATAATAGAAAGGCTGGTTCGTGGTTTGATCATCTCGATTTTTACGCTAATGAAAAACTGAAAATGCTTTTAATGTTAGTTGATAAGTCATAATGGGCTTCTACTTAAGTATCAATTTCAAATGAAAAATAGAAAATCTTTCTTTAAATGTTTACTGTATGATTCACGCGACATAAATTTAATGCAATATGATATTCTCTATAAAATTTACACATTAAAATTAACACTATTTTCAGTTTCATAATTCTTCTAAAGAAAGCAAATTACCTACAATACCAACTAATTATTTTCAATAACAATACTAAACATTTGAACATATCAATTAGGCGTGGTATGTAAGGGTACTTTTTTAATTTTGAACACCTGTATCTTTATTTTGAAAGTCTACCCAAAAACGGAACTTTACGTGATATATTGATTTAAAATTAATGGGGAATATATACCGGCCAGACACATTAGGTATTCGCAACGACAAATTGTGCACGACAAAATATGTACTCAGCACGACAAATTTAGTATTCCCCAGGACAATAGTTAACACGACAGAATATGTATTCAGCACGACAAATTAAGGATTCTTAACGACAGTTTAATTGACTAGCACAACAGATTATGTAACTATTTTTTTAAGCTGTTTGCGAAAAGTATAATATAGTATAATTTATAATATTGTATTTAAATAGAGAAACAAATAAACAATAATTCAAGAACAATAAATGTATATCCGTAAACTCTATAAAAAATAAACAAATATTTGAATGATTGTCTTGAATTATTGTGTATTTGAATATTTTTATCTTTTGATTTAGTAGAACATGTGTAATATTTAGTACCACACTTCAGGAACATTTCTTTTTAATTGTAGCCATTGATATGCTTCGGTCCAGTGACCAGTCCTTTAATGAAGTTGTTTGTTGTGAGTTAATTGTTCATAGTTACGTGACAATGCATCTCGATATCAAAGCGTATCACATATTTGCAAGTACATATTTAATTTGTGAAAAATACAATGGTCGTAGCTAAGTGACTTTGCCAACCTGGCCAATATGAACAAAATCGAGCAACTTAAAAGTAAGTTTTTCTCCAAAGACTGTTCGATGTGTTTATTGATGGCACTTAGCTTAGATTGTTGTATTTTTGACAAATTAAGTATCTACTTGGAAATATGTGAGGTGCTCTGACTCAATAGTTCATGGATTATTTTTGTTGTGTAAGTTAATAAATGTGGCATGTAAATTTATTGTCGTACACAAACCAAAAAATTTTCCTCTTTAATATGATTAAATTAAACGTATACGCGATTTTGTGCCCATTGGGGTATGGGTTAATGTACTGTATCGATCGATCTCAAGCTGTCATGTCATGTATGGTCTTTGAGTTTAAATCACATACTTAGCTGATTTTATTGTTTAAACACAAATATTGTCGTTAATTTACATTTTTGTCGTTAAAACATATATTATGTCGTTTGTGTCCATTTTCTGTCGTTCAAACACATATTTTGTCGTTCAAATGCATATTTTGTCGTTAAGGTACCGAAATGTGTCGTGCGAACCCCTAATTTGTCGGGCCGAATTAATTTGCCACCCAAAATTAATTCGGGGGAGTTGTACAACATCCAAATATTTTAAATTAATCGAGTTGAGTTAATTTCAACTGGTACACTCTGTATAATAATAATAATTAATAATATACTATTATTTAATTGTTTATTTATTTTATAGTAATGAATCCATTCTTTTTAATTAATATTAAGGGTTGGGACGCAAGAACCTGATATTAAAAACTAATTTGGGCGAGGCCATACCATATTAGCATATTGTAGATTGGCTATCTGCCTATCTCTAATTTTTCCATCTAATTTTGTTGTCATATTTTTATTATTGTTATCACTCGTTAGCTATATCATGAAAACTTGGCGAAAATTGGAAAATTGGCGAATGAATTTAATTAATAACCACCGAATTGTATTTCAATTAAAACACCACAATTTCTAAGTCTAATAGGCCTCCGCATAGGTATCTTACATAAGTATTTTTCGATCTAATTTGACATCAGGCAGCTACGTTTATAATGTCCAATTTTCCCACGACCAGTCAAATCGTTTCCGAGGGCCTATCCAGGAAAAAAATATAGAAGTTTTTTTTTCTGTCATTCTATATGTTTCTTTGGGTGCTGAATCCGAATTTCAACTTTGCTACTTCCTACGGAAGAGGTTTCACCACGAAAATCGCAAAAAATCAAAATTGTTGACCCTTTTTTCAGTTTTTTTGCGAAAAAGTGATAAAACTATGCACTTTTTGAGGTAGACCATCCGATACAAAAATAAAGTGCATTAAATTTCCTATAAGGGCACCCCATAAATGCATTTTTGATTGAACGGTTTGGCTGCTAGAGCGCGCTGAAAGAAGGCAAAATTTTGCTACTTTATTTTCGAGTTGTTGAAGAAGACTACGATGTGTTAAAACTACATTAAATTCCCTATAAATTGCACATCCTAATCACTTGTTTTGGCCGAACCGTGTAACCGCGAGGTACGGTTGAATCTCATATTAAAGCGAAGCCGCTGAGTCAAATATCATAATACATTAAGTACTAATTAAAAAGAGCAAATATATAGCTCTTAATAAATAAATAGTAATAATATAGGTCTCTACTGAATTTTTGATAAAGGGGTCTTGCCTTTAAGCTTTTTGTAATTACACTTTTCCAATTATGAAATTTAATAGTGAATAGTGGATGTCGAAAAGTGCATAGTTTTATGACTTTTTGGCAAAAAACTGAAGAAAAGTCGAAAATTGTGACGTCTTCTGCGATTTTCGTTGTGAAGCCATATCCGTAGGAAGTAGCAAAGTTGAAATTCGGATTCAGCACCCCAAAAAATATATATAATGAAAGAAAAAAACACCGTTTAGATTTAGAAGTTGTGTATCTGAATACAGACGCCATGTCCATGTTAATAAACTACAAAAAAGAAGTACAAAATGTAAAATAAACGCCGTTATACAATCTAGTCAATATCAGACTTAGTTCAGTATCCATCTGTTGTGCCCTGAGCTTGAAGTTTACAAATATCTTGCGTTGTTTGTCTCTACGCGTATCGTGCTTAATTAGTTAGCATAATTGTGACCACCAATTTTGCAATAAATTAAAGGGGAATTAAACAGCTGTTTGTATGTACGTAATGTTCCATCAACGGTACTGTTAACTAACCATCTTTTAGTATTAATCACAGCACATCACGAACGTTGTTTCTATCCAGAATAATTGTACAATTTTCATAATTACTGTCCAGCATTATATATAAAATACAGAGCATTTATTGAAGAATGTTGAGAAACCATCTTCAGAAAAATAATGGCTAATTTTGTAGAACCATATCAACCAAGGACCTAGACGTAATTTTGGCCAAGTACAGTGTATTTAAAAGTTTTAAGTACTAACAAAATGGTATTAAAGAAAAAGATTCTTAATGTTGATAAACCGAGCTGTTGACGATTTTCTAGCGCTGAACAGGGTCGGACCCCACTTTTCTTTATTGATTTTCTCAAGAATGCGTTAAGTTAGACCCAAACGTTATTTGGCAAAACATATTTATTACGTCCTTGGGCATATGCCCCCTCAAGCTTTTCAAATGTTTAATTTCGTTTCTACTTATTTTCCAGAATCTTCTGGACACTGGTCATAGCTGCGTCTCTCTCAATTTGCGTTTCGTTGATCTTGAAAACGTACGACAAATGGACAAATTCTCCCGTCATCGTCAGTTTTGCCCAAGCCCCCACCCCAGTAGGAAATATACCATTTCCCGCTGTGACCATATGTTCGGAGACGAAAAGCAAACAAAGGGACTTCAATTTTACCGACCACTATCTCAGGAACTTAGAGGGGAATCTAACCGCTGAGCAGTAAGATTTACATTAGAACTATTTCATATGCACAGGTAAAACTTTGTCAAAACCTCAATATCATGCATTTTAGATTAAAGAACTTTGAAGACTTGTCCCTTCTCTGCGACAACCACGTCCTCAAGAAGGGAAGGCTAACAACTAATTTAACAGTTCTTGATTTTATGGAAGAGGCAAGATTAGATTACTTACTACCAAGGAAAGAATCAAATTATATATTGAACATTTTTCAGGTTGCTCCAACATTCGATGAGACCTTATGGGCTTGCACTTGGAAGAACCAAAACAAGACATGTCCGCAACTATTCACGACAATGTTATCAGAAGAAGGGATCTGTTACACCTTCAATATGCTGGACAGGGACGAAATATATGCCAACGAAGTGTGAGTTAAGCAATTGTTATTGAAAAACTACGAGAAACAGCTTATAAATTCTAGAAATGGAAATGTGTAAATAAAATAATAAAATAAATTCTAGGTACCACAATAAGGACTTCTTAAGTCATGGCCAACATACTGAAAATTGGACTTTGGAAAGTGGCTATCCACAAGATGTTGATCCCACAGAAGAAACGTACCCATTTCGAGCACTGACAGCTGGAGCAAAGGCTGGTTTGTCGATTCTCTTAAAAGCTTTTGACCAAGACCTGGATTACGTATGTCGAGGACCGGTACAAGGATTTAAGGTACATATAACCAGTGGCGCGTTATCCCATAGGAAAAATGGGCATTTGTCCCCAATAACAGGGGAGCCCCCAAAGCAGTATTTTGGAAACTCATTTCTATAATAGGCTATCACACCATGCCAGTCCTCATGAAGGTTGCAAACAGATTTAGGCTCCTCTCAGTGAGGCCCCAACTAATCTTTAAGTTATTTACTACCGTCTCAAGTAAATAATAAATATAAATAGTGAAAAGTGAATAGGAAATTTTATATTTGCGCTCTTGTCAGTTGGGGACCAATCCCAATGTTTTATAAACTATAAATTAATTAGGTAATTAATAAATTGCCGTAGTAAGAATAAAAAAATGAACTTCAGAGTAGTCTTGCCCCAAAGAGAGTGGAGGCAGTTTTAGCAGTTAAACTAATGTTTTTTTTACAATAACCAACTCTGAACGTCATATGGATATTTGGTCTTTTAATTACCTACAATTTGAAGTATGATAGAAATTTATGCAAACATTTTTGCAGAAGATATAAACATTTTTCTGTGGAAACTAATTGAAATACATACGTTAGCTATAGGAACGAACATTATCGCGATTTAGGGGGGGGGGGGGGCAAATCTCTGAATGCCATAGGGATATTAGGTCTCTTAATTACCTAAAATTTGAGATATGATAGAAATTTATGCAAATATTTTTGCAGAAGTTATAAACATTTCTCTGTGGGAACTGATTGAAATACGTTACCTATAGGAACGAACACTATAGCGATTTTGTGGGGGGGAGCAAAACTCTGAACGTCATAGGGATATTATGTCTCTTAATTACCTAAAATTTGAGGTATGATAGAAATTTATGCAAACATTTTTGCAGAAGTTAAAAACATTTTTCTGTGGAAACTGATTGAAATATGTTAGCTATAAAGGAACGAACATTATCGCTATTTAGTGGTAGGGAGGGCAAAACTCTGAACGTCATAGGGATATTATGTTTTTAATTACCTAAAATTTGAGGTATGATAGAAATTTATGCAAACATTTTTGCAGAAGTTATAAACATATTTCTGTGGAAACTGATTGAAATACGTTAGCTATAAAGGAACGAACATTATCGCTATTTAGTGGTAGGGAGGGCAAAACTCTGAACGTCATAGGGATATTAGGTCTCTTAATTACCTAAAATTTGAGGTATGATAGCAATTTATGCAAACATTTTTGCAGAAGTTATAAACATATTTCTGTGGAAACTGATTGAAATACGTTAGCTATAAAGGAACGAACATTATCGCTATTTAGTGGTAGGGAGGGCAAAACTCTGAACGTCATAGGGATATTAGGTCTCTTAATTACCTAAAATTTGAGGTATGATAGCAATTTATGCAGACATTTTTGCAGAAGTTATAAACATATTTCTGTGGAAACTGATTGAAATACGTTAGTTATAAAGGAGCGAACATTATCGCTATTTAGTGGTAGGGAGGGCAAAACTCTGAACGTCATCGGGATATTATGTCTCTTAATTACCTAAAATTTGAGGTATGATAGCAATTTATGCAGACATTTTTGCAGAAGTTATAAACATATTTCTGTGGAAACTGATTGAAATACGTTAGTTATAAAGGAGCGAACATTATCGCTATTTAGTGGTAGGGAGGGCAAAACTCTGAACGTCATAGGGATATTAGGTCTCTTAATTACCTAAAATTTGAGGTATGATAGCAATTTATGCAGACATTTTTGCAGAAGTTATAAACATATTTCTGTGGAAACTGATTGAAATACGTTAGTTATAAAGGAGCGAACATTATCGCTATTTAGTGGTAGGGAGGGCAAAACTCTGAACGTCATAGGGATATTAGGTCTCTTAATTACCTAAAATTTGAGGTATGATAGCAATTTATGCAAACATTTTTGCAGAAGTTATAAACATATTTCTGTGGAAACTGATTGAAATACGTTAGCTATAAAGGAACGAACATTATCGCTATTTAGTGGTAGGGAGGGCAAAACTCTGAACGTCATAGGGATATTAGGTCTCTTAATTACCTAAAATTTGAGGTATGATAGCAATTTATGCAAACATTTTTGCAGAAGTTATAAACATATTTCTGTGGAAACTGATTGAAATACGTTAGCTATAAAGGAACGAACATTATCGCTATTTAGTGGTAGGGAGGGCAAAACTCTGAACGTCATAGGGATATTAGGTCTCTTAATTACCTAAAATTTGAGGTATGATAGCAATTTATGCAAACATTTTTGCAGAAGTTATAAACATATTTCTGTGGAAACTGATTGAAATACGTTAGCTATAAAGGAACGAACATTATCGCTATTTAGTGGTAGGGAGGGCAAAACTCTGAACGTCATAGGGATATTAGGTCTCTTAATTACCTAAAATTTGAGGTATGATAGCAATTTATGCAAACATTTTTGCAGAAGTTATAAACATATTTCTGTGGAAACTGATTGAAATACGTTAGCTATAAAGGAGCGAACATTATCGCTATTTAGTGGTAGGGAGGGCAAAACTCTGAACGTCATAGGGATATTAGGTCTCTTAATTACCTAAAATTTGAGGTATGATAGCAATTTATGCAAACATTTTTGCAGAAGTTATAAACATATTTCTGTGGAAACTGATTGAAATACGTTAGCTATAAAGGAACGAACATTATCGCTATTTAGTGGTAGGGAGGGCAAAACTCTGAACGTCATAGGGATATTAGGTCTCTTAATTATCTACAATTTGAGGTATGATGGTATGAAGTTATAAACATGTTTGTGTTCAGGGTTCTATCTTCAGAGAACATATGTATATATGGATGATGGCGTAGGTATTTAAGAATGAACTATCGCAGTTATTGAAATATTTAAAATATTAAAAACATATTTATTTGTTAAGAATAGATTAATATTTATTAAGATAATATATTTTACTTGCTACGAATTTTGATTTTTTTAACTGCTTTTTATTAGTTATTGTGCAATTCTTAAGAATAATCTGTTGTTATTTTAAATAATTATGTAGGTACTTATATTAAATGTTGTTGCAAAAAGGTTTGTTCCGAAATGTTATATCAGTATTATTAGTATACCTATATTATTTTTGTATAAAAAGTTGTCTTAATTCAACATTGTATATGGGGGCCCCATATTCAAAATTGCCCAGGGCCCCATAATGGCATAAACCGCCGCTGCATATAACTGATTTCTTCAATCCCCTCAATCCTCATATATTTAAGGTACTCCTGCATCCACCAGACGAGGTACCCAGGGTCAGCATGCAATTCTTTAGGGTTCCCCTTGACCAGGAGGTCATTGTCGCCATTAAACCAGATATGATGACCACCTCCTCTGGATTGAAAGATTACGACCCCCACAGGCGTGGTTGTTACTTCTCGCATGAGAAACAATTGAGATACTATAAGACGTACAGTCAGCAGAACTGTGACATTGAGTGTCTCACAAATATAACAGAGAGCAAGTGTGGCTGTGTGGCGTATCATATGCCTCGTAAGTTTGGCTAAATTGTTTTTGAAGGCTCATGGAGTTGGTTGTATATTTTCAGATAATGAGAGCATGCCAATTTGTGGATCTGGTAATACGCCATGTATGCACGATGCGCAAAGTAAGTAAAACATTTAAGCAAAATTACAAATTAAAAATAAATTGTTAAGGTCATAAAAATGAACGATGGTAAAACTTGAACCATTATCACCTCCACTAATGCTTATGTAGGTATAAATGAAATCTAATAGTTTATCTTTGCAGTTGCTGTAGTCGCAGGAGACAAGAATTCAACAGAAAAAGGATGTGACTGCTTACCAGCCTGCACGTCCCTTACCTATAACGCAGAAACTTCACAAGCTGATTTCAACTACCATATGGTCATACGGGCCTATGGTGGCAATGTCAGCGAATTTCCTGGGTTAGCCATTCTCATCTCTCATAAAAAATAAACATAAAATGATGATATATACTTTTAGGATTAGGGTGGCAAGACTTAGGCTGTTTTTCAAAGAAATGCAGTTCATCACGTCGGAGAGGAACGAGTTGTACGGCATTACGGACTTTATGGCAAACTGTGGAGGTTTGCTTGGGTTGTTCATTGGATTCTCATTTGTTTCCTTGATAGAAACGCTATACTTTATCTCGCTTAGACTGGTTGTGAATTTGAAGTGGTATGGAAGACACTACTGGTCTGCTTCTGAAGACCTCATCGAGAATGACGCTTACATCCATACATTTAACAATGAAGGAGATGAAAAAAAGGGGAATGGAGATAAAGGAAATGAAGGGGATAAAGGGGATCCTTAGTTTAGTACAAGGATCTCGCTTTTGTGATATAAAAGTGGTTATGGATTTCCCTTGAATCCAAATGAAGAAAAACGAAAATATCAATATTTGAAATCATGTGATAGTCACTAATTCTAACACAAGTTGACTAAAATGTAATCTCCTTAGGTGTCCCACATAGCACGTTTAGTTTTGTAGTATATGAATTACATTTTGCATTCATTATGAATGCATTAATTATTTGTATTATTTGAGTTCTAGATAAAAATTATAAGATAGGATATTTTTGTGATATATGTCGTTTTATTGCAGCATTTTGTGGTACATTGTCAAAAATACGTACAAAATTATTGGGTGATTATTTTTTGCACATTTTAGTATTTGAATAATAGTTTATACTTGTAAGGTGTATAATGATATTAATTATGATAACTATGTTACAAGAAACGTTATTTCTTACTAAAATTATAAATAATTAATAATAAAATTATAAATACAATAATCACTGCAACATTACGTGAAGACAACTTGAAATTTTAATTTTTTTTTTATTTCCAAAGATGTTTAGTGCCTAACTAAAGAATGAATGAAAATAAGATAAAAAATTAATAATAATGAAAAATATAACATTTTTATTTAAATTGCAGTCTTAATATATGACAATACACTAAATAATATACTCAGAATGCTTAATGAATAATCTATACTGGTCAATATATTAGATGTCATATATTCAACAAGCAAATCAAATAGGTATGTAAAAGTTTTTAGAAATGACTTAAGCTACAATTTCAAATATACACGATATACAGTGTGTTCCACTTGAAGTGGACTCAACTCGATACGTTGCAATCTTTTGTGATTTTGATTTAAAATTTTTGGATGATGTACAACTCCCAAACGCTAGTTTGTGTGCTTTTATAAATTATTTTTATTATTTGAGTTCTAGATAAAAATTATAAGATAGGATATTTTTGTGATATATGTCGTTTTATTGCAGCATTTTGTGGTATGTACATTGTCAAAAATACGTACAAAATTATTGGGTGATTATTTTTTGCACATTTTAGTATTTGAATAATAGTTTATACTTGTAAGATGTATAATGATATTAATTATGATAACTATGTTACAAGAAACGTTATTTCTTACTAAAATTATAAATAATTAATAATAAAATTATAAATACAATAATCACTGCAACATTACGTGAAGACAACTTGAAATTTTAATTTTTTTTTTATTTCCAAAGATGTTTAGTGCCTAACTAAAGAATGAATGAAAATAAGATAAAAAATTAATAATAATGAAAAATATAACATTTTTATTTAAATTGCAGTCTTAATATATGACAATACACTAAATAATATACTCAGAATGCTTAATGAATAATCTATACTGGTCAATATATTAGATGTCATATATTCAACAAGCAAATCAAATAGGTATGTAAAAGTTTTTAGAAATGACTTAAGCTACAATTTCAAATATACACGATATACAGTGTGTTCCACTTGAAGTGGACTCAACTCGATACGTTGCAATCTTTTGTGATTTTGATTTAAAATTTTTGGATGATGTACAACTCCCAAACGCTAGTTTGTGTGCTTTTATAAATTTTAATAAATTAACTTTTTTTATAAAATTTATCCATTTCTAGTTTTCTATTTTAGTTTACTTTAATTTGGTTTAATTTAGTTTTTTAGTTGTAATTTTTTTCAATTCTAAATTTTACAAAGACCATACATATTTTAGTAAAACGTAGCAATTATTTTTTTAATGATATTTTTTACAGTTTATTTTAAAATTAAAAGTAATGCCAAAAATTTAAAATTGGCGAACTAGACAGAGTGTTCCTGTTAATAAGTAACTTTGGTCTTCTTCTTACAAATAAACCGTCCTGTATAATGAAAAACATTTCAAGTTTCTAGCTTTAGTCAGTTCCTAAACCTTTAATTGTTTAATTGTTTTCTTGTTATTGTTTTCAGAGGGCGATTGAAAGAACATATGTTACACATATGTAATTTACGTCTTCATTACATATTTTATTGCTATAATTTTGATAATAAATCTTAAATTAATCTCAGTTAATTGATATAGTTGTAAAAGCTTTGAATACTAATAAATCTCTTTAATAATTATATTAGTTTGAAGTTAATGTGAGTAGTTATAGATTGTAAGCTTCCGATAAAATAATTTATGTGGTTTCTGACACATAGCAATAGTGCGAATCACATTTGTGATGGATTCATCTGGGAATTCCTTCCTAATAGACAAGTTATGAGAATGACAGTAATAGGAAAAAATAAATGAGTATAGCATTCCTAATTTCACGTGGAGTTATTGGTAATCGATAATTTGTGTAATCTTAATTTTAAGAAGATAAAACCTTTTTGCAAGGTAATTAGAACAACATATTGCGACAAATTTTCATGTTTTGTTTACATCAAAAATATTTGGGAGTTTTTTTGTTTAACAACTGGCTATTCTCGGACACTGAGGGCAGGTTTCATACAACTAGGGATTTTGTAGAACTCAGGGAAGTCCAACGGAATCCAACGGAAGCTTGAATTCAAACGATATTTTAATCATCTATTCTTTTTATACAGCACTTGACCTAGATGGGAAATTTTGCATACTCGTCCACCACGTTCATTACATGCACCAATTATTTTGAGGACATAATTTGGATCAATATACTGTTCCCCTCTTGGGGTGTCATACATTCACCCCTTTACATCCGTTGGAGTAATACGACAAAAGTGAATCATCGTGCATGCAAACGAAGTTAGTCAACCATATTGTATGAACACGATAGCGATTCTACACTCTGGTTACAAAAGCAATATTTCATATTATAAAATTAGTATCAGTATTACTCATACGAGCACTGTGAGAAGACTAAGACGTCACATGATAACGGTGATATGGTTTGATATCTTCGTATGTCAATTAACCACGTCCCAATTTTGAAGGAAGTCTATAAATAAAAAAGTAACGTAATATATCTTTTCCGACGATCGTTAATTTATGAGTCAGTTTAGTGAATAGGACATCCTTTATTAAACAACTCTATTAATGCACGATTTCTATTAATGCATGATTTGTTATAGCCAATCATACGACGTAACGACGTCGTTTGATTGGCCAACCGAGCATATGGGAAATGAAACCTTCCAATCAAAACATACCGCCCTCTAGAATTGTCAGTGTCAAATTACATAAATTGCCATATAACCTAAAAAGACTCGCTAATCGCTCGTGCGTTAAACAGACTCGATCATTAATCGCTCTTCTTAATATACTAAAAACGTGCTTATTTAACAAACATTACACGTTTCAAAGAGTTTCTAAGGTGTTACAGCACATTATGTACATAATTGGGTATTCCAGTAATGTTGTCGGCCTAACAAATCAAGTATGCGTTGCATCGTTATCGCGGTACTGAAACTGAAAGTGAACCGATTAAAAGTGAGCGAGAAGAAAGTCCGATCGGTCTTGTAATCGGCTAAACGAGGCATTTTACATCGTACGTTTGCACTACTGGTGAAAGCGATAGATAAGGTTACCACGTTCACCCGCAGTTTGAACAATGAGGTGAGAAACTGCCCGTAATTATTGGTAATTACATATAATCCGGTTTGAAACAATTCAAAGATGATCCTAATTATTATTATACGAAACTGAAATTGATTTTAGCATTGCAAAATTTCAATCTCAAAGTGCTGCTAAATTTAGAGCGAAAATAATTTTATAATTATTTGTGAGATAGAGTGTTTTAATGTAGTCATGCTTATGCATTGGGATGTGCTGAATTCAACGGTGACCTCGGTTTTCCCGTAACGCGAACGGTTCGGCCAGAAAATGGTAAATTGGCTGTTTTTGCATTATTTTTGATAGCTTGGGAACGTCATAACTTCCGAAACGTTCCAAGTAGGAAAAATCTAATGATACTGGCGTAATCAACGTCAAGAAATGTATCAAGAACCGCAATTTCAATTTAATTGAAGCCAGTTGAGTTTTCGCCGACTGGCTAAAATTTTGTAAGAAATCACATATTTGAAACTATAATTTTGAAGTAGCACACATATTTCAAAAACTAGGACCCAGATCAACTTGAAGCCTATGCTATCCTACTAAAATGGGTGCGCTGATTCCAAACTCGCCTAGAAAAAGTATTTGTCTCTACTGGTTACCGAGTTGTGCTGAAATTACGTTATTCCAAATAACACAAAAATAAGCGAAATGGACTACATAACTTCAAAATGGTATATGTTAGTGCTGTGTTCAGTAAGGGTTGGAAATAATACGCAGATTTGCACAACACACTTTACTTAAACTTCTCTATATCACAGGTGTACATGCGTCTGATACATATGATAATATAATATAATAGTTTATTCTAGCACACAACAAAATAATACCTAAGAGGGGGATGTGGCTGCGCACGCATCCAAACGTTATTTATTTCCTCGTACACTACACACCTCCCTTCTCAAATTACAACCAAATAAGAAAATCAAAATTCATTTCAAAATCGCAAACGATCAGGACACTTTCGGATTCGCTGTGGCCTGGCATTAGAAGTTACAAGTTCGTTAGATACACAATCTGAAGTAGATGCGGTCGCTTCACAAACATCCGCTTCCACCTCAGAGCAGTCAACATTATTTTTTTTCTGCAGTATATCCTTTATTTCATCCACGAAATCATTTACATCAAAATCATTACATTCGACAATTTGGTTGATGTGACGTTTCCAAAACAGTTTACTATCCTTCACTTTTATTAAATATACATTTTTTCCCAATATTTTTTCAACTTTTCCATCAATCCATTTTATTAATTTTTGTCTAAAATCTTTAACACGTACATTTTGCCCAACAGCCAATCTCCTTCTTTCTCTTCCTCGAAAATGAGAAAAGCTCTTATTTTGTCCTTTAATTAAATTAGTTTTTACTGACTTGTTATCAACATTTGATCTACAATCAAAATTTGGATTCAATAAATCCAATCTAGTTTTAATCTTTCTTCCAAACATAATTTCAGCTGGAGATTCGCCGGTGGCGCAATGTTTCGTAACCCTGTAATTAATTAAAAATCTACATAGCAATGTATGAAAATTACAATTCTGATTGTTATACAATTCCTTATATAAAAAAGATTTTACAGTTTTTACACTATTTTCTGCTTGACCATTAGACTGTGGATTATACGGTGGCGATGTTACGTGACTTATACCATTGTTATGTAAAAATTCTTCAAATTCAGAAGATACCAATTGAGGACCATTGTCCGAAACGAGAGTTTTTGGAATGCCAAAACGTGCAAAAATATCCCTTAACTTTGAAATTGTATTCGCAGTTGTGATTGAATTCATTATGAAAATCTCCATCCACTTAGACAATGCATCTATGACAATCAAAAAATACTTATTATTTATTGGACCACAGAAGTCGATATGAATTCGTTCCCATACTCCTGTTGGTACTGGCCATGATTTTAAAGTGTCTTTGGTCGGAGTGGTTCTGTTTACCTGACAAATTTCACAAGTTTTACATAGATTTTCTAAATCTTCATTTAAAGAAGGCCACCATACATACGATCTAGCTAATGATTTACTTTTTACAATTCCCATGTGTGCTCTATGTAATTCCAACAGTATTTTATCTCTTAACCTGGTTGGTATTATAACTCTTTGTCCCCAAATTAAAATCTCATTTTCAAAATTGATTTGATCTTTCCGTTTCCAGTAAGGTTTCAATACATCGTCTGTTATCTTTTCTGGCCAACCATTTAAAACAAAATCCCGTATCTTTTTTAATATTTCATCATTTAGCAATTCCTCTTGAATATTTTGATAATTTATTGGTACCATCGTTTGCTTACAAATATAATTAATAAATCTGTTATCTTCTGTGTCTTCAACACTTACATTCTCTACATTATTTAATGGCATACGTGATAGAAAATCTGCTCTATTATTCTCTGACTTAATGTATGTAATATCGAAATCATAACCCAATAGCGATAAAGCGTATCTTTGAAGCCGGTTGCTGGCCATTAACGGAACAGACTGTTTGGGACCAAAAATGGATACCAATGGCTTATGATCGGTATTTATGACAAAATGTTTCCCGTATAAGTATTGATGAAACTTCTTTATGCCAAAAACAATAGCTAATGCCTCCTTATCTATCTGAGAATATTTTGTTTCTGTACTAGAAAGTGTTCTGGAACTAAACGCTATTGGTCTTTCATCCCCAGATGAATAAACATGTGTCAAAATTGCCCCTAATCCATAGGATGATGCATCCACTGTTAATTTTACATCGACATTAGGGTCGTAATGAGCTAAAAATTGTGGTGAGATTAGCATTTCTTTAATTTTGTAAAACGCCTCAGAACATTCTTTTGTCCAAATCCAAGTACTTTCTTTCTTTATCAATTCATACAACGGATGCAATACGTCCGGAATATTTGGCAAAAATTTGTGATAATAATTGACGGAACCCAAAAATGATTTTAATTGCGTTACATTTTGTGGAATTGGAATATTCTTTATTGCTTCAACTTTCTTTGGACATTTATGCAGCCCCGCTTTATTAATTACATATCCCAAATATGAAACAGAGTCCGTAAAGAATAAACATTTCTCTTTCCTTACTGTAAGACCATTATTTCGTAAACAATTCAACACCCGATTCAATCTTTGCATGTGCTGGTCGTAATTGCAGCCAGTAATTAATATATCATCTAGAAAGCAACAGACCCCATCAATCGATCCTAAAAGTTGCTCCATGATACGTTGAAACTTTGACGGAGCGCATGAAATTCCAAAAGGTAGTCTATTGTAAGAAAACAAACCCCTGTGTGTTGATATTGTAGTCATTTCACGGGATGTTTCATCCAATAACAATTGCTGATATGCATGACTTAAATCAATTTTTGTGAACTGCTGTCCCCCATTCAATTTACTAAACAAATCCTCTATTCGGGGTACTGGATACTTGTCCATCTCTAAATAAGGATTCAAAGTAATCTTATAATCACCACAAATACGAACAGTGTTATCTACCTTTAAAATAGGCACTATTGGTGTTCCCCAGTTACTACACTCAATCGGTTTTAAAATTCCCTCATTTACTAATCTATTTAATTCATCATCAACTAAACCTTTTATTGCATAAGGAAGAGGCCTTGCCTTAAAAAATCTTGGCACAGCCTGCTCCTTCAATTTTAAAACAACTTTACCTTTATTAAAAGTTCCCAACTTGTTACTAAAGACTTCTGGAAATTTGGAATACAAATAATCCTCAAATGATTCTCCTTTCCCCATATAGTTTAACTCCTTAAATCCCATGTTAAATGTTGCAATAAAGTTTCGTCCCAATAAAGTTGGACCACCTTTATCTATCACATAGAATTTCATATCATGTTCCTTATTGCCAAATGATACTTTTAATTTAAGATACCCAATTGGAATTATTTTATGACCTGTATAATTAAATAAATTCATATCGTTTTTCAACAAACTGCAATACCTAAAATTGGCTAACCAAAAACTCTTTGACATCACGGACGTAGCAGCGCCTGAGTCCAACTCTAACTTAAAATAATTCTTATTTATGTAAACATCTATCAAAATTGGCTTGCAAGCAAAGTTACTTATTGAATATAATGGCGCGTCAACTAACATATTAACATTTCTTCTATTTTTGCAAACTTTATTTAAATGGCCTTTTTTATGGCATGCGTTGCACACGTACTCACGAAAACGACATTTGTCCGCTGTATGGTTGTTTCCTCCACATCGAAAACAGGTCTGGCGATGATGCTGTCCTTGTCTATCATACGCTCGGGTAGCGCTTGTCTCGGACCTTCGGTGGATGGTACCACGTGCTCCTGCAGTACGATCTGGACCCGATCGAATGCGAAGAATGTCACCTGGCTCGTCTCTGGCTCCTCCTCGAACATTATTTGACCCATGTGCCATTACCTCCACGCTTTCCGCAATTTGGATAGCTGCTCCAAACGTTAATTGGTCGTCCTCTCTCAGCAATCGGTCTAATAACTTCCCCTGATTCAGGCCTGTGACAAATTTATCACGTAATGCGGGTTCTAAAAAAGCTCCAAACTTACAGTGGCTTGCCAGACTCCGCACACGGACTGCCCATTGTTGCACCGATTCATTTTCGGACTTGCTGGCACGGTAGAAGTTACTTCTTTCCAGGAAGATGAACTTCTTTGGCTCAAAATGCGTGTTCAGCGTGCTAATAATGGCTTCATAATCCACATCTTCAGGCATGCGCGGAACCAATAGATTTTGCAGCAGTAAATACGCTTCCTCGGATAAGCTGTTTAATGTAACTGCCCTTTTTACCTCATTAAGGCTTACTCCATTAGCTATGAAATACTGCTCCAGTCTTCTACGGTGAATTGACCAGTCGTTCACTTTTGAGCTAAACTGATGCATAAAACTCGTTCGGACCACGTGCTGGACGTCTACGGCTGGTTTTTCTTCCTTGACCGGTGGCTTTTCCTTTTCATCGTTCTCTCCCATTTTCAATTCCGATTATCCTCGTCGCCAATGCTGTGTTCAGTAAGGGTTGGAAATAATACGCAGATTTGCACAACACACTTTACTTAAACTTCTCTATATCACAGGTGTACATGCGTCTGATACATATGATAATATAATATAATAGTTTATTCTAGCACACAACAAAATAATACCTAAGAGGGGGATGTGGCTGCGCACGCATCCAAACGTTATTTATTTCCTCGTACACTACTACTATGAAAGTATATATATTTTTGATGTACTCATCGAGAGCTATGATTTGGTGGTTGGTTAACCTTTCTATCGCCAACGGTTGCAAAGTTCAAATTTTTTCTATCTCAAAGTGCCAAATTTAGAGCAAAAATAATTTTATAATTTTTTGAGAGATAGAGTGTTTTAATGTAGTCATGCTTATGCATTGGGATGTGCTGAATTCAACGGTGTGTTCGGCTTTCCCGTAACGCGTACGGTTCGGCCAGAAAGTGGGAAACTATAGTTTCCGCGGTTTCTCGCGGTTTTCTCGCGAACCGCGCACCTTAGAGCCACGACGCTTTCAGAAATGGATTCCTCGGCCAATTTCCCATCCGGTACCGTTTGAAACGTGAACATCGGTCGATTAGATGAGACACAGTTTGCGTTAAAAGTTGCTAACATACTAAATTGGCTGTTTTGCATTATTTTTGATAGCTTGGGAACGTCATAACTTCCGAAACGTTCCAAGTAGGAAAAATCTAATGATACTGGCGTAATCAACGTCAAGAAATGTATCAAGAACCGCAATTTCAATTTAATTGAAGCCAGTTGAGTTTTTTCCGACTGGCTAAAATTTTGTAAGAAATCACATATTTGAAACTATAATTTTGAAGTAGCACCCATATTTCAAAAACTAGGACCCATATCAACTTGAAACCTATGCTATCCTACTAAAATGGGTGCGCTGATTTCATATTCGCCTAGAAAAAGTATCTGTCTCTACTGGTTACCGAGTTGTGCTGAAATTACGTTATTCCAAATAACACAAAAATAAGCGAAATGGACCACATAACTTCAAAATGGTATATGTTAGGCCTATAAAAGTATATATATTTTTGATATATTCATCGAGAGCTATGATTTGGTGGTCGATTAACCTTTCTATCGCCAACGGTTGCGAAGTTCAAATTTTTTCTATCTCAAAGTGCCAAATTTAGAGCAAAAATAATTTTATAATTTTTTGAGAGATAGAGTGTTTTATTGTAGTCATGCTTATGCATTGGGATGTGCTGAATTCAACGGTGACCTCGGCTTTCCCGTAACGCGTACGGTTCGGCCAGAAAGTGGGAAACTATAGTTTCCGCGGTTTCTCGCGGTTTTCTCGCGAACCGCGCACCTTAGAGCCACGACGCTTTCAGAAATGAATTCCTCGGCCAATTTCCCATCCGGTACCGTTTGAAACGTGAACATCGGTCGACGAGATCAGACACAGGTTGCGTTAAAACTGCTAACATACTAAATTGGCTGTTTTTGCGTTATTTTTGATAGCTTGGGAACGTCATAACTTCCGAAACATTCCAAGTAGGAAAAATCTAATGATACTGGCGTAATCAACGTCAAGAAATGTATCAAGAACCGCAATTTCAATTTAATTGAAGCCAGTTGAGTTTTCGCCGACTGGCTAAAATTTTGTAAGAAATCACATATTTGAAACTATAATTTTGAAGTAGCACACATATTTCAAAAACTAGGACCCAGATCAACTTGAAGCCTATGCTATCCTACTAAAAAGGGTGCGCTGATTCCAAACTCGCCTAGAAAAAGTATTTGTCTCTAGTGGTTACCGAGTTGTGCTGAAATTACGTTATTCCAAATAACACAAAAATAAGCGAAATGGACCACATAACTTCAAAATGGTATATGTTAGGCCTATAAAAGTATATATATTTTTGATATACTCATCGAGAGCTATGATTTGGTGGTCGGTTAACCTTTCTATCACGAACGGTTGCAAAGTTCAATTTTTTTCTATCTCAAAGTGCTAAATTTAGAGCAAGAATAATTTTATAATTTTTTGAGAGATAGAGTGTTTTAATGTAGTCATGCTTATGCATTGGGATGTGCTGAATTCAACGGTGATCTCGGTTTTACCGTAACGCGTACGGTTCGGCCAGAAAGTGGAAAACTGTAGTTTCCCCGGTTTCTCGCGGTTTTCTCGCGAACCGCGCACCTTAGAGCCACGACGCTTTCAGAAATGAATTCCTCGGCCAATTTCCCATCCGGTACCGTTTGAAACGTGAACATCGGTCGACGAGATCAGACACAGGTTGCGTTAAAACTGCTAACATACTAAATTGGCTGTTTTTGCATTATTTTTGATAGCTTGGGAACGTCATAACTTCCGAAACATTCCAAGTAGGAAAAATCTAATGATACTGGCGTAATCAACGTCAAGAAATGTATCAAGAACCGCAATTTCAATTTAATTGAAGCCAGTTGAGTTTTCGCCGACTGGCTAAAATTTTGTAAGAAATCACATATTTGAAACTATAATTTTGAAGTAGCACACATATTTCAAAAACTAGGACCCAGATCAACTTGAAGCCTATGCTATCCTACTAAAATGGGTGCGCTGATTCCAAACTCGCATAGAAAAAGTATTTGTCTCTACTGGTTACCGAGTTGTGCTGAAATTACGTTATTCCAAATAACACAAAAATAAGCGAAATGGACTACATAACTTCAAAATGGTATATGTTAGGCCTATGAAAGTATATATATTTTTGATGTACTCATCGAGAGCTATGATTTGGTGGTTGGTTAACCTTTCTATCGCCAACGGTTGCAAAGTTCAAATTTTTTCTATCTCAAAGTGCCAAATTTAGAGCAAAAATAATTTTATAATTTTTTGAGAGATAGAGTGTTTTAATGTAGTCATGCTTATGCATTGGGATGTGCTGAATTCAACGGTGTGTTCGGTTTTCCCGTAACGCGTACGGTTCGGCCAGAAAGTGGGAAACTATAGTTTCCGCGGTTTCTTGAGGTTTTCTCGCGAACGGCGCACCTTAGAGCCACGACGCTTTCAGAAATGAATTCCTCGGCCAATTTCCCATCCGGTACCGTTTGAAACGTGAACATCGGTCGATTAGATCAGACACAGGTTCCGTTAAAAGTTGCTAACATACTAAATTCGCTGTTTTTGCATTACTTTTGATAGCTTAGGAACGTGATAACTTCCGAAACCTTCCAAACAGGAAAAATCTAATGATACTGGCGTAATCAACGTCAAAAAATGTATCAAGAACTGCAATTTCAATTTAGTTGAAGCCTGTTGAGTTTTTTTCCGACTGGCTAAAATTTTGTAAGAAATCACATATTTGAAACTATAATTTAGAAGTAGCACACATATTTCAAAAACTAGGACCCAGATCAATTTGAAACCTATGTTATCCTACTAAAATGGGTGCGCTGATTCCATATTCGCCTAGAAAAAGTATCTGTCTCTACTGGTTACCGAGTTGTGCTGAAATTACGTTATTCCAAATAACACAAAAATAAGCGAAATGGACCACATAACTTCAAAATGGTATATGTTAGGCCTATAAAAGTATATATATTTTTGATATACTCATCGAGAGCAATGATTTGGTGGTCGGTTAACCTTTCTATCACGAACGGTTGCAAAGTTCAATTTTTTTCTATCTCAAATTTAGAGCAAAAATTATTTTATATTTTTGAGAGATAGAGTGTTTTAATGTAGTCAAGCTTATGCATTGGGATGTGCTGAATTCAACGGTGAGCTTGGTTTTCCCGTAACGCGTACGGTTCGGCCAGAAAGTGGGAAACTATAGTTTCCGCGGCTTCTCGCGGTTTTCTCGCGAACCGCGCACCTTAGAGCCACGACGCTTTCAGAAATGGATTCCTCGGCCAATTTCCCATCCGGTACCGTTTGAAACGTGAACATCGGTTGATTAGATCAGACACAGGTTGCGTTAAAAGTTGCTAGCAGACTAAATTGACTGTTTTTGCATTATTTTTGATAGCTTGGGAACGTCATAACTTCCGAAACGTTCCAAGTAGGAAAAATCTAATGATACTGGCGTAATCAACGTCAAGAAATGTATCAAGAACCGCAATTTCAATTTAATTGAAGCCAGTTGAGTTTTCGCCGACTGGCTAAAATTTTGTAAGAAATCACATATTTGAAACTATAATTTTGAAGTAGCACACATATTTCAAAAACTAGGACCCAGATCAACTTGAAACCTATGCTATCCTACTAAAATGGATGCGCTAATTCCAAATTCGCCTAGAAAAAGTATCTGTCTCTACTGGTTACCGAGTTGTGCTGAAATTACGTTATTCCAAACAACACAAAAATAAGCGAAATAACTTCAAAATGGTATATGTTAGGCCTATGAAAGTATATATATTTTTGATGTACTCAGCGAGAGCTATGATTTGGTGGTCGGTTAACCTTTCTATCGCCAACGGTTGCAAAGTTCAAATTTTTTCTATCTCAAAGTGCCAAATTTAGAGCAAAAATAATTTTATAATTTTTTGAGAGATAGAGTGTTTTAATGTAGTCATGCTTATGCATTGGGATGTGCTGAAGTCAACGGTGTGTTCGGTTTTCCCGTAACGCGTACGGTTCGGCCAGAAAGTGGGATACTATAGTTTCCGCGGTTTCTCGCGGTTTTCTCGCGAACCGCGCACCTTAGAGCCACGACGCTTTCAGAAATGAATTCCTCGGCCAATTTCCCATCCGGTACCGTTTGAAACGTGAACATCGGTCGATTAGATGAGACACAGGTTGCGTTAAAAGTTGCTAACATACTAAATTGGCTGTTTTTGCATTATTTTTGATAGCTTGGGAACGTCATAACTTCCGAAACGTTCCAAGTAGGAAAAATCTAATGATACTGGCGTAATCAACGTCAAAAAATGTATCAAGAACCGCAAGTTCAATTTAATTGAAGCCTGTTGAGTTTTTGCCGACTGGCTAAAATTTTGTAAGAAATCACATATTTGAAACTATAATTTTGAAGTAGCACACATATTTCAAAAACTAGGACCCAGATCAACTTGAAACCTATGCTATCCTACTAAAATGGATGCGCTAATTCCAAATTCGCCTCGAAAAAGTATTTGTCTCTACTGGTTACCGAGTTGTGCTGAAATTACGTTATTCCAAATAACACAAAAATAAGCGAAATGGACCACATAACTTCAAAATGGTATATGTTAGGCCTATGAAAGTATATATATTTTTGATGTACTCATCGAGAGCTATGATTTGGTGGTCGGTTAACCTTTCTATCGCCAACGGTTGCAAAGTTCAAATTTTCTCTATCTCAAAGTGCCAAATTTAGAGCAAAAATAATTTTATAATTTTTTGAGAGATAGAGTGTTTTAATGGAGTCATGCTTATGCATCGGGATGTGCTGAATTCAGCGGTGTGTTCGGTTTTCCCGTAACGCGTACGGTTCGGCCAGAAAGTGGGAAACTATAGTTTCCGCGGTTTCTCGCGGTTTTCTCGCGAACCGCGCACCTTAGAGCCACGACGCTTTCAGAAATGAATTCCGCGGCCAATTTCCCATCCGGTACCGTTTGAAACGTGAACATCGGTCGATTAGATCAGACACAGGTTGCGTTAAAACTGCTAACATACTAAATTGGCTGTTTTTGCATTATTTTTGATAGCTTGGGAACGTCATAACTTCCGAGACGTTCCAAGTAGGAAAAATCTAATGATACTGGCGTAATCAACGTCAAGAAATGTATCAAGAACCGCAATTTCAATTTAATTGAAGCCAGTTGAGTTTTCGCCGACTGGCTAAAATTTTGTAAGAAATCACATATTTGAAACTATAATTTTGAAGTAGCACACATATTTCAAAAACTAGGACCCAGATCAACTTGAAACCTATGCTATCCTACTAAAATGGATGCGCTAATTCCAAGTTCGCCTCGAAAAAGTATCTGTCTCTACTGGTTACCGAGTTGTGCCGAAATTACGTTATTCCAAATAACACAAAAATAAGCGAAATGGACCACATAACTTCAAAATGGTATATGTTAGGCCTATAAAAGTACATATATTTTTGATGTACTCAACGAGAGCTATGATTTGGTGGCCGGTTAACCTTTCTATCACCAACGGTTGCAAAGTTCAATTTTTTTCTATCTCAAAGTGCTAAATTTAGGCCGAAAATTATTTTATAATTTTTTTAGAGAAGAGTGTTTTAAGGTAGTCGTGCTTATGCATTGGGATGTGCTGAATTCAACGGTGAGCTCGGTTTTCCCATAACGTGTACGGTTCGGCCAGAAAGTGGGAAACTATATTTTCCGCGGTTTCTCGCGGTTTTCTCGCGAACCGCGAACCTTAGAGCCACGCAGCTTTCAGAAATGAATTCCTCGGCCAATTTCCCATCCGGTACCGTTGGAAACGTCAACATCGGCCGATTAGATCGCACACAGTTTGCGTTAAAAGTTGCTAATATAGTAAGCTGTATATAGACTATTATTATTAAAATGCTTCCCTAAATTTGTAGTCAGTGTAGCATTACTGTATAACGCAATATACATATAAATTAATGAATTACCTTAAAATTATGCCAGCAGCCCTCTGTACGATTCGTCGAAATTATTGTATTGAACACACGTTGAAATGTACCAGAAATATATGACTGTTTCATCACACAATACTCAAAACTGACTTGGGTAGGTTCTTCAGAAATGCCGACACTAATCATTATAACAACACGAATTGCAGTAGATTTGGTAATCATGTAGCAAAACTGCACAAACCCGATGTATTCGCGATCGTAGCCCATACTGAGAGGAACAAAGAAAACATGTGCGCATGTGGTAATATTTTCGAAAACACGTAACTCGTTGGTCGGCTTTTTTGTGTGTGCGGCATCGGCAGAGAGAACAACGGGCATTGGATATTTAGAAAATGCTTGCAAGGTCCGACTAATATCTAGACTATTTAAATGCACATAACATAACAAATTTTTGTTTTAAAATACCTATATCAGATTACACTGGTCCACAAATGTTAATTTGTTGTCGCTATCATTAATCCCTTGGTTATTAATCATTATCACCTATTAGGTAATTAATATTTTGATAATTATTGAACTGCTTCACCGATTTGTTCAACATGTTGGAAAGAATTATGAGAATTGTGGAATGCTGTTACAATTTTGAAAAACACAATACTGAATAGGTATTATACTGAGAGAACTAAAATTGTGTTTTGTTGTGCAAAGTTATTAATTCTCATCATTTTGTTTTTGATTTATCCCAATGTCTAAAATTTTGTAGATGATACACACTTTTAAGTAAACATTTGCAATGTCTGTGCTACCAGAAAAGTGGTGAACTGTCGCTTGCTCTGTAGCACAAATATTGTTCATCATTAAATAGTTTCTTAGATATAATCAATAATTCTGGTTTTTCGTTACTATGAAGAACAAACTAAAGTAGAAGACTTGTTTCAGTATATTTTCACCTTGTTTTGTTTCTTTGGCTTTCATTTTAAAGTGTCTACCATACGTAACACATACCTATTTGGCTAATTTACACACTGATTTAAATTCTTCGTTGTAGTTAGATTAGCCTTTTAAAACAGATAAACTGTTGAAAATACATCAAAATTCACAGGAATATAGAAATTTGAATTGGAATTTGAATTTGATTGATACACTGCAAGGCTTACACTTAGGTACCTAAAAATTTCCCCCAGCATCATAATTGATAGATAGTCTTGATAGTCTTCATTGGTAATAAAATAGATTATATACCGGAAAATTCCCAATTCTTGTTTTTCCGGCATTTCTCAAAAATGAGTCCGTTTGAAAAATGTCTGTACTAGTTTTTATGATATCTTTTAGGTTTATTGATATCTCGAACATAGATATCAAAAAATATAGTCATTGAAGTTACCAAAACCTTGTCCACCAATGTTATCAATGCAAACTATGATTAATTTAGTCATGCATTCGCGGAATGCATTTTTGATAACACTCCAAAGTGATAGCATAAAAAATTCCAAAATAGAGTTAATCGAACATGCAATAACAAATTAATCTTAATAGCATAATAATTACCAATAGATAGGTCACAGCATTAATCGAAATCAAGTCCGTTATCGATAAACTAGTGATGGGTATCGAAACATTTCCTAATAAAGTAAAAGCGTAGGTCTGGCAATGTTTACAAGTTTGAGACGTCATAATTCTGATATTGAAAACGTTTACATGCATTATCTTTTTATATAAAATACCAAAAAAAATCTCACAGGTGTCACAATCATTACTGACATTTGATATAGACCACCGTCATCGATTGTAATAATGCACTATCAAATTCCAACATTATTCGAGCAATTAGTAAGTATAGGTGCTTGATATCTTACTGCATAAAATTGGATAGAGAATACCAACCTTAACAAGTAAATTATATGCTGGTTAATCGCTAATAAAGATAATTAATTGATCAATTAAATTGAGATTCTTATTTGTTAATGGGTAAGTAAGCAGAATTGATTAGATTTGTAATCTATTTTATTTACCGCGGTATTGTAAGTTATCGATATTTTATTAAGTTTAAATTTGAAATACAAACTAAAACAATAATTCGAACTATTCTGGAATTTACTTGCCCGTTGGTTGTAATGTCGAAATAGTAGTTTTTATTGGGTTAGGAGGGCTCCAAATCAAAAATTGTCGATGGTTTGACCTTGTTTATTAGTCTCATCGATTTCAGTTTAAAAGTTTAAGATCGTTGTACTGTTGTGATGTGTTGTTACGCGATATTGTTTATAATCCTGTTTTCTTTGTCTAAATGTGATTAATTGTTGAGCCCATAATTTATGAACCCAAAAATTGTCGGCGAAATCTTGGACTAATAAAAAAGGTCAAACCGTCGTTGATTTGGAGCCCTTCTAACCAAATAAAAACTACTATTTTGATATTAAAACAATAATATAATAATCCGATGAGTGTTAGTACGTGTTATGGCAATCAATTTTTAGTTGAAGTTTTAAAATATAGAAACTGTATAGACATACAGGGAGTTTCATATGGTGTGGACAATATTTAAACTTCGTATACTTAGGTACCCTTTTGTTCAAAAGGGTCTAAAGGAACTGGATTTTTATATGAGCCGCCATTTCTGTATTTTCGTCAAAATAGTTAAATAATAAATTAATGTAGAGGAAATTTTGTATAATTTATGTCTATGATATCTTTTGGTAAAACTAATAGTTTAGCTGCATGAGATAATTCTATTTGATTGAGATCGATCGTGTCTGCATTAATATAAAACTATAGTTAGCCAGGATTTGACAGATATTTTCATTCTATTCTAATGACAGTAAGTAGTGTCAAACGCTGATAATACCTACTGTCAATAGCAAAGCTGGGCAAAGTTAATCAGAAAGTTAACTTCGGTACCTGATAGTCCGTTGATTTGTTACAAATGTAACGGAAGTTAACGTTAACCGTTAATCGTTAACTTTTTAAATATAAAAATATAGGTTATGTACAGTACCAATCTGTCGTGAGTATGCAACCCAAATAACTGCTGACGTTACTAGGTACGGTGGTAACTAAAATAAATACATTGCGAGATGCAAGATTTATAAAAGACATTGAAAAGATCAACTAAAGCCACTTTTACTTCATTGCAATTCAAACTTGCAATTTCAACAATGCAATTTTGAAAAATCGGATGCGATTTTATGACAATTTCTTCGCCATTTACATCTGTACAACTTTAATAAATCGTATGGGTTGAACATGAGTGGTTTTTATTTTTTTTTTATAACAATAGTCGCTTTGGGTTAGTAGGAAACCTAACCTCCTTGCTTTGTTATTAAATTATTCATTAGGCTGTATTTGCATTTTTTGTTTGGACATTTTTAACAGGATCATGTAAAAAACACTTACCCTACGTTATTTACACACTTCCAAATAAAAAAAAAATCAATCTTATAGCCAGTTATACCGAGCGATCCAAAATTATGTTTTGGTGGTCTAAGTTTGAGACAACTGAAGTTGGAATTATGAAACTTTTAAATAAAACATTTGTACCATTTTCAAATCAAAGACTTTGTAGGTATCTGTAATTTTTGTGGGACTATTCTTCCAGTGATTCATACTGTATTATCAAAGAACTTCCTAGAACCTCTTTGTCCCAAACACCTCACCCCTATTGTCACATACAGGCACCACCTGGACTTTTGCAACACCGACCTAAATAGCAAATATCCACATATTTATTGCTCTGGTTATTCGCCTCCATAGTCCATACGAGATAATCATTAATAATCAATTTCAACAATCCTCCTTTCGTACAAACCATCCCACATAGACAAACGATTGACGTCAAGAGTTGCGTACGGTATTATGCTGGAAGCATTTCAAATTAACCCCTATGCAGTTGCCAGTGGCCAGTGGCTGCAGAAAGATGCGGGAGGTGCTTGCCTTGCGCGGAAATACACTTCCATAGCACGCTTCGACAGTGTATTTCATGCGTCCGCACCGCTTTGCGTTTGTCAGACAGCACGTGGTAGCCGAAAGCGAAGGTTTGTGTGCGTCAGTTCCAGTAGAATACGTGAATACGACGAGAAACATGTGCGACTCAGAATTGAATTCAGTTCTCATCAGAAGGCAGGAGATCAACGAAGCCCTCGACAATGGCGACGAAGTTAAGCTCAAGTACAGGGTGGTCAACGTTTACACGGAATTTGCAGAATTTACGAGGAAGGAAATCAAACAGTACGAGACCACGTTCAAAAAGTAAGTAACTTGAAGTTGTTTTGGTTCTAATTTGTATCGGTAGTTTTGTCGTCGTCTTTCATTTGGAATGGGTATTGGGGATTGTATTCCTTTTTTAATGATGCTGCTTCAGAGATTTTTTATGTCAAAATGTGAAAATCGTAGATTTTACAGTATCTTTTGGAAATATCGTAACAAGCTAAAACACTAAAAACCTGACCTGAGTGATAAAAATCTTTTTAACAAAGTTGCCATTAGCAGTTCTTAATGTTTAAAAAATAGCAAAACTGGAATTTTTCTATAGAATCTGATTACCAATCAGATATAAAGTAAGAATTTGGTGGACTGGAACCTTTGGTCTTGTCGTGCATTCATTGTTTTCCATGTGTTTAAAATAACTTTGCATATGATTGTCCTTGGCATTTAATTTTAAGGACCTCGATACAAATTTGATATTTAAATAAATTTGAATTTTGTCATAGATGGACAGACAAAGTATGAAACTCGAAGAAAGAATGTCAAAGTTGTCTTGATTGGTTTTAGATCTTGCCCAAAAGCGATTTAACTTCAAGTAGTATTGTTTTTTTTTTTTCAATTGTCTATTCCTTTAATTTCCTTGTCTTTCATAATTCGTTATACTTTATTTCCAAGTTGTACTCTGTTTGATTTATTTACACCAACATTTAATTTAATATTTGCTTGTTGTAACTATTTCCCTCTTTTTTATCTGTTTTTATTTGGCAGCAATTACTGTTTAAGGTCTTACATATTCAAATATTTTTTAAAATGGAGAATTAAAAATTCTGAAATAACACCAAGGAACGTGGATTTTATGGATAGAATATTATAAATATATTATAAACACTGAAGAGAAACAAACTTTAAACTTTGTACTTTTACCTGAAATTGTGAAAGTTTGTTCACAGGTGTTTTTGAACAATTAACAGCAATTCAGTGGTGCGCGGGTGTGGTTCCTTAAAGAAACTATAAGAGCCCCCGATTGATTATGGGGATAATCACACTCCCAGGCATGCTCCTGATTATATAAGTACAGTTTTGGAATTATCTTTGCTAATTTGGTTGTATGCAATTCAAATTAGAACAAATTGTAACCAATTTTACTGTTAGGAAAGTGCGAAGTAACTGTAGCACCTCCAAATTCTTATTGTATGTACAACTGGCTTCTTAAGAGGCTGGTTCAGCCTAACTTCAGGACTTTTCTGGTGGTCCCCTATTGGTCCAATTATTCAAACTGTTCAATGATTTTGTGGGTTAATTATTGAATAATGCTAACATCTTATAAGATGACAACAATCTGAATTAACTATTTTAGTGCGCTAAACCTCCATATTTATTATACCCATGCCCAATTTTAAACAATTGCTGGTCAAAGATAGATGTATAATTGGAGGACGGGTAATATCCTGATTTCAGATATAACATTTCAATTATGTATTTTTTCGATTTGCCGCGATAGTTCCACTTTACGCGAATGTACATCTTGAAAAAATCAAATAAATGAAAAGAAATAAAGCCACACTTTTCATGAATCGGCGTCGTATTTTACCAATTTTTCCATCCATGTTAGAGTCTAGACAGTGTGGCCATCTACGGTGTTCTCGAGAACTAGACGTCATTAGACGAAGAAGTAATGTGTCTATCTCTATCTACCATATACCACAAAAAATATTAAGATATTATATAAAAATTCTACTATTATATCAGACATCAATCAGGTTTGTTCCTAAAGAAGTATACTACATATTATATTATTAAAAACTCCAATTTTTAGGTTAACTAGCAGAAAATAGATATAAACAGTGCTGTTTTATCCATTCAACCATAGAATTCAAGCTCCAAGTATAGTATGATGTAGAAGCTCATTACGGGTTTTGTAATTGGATTCAAATTACATTACGGAGAATCAAAATCCTGACGTACTATTTTGTTGATCGAAAAGGATTTCTAGACAAGAGATGTGATCACTAATTTTCATAATTTCCATGAACTGATAATAAAATCACCCAGGTATGCTGAAGATTACGGATTTTTCATCAAATTTCTTGGTAATATTACTGGAAGACATCTATATTATTATATGAGAAATGTTGTATAATGGGACATAGTCGACTTGTCAACCGCTGAGTCCAGATGTTTTTCTTCTCAAGTGCAAAGTGTGTGCAAAAGGGTCATATTATTGTTGAAATTATTGTCAATGTTAATTATTATTAATTTACTGGTGTACTTTGTTAATTGCTTATTGTTTATTTTTCTTATGCACATGTCTTGTTTTTTTTTGCTGATGCTGTGTTTTTTTTTTCCTTGAGAACATTGTTTTGATTTTCTTTATTGTATTTGGGACCAGATTTTCATGGGATTTTCCCGTTATCGGTCCGTTCTTGTAAATAAATAAATAAATAAAAATAAATAATATTAATAAAGCTATATAATATTATAAAGCTTAAGTTATCTAATTGTGTTTTATAAATAATATATGAATTACAAATTGGTAAATAAAGAATAACTTATTAAGTGTTTTTTTTTTCTTATACGTTATCAGTTATCATGTCCCTGTGCTGTTGATATATGTGCGTATGTGTAATATATATATATATATCGACCCATGCAACGAAGACTATCGTAACTCAAGTGCAATCCCTATGTAGTTACTATAGGCTTCGTTGCATGGGTCGATATATACTTGTAAGTTTTTCATTAGCTAGGGAAAGTGTATTATCAGCTGAGAAATGAGTACCAAGAGAAAGTAATCTGTGACCAAAAGTATTAGTATGGGTGTTACGATAGAACACACATATTTCTTCACACACACAATCTTTAGTATTTTAGGTATATGGGCACATAACCTTACACGTTTAAATATTCTACATATTCATAGTACGAGAGTTTTTGCAGATATCACTTCATAAACCGTAGACAAATGTTGAAGTTATATAAATATATGAGAAATATCTCAAATTCTGTGGACCGTGTCAAATTCTCAACATAGGTTATGTCAACAATTTATCACAGTAATTTTTAGAGTTACCATGTTATGTTGGTAAGAACTGTAAATATCACTATTCTGATTACGTGTGCAAAAATAAATTGAAACAGCGTTAAAGACGTTAGATCGTATAATGTTGACCGCACGTCGGCGAAGTCTATCTTGTTCCGAAAACCAATTCTCGACTGATTTTTCCCAACGTATCAAAAACATTAAACAGCCAAGCCGCAGTCGATCAGCTGTTGGACCCCGCTCTTAACCAAATCATATCAATGTACAAATGACACAATAAACTGCTTTTGTACAAACTACAATATTAAATTTACAAAATAAGACAATATTAAATTTATAATTAGAGGTTAATGTACTCTAATCAACGAACGTAACAACCAAAAACTCTACAAATATACCCAATCATTCAAAATCTACTCGCGAATAACCTTAGACGGCCTAATAAGCGATTAAAATACCTCAATTGTACCCTATAGCGGTACCCAGAATACCAAATGTGTACAATACAAACATTACAATATGGTATTATGACATTTTTGCAATTGCAGTAATTATACGCAAAATTAAACTCACCGGTGTCCGATTGCTGTCACACTTCATGTCAGATCATTGGTCAGCAGTCAAACAGAGGCACTGGTAACACTTTTCGAAATAATTTCCGCGATAATTATGCACTATTTGGCAATTATAAACGCAGTTAACAACGACGTGACGCGACACGGCAATAGACGCGATACACTAATAAGGATTAAGGGGAAGGGGCAGAGGGGTAGACCACGCCACGGCGTATTGCAAGTTTTTTCTTGCAATACCGTCGATGCAGGTAGATTTTGGACTGCGTATGTCAAATTGTTTACTTGTTATATGTTTGGGCGCAATTGTACATACGAATTAGCCTTATTTCGTGTAAAATATAATATAAATTACATAACTATTATCAATTTTGTTTAAGAATGTATAACCAGGAATCTTTAGAGCGAAATATTAGTTTTAAAAAGTTGACGTGATATGATATGCAACTTTTAAGTCCGACTTCGGATGATACCCTCATATTTAAGTATTTTTTCGAAAATTGTCTTATATAACGCCTTATGCTATACTTAAAACAGATAGAAGACTTGTCAAAATCAAGATAAGAGAAATATGCAAAGGTCGGAAATAGAATTAGATATTAATATGTTTATTTTGATAAATAATTAATGACCGAGGATTTTTTAAATGAAAACAGTTCACTTTTTATTTGTCCGGTATATCTGATTTGTAATCAAAAGTATCTGAGCGATTCTGCAGTTATAACCATAACTTTTCGACTTGAATTGTGTTGTTTTTATTGGTTTGATACATTTGGACATTGCCATGTAACTTAAATTGATAATAATAATTGAGGCTAATTACTTTCCAATCTATCTAATCTACATACACCAGATGAGATGAAGTTCTAAATATTTAATCCAATAGTTGTATTGTCAACAATAAATGCATGACCACAGACCTATGATTGCAATTCTTCAAAACGTCTTATAATTCTTGAGAATACGCGGATTCCTAATACCGCTGATACTCTTGCGTCACTTAGATTTATGACGGAAAATATAATACCTTGGTTTTAGAGCAGACTAATTTTATCTATAATCTCGAAATTAGTTTTTTTTTGTCTGTGGCTATTTTCTGGTCTATAATTGAATGTATTAATTTGGATTGGCCTTGAGGATATCACATTGACTGGAAATTGAAATGTGAAAAGGAATTTGTTTCGAATGTTTAATGGATAACAAACTAAACGTAGTTAAGCTATCATTTTGTACATCTCCATTAAAAATGTCTTAGGAAATAGTTGTTTTTAATGTAATTTTATGTTCAAATATCAAATTGAATTGTAAGGTAAATGTCCCAAAGTCAGACACTGTCCTAAATTTTTTATAACCTAAAAGTTTCTCAAATAATTTCCCAAAGAAACTAATTAACAAAGTTTTGCATGATGTCACTATTAAAATATATCCTCTTTATACTAAAACAAATCCCCCCGATCCATTGCCTTCATATAAACCATTTACATATTATCGTTTCAGTCATAAACTAACCAAATTCTTAAAACCCTACAATATTTTGCCTGCTTTTAAATGTACAGCCCAAATTTTCAATTCACTTTCAAGGCAGCGTCAGCTTATTAGACCGATTTTGGCTACGTTGGCCAGACTGGCAGGGCTCTGGCGAAACGGATTGGAGAACATCGTAAACAAAATACTAATTTATATAAACATAGAGTAGAGACCGGTCATATTATTAATTACAGAGACAGAGATGTTAAATTACTTCACAAATGTGATAAAGGTTATAAATTAGACCTTCTTGAACAATTTGAAATAGAACGACACCAAAAAATCCTTATTTTATTTACAAACATTTATTTTCATACTTTTTGTTTTGCACCCCCTTTTGTTGTTTTTTAAATTCGATGTCCCCGCGTTAAGTTGTGGTAAATTTTTTCAATTTTTACTGTGTCTACACAGAGAGACATTTGTTGTTTCAATAGAGGCAAAGAAATATTTATTTGCGGATAAAAACGCATTTATTTGAAATATTTGTTTGGTAGAAAGAACGTTGATTTGTGTCAAACAACTTATGTTTCCAGTTAAAGTTTGCAATTTGTGTATCATAAGAAATGAGATTTATTTACTTCAAACAATTATGAATGTGTTGAGTGAAAGAATTACATTTTTTTAAATTAACAAACTTGTTGGTCGAGTTAGAATGCTTAAGATTATTAATTTGTTGAAGAAATTAATAGACAAGAATTTTTCGGAAGACTCGCCATGTGTCACCTCCTTTTTGGGATGTCACACATCCTCGACCAGTGCTTGGTCTTCCCAACCCAACATATAGTCAAGGTTAAGTTAATAAAATGTACTCTGATTTGGAATCGCAACTTGAACCTGCAGGCACTTTACTCTATAAGTTGATATAAGTTCTATACTGTCGATCATGCGGCTTTACACTCTCGATATGTACGAAGTGCGAGGAGCGAGTTTACAGCGCCATCTAACAATACAGTTGGATGACATTAAAAATATATTTATTTGAATCAAAATATGTAAACCTTTTTTAAAGCCAAAATAAAAATATTACTTTAAAGGAAATAAATCTCTTCTTGTGTACAAATACATTTATTTTCATCAAAATATGATTTCCTCGGCGGAAGTAAACCTATTTTTAAGCCAATGACAAAATATTACTTTAAACGAAATTAATCTCTCCTTATATACAAATTTATATGTTTGAACCAAAATTATATTTCATTGGTGTAAAGAAACGTTTTTTAAATCAAAACGAAAATATTACTTTAAAGGAAATTAATTTTTGTTTGTATCCATATATATTTATTCCACTTAAATAAATATTTCAAATAAATTAATCTCTGCAAGCAAATAAACTAGAGTATTCAATGAAGTAAATATTGTTGGCGTCAAAGAAATATGTTTTGACCCAAAAGAATAAATTCAAACAAATACATTTCTTTAAAACAAGAAATCTTTTCTATCTGTGTATATATTCCGTATACTCGTTTTCGCGCGCAATTTTCTTCTTCCTCGAGCTGCCATGTGATACACACGTACCTGAAACACGTTCTGTATTGAAAATAATTTTAATTGTGTCTCCGTATTTGAATTGATTATGTATTTTATTTCAAACCATGTGACTGAGACTGTGTTTTCTTGTGCTCGTCCAAGTTAGTTTGTTCCCGATAGTGTCTCTTCCTAATCCGCTTAGATAATTTTTGACAGTAAGTTTTTTAAAGAGATTTTTATTTTCATTTGCATTAGTTATTTCGCTATTCTCCCTCTTGTAGATTGTACGTACTGATGATGGTGGTGTCCACCGAAACATGCCTACAGCTTATTAAATAAATTTACAGGGAACAAGGAGATTTTTTAGGCTGACTAAAAATCACATTTAATTGTGAAAAACTGACTGAAACTCGTGAGCAAATAAAGAATTGTTCATGTTTTGAAAACATTTTGTATATTAAATCAATATTCTAGTGTGTAGTTTTTGGGACATCCAAACCTCTTTATAAACAACGACTTTTTCCCAAAAAAAATCCATTATCGGTATATATATCGGTCCATTTTGAGACACAACTGTATACATCCACAACAAACAAATCCACCTTTATTGAATATTGGCGCGACCGCTGACGTCAACGGTTCGAAATTGCTACCGGTTACCCACATAGAAGGTCACTCCTTCGTGGACATAAAGGTCCATGTTGTCCAGGTAAGGTCGCACGACCGATATATAGGTGACCCCGTTGACCTTTTCCGTTTTTCGCGCCGGATAATCAATAGAGATACCCATCGCGTTCAGAAATCGCGACGTAGTTAGTACTGCAGTCGCCGTATAGAAGGAACCTGTTTTCGCCGAAGCAAAAGTGAAACTCTTTCATGCTTACATACATGTCACCATGATCGATTTGCCTCACCAGGTTCCCGGATTCCATCGGCCATTTACGGTAATGCGAAGAGATAACAGTAAAACAAATACCTGAAATAATGATAATTTACTTTTTTTGACGACACGGAAAGAGGAAAGGATTGAATAGCGCACCATGTCGTGATAATGTTGTTATTGGTCATGATGATGTATGTAAGCTTGTTGTTTTTTTATGGCCAGGAAAAGTTTTGTTTTTCATAAGATATGTAAGTCCCATGCGAGTGTAATATAATGTAATCTGACGTATTGCACACCCATAACATAAACAACTTGCACAGTGATAAGTTTGTTTATATTTTTTATGCACGTTAAGCAATATTTATCCATTGGCTAATTAAACTTTCTTCGTCGTAGTTATTGTCGTGTTATTTCTTTGTCTTTTGATACTCGTAAAAAACACATTATGCTTGCATAATATAAATAAAGTGACTGAAGTTGTTGTTGGACTTATTGTTTTTAGCTTCCTGTCATTCTCACCTCTGTCACTAGAAAAAGTTTTGCTGGAAATATACCGTGTCCGGCAGAAAGCTGGTAACTAATGAGAAACATTTTAATTAACTTTTTACAAAATTATATTCTTTATAAACGCTTCTGGATTGTCTTAAACCTACAATGTAATTTAAGAATTAAATTATCTGCTATCACCACTATTAAAACTCTTAGGAGTAAAGTACCTAAGAAGGTGACTATAATTTCATAATTAATGCTTTCTAATATTTTAAAATACTTTTTCAAATAAAATTTTTGCATAGCTTTGATCATAAAGATACTTTATTCTTAAGAGTTTTTCATAGTTTTGCTAACACCCGGTACATGCAAGCAGATAATTACATTCTAATATTTGCGTTTTAAGTTTGAGAAATTCCAGAAACTTTTACGAAGAATAATTTTTTCTGAAAAATTGATGATAATTTTTTCCCCATTTGTGTCCCAAGTTAGTGCGGAAACTGTTAAAAAAATTCAAGAGAAAGGCAATTGTAAAATATTGTTAACTCTGGAGAACATGCATTTTCTAAATGGGAGATGAAGTATCGTTTTAGGTATAATAATATGGCCTAAATAGGGTTGTAACGGAAGTGACCATTGCGGAAGCAGATGCGGATGCGGAACCCAAATGGTGGACTTTCGCTGAAGCGGAACTGAAAACGGAAGCGAAAGTAAAGAGGAACATTTATTATAGTAACACAAAAACAATATCAAATTACAACAAAACAAATTTGAAAAATTTAAGATCCTGCAAGATTAGATTATTGTTACATTATTTATTGTATTTATTGTACATTATTGTTTAAAGTTGAGACAAAAACACTGTTTTCTGGTCTAAAATTAAAATTGTTATTATTATAAAACGTACCTATTCATTCAAAATTTCAATTTCGTATTCATTTAATTTTAATGTTTTAACCAGTGTTTTTCGTTCATTTTTAGAGCCATGTTGGTTAAAAATTTTATACTTTTATCTATTATATTATGTTATCAAAATATGTTACATTAAAGTTAGCTGTTTGCTTTTCTGGGCAAATTTTGAGATTTTCAGAAATAGAAAAACATTTCTAATAATAAGTTTATTCAGACGTCCTATAAAAAAAAATGTAGGCCAAAAATTAAAATTTTATCTAAATATGTGTATTTTCATCCAAGTTATCGGAAATTATGAAGCCATCCTTATGAATAATATCCATAAGTTCATATTTTCAGAACTAATTGAATGTTGCGACCAAGAAATAACACTGAAATCAATTTTGAACCACAAATAGATTCTACAGTTTCCAATTTTGCACGGAAGTAATCAATTCCCCACCGAGGTAATATTCAATCTTCAACGTGTTACATCTGCAAGCAAACCGTTTTGTTTTATGTTCATAGTAGGTATATTAAGCACTTTATTTTCCATCACAGTTGATTATTTTCCCAGCTTGTAATACGACTACAAATTTTGCAGCTGCTGGGATGTTTGTAAACACACAGACCCAAGATAACTAACAATCCGGTCTAAATTTGTCTCCCCGTTCATAGACATTAAACAATTTTACGCTTGATATTTCAACGATTCGAAGTTTTCTAATCAAGTGATTTCTAGCACTTTGAAATGGACAGATTAAGTAGAAAACATTACAGAGTAATTAGCTTTTAGTTTGGTTAATGTTCAATACAACAAAATAAACCAAATTTATTGATCCTACCGACCAGATTTAGACCTTATTTTGTAGATAGAAGATGCATTCTCATACCACAAAAAAATACCCTCTTCGAAGTTTTCCAATTCGAGATATTTACCAAAATAACTTAAATACGTAACTCTAAATTGGGACATTATTCCCAGCGTGTGACACAGTCTTTAATTAGGCATGTAAACACCAAGCGTCCTAATTATTTTTAGCAATCCATCAACAATAAATTAACGAATGATATGACGACGATGAGTTGTCAACTATTGTCATCGTTGATTGTATATAGCGTCGCATTTCGCTCGCAATCATTTATTTACGAGATCAGTTCGCGAAGCGGCGCTCTTTGGTTTGCTCTGGCGTAATTTATATGACTAATTAATTAGTTGGCGTTTTGGTCAATTTAGCACCGGTTCCTCTGGTTGAAACGTCAAGCAAGGCCACTGGTACATTCCAGCGCTTAGTAGTGAGTTCGATTGTACGTATAGTCTGTTGTAAATTGGTTGTTTTTGTCTGTCTTGTTTAATCTATCTTATCTAAAGTTTGGTAGATTGTTTGCTGTAGAATAAATAGAAGAACATTAAAAAGTATTTCGTGTAATATTTATAATAATGGAACTTTTTTTTGGTCCAGACTCTTCACAGATAAATAAGATTTTTTGTTTTAAGAAACCTGCTTATTATTTTAAAATTATTCTTTTGGATCAAAACATATTTCTTTGGCACAATAAATATTTACTACATAATTTTGATGAAATATTTGCTTAAGTGAACTAAATATTTTAATACAAACAAAAATTGCTTTGCTCATTTTTGTTTTGTTTTTACTTCAAACATTTGCAAGTTTTTTTTCTTGAGATTTAGGAGGTAGAACGATATTGTATAGCGTATTATTTTTTTTGTTCAACATCAGCGTCTACCTATTGTGTTTCTGATAGTCTGATAAAGTTGTAGGATAATACCTGCAGCATTGTAGTTTTTACGTAGTTTTTAAGTAAAGCAATTTTTTGTATAAAGTTTTGCATATCTCAGGAAATATTTACTTTACACAGGTACAACTTGATACAGTTGGAACGACAACTTCCTTAGTATTAATATTCATAATATGGTATAATATAGAGGGCATTACATTCCTCATAAACTATGTTTTCGTGTAAATGTCACTAAATGTAAAATTAAAAATCATTTTTGGCACTATTTATCATGTACCATATGCTTCCTGCACACGACAATAATCTCAGGAAATAGGTTTAAAGCATCAAGTGTGTTCATCCTTGGTCTATATTAACATTCCCCATTAACAATTCTTAAGAAAGCGACTTAAATCAACAATTTAGTCATATCCTTAAGCAACTACGATACTGCTTGCATAATGCATTTCGCAAATATAAATACTATCTAGCAAAAATAATATTTACCAGTGACTGTATCATAGGGCACACCCTCAACTTATTCTGAATAATATCCACCATAATATTAAAAGTTCCCTGCTTCGAAATACTTACTGATTTATTGTAATTGCATTTCTATCTATAGACGTTCCTCGTAGTATTCGCCACGTTCCCGCATATTTCTTTTGTTTATCGTGTTGCATTCTTGATGATTCCTTGTAAAATTACTTTGCGGTTTATGCGCAAGCGCATTTCTCCGATCGGGTGTTTTCTAATCGACATTCCATACTAGAATTTAGTACCGTCGATACTAACATATTCCTACTATACTTATATTTAGATTGGATTCAGGGAAATTCTAAAATATTCCAGGGCGCTAGGGTCGAAAATAAGTAAGGATTGTGTTAATATTTTAATGGTACCCCTGCGTGGATGGAATCTAAAAATAAATCTCGGAAATGCTGTGCGGCGTGGCTAGATTAGAAGACCAGGTAAAAGCCCTTGAAATCTATTTAAACCTTGGAACCATCACGTGGATTTTGTAAGCACCTCCGTTAATTCTACCTAGTTGAAGTGCTGGGCTACCTGTCCTCACAGACAAATAAATAGAATGCTTACAATCCTAGATATTCTTGGTTTTGAAGGAATGGGGAACCAGAAGAACCCCGTCATCAATTATTTGAATAACACGAAAGTTTTGTTGAAATGGGATTTAAAAAAAAAACTACAAAAAATAAGCAGTGTACAATATCCGCAGTGCATCTGCGATTTTTCTTGGTATAACAGTTTCGTCTTCAGGTTAAGTAAAAAACAAAATTCATACGGAACTTTCTTGGTTTTAAAAGTGTTATTGTATTACTGCTCATAGGACAACATGTTCATGATATTTTTATGACAAACCCCATTTTTTTCTATTGATTTTGATATTGTTTAATTGTCTTCATGACAAACTTTATTATAACAGGTAATCTTAAAAAAAAGTGAGTAAAATAGTTGGATATTAATGGGAAAACATGGTTTTAAACTTTTTAGACAATTGTAATCTTCATAAAAGCTTGTGGGTGTCTTAAACGTAAAATGCAAATATTAGAATGTAATTAGTAATTATCTCCTTCCATGTACCGGGTGTTATCAAAACTATGAAAAAGTAAGAGTAAACTGTTGTATAGTTATCTAGTTATTTAGTTACTGTTATTTAGAAATATTAGAGGTCTTCAAATACAAAATAATAATCACCTTCTCCTTTTCATATATTGGGTGCTTTTAATATCATTTTTATTATCAATTACACTTATATCTTTTTAGTTTTTATCCAATTTCAATAAATTTGTTTTTCATTTCTAAATATCTATGTATACATCATTTGAATGAGTTTTTCAGACTAGAAAAACGTACTGTAGCAAGTGTAAAAAACCGTGAACTGTACAGTTTGCAAGTTTTTTTATTAGCATTTGCCTTACTATTAAAATGCAAGTAATTCACTTTTTTATTTTTGTGGGTTGTTTATGGGCGATGCTGAACAACTATTTCTAGTAAAAAAATCTGATGTGGCCAGGCACATGACTTTATCATACGATATATAAAATTGTGTTTGCATTAAAATAAAACGAATTAGCCAGGATTTGACAGATATTGACAGTAGGTATTGTCAAAAAAAGCCTTTGACACTACCTACTGTCATTAGAATAAAAATATCTGGCAAATCCTATATTAATCAAATATAATTTGCTCCTACAGCTAAACTATTAATTTTACCAAAAAAATGTCATAGACATAAATTATACAAAATTTCCTCTACTTTAATTTATTATTTAACTATTTTGACGAAATTACAGAAATGGCGGCTCATTTGCAAAATCATTGAAAAATGCATAACAACATTGCTATCCGTACTCGAAATACACATTGACTTTGTAAACACCATGCAAACACCTGGCTGTTTCAATATTGTTTCACATAGCGTACGTGCGCGCGTGTTTCTCTTCCCCATCGCATTCTCCATGTATTTGCGTGTTGAATTGACGTTTCGCAACCGCTGACGTTCTGAATACTATCAAAAGTTTCAAAATATCGTGGCTACCTACTATTAATGCAGACACGATTTCGATCAAATAGAATTCAAATATTTCCGCTAAAATCTCAATTTTTTTTTCGGCACGATTACAATACATCATACTGCGTATGATTAAGTAAAAATCGATAAAAAAATCCTGTGATGTGGACCTAGATATATACACGACAAATGCCAACCTAAATATCACATAAAGGTTTCAAATTGTTTATTGATTCTTTATAGCGAAGTGAATTAAAAATGAAGAACCAGTTAAAAAATCGAGATTTGGTCAAGCAAATAATCATCAAAATCTATTTAATTATTGTTATTTTGATTATTTTTGAGATTTAAAACAAGAAACAAAATTGATCATCTATATATTTCACTAATATATAAAATAAGTTACACAGGAAAAAATATATATTTCTGTGTACAGATTTTTGTGTAAAAATATAGCGGAATATATAACTAACGTTTAGAAAAACGATTTCCACTAAAAATCAAAATATGTAATACCTTTACTGAAAAGGGGATTTCACAACTTTCCTGTAAAGAAAATAATATCAATGCAGTTATCTAATTAAATTTGTATCTGTTTTGCATTCGATAATAAACTACATATTTGTAGAGCAATAAGCACAATCACCATATAAATATCGTCACACATCAACAACGACTACTGTCTATAATTATCATATAGTTAATTAAAATATAAATAATCGAATAATGAATTGTGTTATTTAAAAAACATAGTCGTATCAACACAAACACACACCTGTTTTAAATGTTTATAATAAAAATTCTGTTGTTAGCTATGTCATCTTTTGTGAATTGACTTATGTATTTTATTAGAATAACAGCGTTGTTCCTGAAGAGTAAATGAAACGTGAATAATACTAACGCCCAGAATTTCCAGTACCAATTATTACGGGTTATATAAAATTTTCCAATTCGCTTTTTGTGTAGATACAGTATCTGTCACTTGGCGTACCTACAATTCTTTCTTACAGATCATAAAAACAGATAGAAAACAAAGAACTTATGCAACAGCGTGAGATGTTTCAAAGAAATGCGATAATAAGTGGCGTTCTACTCCAGTGGTCTCATATCTCCGGCGACTTTTTGCGATTTCAAATAACAATGCCGTGTTCCATAATTTCAAATCTGTTTTTCTTTCGCAAATTAGTGACAATTCCCCTAACGACTGCCCATTTTCTACATTTATCACAAGAAAGTATAACTATGATTATCATTCATTACCTTTCTTCGATCGACTGACAATAAGACAATAATAATGGCAAATGAGCGGGTAATTTCTGCTGTATGTGGATCGAAAATACTTTCATTCGACACACTTTATTATTTGTTTGGTCGTGCGCTCTATAAAAGGACACAATTATTGCAATCAGTGATGTGTATTAATCAGGTTTCTTTTAATGTTTCTATTCCAATCTACAGTTACTTTTTACTTAACAGTACATACTGGTGTTTATATATAGGCGTACTGGAAGGTTTTCTTCGCTCATAAATTCCAAGGCTCTGCTCTAATAAGATTATCTTAAATCAATATAAAATGTATTATTGAGCGGAAATGACCGTGACCTAATAACCTTAGCGCAGTGTTATAAATTTATAATGATATTACTATAAAAGGGTGTGAGAAATGTTACACAAGCCGTAACATAACCAATGTTCCAAAAACAGAATTGTCTGAAATCAACATCAAATAAGAAGAAATAAAAGGCTTCAAAAATTAAACTTGGAGTCCAACTGTACTGCTTTTGAGCAATAAAAAACATTTTTACAAAATTTCACCCTGAAGACGATGAAAAATCACTCAGCATACCATAATATAAAATCTCTGTTCATTTTCACCAGACATTTTCACCTGTTTTTAATCTTTACAATATAAACTGTTTGTTTGAATTAACAATACACTGTGGGCAAAAAAATACGGTACAAATTTTTAATCACTCGTATTTCCAATAATATTTAGTCAATTCGAGAAATTCTTTAAAAAGCGCTATGCTTGTATTGTGAAGATTCAAACCATACCATATTCGCAATAAAAGAACGTTTCAATCCAAAGTTATGTTGCTTTATGTTTGGCTATGCAACATTTGTGATAATATCGAGCCAATTTAATGTGAAACGAAATGTGGATTAAAATCAATGGGTAAAAAAGGACACTAGAGATCTTATACAGAGTGAAATATTTAAAGGATGTTTTTTTTTATTGTTTTTAGTAAAAACCAGTGGAATATGACGTTTGTAACAAAAACATTGCAATGGCAAGAGAAATCTAACTGTGTTGAATTTCTCATTGTTTTTTTATCACTTTTTGTTTAGCTGTTTTTAATTTTAGACGTATGCTTGTTCTTGTTATTTTGCTTGTTTTTGCGAAGATTGAATTGGAGCCGGAATCAACGTTTTTTGAGTAGGTTTGTCACATCACTTCAAACCAAGTCTTCGTTTTTATTTTTATGCCATGTTTAAATAAAGGGCACTTCCAACATCAGCCTGAAGCCAGCGTGAATACATTTTGTTCCTTTTTATAGATATTTTTTATTTGAAGATGTAATTGACCGTCAGACAAGTGCCATACCAAACTGCGATAATTTTAGTTCAATGAAAATGATGTTGATTTTAGTTCCAAATCACTTCAAAAGCAAAATATTTTGGTTGCAAAAACACAAAAACATAAAATTTCAAAATCAAATATGGCGCACTTAAGAAACCTAAACGTTGGATGGTTTCTCCACCATCTTTAAAGATAACGCAAGTTCGCAACTGGACTTTTCATGGTTCATACCATTTTTTAAAATGGTATAACATTTGCTATGTTTTACTCTAGAAAAGAAGATATAGCTGCAAAATGAGCTCATTGCGAAATTATTTCAATAATTTCGATAAAGTTGCCCGTTTAGATTTTTAGTTCGAGTTTATGGCCTTCCTGGTCACTTCCTGGATTGAAATTATAGGTTTTTTCTACTGGAGTGTGATCCAAAGACAAAATGTATGCGGAACAAATAAATAACGTAAATGAATTGACCGAGTAAATAAATGTTGCTGGAAGATATTTTTGATCAATTTCCGCTTGCGTTTGATTTTGGGGCAGGCAATTAAAACAGATTCTTCAATTTTTATTTGTGTTTTGCTTATTTGTAAAATAATTACCCGTCAGAACAAATTTTACTAGTTTTTTCATTCGAATTTGTACTTAATTAATCTAATTAAAATAACAATATATTTTGCTATATAAGTGTTTTTTTTTATTTACATATGACGACTTAGTTAGCTAAAGAGAAAATAAAATTATGAATCAGACAAAAATATTTTTGCATGGTCATATTTAGATATTCTAGTTTGTCTTGAGTTGGCCTAACAGCCCTCAACGGTACGACGTTGAGTTTTGGGACACTCTGCATGAACAGAATTATTCTTCAAATTATGTCACGGTCAGAATGATCAGCATTTGTTTATTTATTGGCATAGTTGACTGAATACATAACGCATTTAAAACAATCTGCTTGAATATTTTGTTCCATTTGTTACTATAATAGGTTTATGATGTTCCCAATAATAATAATCAAATATTGGAAAAAAATATGATAGTGTTAATAAATTGAAGATTATACAGTATGTCTAGGAAGTCCGCATTATATGTAATTTTTTTTCTTATCCGTTTCTCAGAAAATATTATTTTTTTATAAAAGTTGGCGGCTTGTATGAAACCAATACGGCAGTAGTTAGATATGTAAATTTCGGTACCATATACCATGCGATTCAGAATATATGAATTTGAGAGTAAAGTACGTTTATTTTCATTATTATCGATAAACTTTATTTGGATATATTGTTTAGAAGTAATAATTATATTCAAGTATGAAGTCACAGCCACCTATCTTGAATTTATCTTTGTTTGATTTTTTTATATTCTTACTTTTATGACTAATATTAGTCAATGCCAGTGATACTAAAATGTTCGTTATAATCTATGTCTTGGAAATTTAAATACTTTTTTTACATTTTTCATTATTTTGGTATGATAACTATGTTTATTTAGAACTAGCGCACAATTACTTATTTTCTTGATGCAAAGTTGATATTTCACCCTGTAGATAATAATAGATCATACAATAGCTAATACATGAGCGTGACTTACTTTTAATTCAATTAATATTAATGACTTTGGATATGTTTATAATAGTTATCCATATACATAAAAGCGATTATCTCTATGTTACTGATATTTTCAATGAAAACACCCGTGCAACCAAATTGCCCATTCGCCCATTTCTAGGATAATCAGAAAATTCGAGCAGACTGAATTGTAGATTTATATCTTCAGTTCCTAAACAGCGTTTTACACCTTTCTTAAATAACGTCAAGTACTATTTAAACCAGAAATTAGGTTAGAAATTATTAAATGTTACTTCTAAACAACATCTTCAAGTAAAGTTTATCGATAATAATGAAGTCATACCAGATACCATAGTCGTAGCGTTTAGTTTAGTAGTTATTTTGGGTTATAAAGGTGATATTTGTTTAGTTTATGTATGTTATGTGATGTTGATTTACTGCATTGTGTGTGAGAAGCAATTTGTCAAGCCGAAGTCGTTCTATGCTCGATTACCGCTTGAAAAACAGCTTAAACTTGATTCCTTTATTTCGGCAACATATGTTTAGTGGTGTTTCAACAGACCCAGTCTGCTTGAATTTTCTGATTATCGTAGAAATGGTTGAATGGGTAATTTGGTTGTCCGGGTGTCTTTCATGGAAAATATCAGCACAATCGACTAATCGCTTGCTGTAGATGGATAACTACTATTATAAACATATCCAAAGTCATTAATGTTAATTGAATTAATGGTAAGTCACGCTCGTGTATTAATTATTGTATGAACTATTATTATCTACAAGGTGAAATATCAACTTTGCATCAAGAAAACGAGTAATTTTGAGCTAACATTACTTATTATACCAAAATATTAAAAACTGTACAAAATTTAACTAAATTTATAAAAAATAGATTAAAACGAACCTTTTAGTATCACTGGCGTTGACCAATGTTTGTTATAAAAGTAAGAATTCAAAAAAGAAAAATTTCAAGATAGGTGGCTGTGACTTCATTTTCGAATATAATTTGTACTTCTAAACAACATTTCCAAATAAAGTTAATCGATAATAATGAAAATAAAGGCACTTTACTCTTATCACAAATTCATATATTCTGAATCGCTTGGTATATGGTATGATATTAAAATTTTTTTCCATATGATTTTTCTGGACACACTGTATACTGAGCATAAAGAAAGGCATTCAATTAAATTCTGTTCTATATATTATAAACAATGGACGGTGTGACACAGCAAGCGTGACTAACAATAAGTTTAACACCTGGAATTTATTTATTGCTACGTAGTATCTTCTTTAGTCACTACCAAGGCCTTAAAAGTACCTGGTCTGTATATTTTAATAGGCTTCGTTAAGAGTAATACAAATTGTGTTTCTTGAAAGATAGACAAATCCTTTATATCTGACATTATCTGAATTCCTATTGGTCTGACGACATTCAAACTTGGTATTTGATCTAAACTTTTACCACAAACCTTACAAATCTTACAAATCCCGACTAAAAATGCCCATTTATTTCTAAAACGTTAATTAATAAAACTGGGTTAATTCAAGAATTATACTTTTAAGTGTTCTTTTCACGTTACCAACGACGCCTCTAATTATAATTTAAGATGCGGCGATTAACAATTTGTTGACCCAGTTCATTTCCGTTCTCCTACTCCGGTTTTATATTTATTTCATTTGCGCGTCCCAGGATGCGGTTTATCGGACGCAGCTAGCTTACAAAGACGGAAAACATCCTCCCGATCATTTCCCATTTCAGCCGGAAACGCCACTATCAACATACACACCAAAATTTGTTATTTGAAGCGTCACAGCGACGCAAGAAAATCAACGTATGTACTTTTAGGTGACGCATGAACGTTATCTACGAGGTTTCGGCAAATTTGTGTAAGTCTGTTGTCAATTATTGCGAATAATCTTCCGAGAAGAACTGGTATTTGTTATTCGTGTCACCGACGATGTTACGGTGTTTATGTTTGATATAAATTACACATATCCCCCCTTGTGAATCATGGGATAATTCTATATATTTGATTGAATAATGAATGGCCTATTTTAAGACTAATGACTGACTCAAATGTTTTTATATTGACTTGGTACAGTAAAGGTAATATTTTATATTATTTTTGCTAGACGTGTTACAAGTTCTAACAGCTATAACTTGATACTGTAGACCAGAGGTTCTCAACCTTTTAGGTTCCGTGTACCACATAAAAAATATTCAAATTTCTCTGTACCACCAACCTTTATACAAACATAAAATTTTCTATCAGTCTGAGGAGTGTTTCTATCAATTGTTGTTTCTCTTTGGCAGTGAAGGTATCTGGCATACTCATAGTTTTTGGAGTTCTTATCCAATTTTCACTGTCATAGTTTTCAGGAAAATAACTGTTAAACTTGGTTATTATGATTTTTTCAAGAAAGCCTTGTTGCGTTAATTTTACAATAATAAAACAATAATTTAAACAATAACAATAAACGGCCATTTCTCCCTGCAAAACTAAATTTATATTATTCAACTTTCCAAAAATATCAGCTAAATATGCTAATCGGACTATCCACAATTCATCAAAGAAACAATATTTGAAGTCGAAACTAGCTTCTGCGTGGAAAACTTGAACTTCTGATTTAAGTAAGAAGAGACAATGTAATCTTTTTACTGCTTGATCTAAAACTGCTTTTAGTCTGTCTGGTATAGATTTTCCTACTAGAAAATCCCGATGGATTTTGCAGTGAGTGAATTGAGCTTCTTGAGCTACTGTTTTAATTTTTTATGAGGGCCACGATTCTTATCTGTTAAAGCCCGAGGTCCATCAGTGCAAACACCAATAAATTTCTTCCATGGAATGGAATTTTTAAACATACAATTATTAAAATTAGCTTCTTTCGGGCAGAGGTTCCTAAAATAAATATTCCTCTGCAATTTCCTCTTCAACCTCAAATCAGTTAAAGACTAATAAATTGATCAAAATAACTTACGTCGGTACTTTCATCTAACTATAGCGTAAAATATTTGCCTTTTTAACTACTCTTTCGTCTAGTTCTGTTTATTACCATTTCCGAAAAAAATAGTTGTAAATGTGTGTAATTTTGATAAATTTTAGAATGGAAAACAAATACAAGTATTTTGCAAGTTTCAATTGTGTTTTTCTCGAAACCTTGCTTATGTAAGGCAACCAAATGTTTCAGCATTAAAACAAAATATAAGCCCTACCAATACAACTACAAAAAATATGGGGCTGCTATTGAAAAAAAAAAATTCGATGACGTTATACGCCAGTAACAATTGAAGGATTGAAATTAAATTTTGCATATAAGTGTGTATTTTCATATCGACGTGTTCATGAATTTAGTAAAATAACAAACCGTTTCAGAGATCTACTCATATAATATAATAATATCTTGGCAGTAGGTTAGTTATTTTATCCCTATTTTTACGAAATGTAAGTAATTTCCAAACATCGATTAGAAAACACATTCTTTTATAATTGTTTTGCCAAATTTTAATGTTATAAGGTCGTCCAGTCATAGGATAATAATTTGTTTACAATAAAAATAAATTGTAATTAACAATATAGTTCATAAAATGTTCTATAAAAAGGTGGTCCTTTTAAACATTTTTACCTTTGCACTGGTGTCAAAAGGAGTAACTAATTTTTTTCGAAGTACAGAGAATTGTACTTTTCTCTTAGTTCTGCTGGAAAACGTTTTTCTGTACCTAAGAAAGTCATAAAACGTTTCCAAGTTTGACAAACTGTAATTTTCAGAACCATAAATTACTGAGAAAATTATAGTTTCCAGGATAATCTCAAAAATAATCATCCAATTATCTATTAATACAATTCTCCAAATCAAGAATAACATAAATAGATATTATAATAAATCTGTGTTGCAAGTTTTCTGAGACAAGATTTATTCTAGGCATGAACCACACAAGGCATTTAAGTGTCGTTTGTCTCTATATTTATTTATTACCGATATTTATCCGTCTTATGTAATATTATAACGTATTGTAATGTGATAATAACAAGAGTACACAAATATGATACGAAGCATTATCACAAAACAAACTTCTATTGTTATAGCAATAATAATTTAATTGTGTTCCTTTGGAGACATTACTAATTATCGTTATTTAATCGTCCTAATCTATTTAATATAAAAATCACAAATTAAAACCAATGTCGTTTCTACAATATTATTATAAAACTTAGTTTAAAGATTATTTCTTTAGCACAAACAACATATATCGGTTTGTACGTGAGTAACGATTCCACGTAAAATAAGTGACTCATTATTGTTAACAACAAACCTACGTCTTTGTCACAATCATCCACAATGATTTTATTTATCAGACTCGACAAATAAGGTAATTATGGATATTAGTATCTGGCCATTAAAGAACACGAATACAAGTGAAAAAATATAACAGTCGTATATTTATAGCTCCCATCAAGCAATATTTGATAATAAAAATGATAACAATGTTGACTGCTTCTACCAGTGTATGCATGTGAGGAATGGAAAAAGGAAAATATTTGCGGTTTTCTATAATAATTATTCCAATGAGTCATTTTAAACTCTAGAAAAATGTGTTTATTTATATGCACAATAGACGCATGTTTATTCTATAATTATCATTGTGGTGAATCAAGTCATCACGTGCAAAATGAAACGTCGGTCAACCAAAAGAATTCATTAGTATTGACATCGCATTTCTTCCAAATAAATTGCTATAGCCTTGGATATCAACACTGATAACAAACTTATTAAATAAATTGGGTTCTACTGTTTATAGCTCGATACCGCGGGCCAATTGTTTTCGATATCAATTGACTTTTGTTCTTGGTTTTATTTGCTAGCCTTGAGCAACGGGAATCTTATTTACACAATTAAACTTCGTGTGAAATCAAGTATGATAAATACGCTGTTTTTTCCTAATGTAGTGAAATTTTAATTTTCGAATACCATCGAAATAGAAAGTAAACACCTGCTGTTAAAAAACATGACAGTAAATTAATTTAGCATACTTAGAAAGTATACGATTCTATTTTAAAAAAACTACAAATTTACTCCTCGTGCTTTGTGGTGATCAGCTAATGATTATAAAGGCCTGTATTCCGTTATCTAGGTACACAAAAAAATGCAAATATGTACTTTTAGTGGTTGTTGTTTACTTTTACTGGATACTCGAGCCATTAAGATGCTTGTTATATCACGGTAGTAAAAAACGTGTTAACCGCAGGTATAGTAAGCTTCCTGTAAGACTATACAGCATGTCTGTTTCAATATCACTATACTGAGGTTAGAGTTATTCACTCTAGACATGCTTTCTAAATCTCATGACTAACCAAACTAATAAAAAAATAAAATAAAATTTTCAGAAAATGGGCTACCACAAATGTACATATAATACGTCAATGCTCAGAAGGTTTAGGTATCAACATTATACCTAATTACACATTATTATACAGTGGGTCAACACAAACGTAAATATAGGTACCTTATGAGCAAACGGTTTCTATATTTTTATTTGTGTTTAACTATTTTCGCAAATGAAGAAGAAACTTTCAATAGTTCATTGGGTTCTTATATTGGATAATTCCGATACAAATCGGTCAAAACATCCATTAAATAAGGCGATTTTACTGTGAAAATCGTTTATTTGGCTTAGAGAACCCTTTGACCACGGTTGTAGCTGTGGTTGTAGCTGTATACAGGAAAAACCCTACATAACTACTACAAAACTGGTCATTTCTCTTAACAGACATTGTAACTTGCTATAACTATTCCTTTTATATAATAATATAATAATAATAATAATTTTAGTAAAAGTTGCAGAAAACAAGGAATGCATTTATACAAAACAGTTTTTCTGAAGAACATAAAAATCAATTATTTATTATGAAAACACATGCAATAAAGATCAAGTAAAACCAAGAGCAAGAGCACGAGCTATAGGTAGGCTAAAAGAATTATTAAATTCGAAACCAGGACAAGAATAACTTTTGAAAATCAACTAATTTTGTAAATTTGGTTTAGTTTATACAAAAAGCAATAGACAGGTGTGGGGAGAAACATAGTTTTTGCCAATATGTTGGCCACTTTTGTAGCTGGCAATTAATTATTTACAACTGTTATCTGTATTCCGCAGCATATTCCGTACTTTCGGCACTTGTAACATAAATAACCATCGCCACACACCTGTGGACAATGTAAAAACAGTATCAAAAGTGGTACTGGTAGGAAATATATAAACAAATTAGAACAGCCACTAACGCCCGGTTACATGTTTTGTCAGCTTAAAAACTGATATTAACACGAAAAAAATACAATAAAACACCAAACCCATCAAAATTTCAAAGCCTAATACATACAATACAAACAGAGATGATAATTTATTCAAACCGAACCGCGCAACAGGCAAGCAAAACTACCCAATATGTACTTGTTGCTTGACTTGTTGCTTATGTTCAAAAAACACTATAAATTATACGCAAAAATGAACTCACCGATTAGCAGAATAGTAACCGATTCCTCTTGCATATTTCTTATGAATTCACTTCGTAGGCACTCGGAAGTATATACAGGTAACAACAGTTAATTTAACACGACCGAAAATGCACCAAAATATTCAAATAACCGACGCGAAAACGGAGAAAAATCACTGTCTGTTGTCTGATTGCAACGGTTTGTTTGTATCGAGAACAGCCAATCACGGCGCGGCATCTTGCGCTTAGTTAACCGCGCTAGTCAAGTTGTCAACCGTGTGGTCAAAACTAATAAAAGAATACATACATAATAATAAACTGAAGTTAGGATTTTAAAATGATAACACTGATTTTGTGACAAGAGATTTCGATTTCTTTCGTAAATTATTAATCACGTCATAAAATTTGGAAATTTAAAGCATTAAAACGTTTATAGCTCATAAATTGACCATATTTATTTATATACATAATAAATGTTCGCATTAATTTATTTATTAAACTATGTACTTATACCGTGTGTTCATTTTAAAAGAATCCACCCTTAATAACTCTTGTCCTGATGCGATTATTGCTTTGAGTGGAAATACGTCGATTTAGATATCGAGGGGGAAGTTCAAAAATGGTATCTAGAGAATTTTAGGTTTCATCCCTTCACTCCCCAGCGACCCCATATCTAAATTTCAATTAGCACTCCCTACCTTGTGATATATCATTTGATTGGCATAAAATTCTCTACACAACCATGATAAAAAAATTAAATCGATCGATTGGTTCTTAAGATAGACTACCCAGAAGATAGAAGGTATGAAATCAATTTTAGCGGAACATTGCGGATTGGATACACTGCTGAATTAAATTACAGTCGTAAGAAATAAAAAATATATATTTTTATATATTTATATAACATTTATATAATAAATGTTCGCATTTATTTATTTATTAAATTATATACCTATACAATCATAACATGCACTTAATTCCGCAACAATGCGAAAAAATTGTACAACCCCCGTTGATGACCTTCAGTATTGAGGAAAATTATGCAACAGTTTTTGGAAAAGTTATCATTTCAGCAGAACTTCTAAATTCCGTGTTCAGTTGAAACCACGCGATATAACTTAGTAAAATATCGTTATTTAGGGGTTATTAGTCTCGTTCTCGTAGCAAACCTTCTTACATTTATATTTATTGTACGACTACCCCAATGGTTTATCCCAACTAACTTGGTGTATGCTAGGAAGCGGTGCAATAATTTTTGAAAAAGGTTTCACATTTTGTCAAAATATCAATTCCCAAAAATGTGACTTGATGAATTTGTTCATATCGACGTATGGTAAGCCTAGCTATAGGTAGTTTCTTTAAAGTGATCAGAACTATCTGATGTAACAGCTGCAAAACTGCTTGGAATATGAACGGCGAAAATTATCCAAACAATTTCGGGCCTAGGTTCACTTTTGCTTATCAAATTTCTTTATAATTGTTCAATCAATACTGGCAAAATTGCGAAGAGAATATCCACACGAATAAAACCTAAGTGACCATATCGTTTGCGTTCTTGAACTGCCGTTCAATAGCAATAAATAATCAATTGCGTCCAACATAAATCGCGACACACGCAGCTCAACTTTCAACTTCTCTATCGCAGTCTCCACAATCTGTGGTATAACCACGCAAAACAAAACCGTTTATTACCTATTTCTAGACAAGTCTTGAACCCATTGAAGCATATCATCATAAATAAACATCAACAACTCGTCTACAAACGAAAACTTTAAAAATTTTACAAACTTTCATTGTTTTTCTTTCCAGATTCAACACAAATAAGGACAACTACCTATCACTGCCTGAGCTGAAGCGTATGATGGAGGTTTTAGGAGCTCCACAGACACATTTGGGATTGAAGCAGATGATACAGGAGGTTGACGAGGACTGTGATGGTCGATTATCCTTCAGGGAATTCTTGTTGGTCTACAGAAAAGCCAGGGCTGGTGAACTGGATGAGGACTCGGGCCTAGCCGCTTTAGCTAAATTGACAGAAGTTGACGTCCACAAAGTGGGGGTCAATGGCGCTAAGGACTTTTTTGAAGCCAAGGTACATTTTATTTTACATTTTAATCTCATGGTATATAGCTTGATCACATCGATAATAATCAAATGAAGGCATGAACATCTATTGATAATATACGTCTTTTTCAGATTGAAGAATTGAGGAGGCCTAGCAAATTTGAGGACGAGATTAGACAGGAACAGGAGCAACGCAGGCGTGATGAAGAGGATAAAGTTATCAGAAGGCAACAGTTCCTGCAGAAGGCAGCAGTTTTTGGGAAATAAAAAGCGAAACTTCCCTTTAGGATATTTATGTATTTTTCTTTGATTAGTTTTGACGCGTCCATATTTTTTTCACGTTATTATTTTTAACCAATAATGCTAAATGTACGACTAGGTTAGACAAAGTAGCATTTAAGTTATATTTTGTAAATGATTGTGATATCTCAAATATATTTGTACAAATGTCGAGTTTATATCTTCTTTTTTATCTCAGGTTTGGAGACAACGAAATTCAAATTTTAGAGGTATGTGTGTGAAGGCAACTTTGTCGTAACATATTTAAAATAAATAATAGATACTCATTTGATCATCAAATCATCTATCTAAACAAAAAATACAAAACAAATATCTAAATAAGAAAAGCCAGCATTTTATTAATCAGTAAAACCTTTGGTAATTTAATATGAGCTAAACGGTCATCAAATTAATAAAAAAAAAAAACATAAAGAAACTATTTATTTATTTGCTTAACAATACAAAATAAATATACAATATAAAAATCACAATATCTACAGTAGGTATAAAATTACAAAGTATTTACACTGGCAACGTAGTACTGACAGTTTTTGAAAATATTTTCGTAAAAAACGATAACCCGGTTGTCCCACCGGGTATGCTAGACACAACAGTCCATAGTAACGTAACAATCTGCGCGACCGCAAATAATACAGTAAACGGGGTATTTTGCAAGTGCAACGCAAAATACAGCGTTCCGACCAAAGTAGTCCAGTATATCAACGTCACGAGTAACCGTTCCTTCGAGAACATGTGCTTGAGATGAGCCGCTGGGCCCCACAAAAAAGAGAAACTGAAAGCACAAGACGTAACGTAACATAATTTATAAACAAACGTAACCTTACCTCATAACGAAAAATACACTGCCTAAAGTAAACAATAAAGAAAACTTTCTAGCTTTGAAAATTAATACTGGGATGTACATCGCTGATAACGTAAAGCACAAAATACCCATTGCGATGCAAATACAAAATCCTGTAATACGTTGAAATTTTGACTAAAATCAACAGAGGTTATGATTAAATTGTGGAGTGGATGTTTATAACTATTCATGATGTAGATTGGGTTTGTAAAAGACTTACTAAACTAGGACAACACTCCTTTTTTGACTCCCTAAACCAACTTCCATCGTCTTGTTCTTGGTCCTTTTTAAACCATGTCGTAAAGTTAGGCTTTTGTATCAGTGGTAGTTGTATCTTAAAGTTTTTCTTCTGGTCGCTTTGGAGCAATAAATACTCATCTAAATCCTTTTTCAAATCGGCCATTCCATAAACTAGATAAATCTCACATTAATTTGACTGACAATTAGCGCATTGTTTACATGGATGAATCAGCTGTCACTTGCTCATTTTACAGAGTCATCTGACGGCAGACCATTAGAACTACCAGAAAAAGAGGAAGCTGTTTTTATTGATTATTTAGAATATTTCATACAAATTAACTGTGTAAGATTACGTACTATCAGACACAAATTGATAAATAAATGCGAAATTTTATACGTACACTATTATATGTAACATAAGAATCCTGAGCGGCAAAAAAGTTGAAACCAGATGTCGCTGGCGTGCATAATATAACCTCTGTCTCTAGTATCTACTATCAACAATCATCTACTATCTCATATTTTTTTATTAAATAGAGTTTGAAGTGGTTATAGTAAATGTCGGTGCATCGTTGGCAGAATAAGGTATTTATTTTATTAATACATGTCCGCCTATGTTCCATAATTCCACCAAATTGCACCAAAGCATTGTTTCTGTGTCTCAGATGGTGAACAGTAATATACAGCGAGTGTAAAAAGTATTCGTACACCTCCGATTTTAGTTAATATAATAGCGTTTTTGATTTATTCAATTTTATGCACTCACTCGGTGCGAACTGCACCGTGAATATGCGTAAACCGCATTGTTTTGGTGCAGTTCTTGAAAACCAACTTCACGGTGAACTAAAATATACCTAAAATATGTGACTTTCAAAGGCTCTTACGAAACTATTTATGATTATATTTAGCTTCCCGGGTGTTATTCTTATATATTTTATCTCAATTTATAATCTCAACACAAAAAGTAATGACATTCATCGATTACGCCAGTCAAGAAAAGTGCTCTGAGCGCGTGCAGTGCATAAGCCGAACACTTGGCACGAAGAGAGTGGTAAAGCCGAACATACAAACCCGCACCAGCATGGTGCTAGTGCAGCCGAGTGCAGTAAATCGAAAACGCTATTAGATATGAAGATGACGCCCGTGCAAAATAAATTAAGAACAGCCAATTTTTAATAAAACTTTATTTCACTAAAAATATAGACAATAAATAAGGTAAACCGAGTTTTATATAAAATATTTAAATTCGTTTTTCGTCTAATGTCCCATGAACTCTTAACCTGAAAATTTTGCGGTCAGATACTGTGTTAATCATATTCTTAATGGTTACTTTACCTATATACACAAGTATAATCTGGATTTCCGTGATTCGTATGCACCTGAAACTCGATATGATCATAAGATTTCTGTACATTTGACATTCTAAATTCCTGAATAGTGGGGCCACCGTCCTTGTAAACAAATGTTCCCAAGGAATCGCCGGACTTTGAATCCTTTTGCTCTAACCCCTACAACGAACTAATGTTAACAACAAAGAAATGGTCTCTTGGAGGCCAACGAACCAATATGCTAAAGTCTTTAGGAGCTGTACTAATTTCGCCGGACGGTGACAATGCTTTTGGTATATGTTCCAAACTGACACCAGAAGGACGTATCTTCCCCAACAATTTGATCACAACACTTCCTTTTGATCCTTTGAAGGCCCAACATTCCCCAGGTTGGTTTCCAGCCTACAAACATATTTTTATTGCCAAGTCTTACGTTTTTTCGTAAAAATCCATTACTTGTATCACCGCTCTTGGTCCGTTACTCTCTGGTGTACATATCGTCACACCCAAGAAGGTAACTGGTTCCGCAGCAGCAAAGTTTTGAGTATCTTTCAAACCTACTATAGATCCACCTAAAATTAAATCCATTTTATGGCTTTTATGTAATCAGTAATCTCATCATCAAATCTCACCAGAACTCTCTAAGGCAAAGTCTGCCTTATGCTGAGGCCCTGTTTCGGCGTTACCAGAATAAGCTTGAGCCTGATCACCACTATGCGCACCTGTTGGCACACCTGTTTTCTCGCCTGTATGCACACCTGTTTTCGCACCTGTTTTCATACCTGTATCCACACCTGTATCCCCAACTGAACCCATACGTGTGAGTGAATCTTAAAGAAATAAAACAGTACAATAACTTAATAAAGACCAGATGGTGCTCGTTGGCTACCTTTGCACGACAAAGACTGGTCGCTTTGTGACTTCAGCTCACTAAGAAGTGATTGTATGTCATCCAGTTTCTTGTCTGTCTGATGCCGAGTTGTCAAAATACCTTGGACCGAGCCCTTTAGGTCTTTTATTTCGTTTTTGTATGTATCCAGTTCCGATCTTACGTCATCCACTGATCCTCGAGATTCCGAAATACCACGGCCAAGCATTGAGCATATAAGGACTACGCTGCCTATTTGAAATTTGCGTTAGTTTGGGATAAAATGTGATTAGTTTTGAAGCGAACCAATTGAGAAAAATATGATCGCATATCGGAATATCCTCTTCCAGATGCCACAATCCTGCTCGTTGCAAATGTTAGATGGTGCAGAATAGTTCCTCATCATCACTACTGCGCTCCTGGGCTCTTCCAGAGGTTCAACGAGACGTTCTTCCTTTACTACTCTCGATTTGCGTGTTTTGGCCAGAAGTTGTCTTCCGATGGGTGTTGTTGTGACGGTTCTGACATCGGTCAGTGACGATCTCGACGATCTGGACTTTAATTTTACTGAAAACCACCAGTTTTATACTCTAGCTACGGTCAAATAGGATAACGAAACCTGATAAACGTGTGTTGTAGCTGTGTTTCGAAGCTGCTGATTCACTTTCTGAAATTTTGGACAAAAAACAAGTGTCAAAGTGACAGAAAAGACAAAATTCCGTTTGCGTCGTAGCGTTCTTTACCCGTTATTGATAGTTGACTCCTGTCGGTTAGAAGCAAAGATGATGTACTTTCGTTCATTATCGATCTTTAGTTGGCGCTCTAGGAATGATCGCGTACGTATATATCTTGGATCTCCAGAAACAAGACCTACTCGATCAGTTTTAATGCTCTTCATTGCGGAAAAATTGGCCATCACCTACTCAACTCTAGATAACCGAACCATCTATTCTATAACCACTGGTAACATTTGTTGATACGTTTGACACACTACACTACTCCGTAAAATACATCTAATATTTGTGTTTTGGTTTCAGAAAAGTGAAGATGGCCAGTGCATACGAAACATATAAAGAGACGAATGACGCGGAAATGGAACAATTGAAGAAAATGCTGAATTCCGCAAATGAAAGGTGCGAGAAAAGCGCCAAAGTGTCAATTGAGGCACATATTTCCAGGAGTCGCGACAGGCATCCCGACCTTGCCAGTAAGGAAGTGATTGACTCTCTCAACAAATCCTTGGATAATGTTTTGAATGAGGACTTCTCAGAACTGGTCCGTGAGCGGATGAAAATCATATCATCGTATGCCATCGATTAATATAGCTGTTATACTATTAGTAATATATTAGTTTATTGATAACCAAGTCTATAAAAAGTCTGATCTTAGGTACTTAAAGTCCACATCTACACCACGTAATAAAATGTAAATAATATATTAAAACATTGTTCTTTCTTTTCAAAATAACCTACCATATTTTTATCACAAAAGCGTTATTTTTTTATTATTTTATTTTATTATTTTTTATTATTTATTGTTCAAAGTTTATGATATTTTAAGTGTAACTTCTTAGATAAATAACGATGAAAAATGGATGAAAAATAATTTTCTTGGAAAAATAAAAATTTATTTTACTTCTATATCTTTGGTTTTTTTTTTAATATAAAACATCTAGCCCCCACTCATGATACAAAAATAGATTTTTGATTCAAGTACAATTTTAACCGAAATATTTGATTGCGATAATAAAGCGTAATTGCCAGAAATGTATTTATTTGCTCATATTACTGTTGCCCGGTGTAGACAGCAGACGTCAGGACCTTTGAACACCGCCTACAATTGCTGACTATGGATTTACGTTCGTGGGGGACAAACTGATCACTCCCAGAAAGAAAAAACAGCAACGAAATATTTCGGTTCGATGTTGTTAGAACAGAGGCTTGTGTAACTAAAATAGATGCCAGTCTGGAAAACTCAGTTGCGTGTCAATATCAGGTCAATAGGTTCATGGGCGCCCGCAAAAATATTTCCAGGGGGGTGCAAAACGAAAGCTGGCCCTGGGTTGGGTTCAGAGTTGCCAAGTCCAAAAAAATAGGGTTAACGAAAAAATTGTTGCATAAGTTTCTATCATACCCCAAATTGTAGGTAATTATTAGACGTAGAGCAGAGTTTTGCCTTATGGACAACTAGCCCTAAATGACGGTAATGTCGTTCGAATATCAAAGCTATTTCAAACATTTGCGGCAGAAAAACGTTTATAACTTTGGAAAAATTATTGCATAAGTTTCTATCATACCCCAAATTGTAGGTAATTAAAAGACCTAGTAGCCCTTCAAAGTTAGGAGTTTTGCCCCATGGACAACAACCCTTAAATAGCAATAATGTCCGTTCGAATAGCAGACGTATGCCAAACAGTTGGTAAAGAAATATGTTTATAAAGGGTACAAGTCCACCCCTTGCCCCTCTCTGCGGGCGCCCATGAATAGGTTCATCAAGGATTATTCAAATGTTCAGCTTCGACATGATCTCATTTCTGGCACCAGTTTCACCACAATTCAAAATGTCCAGTCATTTTCAACTGGCGAACAATTAAAAACTGCGCCAGCTGATGTCTCGTTCGAGTATCAATTCCATATATGTCATTCGCCAAAATAAAGCAAAGGCTTTGTACTGGTGAATTCGTAAATGGATTTCACCAAACTTAGTGCATCAAATGCATTATTTCTAGACCTATGTCGTGAAGATCGGAATACACCTTTGGTTCGCTATTAATGCATTGTTTTAATGAAAAAGGCAAATTACAAAAATCTAATAATACATAAATCACTTCTTCAATTCAACAACAAAATCCAACTGTTCAACGAGGGTTTATAAATGAAGCGTATAAATGCAAAAGCAGACATTTGACATATCGCGAGTTTTGAGTAAAACGCCAAAAACCAACCAAGACCGCAAAAGCGTACCTATCAACTTTCAATTTTGATAGAAATTTTCTATTTATTATTTTAAAGCAGTAGGTGTTTTATTCAGGAATGTCTGACTTACTACTAAACAGATATTTTGGCTAAAATATTACTATATCTGGTCAGCTAACACTTGCAAATGTCTGTTTTCGAAAAAAAAAAATTCTAAAAAACTCAGTACACTTGTAAATTGAATTAATTGCCGAACAATTGTAAAAGAAATAAACATTTGCCTCGATTTATTTCCTCTTCCATTGTTGCTTATTTGCAATTCGTTTGGTACTTCTCCAAGAGGACTTGGTTCAATAGCAATATCGCTATCCATGTTAATACTATTTTGTTCACTATATTATCCTCTAATATATTTTTTTAAATTTTAATCAACGCAAGAATTTTATGTAGTAATCTACTATGTGCTGCGCTATCAATACTAAACTGATTTAGAGACTATAATGTTTACAACATGTTGTACAACATGATCACGTGATTGATTTGCCCAAAGACAAATGTCTGCGTTTGTACTCGCATGTCGTACGATTTTACTCCGAGGACCATAAAGTCGTATTTTTCATCAATTTCATCTATAGTGTACATGGTTACCTGATTTCATTACACAATGCCAAATGTCTGCTTTTGCATCTATAGATACGCTTCAAATATCGTCCAACACTTTTACAAATTTTGGTTAGCTTAATAATGACTAACTAGCGCCACAAGAGTGAAGATGGGGTATGTTAAAATTTGACAAAATTGCTAAATATAACGCAAACAGATTTTTGACTGATATCACTTGACTCGAGATCGTTTCTTCATATCAGTAAGAAGCTGTTGTATAATCTCCAGTTTCTGGTCCTTCCGGTCCTTCTTGTCAAAATACCTTGGACCTCTCCCTTCAAGTCTATCATGTCGCTTTTGAATTTAATCAGTCCATTTCTCACGTAGCCACTGCAATCCGTCAATCAGTCAGCTACGTGAGAAATGAACTGAATAAATTCAGATTCCGGAAGCCTATCACCATGATATAAGCGCATCAAGTTTCCGATTAAATATGAGTAGATTGGAAACGATCAATTGAGAATAATATGATTAGATTGAGGCATATGATCCTTCCCGGGTGGCATCTGAAACAAGCAGTATAGATATTGATAGCCACTATACCGCATGGTTGCAGATGCCACTTGTTACAGGATAGTTCCTCACCCCTGCTGCGTTTCTGGCCTCTTCCAAAGGTTCAACAAGCCGTTCCTCCTCCTCTAATTTCGATTTGCGTGTTTTGGCCACAAGTTGTCTTCCAATGGGTTGTTGCTATGACGGTTGTGGCATTGGTCAGTGATGATATCGAGGATCTGGAGTTTACTGGATTTTACTGAAAACCACCAGTTTTATACTCTAGCTACAGTCAAATTGGATAACGAAACCTGATAAACGTGCGTTATAACAAGTGTCAAAGTGACAGAGAGAACAAAATTCCGTTTGCGTCATAGCTTTACCGGTTATTAGATAACTCCTGTAGGTTAGAAGCAAAGATGATGTACTTTCTTTCATTATCGATCTTGAGGACGAATGTCTTGTGTTTACAGAAACAAGTCCTACTCGATCAGTATTAGTGCTCTTCATTGCAGAAGAGTTGACTATCAGCTACTGTAGTTAACAGTAACAGAACCATCAATTCTGTAACCACTGGTAACCCTTGTAAGTTGTAACATTGCAACGTACGAACCTCTGTAAAATGCTTGTATTTATTTTAGGTTTCGCTTCAGAAAAGTGAAGATAGTTGGAGCTAATGCTGAATTCTGCAATTGAAAGGTGAAGTGTGAGAAGTTTCTTATTACCTACCAATGGGCGCCAAATGGATTTCGGATTTGGCTGGATGTTGGTCCATGCTAGTGGTTCTACCATTTTCTTCTGATTACATTTATAGAAAACTGTTTAATAATATATACCCAAACTAGTCTACTGTGTTACTTTTTCCTCTTATTATCCTGGAAGTTAAGTAAATTCTGCAGTAACAGCCAGCTGCACAACAGAATACTTTACATTTATGCTATGATTGATCATATCTTCAAAGCCAAAAAGAAAAGAAAGGCTAGTTTAGCAGTTGCTCAAAACGCGTCGCTGAACATTCAAAGCAAATCTGTGTCTTCTCGCACTCACAGTGATAATTAAAATTTTCCATAAGTTACATATCACATTTAAATTGTTCAAAATTATAGGAATAATATTTATCGATCAAGCAAGTAAATTTTAACATTCAGGAGTCGCTGTGAGATGTTAACCCTAGCCAGATTGATACCAAAGTATCTTGAAGAAAGTCTGGTATCAGCATATTTCAAAGGTATTCAAGCTATTTGCATTATAATGACGTTATTAATGTTTTCTAATAGTCACTGTCACTAATCCTCGTTGAAAAATAACGGATTCCGTGGTACCATCCAGGATTTTATTACAAAAGATGAGGATCTGCGTTTTACCAGCTCTTTCGGATAATTACATGTATTTGGTATGTAACAAATCAAAATCATAATATTGTCGATGACATAATTTCACTTGTCTTCTAACCAACAGATTATCGATGAGAACACCAGCTGTTGTGGTCGATCCAGTCGAACCAGAGACGGTGGTTGCAGCTGTTATGCATGAAGGAGGTGTTAATCTAACCCTAACGAATGTTTTAACTACGCACCATCACTGGTAAAGTTACTATCTCTGTCTTTTTCATAATTTTATGCAGGTTTTTTAGGGATCACGCTGGTGGTAACGAAGAAATGGTCAAGAAATCTAAGAACGCCTTGCAAGTGTTTGGTGGAGATAGACGTATTGGAGGTTTAACGAATGAAGTGAACCATGCAGACTTTTTTCCATTGGAGATACGTGTTACTTGAACTAGAAGGTAACTGGTTCCACAGCAGCATAGTTTTGAGTATCTTTCAAAGCTACTATAGATACACCTAAAATTATGGATGTTTAATGGTTTTTATGTAATCAGTAATCTCATAAAATCTCACCAGAACTCTCTAAGGCAAAGTCTGCCTTATGGCACGGCCACACATCGAGCGTATACCAGAGCGGAAAGTGAAGCGTGAAATCCCTTTTTTGTATGTTCGACCGTGTCGGAAACTTTTACGCTTTGCTTTCCGGTCCGCTATACGCTCGATGTGTGTCCGTGCCCTTAGGCTGCCCTGTTTCGACGTTACCAGAAAATTCTTGAGCCTGATCTACAATATTCACACCTGTAGTCACACCTGTAGTCACACCTGTATTCACGCCTGTGCTCGACCCTTAAATAAATAAAACAGTATATACAATAACTTAATAAAGACCACATGGTTCTCGTGGGCTACCTTTGCACGACAGAATCTGGTCGCTTTGTTTGTTGCTTTGTATCTTCAGATCACTGAGAAGTTGTTGTATGTTCTTCAGTTTCTTGTGTGTCTGATCCCACGTTGCCAAAATACCATGGAACTCGCCCTTCAGGTCTGTTATTTCGCTTTTGTATGTATTCAGCTCAGATCTCACGTCAGCCATTAATCCTCGAGATTCCGAATTACAATGGCCAAGAAATGAGCATCTGAGGGCTGCGCCTATTTGAAACTTGTGTTAGTTTGGGATGAAATGTGATTACATTGGAAACGAACCAATTGAGAAAAATATGATCGTCAAACAGAATATCCTTTTCCATATGCCACTATCCCGCTCGTTGCAAATGTGAGATGGTACAGAATAGTTCCTCATCAGCAGCACTGCGTTTCTGGCCTCTTCCAAAGGTTCAGCAAGACGTTCTTCCTTTACTACTCTCGATTTGCGTGTTTTGGCCATAAGTTGTCTTCCGATAGGTGTTGTTGCGACGGTCAGTGACGGACTTTAATTTTACTGAAAACCACCAGTTTTACACTCTAGCTACGGTCAAATTGGATAACGAAACCTACGTGTGTTGTAGCTGTGTTTCGAAGCCGCTGTTTCACTTACTGAAATTTAGGACAAAAACAAGTGTCAAAGTGACAGAAAAGACAAAATTCCGTTTGCGTCGTAGCGTTCTTTACCCGTTATTGATAGTTAACTCCTGTCGGTTAGAAGCCAAGATGATGTATACTTTCGTTTGTTATCGATCTTTAGTTGGCGCTCTAGGAATGATCGCGTACTTATATATCTTGGATCTCCAGAAACAAGACCTATTCGATCAGTTTTAATGCTCTTCATTGCGGAAAAATTGGCCATCACCTACTCAACTCTAGATAATCGAACCATCAATTCTATAACCACTGGTAACATTTGTTGATACGTTTGACACACTACACTACTCCGTAAAATACGTCTAATATTTGAGATTTGGCTTCAGAAAAGTGAAGATGGCCAGTGCATACGAGACATATAAAGCGGCGAACGATGCGGAAATGGAAGAATTGACGAAAATGCTGAATTTCGCGAATGAAAGGTGCGAGAAAAGCGCCAAAGTGTCAATTGAGGAACTTATTTCGCTGAGTCGCGACAAGCCTCCCGACTTTGCCTGTAAGGAAGTGATTGACTCCCTCAACAAATCCTTGGATGATGTTTTGAATGAGGACTTCTCAGAACTGGTCCGTGAGCGGATGAAAATCATATCATCGTATGTCATCGAATAATATAGCTGTTATACTATTAGTATTATATTAGTTTATTGATAACCAAGTCTGTAAAAAGGCTGATATTAGTTACTTAAATTCCACATCTGCGCCACGTAATAAAATGTAAATAATATATTAATACATTGTTTTTTTTACTTTATCATACGCAGTAAGATAAAGTATTGTAATCATGCCGAAAAAAAAAATTGAGATTTTAGCGGAAATAGGTCTTTTTGGGTCCCCTGAACATTTTTGACCAAGGTACAAAAAAATGTCTGTGTGTGTGTGTGTGTGTGTCTGTGCGTATGTATGTCTGTGTGTAAATGATTTTTGTGGCGACGATTCCGGAGAAACTGCTAAAGGTATCGGAACGAAAGTTCATATTTAGAAGTTTTGTTACCAAACTTAGAGCTGAAAAGCTTTTGGTTGAAAGGGGTCCAAAGGAACTGGTAGTTTATTCTAAGCCTTTTTGAAAGATTTTGCAAATGAGCCGCCATTTCTGTAATTTCGACAAAATAGTTAAATAATAAATTAAAGTAGAGGGAATTTTGAATAATTTATGCCTATGATATTTTTTGGTAAAATTAATAGTTTAGCTTTAAGAGCAAATTCTATTTGATCGAGATCGGTCGCATCTGCATTGATATGAAACTTCAAAGTAGCCTGGATTTGACAAATATTTTTTGTGCTGTCACCACAGAAATGTCTATGGCTGTCACACTCGAAAACAGCTGATTTCATCAGAGGTTGGAGAACCGCTATGGAACGTTGCCGCTCTACTGCGGCAAAGTAGAAAATACAAAATTCAAATAAAATCAGATCGCCAATTTGATTGTTTGTTGATAAGAAATATCAACCCGTTGTTATCTAATTGTAAAAACGATAATTGAGAAAATTGTAAATAAAGTATAGCGATGAGTATAGTTACGTTTTAGTATTTTGGTACGGATGTGACATCTACAGTGTCATGAACGAATATAAATCTGCCAGAATTTGATTTAGCTTTTTAAACTTGACGTTTCGTAGAAGTGGTATCAACCTAACATTTCCTATCCAGAAATATAACCATTTTTAATTTTTTGTAAGTACGTATTTCTCAAAAAGCAACACAAAAAACGTTGATGTCACTCCTGCCGAAAACTACATAGCGCGACTCGCTCACATGCGACGGCGACGCCTCGCCTTCGGTGACGCGCCGCATCACCGGTCGCCGCGCTATTCCGTACTTTCGGCACTTGTGACATAAATAACTATTATTCTAATGACGTAGTGTAGGTAGTGTCAAGTGCTGATGCTTTGACAATACCTACGATTTATCTCTATAGAATAGATTCTCATGCAGCTAAACTATTAATTTTATATATTGTATGATAAAGTCATGTGCCTGGCCACATCAGATTTTTTTTTAATAACATACCATATTTTTATTATACAATTGGTTGAAAAAAAAAGCCGCAATAGTTTTACTAAATACTTCCACTGCTGGTTGAATTTGAATTTCTTAGTACCTATTCAAAAACCGCTTTAAGACCCAGTTCTACCTCTCCTAAAACGCATTCTCAATTAAAAGCGTTGTTTATTGTTCAAAGTTTATGAAATTTTAAGTGTTAACTTCTTAGATAAATAACGAGTTGGGCTGGATGAAAAATTATTTTCTTAGAAGATAAAAATTAATTTTACTTCTACATCTTTGGCCTTTTTGAAATATAAAACATCTAGCCCAACTCATGATACAAAAATAGATTTTTTATTTAAGTACAATTTTAACCCAAATATTATAATTGCGATAATAAGGCGTAATTGCCAGAAATGTATTTATTTGTCCATATTACTGCTGCCCGGTATAGACAGTAGACGTAAGGAGCTTTAAACACCGCCTACAATTGGTGACTACGGATTTACGTTGGTGGGGGACAAACTGACCACTCCCAGCAAAAATACATCGCAAGAAAATATTTTGTTTCGATGTTTTTAGAACGGAGGGGGCCTAGAGTAACAACTTGAGCCTTAACTAAAATTGATGTCTGTCGTTGCGTGTCAATATCCGGTCAATAATCCAAAATACTCCAAAACAAAACCCGACCTTGGGTTGGATCCAGAGGTGCCAACTCCAAAAAATAGGGTTAACGGATACCGGAGCTACCGTTCCGCTTTTGGTATAAAAAGCCAATCGGAAACAACTTTTGCAACAATTGTTGCATAAATTTCTATCGTACCCCAAATTGTAGGTACCTAATTAACAGATATAGAGCGGAGTTTTGCCCTATGGACAACTATAGCCCTAAATAGCACTAATGTCCGTTCGAATAGCAAACGTATTTCAAACATTTGTTGCAGAACAATGTTTATAACTTTGGAAAAATTATTGCATAAGTTTCTAACATACCCCAAATTGTTGGTAATTAAAATCCCTAGTAGCGCTTCGACGTTCACAGTTTTGCCCCATAATGTCCGTTCGAATAGCAGACGTATTTCAAATAGTTGCTAAAGAAAAATGTTTATAATTTTTGCAAAAATTGTTGCATAAATTTCTATCTTTGCCCCAAATTGTAGATACTAGTAACATATAGTAGCCCTTCGACTATCGGAGTTTTGCTAAAAGGCGATCATCATCAGTCAACTTTTGCAAAAGTTAATAACATAATCAGTTGTCACGTGTTTATTTCTGTTTTTTTTTTATTGAGCATCTATGAATTTTTTATGTGTAATTTCAGAAATGTAATAATAAAAATTAGTCTATTGTGTTACCTTTTCCTCTTATCTTATCTTCTTCCTTATCCTGGAAGATCAGTATATTCTGCAGTAACAGTCAGCTCTGCACTACAGAATACTTTACATGATTGATCATATCTTCAAAGCCAAAAAGAAAAGAAAGTTATGGCAATTATGGTCTGTGGTTATGGTGGTTGCGACCATTATAAACGTCGTGCCATCTCTATTTTTATTCACCAACACTAGTTTAGCAATTGCTCAATTGCTCAACGCGTCGCTGAACATGAAAAGCAAATCTGTGTCTTATCGCACTCACAGTGATAATTAAAATTTTTCATATGTAGCATATCACATTCAAATTGTTCAAAATTGCAGGAATAATATTTATCGATCAAGCAAGTAAATTTTAACATTCAGAAGGTGCTGTGAGATGTTAACCCTAGCCAGATTGATACCAAAGTATCTAGAAGAAAGTCTGGTATCAGCGTATTTCAAAGGTATTCAAGCTATTTGCATAATAATGACGTTATTAATATTTTCTAATAGTCACTGTCACTGATCCCGGCCAATTTCGATAACACTCATTTCAGTAAGCGCGTTGAAAAAGAACGGATTCCGTGGTACGCATAGCAAAGCATCCAGGATTTCATTAGAAAAGATGAGGATCTGCGTTTTACCAGCTCTTTCGGATAATTACATGTATCTGGTACGTAACACATCAAAATCATAATATTGACGATGACATAACCTCACTTATCTTTTCTACCTCAACAGATTATCGATGAGAACACCAACCAAGCTGCTGTGGTGGATCCAGTCGAACCAGATACTGTGGTTGCAGCTGTTAAGGATGAAGGTGTTAATCTAACAAAGGTTTTGACTACGCACCATCACTGGTAAAGTTATTATTTGTCGTTTTCATAATTCTATGCAGGGTTTTTAGGGATCACGCAGGTGGTAACGAAGAAATGGTAAAGAAATCCAAGAATGCCTTGCAAGTGTTTGGTGGCGATAGACGTATTGGAGGTCTAACGAACGAAGTCAAACATGGAGATGTGTTTTCGATTGGAGATATACGTGTTACTTGCATGTATACACCTTGTCATACCTCTGGGCACATCTGTTATTATTTGACAACTGATGGTCAAGCACCAGTGGTCTTTACAGGTAACTATTGTACTAGAATTTACGGAACTTGTGTAATTAATAGTATAATTAATAATATTTATTGTATATCGTCGTGTTGTAGGTAAAAGTGAACAAAACTAAACAAAGTTTTAAACTTTTTGAAATTCTTTGCTGATTCTTGTCGCGTTTTAGCCACTCTATTGAAGACAATAGAGAATATGCTGAACACAGCATACTTTGTCTGTCAAGTATTGTAAATTAGTTAGATTAATAAAGATGGAGCTTTATTTGCAGCCCTGATAAGTTATGAAAAGCATCTCCCACTTCAAAAAATGGACAACATCAGTGACAGACTGATGACTGACTCCATAACATTTATTTACAAATATGAATTCCACAGCCTGCTTCATTGAAATTTATTTTTTTTGTTTAATTTAAACATCCCGTAAAACGAAATAATAAATTCTAACAAATGCATTTTTGAAGTTTTCAAACTGCTGTTTTCATCGAACGCAATAGCATACCAAGATGGGTTAGCTTTTGTTAGGTTCCAGAGCCATGTAAAATTATAATTCTCGTAATGAAATCTACAGTTTACACTCTGTAATTAAATACATTGTAAAGTTATATTTTGTTTGAGTTTTATAGTTTATTCTGTAATACACCCTTATTTTTGGAAGTTTTGTTTGTTTATCATTGTCATAAAATAATGCTTAAATTGAGTATAATGTCCACCAGGTGATACATTGTTTATTGGAGGCTGTGGTCGCTTTTTTGAGGGCACAGCTGAACAAATGTACTGCTCGCTCGAGAAATTAGGAGCTCTCCCGGACAACACCCGAGTGTTCTGCGGCCACGAATACACCGTGCAAAATTTGAGATTTGCCAAGCACGTTGAGCCCAACAACACCTACGTCAAAGAAAAACTCAAGTGGTCCGAGGACAAAAGAGAAAGCCATGAAGCAACAGTAAATATTCTTGTAAAAAAAATATTTTAAAAATTTTTTTGTTTTTTAAAATTTTAGGTACCGTCAACCATCGGAGAAGAAAAACGTTACAATCCGTTTATGCGTGTGAACGAATCAACGGTACAGAATCACGCGGGTTGCGGCGAAGCCGTTGCTACGATGCATGCAATACGCAAGGAGAAAGACACCTTCAAAGGCTGAGTCATTCGGGGAACTCTTGAAAAATTCTATTGATAATTCTCTTGCAACACATTTATAATTAAAAACTTTGGGGGGAAACTTAAAAAAATGAAATGAAGCCACTTGTTGTTTATTGTTTTTATATATTTTATTAAATAAAATGTGTATATACAGAGAAATGCAGTTTGTTTTATGAAAAAGTTGAGACCGACGTTTACTTAAAGTTACTTTTTCATGTTGTACTCCGTCATTTCGGCGGCATATTTTTCTTTGGATCTCTCGTACATGTCTACGTATATCTGAAAATAAATAACTTTGTTCTTAATACAAGGTGCGCCACCACCTGGAAGTTATTTTCCAGGTCTCGAGAAGTACCCAGCCTCGCCTATGGCTCGGCTCTCCGTACCCAGCAAATAATATTATCCAGTATATTTCCACAATGTTCTATTTATTGTTATTGTATTTCTTTTGAGTGTTATGTATCCTGCATATTTACACTGGCATGCCATTTTCAAAGCGGAGGTTTGACCTTGAAGACTGACATATGACCATTCGGAGAAGAAATAAAACTTAAAGAATAGTTTATGTAATAAAATTATTCTTTACTTTTATTTTGCTTTAAAAACAGGGCATGGTGCAACTTTTGACGTAATGTCAACAATTTTGTAGGGAACATTTATTTTATTAGAAACCAACCTGCATACCTAAGTTCATTGTTACTTTTCAAGGTCTGGACATCACTATTAATCCACTGATTTGTGTGTTATCTGGCATACAACCAGAAATGAAATAAATTGTTATTTGTTTTGCTGACTAGTTTGATGCATTTCTAAATCTAGAGGAGAAATATTTAGATTTTTTGTTTCTAATCTATGCTCCTTTCATTATTCTCAGACAAAAATTCTACATTTTTAGCAAATCTCAACAAAGATATGGATTTGCTGCGACTAATACCTTTTAATGCAAAAGTAATACACTGATACCTCAGGAAAATTCCATAGATAGGTTCCAATTTCACAATAACAAGTTTATAGTTAATAAGGACATCCTAAAACCACGCTATTTACAGTCAAAGAAAAAAGAAATTAGACTATTGAGTTATATTGCAAAAAAATAGGAATGATACATTCTTGTTTCTTTGACTGTAGCTAAATTTAGGAGAATAAGATTCATAATCAGTTGTAATTTAAACATTGTATTTTAATGATATTGCAGCATCTTTGGTGTTAAATTTGTTGCAAAATGCTTTGTTTTGATGAGTTTTAACAACCGGCCGTGTAACAAAAAAAGTAATTATATACATAGAATGTACGACATTATAGAAGGAGAGTGAATCAGGGCCATCTATGGGTCACTTTTGCAATGTTAATATAAGTTAAAAACCAACAAACCTGTTTATCATGAACACCAAGACTCTTCCATTTGATAGCCAATTGTCTAGTTAATTCTTGTTTAGAAGGCTCAGGCTCTCCTGGTTTTAATTCTGAGATTATTTGCTCCATAAGTATCTGCCGCTGTTCCTGGCAAAATTGAAAGAACGGATTCGAAGGCCTCTTTGGGGCATTGGGATCTTTTTCCGCTCTTGTGGTTCTCCGTCTTTTTACTTCCTTTTTAACTCTCTTCGATTTTTCTTCAACATCTATAACATTTCTACAATAGTAAACTTTTTTAATAAGTTATCAAGTAAGGATAATTACTCCGTTTCTCCTTAAATTTATTCGCCTGTAGTTTGGAAATAACCGGTTTTACATCGTCCTCTTCATCTATGTCATCGAGATTAAATGTCGCGTATTTTGGGATTACTTTCCAGTCTTCGTTATACTCATTGAGTAGTCGATCTTTCATGAACATAACCTGTTCGAATCGTCGCTTGGAAATTTTCTTAACCTCTTGTATCCTATTTATAAGTTTTTTTTTGTTATAAAATGATGTTAGTAATATACAATTAAATTAAATACCTGTACACTAGTCGTTCATTTTTCTTCTGTATGTCTTCGCATCTTTCTGCTAATAACTTGTACTTTTTATAGTATAAATCATTCTCATCATGTTCTGGATATATTCCATCATTTTCTGAATCATCTGACATCATTTTTTATGTTATATACTTGCTAATTGTGGGTTTTCCAGTCAATTTTCACATTGTAAGTGATTATATTTGGTGAAGGTGCAGTATACATAACATAACCAATAAATTATTGAATCAAAACATAACCTGCAATTTGACGTTTGGTTTTGTTACAATACTAATTGCATAATTTATTATCTACAATTGTGGATAGATGGTTAAATAATTTAAGGTGTAAAAATATAAACGAATTTTTATTACAAAAATATTCGTTCGAGAAAAATCTATAATTAGGAATGTATCCAAAATTTTTATTTTTGTTTCTTTGAATGTTACCTCTGAATATTTTTAGAAATAATTTGGACTATTTGATCATCCTTTACAAAATTGTTTAAGAATGCGCTTAGTAAACAACTTAATTCAATTAAAGTAATTACTGAATGTGTCTAGAATTTGAACGAACATTTCGTCAAAAATAATTCATGTGACACTGAGACTGAGATGCATTTTATTGCCAAACGAGCTTGCATAAATATCACTACGCTTATTAAGTTCAAATTGGAACGACGACAATGTTAGAAATCCATATAATTCTACTTAACATTTAAAATAGTACACGAAATTGTAATGTTCGAATCATAACCTCTACGTTTTAAATCAATAATGTTATTTTTCAGCTAGAATGTTCCGTAGGGTATTTAATACAGTGATAGAAACGACTGTGAACGCGCCATATGAACCAGTGGTGTTTCCGAGTCCACTGACAAACCCCGATGTGGCACATTTGAGCTGGTTAAGTAACGCAGCGCCTTGTTTCCCCATTAGATCGAAATGCGTACAAATATTAACCGAACCGGAACAATTCTACAAGGCAATCTACGAAAAATGCTTAACTGCGTCGAAACGTATCACCCTGGTCAGCTTATATCTCGGAAACGGCAAGTTAGAACAAAATTTAGTCAACGCATTGATGTCGAATAATAATTTTACCAAAGGCAACTTACTTGTAAACGTATTACTCGATTATACTAGAGGCAGCCGCTTTACGAATAACTCTCGAACTATGCTTTTACCTTTACTTAAGACAAACGATCTCAACTGTCAAGTGAATTTATATCACACGCCTGTTTTACGTGGTTTACGCAGGCGACTTGCACCCAATCGTTGGAACGAATTATTTGGATTACAGCACATGAAATTGTATATTTTCGATGATACGTTGATTATTTCTGGGGCTAACCTATCGAATGATTATTTTACAAATCGTCAGGATCGATATTTTGTTATTGAAGATAAGAAGTTATGTGATTTCTACTGTGGTTTGGTTAATTGCGTACAGTCGTTTAGTTTACGATTGGATAAATACGATAATGTGGGGTTGAACCCTGGATGGACTCAGTTACCTTACGAAGGACGTAAAAGTGATTTTGTTGAAAATGCTGGAGATTTGGTAGAGAAATACTTGTATAAGACAAAAGAAGAGCAGAACAATCACACTAAAGAAGGCTACGGTATTTTTGTTCAGTTAAGTTTTAATTGGGAACTATTGATTGGTATTTTTTAGATACTTGGGTGTTTCCTTTGGTTCAAATGGGTCAGCTAGGGATTGATCAGGACGCCTTGGTGACAGGGAAAATTTTAGGGGATGCACCTATTGGTACAAAGCTCTGTATAGCGACTGGATATTTTAACTTAACTCATCAATACATGCAGACGATCATTTACAACTCTGATGTGCAGTGTAAACTGCTGATGGCACATCCCAATGTAAGTTTAACTTGTCACACCCGTCACGTTTGTCTGGTGACTTTAATTTACTATGAAGAAGCAATGGATGCTTTTAGTGTTATTTTGGTATGAAAATAGTACCAAACGAATACTCATCTCTTAAAATAATTGACGAAATGTGTTTGATAAAGCCCTTTGAAATAACAGTGTAGGGTGTAATCAGAACAATATTGTCTTGGTTTCTGTAACCTAAAATAAAAAAAAATTGCCAAAACCTATTAACTCAGTTGATTTGGACTTGACTACACTACAATGCAGTACATGTATAATAAAAACATTGATGACTAATTTATTGTTAACAAAACAGATCTCCTTTTATGATTTTTTAAAAATGTGATAGGATTCTAGGATAAGGGGTCTTTTTGGTGATAATATTTTTAATGATCAAAATACACATATTTAAACATCATTTAATTTGCGACATTCAATTGTTTTTGAGTTATGACTTTGTTTTTTATGGCAACGCCTATTTTTTGTACTGATATTGATTGATCTGTTAATTGTCTTAAAGGTAATTTAAAAAATTTATGGCGTTACATAAGAAATTTTTTTATATAAATTCTTCAAAAACACTTATGAACAAACTTTCAGGATTTGAGGTAAAAGAGCAAAGATTAAGGTAAACTATGAGACCATTTTGAGGTTTCTAGGACAATGGGTTCAAATGGTATAAATTTATAAACATTACCAAAATTGCGTTTAAAAAACTTTGAGCCCAATTTTTTGAAAAACCGTGCGGCATAGAAAATTTTGGAGCCCATTTTTGGAGTTTGTTTTCATGACAATTAATTCTACCCAAAACGTAATTTTATATTCAATATCGCAAAATCTATTTTTCCTAAAGTTATCAATATTTTACAATTTTCAATTGACGTTTTCTCGTAAATTTTGTCATGTAAGGAGAATATATAATGTTAAAGTGTTTCCAATTTAGACAATTAAATGATTTACCAAAATCAGTAAGAAAAATATGGTGTTGCCATTTAAAAAAAAGTGTCACTGACGTAATAACTCAGTAATAATTGATGGACGGATATTGAATTTTCAATCCACAGAAATAACACACCGTCTCAGAGATTTTCTCATGTTTCCATACATTACACGCTTACTGTATACACTTTGTATCTAGAAAATGAACCATTTTTTATAGTTCAAAATTAACATCAGAAATCATAAAAAAATTTAACTAATTCATAGTCTAAATAGAATCCGTAGAAAAATACAATCTTTCCAAATAATATTTGTCAATAATTATGAAAATGAAAGTCTTTAATATTTTTGCCATTATTAAAATTTTGATTATTATGATCTGATTGTTAGTTTTATTTTAGACTCACTGCAAAGTTTTATGAAGAAGAAATATGTATTGCGATTAGTGGTAATGTTAGTGGAAGTTGAGAAAAAATTATTAACTTTTTAATGTAGATATCAGAACATTTCACAGATTACCAATTAGGTACTTAATTTGGCAAAATTCAATAATTGAGATACATATATTCTTTCTGTATTGAAAATTTTGAGAAAATAGTTTTATTCGTAAATAAGAAGCACCCTAATCTTCACTAACAAAATTTCAAACATATAAAACTAACACATCCGCATTTTTCAAACATCTCTCTTGTCAAAAATATTTTCAAATCTGTACTATTTTTCTAGGCGAATGGATTTAAAGGAGCCAAAGGACCAGCAGGTGGCATTCCAGACGCATACAGTTTGATAGCACAAATCTTCCGAAGTAAACTGGAGAAATTAGGTCAGAGCGATAGGGTGACGCTGCAAGAATATCTGCGGCAAGGCTGGACGTACCACGCAAAAGGCTTATGGTATTATCCTCCAAACAGCCGATACCCTTGTTTAACTCTAGTCGGATCGCCAAATTTTGGAGAAAGGTCGGTGAAGAGAGATTTAGAAACGCAAGTCGCGATTGTCACGGAAAACCCAGAATTGCAGAAGGAAATGCACAAGGAATGTGAGAAACTATACACATTAGGATTGCCGGCAAGGGAATATAGAATTATACCAAAGTGGGTGTATGCCATGGTTTTCTTTTTTAGAGGCTACTTCTAGCTTTATTTGTATAAATTTGTTACGAATGTTTTGTACAGTATTGTTACCTCATGTGAAATTTATGACTCTTTTTTTTGTTAATAAATTATTTATTCTTAGTTGTTATTATTTTGTTCTACGAAAATGGAAGACTATAAAACATTTACAGTCCAATGACAATGCTCTTTGAATCACTAAATTAAGGAAATGAATTTTCATATTAAAAAAGTCCGGAAGATGCTGATTATATTTCATTGATAATATTACTTAAAAATAATTTTTCCCTTTTTAAAATTTTTATTCATTTGAAATATGTATATGTCTTATTCCACAAATATCCAGGTAATAGGGTTGTGATATAAAACTACATTTATTTACTTACAATATAATATAAATAGCAATATTATTATTAACAATATATAAAAAGCAATACAAATTCCAATACATACCTACATACTACATATATACAAACAAACAATAGTTTAACAGTTCTTAAAGAAAATTAATTTTGTCATTTTTTGCCCAACAGTTATAGCCGTTCCTGTGGCCCTTCCTGTATATGCCCCATCTCCTTTGTTCTAATTTTTACTGTAGTGATTTTCTTATCTTCAAAATAATTTTTAAGTACAGCAACTAATTTTGTATTGTTGGGGCCACATTTTGAAATCGCAGTTATAACTTTTTTCATGTTAGCCACTTTTTTGTCTCTTCTCCTAAGCTTTTGTCTAAGAGTTTTAACTTTTCTTCGCAACAAACACAGTGAATTATCGGTTCGTGTCTGAGTTCCAGTATCTACAAATTGTTGTGCCGATGTTGATGGTTTGATGTCTATATCTAACGGGTGTATTGATGGTTTGATGTCTATATCTAAGGGGTATAATACTGATGGTTTGATGTCTATATCTACAAATTCTGGTGCCGATGTTGATGTGAATGGTTTGTCTATATCTAAGGGGTATATTGATGGTTTGATGTCTATATCTAAGGGGTCTACTAGTGATGGTTTGATGTCTATATCAATATCCGTAGCTTCAACATAACTTTCATTCGTCCTTTCTACAGTCTGAAATATAATTCAATATAAATCATTTCGGAATGAATTTCATATCTTTAGTGTATGTAAACTTACATTTTGTATTAAAGCTCTACTTGGAATTACTTCGTTTGCTAAATGTTGAGTAAAAGAAAAAACACTTGGCACAGCATCGAGTTTCAAACACTTCTTGATACATCCTGGTTTAATTTGATAATCAGTTGCTAAAAAATGTTGTTCACAAAGCCTACTTGTCTTAGAAGGATACCAATTGTCTCTACGAATAGCTATAATCCAACTTTCCAGAACTTCTGGACGACTAAACGGGAACCTATAACAAAATTTTTAACATAACATGACCTTAATAGTAGGTATTTTATTATTATTAAAGTAAAGTAAGTTAATTATACTGACGATAATCTTCTACCTATTCAGGATTATCGTATTACTGTACGTACATGTGAAATGAAATTTTTCTTCTTGGGTTACTTTCACTAGAGCAACGATAAGCGGAACAGCTCTGTACCATTATTGATGTTTATGTAGTTTTTTATGTTGTTTGTTGGTATTCAAACGTGTTTTAACTAACATACAAGTAATTACATACCACTCTTTCACTCTGACCAAATAAATTTCACGTATAGTAAACAAAATCTGGGGATATTGAGTATTAGGTATGTTCGATTGCTGGCCGCGCTCAGTTGTAATCTGTTCAATCTGATCGCAAATTTGAAATACTTGGTTCCTATTGGTGGAATCAGTTCTGCTCAGACGTCAAACGAGCAATCGAACTGCACTTTAGCCAACTGATCGCTAATCAGATTGAACAGAACTAAGCGCGGCCAGCAATCGAACACTACTTATGTCGCTAGGTATGACGGTATGACGGGAATGTTGGCAGTTGGCAAGTCGTAATTCCCTAGATGTGAAAAACTCAGAAAAACTATTAGAATATTTTCTTCAAACAAACCAAACTTCTGCTTGTAATTTTAATACACGAGTACGACACAACCCGCAAAATGTCGGACGAAGAGATATCAACCGATATCCCAGAAGAAAAAGTCGAACAAGAAGTCACATGGAAAGATCTTGTAAGTACAACGCGTGTATCCATAACCTCACTTTCAAAACTAAAACTTTATTATACACAATTATAACTTTTCTTCAGGGTTTAGTTGACGCGTTATGTACAGCTTGTGAGCAATTGAAATGGAAGGCCCCGTCAAAAATCCAAAGGGAAGCAATTCCTGTAGCGCTAAACGGCAAAGATGTAATCGGCCTAGCCGAGACAGGTTCAGGAAAAACAGCTGCATTTGCCTTACCAATACTGCAGTCACTATTAGAACACCCACAAAGGTATTTTGCCTTGATTTTAACGCCAACCAGAGAATTGGCGTTTCAAATATCTGAACAATTTGAAGCGCTTGGAACTAGTATTGGTGTAAAATGTGCGGTTATTGTTGGTGGGATGGATATGATGTCTCAGGCTTTGGTTCTAGCGAAGAAGCCACATATATTAATTGCTACGCCTGGGCGGTTATTGGATCATTTAGAGAATACGAAAGGTTTCAGTTTGAGAGCGTTGAAATATTTGGTAAGTTGTATATCGTTTTGTTTTTTGTGTGTGCTTTATTATTTGTTTTTTGTGACGTAGGTTATGGATGAAGCCGATAGGATTTTAAATATGGACTTTGAAGTTGAAGTTGACAAGATATTGAGGGTTATTCCGAGGGAACGGCGAACGTTTTTGTTTTCTGCGACTATGACGAAAAAGGTGAATAAGTTGCAGAGGGCTTGCCTCCAAGACCCTGTAAGGGTTGAGGTTTCTACTAGATATCAAACTGTAGAGAAATTGATACAGCACTACGTGTTTATTCCAGTGAAATTTAAGGTAAATATTTTTTATTGAGTACTTAAAACCTAGTTTTATTAGCAAAAATATGAAAATTCCCAGTAATTTTTTTTTAAATCATTGTTTTATCCTAGTATAACACCTCATTATATTTTAGTGTGTGTACCCCCTAATTTATTTTAATATGTGATGTTTAAGATAACTAATTTTTAATTGTTTTATGTTCTAAAATTATGTTTATGTCAGATGGTAGAATTTATTATGCTTTTAAAAAAGGTAGTGACAAGTATGAACAATATGTAATATAGAAAATTTATTTTTAGGATGTATATTTGGTACACATTCTAAACGAGATGGCCGGCAACAGTTTCATGATCTTCTGCTCCACCTGCAACAATACGATACGCACAGCTTTGATGCTGCGGAATTTAGGATTTACTGCTGTACCGCTGCACGGCCAAATGTCTCAAAACAAACGGTTGGCAGCACTTACCAAGTTCAAGGCAAAGAACAGGTCCATCCTGATATCCACAGACGTAGCTAGCAGGTATTTCTATCTTCATATCTATTATTTTAAGTTTGTTTTTAATATTTAGTGTATGTATTTTTAATCTTTATTTGGAAGGTGTGTGGCTTATTTTGCAATAATTGCTTGTTTTTCCTGCTTGTTGGTGTTAGATTTCAAATGGTACGTATATATAACTGATTTTCTTATTTTGGTGTCTTTATTTGTCTGCATGCTTCTTTAATTTCGTAGTATTAACAATATTTTTACAACTTTAATATTTATTATTTAATTAAAACAATTTTTATTAAAATTGATAATGAATAAAATAACTTTTCCAGAGGTTTGGACATTCCACATGTTGATATTGTCATAAATTTTGACATCCCGACACATAGTAAAGATTATATTCATAGGGTTGGTAGGACAGCAAGAGCTGGACGGTCCGGAAAAGCAATTACTTTTGTGACTCAGGTACGTTTCTTACGTTTAATTTTTTTCACCACGTTCTCACCAAAATACGATGTAAAAATTTATTTTTAGTATGATGTTGAATTATATCAGAGGATTGAAGAGTTGATTAGTAAAAAACTACCATTATACCAAACGGAAGAAGATGAGGTTATGGTTCTGCAGGAGAGAGTTGCGGAAGCCCAGCGTATAGCAAAGTTGGAAATGAAAGATCTTGGTGATAAGAAGAAACGAAAGAAGGGTGATGGAGATGAAGAAGATGATACAGAGAATGCTAACGGTGTTAGGAAACGATTGAAAGGGAATAATAATAAAGGCGCTGGGAATAATAATAAAGGAGGTGGGAATAATCATAAAGGAGGTGGGAATAAGAAAGGGAAAGGGAAGAGAATGTAAAGTTTTTATAAGTTGATTGTTTTATTTTATATATTATATTCAATAAAATAAAATTTGTAATTAATAACAGTGCTTTGTTTATGTAATACTTATTTATTCTTAAAATTATAAAGCGTATCAGGCAAAGTTAAATGGTTCCAAGGAATCAACGAATACGTCATCCTGGTTTGAATCCTCTATATTATAGTTACGTTGAATCATATGTCGGCGAATCATTTTAGCGTTAGCATAACAGTGGGAGTTGTACGAAGAATTCTGCATGTCCAACGAATCTGGTGCCATGCTTGTCATTGGTGTTGAAAAATGTGAAACTCTGGAAAAACAATTAATTACTTCCAAATCAAGAAAAGGTCATTCGGCGAGACAATAAAATAAAAGGTTTGCAATTTTTCCATTGTATATTGATCATTTCCCCATATCAAAAAACCTCCACTAAATTGTCGATTTGTCTAAAATTAATATCAGACTTTCATTTGGTTACTTATCACGTTATCGAATTTGTTTTAAAAGGCAATGCTATATTTTTCTTGCTGGCATTGATAGATTTTTTAATTGTCCAACTGAACCCAATGCTGCAGGAACCTTAAAACCATCTCATTGGTCCAGTCATTAGAAACATCATACAGGTGCTTTGGTTCAAAAGGTTGGGGAGTTTTTGAAAAAATGGTGCTTAAAGCCAGTTTTTAGCATATACCTCCATTCTTGCTGGTTTTTGAGAAAAAGTTTGACAGGCCAAAATTTGCTACAAAATTACTTATATATTTTTCGCGCTGCTCAACTTTACCTAATGGGTGGTGTGGAAACGAGTTGATAGAAGCATCCGGTTTTATTATTGTATTGCATAAAGCTACTTTTAAATACCATTTTTTCATTTAAAAAAATATCGTTCTATTGTTCGTCCTTGTAACTCTCAAACTATGAGCCTGACAAAAATTGTGTATAAGTAGTTTTGTACCAAATTTTATACTATCAATCTTTTAATGACAAACTTTTTCTGATAAACCTACAAGAATGGAGCTATTTCCTATTAAGTCACACGCCATTTTTTAAAAATGAAACGGTTAGTGGATATTTAATTAGGTCGCAAAATTGATGTCATACTAAGAATGCCAACTCTACACTCCTGCAAAATTTCAAAACTCCCCAAACCTTTTACACCATTATAATTTTTCAACCATAGTTTAAACCTCAAAACAAAACACTTAAATTATTTCTGTCATATTTACCCTTCATTTCCTGTTAAGACTGGCCCAAAAAATCTCGTAGCAACCAATGCATCGTCCTTTTTGAACTCCTCCTTCGCGATGTTCAAGTTGCTGTGAGGCCTAGGAATATCATAGTCAGGATCAGAGTGCCTCCTCAATTTTAGCTTCTCCAAACATCTAAACTATAGCCAACAACAATTTACCCAGTGTTTAACAAAAATTTAACTGGTTAAAACGTACCTCTCTATCCATACAGTTGGGAACTCCTAAACTTGTGGTAACACCAGGCTCCATCAGAGGTGCATTAGTGACCTTTACTAACTCACTAAGAAGTTTATTCAACTCATCTGAAGACGTACGTTTTGACTGGCAAACCGTTCGATCTACCATATCGTAAAGTGAGTTATCCACAATGTTTTCTTCATTTTTTTCTCTGATTGTCACTTCATCTTCATCGATTGATTGGTTCATGTTTGCTATATTGGTGTTATCGAATTTGTTTATCAGTTCTTTTACTCGATTACACGTGACGTCCTGCTTATTACGTTTCATGTCGTCTAAATCGTTGAGAATGTCGTCAATTGTTCTCAACGTTTTCGGTTCAATTTTGCAGCTAGCACCTGTCTTCGATTTTCGATCGTTCTTTTGCTTTTGGAGATGCGGTATCATCTCTGAAAGAATTATTATGGTAATAAATGGAGGTGTTGTGTGTTTGTAGGGGATTTTACCGGTAATTTCTTGGTATATTGCTTCTTCCATGTTCATGAACGATGTGGATTGCTCGGATGCAGTCATTATCATCTATAAAGTAAAGCTATGTTTTTATTTGATAAATTGCATGGGCTGTCATTTTTGATCCTTTTCGTATATTTTTTCGGAGGTTGGGTTTGGGTGGGTTAGGATGCCTACTTTTTGTTTTAAAGACGTTTCTGGCATAAGTAAAACGCTGATGTATTAAAGGGCGGCAATAATATTCGCGAGTTTTAAAGAAGAATGTTACTTTTGTGTTATACATATATTATTTTGAATCAAGTTTGAACTTGCATTCAACCTGGTTTTTATTGAAATTTTCCCAGACTTTTGTTCATTGCAGGGCCTAGAACATGCATGATTATAAAACAACAGTTTTATGCAGAATTTAAGTTAAGTAGTTTCTAATTAAGCTTAATTAAGCACTTGAAAGTGGTTAAAGGTTTCTACAACTATTGGACATTGAGACAATTACTGCAAAATCTGCTGCAGAACACTGCAGGTTTTTTTGTGATTTTATTTTTATCATGTATGTGAAAATAGAAAATAGATGTACGGGGTTATTTGTAAAGGCTATTTTACACTACACTACTTTCGTCTTTTTCTAAACTTATTTTGAGTGCTAGAAAAAAATACTATAAAATAAAATTGTGGCTGGAAATTCCGTTCTATTATATTTCTTTTCTTTTTCTTAGTTTCGACGAATGTGCAGTGAAGGCATTTGTAATGTCGACCAACAGTGCCAGCGTGCGACATTTTGTTCTGACATTTTTACAAATATTGCAGAAATAAACCGGCATAAAGTAAACATAGAACATAACCTGATATGCTTTTGGCTACACCAGGTTGGCTATTCTGAAATATGTAAAGAAGTGTGTCTGGTATATCCATCGCTCGTTACATCAAAACTGTTTTCTAGTTACGAAAAAGAAGTTTAGAAAAAGATGAAAGTAGTGTAGTGTATAATAGCTTTAATATGATACAACTCCGCAAAAACGTGATAGTAGGTAATTTAGAAGCAATTGAACCATATTTATCTGTTTACAAATTGTTACAGTTATCAAGATATTGCCAATTTTCCTATATGCCGTTGTGGACGTAACGTATATTTCTCCATGTTTTATCCGTTCTATCATGTACAGCTGACAACCCCGATGACCTAGACTCTTCACAATGATCTAAAAGAAACGTCAAACTTTGTATTTTTACGTGAATTCCTTGGAAATTTGTTCACATGGGTCCTTGAAGCAATGATAGAGTTTCTTTGTAGAAGTATGCAAAAACAGTTCGGGTCCAGCCATAGTTTAAGAATGAGTTATTGAAGAGACAATTTTAAGCTTGTGAATGCAAAGTGGATAGGCGCTTTCGATAGATTTTTTTTTGCGCTGACTGCGAATCCGTGTTCAAAACGTGGGAGCTAGGGTCATATCCCTATAAAGAAACGTTGATGATACAGCTTTAAGAATGATCCAATTTTCACTTTGCACTCTGTTGCAAGATGCATCTTCAGGACGAAGTATCGAACCAATTGTGCTACGAAGATAATCTTCTTAGTACTTGGTTCAATACCTAGTCCTTAAATTTACAGTAGATGTACTGCAGTGAAGAAGAATTTTGAATAAAGTTTGCTTTTTTCCGATTATGTACGGTTTTGTTCGGATAATTAAGTTATTAACTTTCAAATCCTAAAAAGTATTTGGCCCAGCTTCTTGGGCCAAATACTCCACTGTGCTGTAGTGCGATTTATTGGGAAATAGTTGTTTTTAAGTTATATATTTTAGTACAAACAATCGCAAAATCTTTATGAATTAACGAGGCGATCAATTTACAGTACTCCTACCTCAAGATTTCGCCGTTTGGCTTCCAGAAGTTGTTGCAACTCCTCCAAGACCACCTTGTTGAGAAAAATATCTCCACTTTTGTCTGTTTCACTATCAGTCGACTTCTTCCTGAGCTTCAGCCTAAAAAAGTTTCTTAGGAAGCTCTTCTTCTTTGGCAAACTAGGTTTCTCCTCAACATGGTCACTGGAAAATCTCTTCACTTTAGTCATTACATTCTGATCCTCCTTGACCTCCTTGGTTTCGACGTAAATTATAGGGTCGTCGTAAAGCACCTCATCGGTAGTGTCTTGTTTCTTCGGATATATATGACATACGGAGTATGGGTTAACTTGTTGAGTTGTCGATGCAAGCTTGTTGTCATTCTGGTCGATACTGGGGATGCTGTACAAGTCATTGTCAAGTTGAGGAATGTTGTATTCGTGGTAATCGAAGTGTTTTGTTTCGGTTATTTTAACGCCTGGGGTGCAGTACTGGTCGTTTTCTATTATAACAGTTTTGTCGACGTCATGTTTACCACTTTCGGTGCTGGATGATGATATTCGTTCATACAAGTTTTCTGGTTTATTATCTCTAAGATGCATAAATGTTTCGACTGGTTTTACATTAGTGGCAAGGTCAGGGATAATCTCGTCATCTGCTGAAATTCTTTCATATAAATGTTCGACTCTAATACTTCTGATGTCTGCGTTATGTCTGAAATTGTGCTCTGGTTCTTTCGGTAGTGTATATAGGTCGTTGTAGATGAGTTCAGATGTTCTGTGCTGTGTTGGTTTTTCGTTATCCAAAGGAGTCCGCGTGTTGCTGTTTTTGCTGTATAGATCATTATTGATAATTTCAGACGTTCTTTGCTGTGCCGTTTTTTCTTTTGAATGAGAACTGCGTCTGCTATTCTGTGCCTTCTGTTTGTCGACTAAGTTTCGTTTTTTCAAATATTCGAAACCTCCGCAGTTGTTCGTTTGTTTAATGCCTTGTTTCTGGCAACTTGGCATTGTGAGTTGTCTGGTTAGTAATACCTGCTGACAGGAAATATTAATTTTTGGATTATCTTTTTTGTGTTTATGTTTGTGTTTATTTGGTTTACCTTGGTTTCTTCCTTTGTTTTTTGCTGTAAATCGCCAGATGAGTATCTGAAGTGTGCCATTCCAGTTGGTGATGTAGTGCACTGATTCAGGGCAACGAGAATTGCTTGTAACCACTGCTCTTGCTCCAATCGTGATTTGGCTTTCTGATGAAAAAAAAAAAAACAAACAGTTTTTAACACAATTTTTCTTTTAAAGTGTTTAAAGTACATATCCACCACAAACGACCTAGGTACTCATTTGATTGTGATTGTGATTCTGAGGTCAGTTATGCATACTTCCGGTAAGTACTATCATAAAATTCTTGTGGAAGAATTATGTTATGCTATCTTACCCAGAGCCTCTATGATGTCATCTAACCAAGGAACAAGAAATAATTCCAAGTAATGTTGTTGTCTTTATATTTTTCTTGATTTTTATTGCTGGTTTGATGAACACGATTATAAATTTTTCTAGTTGTTTCTACTCTTTCTAGACTAGCCCGTAAAATATGCGACACACGTCATCATTTCAGCTCGTATCTTAGACTAATGTCGACTTTTTCCATTTCCAATTACTTTGTCAAAATCAATAATTGAAACTAAATGATTACCCTGAAAATTTCTGAAAACAGAAGTTGTGTATTGAGTTTCGTTTTTGAGACAATCAGTACAAAAAGTACAAAGACGCGTTTTTTGTTCTTCTTAAAGAATAGAAGAAATCCAAAATGTTTGCCTTCAGATTCACATTCTACGGAAGAAGATATACCAGAACTGGTTGTAAGCTTCTTTGGCAAATTAAGTACATAATTATTAATTGAAAATGTGTGAAATGGTCTAATAGCTCATAGATTATTTTTTTAAAAATTATTTGTTGTATGCAAATATTAAAAATAAAACTGTTGTTTTAATTTTCTTCTTTCATTCATTTTAAACATTGACAGTTATACCAAAATGTTTTAGGAAACATAAAAAGGAGTGTTCTGTGTTTTACTAGCATAACACAATAATCTGCGATTATAAAAAACTGAACTGCAATTCACGCCATTTTGTGAATCATTTTTATTTTATAAGATAAGAAATAACGAAAGAAATTTCACTTGTTTCTTGATTTTAAAGCCTGATTGCAAAAGCTAAAGTTTCATAATTTGAAAGGATGTAATGAAAGTTAAAAGACCATTAAAACTCGATGCTATGCGTTATTATTTATTACAGATCGTAACTTTTACTTAACTCAGTTCAACCGAATTCGATTAATTATTTTGGTCTTCAGATTTAGATTCTACGGAAAAAAAGCTTGCCAGAATCGGTTGTAACTTTTTTTGACAAATTACGTACATTATTGGAAATCTGTGAGCTATTTTAATATCCAGACTCAAAAGTTTATTGATTATTTTTATTTTTGTTACGATAATGTTAGTAGTATGCAAATATATTAAAAATAATGGAGACATAATTCCTGGTATAATATACAAGAGTGAGTTTGATGACAGTTTTGTGTTTTATGACCATAAAACACCGATCTGCGTTAATAAAACACTGAACTGTCACTCACTCCATTTTCTGAATCCATTTTTTCTTCATAAGATATGAAATACCGAAATAAATTTCACCTGTTCCTTGATTTTAATGGCCGATTACAAAAAAATAATTTTCACAATTTGAAAGGATGCAATGAAAGTTAAAAGACCATTAAACTTTGGGCCACTATGCATTATTATTTTATTACAGATCGTAACTTTTACTTTAAGTCAGTGCAACTTAACGAGAAACTGATTAAACTTGCAACTTCCTGCCTTACCTTGTATCTGAGCATGGAACAACATGAATTATGCTGGATGTGGTAACTTACCAATAGAATCGTGTTGGCCCTGGTCTCAATTTGGAACACGCAGGATGTCCCAGAGCAGGGTTTGACGGTGCAATTCGGTCCTAAATTAATTGACCCTTTGCAAGGACTCAGGGCATCGTATTCGTACTTTGAACGGTAATACAGCAATAGACGTTCTTTCAACACAAACCATTGCGTTTTCCAAATAGACATCACCTTCTTAAGTCAGAAAAGTTAGATCGTGGCCATATATTATGTCCCTTCTTTTGATGTCGATTTTCTCGCAGAACAAGGCGCGAAAAAATTCTGATGCTGTCCTTGATTAATATGCTACAACTCATAAAAATTAGAAAGCTGTACATGTTGGCGTTTTCCCGATTTTTCCAAATTACGAAGAATTGGCGCTGTTTTTGCCCCGTAAATTTTATTCGTTTAACTTTAGCAATTAATTACTCCAGCGGAATGCTAGTTTACAATGTGCATTTTTGTAAAATCATTGGATTAGTGGTTGACCCACAAAAAGCTATATTATGCAATGCCAGCAATTCCGTTATTAGAAGAGCTAGAATAATGAAATATAGACTATAGGCTACCCAATAATTCATAGGTTTAAAGTTTATTACATAATTATTGTTTATCTTGCATTTTTCATACAAAAGATCGTGCTGAAACTCCGCGTGAATTCCGACGCTCTATACGGTCTTTGGGGTGCTGCGGGGAAGGGAGGCGTTTGCGGTGCTGTTATGTCGAAGAGAACCGACACAGCTGGGAGAACCGGGGCAGCTTATTATCAATACACAAAAACAACGATAACTTGTCAAAATAGTAATTTTAACTAACAATTAAATTCTTAATTTTTGCATAATTTTGATCATAATATGTGACCCCGGTACGAGAGATCTCTTCTATCGATTGGCGTTTATGTTTTCTTCAGTTTTATACAATAATGTTGTAAACAAGATTTTGATGGAAGCGGATAGATCTAATAATATGGAGTAAATAGTTTTTCCGATTAGTGGTGAATACTAAATTAAGTTTGCCCAAAAAATATTTAAAAAGTATGCCCGATTATGTTATATAAATATTCAAACAATTATAACAGTTTCAACACTTTATTTATTAATAATATTTAAATACATGCACAAACAATATAAAATAAATACAACTCTTGATATATTACATATATTACAAACGTCTGAGCGTATAAAACTTAAAAATATCAAAAAACTTTTTCAAATTTAACATCGTAAATTTGTAGACACATAGATTATTTTGCAGATCGTTCATTAATTTTAAATGCTAATCCCGAAACCCCATTTAAATTGCCAAGAATTTCCATGGGACTACTAAATGCCTGTTCGTGGTTCTGTTATCTTATTGACTCATTTTGCCATTACTTTTTAATTCGGTAATCTGTCGGCGGATATCCAAATTTCTTTGGCGAGGCATAATGGCCGTGACGTTATATGTATTGTGTCCGTAAACACTGTTCTCCTAGTAACTAATGCACGTGCGATCCGCCACTACTTGCAGCGTCGCTGTCGATCCCTTCCCCCGCTCGCCCGAAACACCGAAGAGCGCCGCGTCAATTGCAGCAATCATGACATTCTTCAACTCGATCTTTTGTAGGGAAAATGCAAGATAAACAATGATTATGTAATAAACTTTAAACCTATGAATTAGTGGGTAGCCTATAGTTTATATTTTATTATTCTAGCTCTTCTAATAAAAGAATTGCTGGCATTGCCTAATATAGCTTTTAGTGGGTCAAGCACTAATCCAATTATTTTAGAAAATGCACATTGAAAGCTAGCATTCTGCAGGTGATTTTACTTTTTAATTTTTTGAAATCTATGCGTTTTTTTCGGAGTAATTAATTGCTAAAGTTAAACGAATGAAACTTACGGGGCAAAAACAGCGCCAATTCTTCCTAATTTGGAAAAATCGGGAAAACGCCAACATATACAGCTTTCTAATTTTTATGAGTTGTAGCATATCAATCAAGGACAGTATCAGAATTTTTTTAAATTTTTTCGCCCCTAGATTTGCGAGAAAATGGGCGTCAAAAGAGGGGACATAATATATGGCCACGATAGTACATATTAATGGTAAGATTATAGGGTTTAATCATTACCTTCTTTCCCTTCTTTTCAAGGTATCCAGACATGTCAGCTGAGTTTTTGTCATCCTTCGACATCTTCGGCTACACTAAAATAGATAACTTGTATTATTATGTAATTTCGAGATAGGAAAATGATGAAATAAAGATCTTTTTCTCGACTAAAATTATATAAGACTCATCGCCAAATTAAGGAAATAAACTCGGCTATGCTATCGTCCATTTTCTGTTGTTGTGGTACAATAACACACTAACTGCTACAAAAAGTTGCTCTTCCGTGAAATTTGTGAAAACGATTCACACAACAACGGGTCTGCCGTGTTTTTCATGCATATTATGTGTATGTAGATGCATTCCATTCCCTGATTGTATAACAAGGGTCCAATCATGTCGTATAGCGGGCTTGCCGCGGTGATTTTAAAGCCCATAATTTATGGCTGGACTGCAACGCCTCAATTGTTTCAATTCGTGAAATTATCGACGCCCACGTTGATCGTAAGATGTAATCACTGGCGGATAATCATAACCTATCAGACTGGTTAACTATGATTGATTGTTTAGCAAGGAAGTAAGCGTTTTAGATGTTATATAGTTAGTATTTATTTATATTTTAGGACCAATTTTAAATTCTGGTAGGCGGTTTATTTCTGTTACTGATCAGTTTTTTATCTTTTGTTTTAGCTCGACACTCATATGGTTTTCTGTCTAAATAAAATATGGAATCTTTGATTTGACACAATTCGGTTTTTGTTTCTAAGATGTTTCAGATCAAAGTTTTATGATTTCGGCTAAATAAAGAATCAGAGAAATCACTTCATATTTACTTATTTATTGAGTGTACTATTGTAGTATATTGTTCACGTTAAATCACTGCTATTATTTTACTAAATTGGGGTATTATTCATTCATAAACTTATAAGTATGTAAGTGGTTTTCAGTATTTTCTTGTTAATATGAAACACATAATGTTACTTATTTTAAAAGAAAGAAATTGCCAATCCCAAAATTTTAATGCTAGGTAAAAGTTTCAATTGCCCAAAACGCCTTCTTCCAAACAATTTTGACAAAATTTTTAAAAAGTTTCTTTGAGAAACGTGAAAAAATGTCCCTAACCATCATTTGAATGGGGTTAGAAAAACATACTGTGGCATCTTAACCAACTTTCACCTGAACTGTGAAAATGTTTTCAAGGTTGTAAGTTAAGTTATTATTTTAATGGTACTCAAAAAACGAGAATAGTAAACTATCGCGTCTTAGCCCAGTGAAATTAGCCAAATAATTCACTTCGCAAAAATTCACACCAAGATGGATTTTTAAATATGCCTTTGATTTGGCGTTAGAAATAACGTGTATACAGCTCCCATAGATATGGGGTCTGAGCTGCTAGTTATTCACGGTCATAGATGACCGACTTGCATTTTTTTATTGGTCGGACAACAATGGATTTTTTTAGGAAACTTCTTTTAATTCTCAACATAAAATGTTTATAGATCCTTTAAGTACGAGTTGGCGTTTTCAAGTTATGCGTCTGATAATAAGTCAAAAGCACGTATAACGTTATTTGTACGCTGGGTGATCCATTCCACGTCCCAAGTATTTGAAAACATGATTGAGCACCATATTTGATAATAAGAAGAATAATAGCTTGCAATGAAAACTTGACCATTTTCAAGATAGTCTTTCAGAAGGTTAAGAAATGGCTTATGAATGCCCACCTTGGTTTTTACGGAAACTAAAATTAGTGTAAATGTTCTTAAATCTACGCTAGTAAAAGATACTAGTTTTAGAATAATTCCATAAAATGCGATACCGTTATTTATACATATAAAACACTTGTGAAGCACATGTGAACACATTTGACGAATAGTAGGATTATTTTAATTTGTTAGAAATCGAAAACAACCAACTATTGACTTATAATTCTTTTTTATTGTCTTAAAACCCTATACTGAGTTTCGCAAGGATTTTGTATATATAAACTCGATTTTAACATAAACCGTTTTTGGTTCAATCTGGAATTGAAAAATTGCAGTTGAAAATGGTATAAAATAAATTAAATGTTCAAAAATGCCAGACCTCCGAAAACAAGGGGGCGCAGAGATTTTTCTTGCTCCAGGGCGCTGAATATGTAGCTAGGCCACTGACTATGACACACCCGGTATGATTAAAAATTTAACGCACAAAGGAGTAAAATTAATATTAATTTAGTATTAAAACAAAACTACTACAATAGGAAAGAATGAACCACTTTAATAAATTTAATTGCTATTATAGCATTCTTTATTTAAAATAATTAAATTATAACAAATATACAGGTTGGTCCACATTTATCCCCGCAAAACTGTATTTCAGATAGAAAAATATTAATATGAACTTGTTTGTTTTTGCAGTTCCTTATAAAGTTCTGAAGATAATTTTTGGGATTATGTTGCAAAAATTAATACCTACTCATGGCGCTAATAGCAGATAAAATATTAACCCTTTGTCATTTTCAAACACGTTTTTCCATTTTAAATCACCCTAGTACTGCGGTATATTCATATTTATATTGTCTCCTATTTTGTTTATTGCTCCCCACTATTTTTTGTTGATTAAAACCCCTCAACTCATCTTAATAACCGCAGTACTTTCCTGTTGAACCTAATACTTATTTATTCCTTACCCCTAATTTTCACTCTACCCTCCCACACAAACAGCTGCTGTTAGTTTTTATACCAGTAAGGGTGGCTGTATTTAGAAACATGACTGCACCCCTGGTTATCAAAATTTGCTGTTTTTGTTCTCATAATAGAAAACACATTGTTCATTTAAAATTGTTTATTCAAGTTTAAACTTAGTTTTGAAAATTAGATATTTCACAACAACATTAACTCGGTATATTTTATAATTAGACCACGTTGTAGCGAGACTTCGTGAGCTGTTTGCATGACGTTTATCTGTAGAGTCCGATATGGTCTAGTGGCTAGGATAGCTGGCTTTCACCCAGCAGGCTCGGGTTCGATTCCCGGTATCGGAATACTTTTTTGAAAATTATTTTTGATTTTAATAACCGAATATACTGTAACGTTTGCTAAATGCTCTATTTACCGTTAAAAGCATCAATAGTTTAAACTTTACTAACGCGTTTGGATAACTTAACCGGTTTTTCTATTTTTCTGGACATCGGGTTTGTCGGCTGTAAATTAGCAAAAATCTTCCTATTTTGCATAAAAATTGTCAATATCTCGAAATCTGTAACATACAAGATGTAATGGCATATCTGCATTGTTAAATAACTTCCAAATACGGCGTCTTGCGAACTTCCCATTGTTATACTAAACACCCGGCTTGTATAATGGTCAAATAACTAAAGATATCTTATTAGCTCAAAGTGATTATGAATGTTGACGTTGATCAAAAGCAAAACTATCATTAATATTCATTACATAATTGCATTGCACTGTTCACATTACAAAGGAATCTGCCGTTTGCAAAGTTTATCAATATTTTGTGACCACAATTTGTCACTAAATAATTCCAGCAGTAAACCCGTCCATACAATTTCAATTATCGACTAATAAATGTTTTCTCGAAACAGTATATCTGCTGAAATATATGATTTTGTAAATTAGTATTAATATTGTTTCTAACATTTTATGTCATTAAATGAACAGCTAGTTTAGAAATAATAGTTTTTAGAGAGTTTTGGAGTTTTTAGATTTTAACTTGATTATTTTCCTGAAATCGTCGTTCCTCCCAATAGCTTTAGGTATATCTGTGGAAAGATATGTGTCTTAAATTAGAATTCGAATTGTTTCTAATGTTTTTTACCATTGAATTCAATTTCCAACTGCTGGTTTGACATAATACAAGTTTTTTTCTTTAAATTGATTATTTTCTGTCTGTAAATTAGTATTCGGGTTCTCGCTAATAGGGTTGCCAGGTCAAAAATTTAGTTTGCAGGATAATGGTCCCAAAAATCCAGGACGCATATCAAAAAACGGTACCGTGTAGCAACTTTTTGATTGCAACATTATTAAGTGCATATAGTGCAATATTGTGAGATTTGGTGCTGTAGAGAAGTTTTCTTACAACCTTACCAAATTTTGTACACTGAACTTCTTCTAACCAATAACAATATTAAAACAATAAAATAATAAATTTTAGAAGATGGTGTGGGCTACCCATCTGCATGGTGGACAACTTCTTTATTGCTAATGTGCACTTCCCTAAAGTTCCAGGACATTAAGCCTCCTGCGGCAGCTTTGCTCCGGACGCAGAAATGTAGTAAACTAAAGCTGAATTTTGAGGCTTTTGGTCAAGTTTGACAACATTAAATATTGGAGATATAATTCTCGATCCTATAGAAACAATTCAGGATAAACGTCCTCAAAAATATCAGTTATCCGCAACAAGAAATAATTGTAGTCTCGAGTGGAAGGATAATATACATAATGGCGAAATAATTCATTTAAAATTACCTTGCAACTACTTAAACATCTAAATACACCCTAATCTTGCCCTGTGGCCAGCGATGCATTAGAAATAACAATAATTGTTGTTGTACCGTAATTTATTTTCATTCCCCTGTTTTAGTATAACTTTTGTGCGTTAAACCATAAATTAGGAGAATGTTAGAAGTGAAATTGTAAGTTATACCGTTAATTAATGTAACCACAATTTAGGTGGTCGTTTAAAAATATTTATTCATAGTAATAATCGGCCTATTATGATTGGTGTATAAAATAAGATTATTATTCCACATATGTAGTTATAATCTAAACAGGAAAAACCGATATCGTTGTTTGTCTACAAATATTTTGTTTTAATATCATTTGTGATTGTGCCGCCTCGCATATTTTAAGCCACACTTATTTTATACTTTAATATACTTTGAACATTTATTAACGCCTTTATGATTTATTTGAATTAAAATAGCCAAATTAAATGATTCTAGCACTATATGATCACTTGTTACAATAAAAACTATAAATACCACAGTCGAATTATCAAAGTTATCATGTACGGATGTTGGTATAGATCATGTTTTTATCTTGAAAAGTGGTTTCAAGCCATAGTAAATAATGAAACACCCAAGAATATAACGTAATATGCCAACATCGAAATACAGATGTGCGTACTGTTTATAATATACAGAATTCAGAATTTACTCACCACCATTCAAGAGATTTGATAACAAACTAAAACCTTCCACTATCCCGAATCGTTCAACATATAATTTCCACCTAACGAAAACTTGGTGTACAATTTCAACGAATTTGTTTATATTTATTTATTTTTTTCGTGCGAGTACATAGGCGCGTGCGATGTTGAACTGAAACGCGCTATCGAGTGAGTTTTGAAGTAACTACATCGAAGCCGCGGTCTAGTGCAGAGGTACCCTTGCGGAAACACATTTCCGCTAAAAAACGACATCGCACATGAACACTATGGGATACATAGAGAGGATACTATAGAGGGGAATATGTATCTGTTATGCAACCATGATATCGTACGGGTTTTGAAAAAATAATTGAAAAAATTGCTCAAAATCAAAATGTGGTTTTGTTGCTGGTTCTGAGAATCTGGTTAGATTATTAAGTAAGTCACTGGGAGGAAATAAAAGAGCATAGAGGGCTATGAGAGAATGTTACTTCCACTGGGTGTCTCTATCTAAATAAGTGCGATTATCCAGCAGCGTGATTCTCGGATGGAATGCTTATCCGTTATTCAAATCGGTTTGAAAATTACGACATAAAGAAACTCACGGATTAAAATAATTTGAATTAAGGAGTGTTTCTTTGTTGCCGATTGAGTACAGGCTGGTGATTGTGTATGTGTGGTTGCCAGTCTGCAAGGTTTATAAATACACGGAGTAGCTGTGTTTATTATTTTTTTCATCCTGTGAAAATTTAATTTATTTACTGTATAAAAATATATGTATCTTAAGAAGTAAGCAGTATGGATATTCAAATTTGAAATTACAGAATCACAATCGTGTACATTTTTCTTATGACGAACTTTGATTTTTATTGTTTGCGTTTTTAGGTATTTATGTATTTATAATATTTAAGTATTTATGTGTTTGATGATGCCTTCCGCGTCCCAACTATTTGAAAAGATGATTGAGTATCATGTTTTGTAAAAGGACAAGTTGTTCTTCAGAAGGCTAAAAAGTGTCATATGTAATACTCATCTTGTAGTTACACCAAAATTAGTGTGACTATGTTCTCAAATCTTTGCTACTAAAGATCATTAATTTTTGAAAAATCTAATTAAACCAAGGCAGGTATTTATACAAAATACTTTTATAAGAACATAAAATTTCTTATGCCACTTAAAATGATCATGTACATTTCAGGCACGTTTTACAGCCGTATAACATAAGAACGGCTAGTCATACGCAGAAGATGAATAGAACCTATTTTGAAGACAATTAAAAGAGCTACCAACATCTTCCCTGTCATCAGCCTAGTTTAGACCAGGGAAACAGACAGACAGAAACAGGCAACAACATCGGACGAATTATATTACTGTTGTGCACAAATCAAATAAAAATTCTGTGGACCAGATCACAGGTCACACAATTTTGCTTATTCTTCAAAATCATTTTTTGACAATACCTTCCTTCCTATAGCCTGGCGATACCGAAATTTATTGAAGAAAATGTAGATCTTGTAATTCCGTGACAACACTTTCAATTCTCTACTACAAAAAAATGTTATACAGTTTGTTCGTACAACAACCGTTTTAACCCAATATACGTTTGGAAAACAGTTCTGAAAATGTGTACAGGGGAAGAAGCATCATATTTTATGATAACATATACAAGAGTTCAATGCAATGCATCTGTAAACTACAGAAGTTTGTTATAATATATATAAAATATTTTTAAGTAGCTTTTTGATATATGATGAACCCATATTCTTCGCTTTTAATATGGGGTATATTTTTTTGCAACGCTTAGCACGTTCGGAGGTGCAAACATCGGTGAACAAAATGTTTTTACAATTTTTATCCGAGTTTTTCGTGATTTCTTTCAGAAGTTTGCAGTGTACGATACTTTTCTCCAGTAGAAAAAAGGTTTTATTTCTTTTAAATACCTACCTTCTTGCTTTTATTGGATTTTTCCAAAACTTCCATCCTTTACTAGCCTACATTTGAATACACAGTTACAGAAGTTGTGTTACGGATCCGCAAAAAAAAAAAACAATATGAGTATTACTACACAAGACATTTCTTAACCTTCTGAAGGACATACATACCTCGGAAATGGTTTTAAACAAGTTCTAACCACATGCTATTGTTTTTCTTACTACGAATACGAATCAACCACGGATCATCAACTTCCTATCACGGCAGCCAGCGGTTTTTGTGAATTCACGGGTGAATATTTCACTTTCTCCGCAAAATGTGATGCAAAATTGCCGGTAATTAAAAAAAGAGAATATTACTGTAATATTACCCGTAGTTTATGGACGGCCGGTAATGTTACGGATAATATTACCGTGGTGTAATATTACCATTAATTAGTAAATATTACCGGTAATTTAACATGTGTAACTTACCGTAATATTACCAAAAGTACCGGTAGAACTACCGAAGCTGTAACTTAAAAATGGTAACTAGACGTAATATTACTAAAAGTACCGGTAATATTACCGCCGCGATAACTTAACAAAGGTAACTTACCATAATATTACCAGAATTACCGCCGCGGTAATTTACCAGCGAGAATTTATGCTTCCGGTAAATTACGGTAATATTATTCAAATTACGAGTGTTATTACCACGGTAATATTACCGTTCTGCATCACTAACTATGCGTATATCTATGCAGGGCCGCTGAGAGAAATGTTCGGGCCCATGACGTGTCTGTGGTCCTGATCCCCTCCCAGCAAAACATAATTTTATTTATTACTGTCAATACTGTACCCTAAAAACCACCTCTAACGTGTGCACTGTGCACGTGTGCAGTTTTTCGTATTTTACAGTAAAACGGTTAAGATTTCGCAACTTAAGTTTCAAACAAAATTATTTTCATAAAATTCTGTACACCAAAAGGTATATTCCAGTTTTTCTTAACTACAGTAGGTCTGAAACTTGAAAGGGCCCCAATGTAGGAGGTTTCAGCTTACAAACCATACTATATATAATGATATAATATTTTTTATTATTTCAGTATTCCTAAACTCGTAATATGCAAGCAACCTCAATTTCCACGCTCCATCATAGAGCAGTATTTCAATATCCATCCTTTCGTTAATAATTCTATATTTATATTTAATTCCGTAAATAATTATAGGTAGTTTTGTATTGAATATTCTTAACGTGCGTTCTGATTAGTGGTAGTATAAGTGGTAGCAAACGAAATTATAGTATTTCTGACCAGACGTGATAGTGAAATATATTAATTTTGCATGTAGTACATCAACATGAGTCACAAGTAAACCTGTGTTTAGGCGATCGTTGTTTGGAACCGCTGTATACAAGAAAAAGTGTTAAATTCCTTTTACGTGTAGAATTGTAGTGATAAATTATTTTTATACAGGAACTGAAATTACAAATTCGTGACCGTTTTGCGTTAAAATACGGAAATCCGCGAACGTACAGGTTGGAGATGCTTTTAGGGTGCTAGAAAAAGCTTTCTTGAAATGTTAAACAAGAAAAGAAACCCGCGAAAACCGCGAACCCCGCGGACTATGATTAATTTAGTAATATTTTTTGTATTTTATAACTTGTTAGCCTGGAATTTTTAGTGAGTTATCTGGAACTATCTGGTACACAGAACACAAATTACACACAACTTTGAAAATTATAATAATATTGGATAGAACTAGGCGTTTTCGATAGACTTTTTTGTGTGCTGAATACGAATCCGGTCTCAAAATTTCCCATATGCCAATCCGGTTCATCTGGTTTCAAACTGATAAAAATACAAAGGTTTTCTTCTAAATTGCAAAGAAAGAGGTCTTATGTGAAGACTCATCAGTATATGGAAAACTAAATGGGAAAGCAAATGACAATCAATGCAGGTGCTGAATATTCAGTGGAAAAAAATACCTCGGCCTGGAATTGAATCAGGAAATATTCCAATTTCTACAGACCTCGGTAGTTCAACTGGGAGAACTCCCGGCCATAAATTGGGAGATTTCTGGTTGCAATCCAGGTCGAATCATACTCACCTGGATTAATAATCATTAATACTTTAAACAGAAATGCAAATTTCCTTTTTTGTCATATAAGTGTGAACATTTTCATCTTCGGATATCAAGATTGTTTGCAATTGTGTTGACTTTCATACATTAATAAACATGTTATCTTTCACAACTGCAACCTTCGAAATAAAATAATCCTCATACACAATCCCACGGCCACATTTTTCTTTTCGAAAACTTCAACATTTCCTCCTTCTTCGGCGACCACCACAGCAATCCACTCTTCGCAATCCTCAAGATTCCCTCCGCAACTCGTCTCCCACCGTACACGATCGGCAGCGATCGCGCGCGCGTTTATTTCAAAACATTCCTACCGGATTCCCGGAACAGAAACGATCCGGCAGGCCTTGACTGCGCACTGCCTCGCACAACTAATCCACCGCTAACCACGATCTCTCGCAGTTCACCTGGACCCGCGCCACACCGTGATGAGAAATAATCTTTAACTTACACAAAACGCGCGAAAACGAACGAAAAAAAAATCAATATTAATAAGAAATAATAACAATAAGAAAATGAGGAACTTTGTGCGCGGACTGTTTGTGATTTTGACGTGCCTGTGTCGATTTTCCCAAAATTTTAACATCGAAGACAGAGACTATGTGGTCCATAGGGGCGAGCAGGGTTCATATTTTGGATATAGTGTCGCCCAACATAAGACTCACAGAATTGGCGGAAAAAGTTGGTGAGTGAAATTTTGAAATAGAAATAGACAAGAGATTGGTGAGCAACAGGTGTGTTGCGCGGTTTTAGTTAATTTTTTGACGTTTCGAGGTTGCTAATCGGTTACTTTTACGCTATTTGATGATGTCAGCGGAATCCTACAACGTTCCTTACCGGTAAAATGCAAACTCCAAGGTTTGTTTACGTGTACGACAACAACCGAATCAAATAGAAATGTAAATTTAAACAAATTTAACGATGCAGCTCGTAATTTTTGTATCCAGGCCGAACGGTGATTTTCAAAACAAAATATAAATTGTAAATTGACTAAATCGACTTGAAAACGTATGGAAATACTACACAACTCCTTTATACTATGTTGGTGTTTATTTTTGTAACAAACAAAGAGGTTTTCAGACCGGTGTGGTCTATTTTAACTCTAGTAAAACTATTACGGAGTTTGTGCCAAAAATACGCTCACGGCTGACCCATACGATTATCTATACGAATCAAATTTCACTGACCTAAGCGGTTTTTAAATAGATTTTGTTCGTGACTGATAACAATTTATGTTATGTAAACGTTTAAAAAAAATCGTAGCAACACAGTAAGCGATTTTCTGTGGCATGTATGTGAATGGCCACTTGTGTGATTGTGTTTACTTAAAATGCGGTTTATTTACATTGAACATTTGAGACGCCGCACCGCGCTTTGCTTGATCCACAGTACAGATGATCACTTACTTCTTCTCATGTTGCTTTCATTAGACGGTATATGGATGAAGAAGTCGTGTTGTTATGCGCATTTGTAATGATTTCTAGCACTAACAGAGATATCACGACAGAATCGCTTATTACTACTGGTGTTTTTGTGAAGAGTTTTTCATGAGAATGCTGTAGATGTGCTGTTTATCTGAAAATTCGAAATTCAAGTGTAAAGTTCTTGAAAACCCTAATCATCTGCTACTATATCACTAAATTCCACAAATTATTAGCTAAGAAATCTAAAAATATACCATAAAGCAACCCTGGCATAAAATTCAGCCGGATAATGGCTTCTATTATATATTTTATATATTATATATATATTTTTTACATTTCTGGTATGAACCCTGCGTCATGTAGATGGCGTTTGATAGATGTCATGATAGGTCAGGTTTGGTAGCGTTGGTTACTTCCTTTCCTTGATATGACAATTTTCCTTAACAGATGTCATAGGCCTCAGTAGCTCAGTTGGTAGAGTATTGTGCTAGCGACACAAAGGCGGTTCAACCTGGTTCAAATCCAGGTTGTGGCTGTAATTTTAATTTATTTATAATTTGAATCCCGCCTGTATATCACCATTTACTATATATTTAAAGAACACACTGAATAATTTCAGAAATAATTTTGAAACATTAACGATTCTACAGCATAAAGTCAAACTCGTAATAACTCGATTTTTGTAACCTTTTTTTAACCTTATCCCGTACCTACATCATTGAATATTTTTAAGTAATTCATTTTTCTAATGCGGCCACATCTCCACCTTTTTAAAATGAACTATCATTTGTTTTCTGAAGCATAATAGTTTTGGAGATATCGATAAAAACATGAATGGACAAGATTGAAAGTTGGGGAAAGTTGTTACACGTTTGAACGTGCAAAGGCTCGTTTCACTGGCTGTTGCGGAAGCCAGAATTATTGAAGACGATTGAAAATTGCCGAATTTACAATGTTTTTTTATGAAATGACTTTTGCACCAGTACTTTTATTAGGACAATTCATGTAAACAATATTATTAAACTTATTATTAATGAAAAGATGTACGTAACATAGTTACTGTTTTATTTCTTTTATGTACTTCAATATTCAATACTGTCATCTGTCATCATCTGCATTTGCAGAACACAACCTCTAACAAAGGGCAATTTTTAGTTTCTGTTTATTATGACTCAAAATTGACTATTTTGGACACAGGATGATGTTATTACATCGAAGCATGTCTTCAAGGCTTTAAAATATAAAAATCAGCAAAGAAGAAGAGGTCTTATTTAATCGCCCCTAAACATCTAACAAATTACCTTTGCAATATGGATCCAACAACATAGTATTCTTTTGTTTCTCTGCTACATATTTTGGCATCTTCGTTTTGTTTATTTGGTTTTGTTGTTGTGGTAACAAACGGAAAATTTTCTCTGAAATTCGGTTGTAGATATTTTCTTTCTGAATTAAATATTAATAGTTCAGGAAAAAAAGAAAGTTCAAGGTTTATTTTGCGCCATTATGAACCATATAGGTCATTGGGTTCAGCCGGTATAAATTCGTAAACATTTAAAAATATCACTTTTTATTTTATCATAATTTTTATCATATATATGCTTAATTTCAAGTTCATGGGTTTTGATTAAATGCTTGTAACTCAAAAGTGATTAAAACCATTTAATAAACAAATGATACAAAAATTCTTAGAATTAACCTTAATATTTAAAAAAATGAAAAATGTACAAGGTGTTATTTTAAAAAAGAATAAGGGTTACCAAATTTCTATAATAAAATAAAATATTAATAATATATTTCAATGATAGCCTGTTTTAAACCAAAATCTTTTTAAAAAAGAAAGGGTTACCAAATTTCTAAACTGAACACTCTGTATAATAAACATTATATTCAAGATAGCCTGTTTAAAACCAAAAACCTGTTTGAAATTGTATAAGTTGGAGAATTATTTGTTGTTCCGGTAATTTTAGCGAACCTTGTATAATCTGTAATTGAATTACTAACCAACTAATGAAAAATTATTTATTCTTTAGCAGAATTTACACACAAATGTCAATCTAATGTTTTCTCTTATTCACTCAAGTTCACAAAAGTTCATGTTTCATGTTTCATCAGTTGATCAGTTCACTCGATAGTTTCTGCTCAAACATAAAATGCACCGAAACATTCGTTGGCTACGTGACTGACTGTACGTGGGTCACTTAATGATCATTCCCGGTCAGAATTACAACGCACTCCTATTACAATTCCTAAACATAACTGTAAAATGCAATAAAATCCAACTACACGTACAATTCCAATAAATCGAACACAATTACCTCTAAATTTAATATAATCCGAACAACGACAATACTCTTACCGGTCGTCATTAATATTCATTCCGCGTAAGAACAACGAGCATTGCTCGATCATGACATAAGTCCACGGTTTTAAGCGCCTGTTAGTGACTTTTCGCCGTAAATTTGTTAGTCACCACCAACCAGCTTAAACGAACAGGTACCGTCGAGCTATGAACTTGGTTGGACGAAAAGAAATAAACATCTCCATTTAGGTGGGTGGTCCATAACAGAGCGCGCGCGATTTTATCTCCCATGTCACAATGAGAGCCAACACAACGCGATACCGAAGAGAAGACGATAAAAAGACCAACCATAAAATTTTTACATCTTCAGTATGATGATTAGTTCTTATTTATGCTGATGGTGGTCGCATACCCTAAAGAATTGGAACCAATACGATTTAAAACATTATAAAATGTTTAGAAGAAATGATATTTGGTGTTTTTTTGTGCCAAATTTCTTACAAAATGTACAATTATTGTTATAATAAGCTGCAAGTAAATTTGTTCTTCTATACTGAGCATAAATCTTAAGGATACTACTAAGCATTAAGACTTCTGCCAACTTTCATTACTTAGTGGAAATACCCATTCATTCATGTGCGTTCGTCATCGCAAATCTTTAATCCTTGCCAACTTTTAATGGTTGGTGATTTATCATGGTTTCTGCAGGTTTTCCGGTTCACTTCGATCCAGATTCTACATTATTATTGTTCTTTTCCAGGAGTATTGAAAAGTTTTTCTTTGATCTTAAAGTAATCTGTGGCCAAAGTATTTGCGTCTAACAATCAATATGCCAGATATATATGTATAATCGTCCAGAACACATTAGCCCATAAAAGTAAATCTGTAACAATTTTTAATCATCTAATATTTTTCCCGCAAATGTCTATTATCCTGCTGTTGGACGTCAAGTTGGTAACAACCATCGCGCAAGTCGTTCAAACGCTCTCATTGGTCAGTGAGAGTCACGGAACAACGTGGTATCTGACTATCGTGACTGCGATGAATATACATTTATTACATATGCTAAATAAAAAATAAATAAACAAAAGAATCAATAAGTAAGGCTGATTAATAATTAAGTGAATATGCAATCAATATTGATTTTTAATGAGGAATTCATTGTTTTATGGCATCAACCCATCTACCCAGTAATGTACCCTTGCTTGCTTTCTTATGGAAATTCACCTAAAACTGTAAAATTTTTTTTTTTTTTTTTTTTTTTTTTTTTTATTTTGTGCAAACACAGAGTGTTTGTGGCATAACACCTAGTCAATGACTAACAAGTTATTTTCATTTAACCTAAACTGATAAAATAATGAGTATTTTTACAATTTTGCCCATTGGCCCAAGTTGTTTTAGTCTGACAGTTTTTACCACTCAAGTAGACGGCGGTTGTTTTCACTTACACTTGTTTTCACTTTTCACATACTGTGAATACACTACGGGTGCTCTGCTTTTAATCACTCCCGCACTAGTTCGAATGGTTTAGTTCTTTTCAGCCGACGCACTAGCGCACTGTTGTCTAGCAGCTGGATGGCTTCAAAGTTGTCGTGGTGGAGTAGACGATCCTCGTGCTTCTTAGCAAATTTTGATATTTCGCTAGTTACCATCTCCATGCAAAGGTCCCGATGAAGACTGGTGTTTTTGATGTACCATGGTGCACCAACAATGGCCCTTAGAACTTTATTTTGGAACCTCTGAATGAGGTTGATATTGGACTGCTTAGTGCATCCCCATAACTGTATTCCATACACCCATACTGGCTTTAATAATTGCTTGTATAGTAGGAGCTTATTTTGCACTGACAGGGCTGACCTCCGTCCCATTAGCCAATACATTTTGCGGAATTTTAAGTCGAGTTCGTTCCGCTTTTTCTTGACATGTACTTTCCATCTAAGCTTGGCATCCAGTGTCATGCCAAGGTATTTCGCTGTATCCGCGTATGGAATATCGTTCCCATTAATGGTTACTGGAATATAGTTAACTCTCTTATTGGTGTAGTTTACATGCGTGGATTTTCCTTCATTTAGTTTGATGCGCCATTTCTTTGTCCAAAGGTTGATTTTGTTTGCAGCTATCTGTAATTTTTCAGTTGCTTCTTCGACACTGTCACTAATCGCCAAAATAACCGTGTCGTCTGCAAATGTTGCCACTGTGGTTTCTCCCGGAACAGGAATATCATAAGTATACAGTAGGTACAAAAGTGGTCCCAATACACTTCCTTGTGGTACTCCGGCATTGATATTGCGTAGCGAGGAGTATTCGTCATCCTGTTTCACCCTGAAGTGGCGATCTTTCAGATATGATTTTAACAGTTCTGTATATTCACTAGGAAGCTGCTGTTCCAGTTTCTCGAATAGTCCATCATGCCACACCTTATCGAAAGCCTGAGCCACGTCTAAAAATATTGCTGAGCAAATTTTCTTTTCTTCAAGAGCCTTTTCTATAACATCGGTAATTCGGTGTACCTGATCGATTGTTGAATGTCGAGCTCGAAAGCCGAATTGATGTGATGGAATAGTTTGATTTTTCTCAAGAATTGGGTATATTCTCTTGATAAGTAATTTTTCAAACAGTTTTGAAATGGTTGGTAACAGAGATATAGGTCTGTAGGAGGCTACATCATTTGGCGGTTTACCGGGTTTGGGTATCATGATGACCTCAGCGACTTTCCAGAATGAGGGCACATATCTTAACCTAAGTGCAGCGTTGAACAAATTTAACATCTTTATCACGGCTTTTCTCGGTAGCTGCTTCAGCAGGGCTCCTGATATCAGGTCAAATCCCGGTGCTTTTTTCGAACTGAGGTTGGTTTTGATTTCGGTCATTAGTTCTTTTGGTGAAATATGGGGTATAGGGTTTGACTCCAGTGCTGTCCAGGTGTCAGACTCGGGAAGTTCAGGGGTATGAGTTTCATTCGGTGTAAATGTCTTTTCCAAGTGATCGGCAAAGATATCGGCCTTATCCTTGTTACTTCTGGCCCAAGATCGATCTTCCTTTCTTATCGGGGGAATTTGCATTATCGGTCGCTTTATGTTTTTGGTGGTTTTCCATAGAGAGTAGTCCGTAGCAGAGTCATTGCTTAGCCCCTCCAAATGCCGACCAATAGTTTGTTGTTTGATTTCTTCGGTAAGTTTGCGAAGTTTCCATACCATATTATTTAGTTCTGTCTTAACTATGGGGTCTCTTGTAGTTTGCCAGCGTTTGCGAACTTTTCTCTTTTTTGCTATCAATTCTCTGACTTCTAAAGGATAGATGTTGCTATTCTTGATATGGTAACTTATTTGGGGTGTAGCTAACCACGCAGCTTCCTGTATATCGCCGTGGAAACTCTGCACTGCGTCTTCCAATTCTTCGGGAGTTTTGAGTGAAACTGACAAGTTGATGTTCTGCTCTAGGCTTGTTTTGAATGCTTCCCAGTTTGTAGCTGTAGTTGTCAGAGTTGGTCTTCTTTCTTTTCTAATTACCGATTGACTTAGAGTTAAGATAATTGGTGTATGGTCAGAGTCAAGGTCTAGTTCCTCGGTGATATCAATGAAGCTAGATGACAGATTTTTAATTACAAAAAAGTCTATTAGATCTGGAATCTTGTTTCTGTCAGTAGGCCAATAAGTTGGCTTACCTGTTGAGTGGACCTCGCATCTGTAGCTTTGGATTGCATGTAGTAATTCTCTTCCCTTTGTTGTAGTTAGCCGTGAACCCCAATATGTATTCTTGGAATTAAAGTCTCCCCCAAGTATGAACTTCCCAGAGAAAGTCTGCAAAAGGTCCAGATACTGTGTTCTCTTAATGTTGTGCCTCGGAGGTGAATAAAGAGCTCCAATCGATATTATTCCACATTTTGTTTTGACTCTAACAGACGTAACTTGAAATTCTTCTTTTTCGATTTTCTCGTCCTCATAATGAGATATATTATTTTTAATTAATACTGCGCTTCCTCCTCTTGCACAATTGCTGGGGTGAATAGCGTGATAGATTGTGAAGTCTCGAAGTTTTAGGTAGGATTCTTTTGTGAAATGAGTTTCTGATATTAAGCAAATATCAATTTTATGTTCAGTTAAAAATGTGTGTAAGGTATTTCTATGTTGTAATAGCCCGTTAGCGTTCCAGGAAAGTATGCGGATACAATCAGCCATTTTTATGGAATTTTTCAAGCTTGTCGAGTCTGGCAACAATGGATTTAGTAACATTTTCTTGTTTATTCAGTTTTTCCAGTATTAATTGCAGTGTTTTGCTGATTTCTGGAAGATTGTTTACGGTTTGGTCCATTTTTACCTCAATGCTTTTTATTTCTACTGGCTTAGAACTAGAGGCCGACTTACCATTTACCATGTTGGCATAGGATTGTTCACCAGATACCTCTTTTGCCTTGATAACTTTTCTGTTTACATGCTTTGTTTTCTGCTGTTCCGGGGGAGAGATTTTCTTAAAATTGGCGTTTTTAATCTTTTGAAGTTCAATCGGAACTACACAACCCCTGTAGTTTGCAGGATGACCTTTACCGCAATTATAGCATTTTGCGGGTTCCTCTTTTGACTTTGTGCAGTTCTGGGTATCGTGCTCCCCAGCACATTTTACGCATCTGGGGTCTTTGTGGCAGTATCCACGAGTGTGACCCCACGCTTGGCAATTCTTACATTGTGGCAACAATTTAGGTTTTTTTAGTGGAGATATTTCGACTCTCATTCTCATTATATCAGTTATTCCAAAGATTTTGTTGATATCTTCGGTCTTGTCGAAAGACAGGATGAAGATCGGTAAAGGATCTTTTGTTTTTCGTTTTAAAATATTAGTTACATCTAAAATTTTATATTTTTTTCGCTTCAGATCTTCAATTATCTTTTCCTTACTGCAGGTTTTATGCAGTTTTTTTACTACCACTTTAATTGGTCTATCTTGCTTATTTTCGTAAGATGACCAGTTTAGTTTTCCTTCCTCGAGAAGGTTGGTGATCATCTTGTAATTGTCGATTGCATCAACATTAACTTTTAGTACGCCACTGTTTAGTAACGTTATTTTATACTTGTTCTCAATTTTGGTATTTAGCAGCTCATATACTTGCTCATATTTAGTCACATCGTATATCATTATCGGTGGAGGTTTGTGTTCTCTCACCTTCTTTTCCTGTGAGTTTTGTTGTTTTTTATCTTGATTTTGTTCTGATGAGTGGCGTGGAGGGGTTATAGAAGAATCTGAGCAAGTCGAAGTATCCATTTTCTTCCTCTTAGTAGTTTTCTTAGTAGTTAAAATGAAAAAAATTGTATTATGCTAAAATTAACAATTTATGTGTTTTGCAAAAAAATCATAAGAAATTACATTTTATCGGGCATTAATGGCCAAAGGCCATATGCTGATTACAACTTTATTTGGTAAATATGTCATCCTCAATAAATGTTCACGTATAAAAGAAAATAATGTTGTTTTTATTGAGGTTTGTCGGTTAAAAAGCAATCTGATGTGACCAGGCACATGACTTTATCATACTATGTATAAAACTAAAATAAAACTAGTTAACTTGGATTTGACAGATATTTTGATACTATTGACAGTAGGTATTGGCAAAACATCAGCGTTTGACATTACCTACTGTCATTAGAATGAAAATATCCGTCAAATCTTGGCTAGTTTTATATTAATGGAGGCACGATCGATCTCGATCAAATAGAATTTGCTCATGTAGCTAAAGTAATATTTATTCCAACAAATGTCATAGACAATAAATTAGAGGCTTTATAAGCCAGTTTACAATTGTAATAAAGGTAACTGTAAAAGTAATTAGGATTTTTTCTTAAAAATTGCCATTTTGTCTTTAAAGAAGTAGAATATTCTACATATTATTCATTTCTTGTATCGACGCTAATATCAATTATTATATAGGCGTCACTTTTTTCCATTTGTTTTTAAAACTGAATGTCCTTCTGTGTAATACTTTCCATATGGACCAATTCGTTGTCTGTAAAATTCTTTAGGCATTTAGAAGTTATGATATATAAAAAATTGGGAAATAAAAAACAAGTGAAAGAATTCGGAAACGTTACCAACACTAGAATATAAATACAAGTAGGTACAACAATTAAAAATAATAAACATTAAATGATAAATAAATGAAGAAACAAATAACATCATATAAAACTTTTTATAGATTTTTTAGAATTTTGAGTTCTGAGTAAAATATTGTATATGGATTAATTGATTTTCCTTTTCCTAAAGAAGTTAGACCTGTTTCAAATACGGTTTTGTTGATATTTTAGACGGCTGTAACTTTCTAATGTGTTCAAAAACAAATATGTCCATCTACAAGTTATTACTCAGTACGCGATTTGCTTTTTAAAAAGTTTTTAAATAGTATTAATATTATATCTTGTAGGTATATAGACAACACAATATATTTTATATATTACACAGGATGTTGAACTTTGTCTTCCCCAAAACGTTTGTTCAGATATTAAATGTCACTCTGAGTAAAAAGTTTCATATTGACTTGTTTGTTTTCCTTATTACTTAAAAAGTTATAGCCGCTTGAAATAATAGCAAAGCTGTATTTTAAACAGCTCTACTTCTTTACGAATTGAAAACCAATAAGTCCACATGAAACTTTTGACTGAGAATGACATTTACTTGCAGACATTTACCTAATTATTTATTTTTATTTTAATATTTTTAATTTTTGTGCTTATTTTAGTTACTGTTATTGTTTTTATGGGTATTGATTGTTTTTTCTTTGTTTTCGCATTGTTTGGTATGTATTTTATTAATCAGAATAACATCTACTTCCTCATTTTTTTTTCTGAAAAAAAGTGGGAATATACAGGGTATATTATATACAGCACAAATGTATACTTCCATTAGATTCGTGCCAGAAAGCAGATATTTTTCAAATGTTTCTACACTATAAATCTGGCTGTTTCATATTATTAATGTCCTTATTATTGATGTGTCAATTTCCCAGATATGAGTGCCCAAATGATATCATAGTTTAGTTTACGGTAGCTTTGCTACCGTTGGCATTATGTTTATCAGGAATTGTTATTCATTATTTTATTTGTAAGCTGCATGTTTGTACTCTGAGTAATGTTACTTTGTGTCAGATGGGGGACCCATAATAGACTCAGCATTGACAAATATTTGTGAGAACGATCTAAAATGTGGTGAATCTCGACACGTATGTGCGTACGAAACGTTTGCGGTTTATTTTTAGGCAATTTATTAGGGGATATGGCTCAGTAGGAACTTGGCCGGATTCTCATCGACCCGAAAAATCGTAAATAATTGTGGTTAGTAAATACTTCTACTGCGGTTAGTTTAAACGACCAAATCAATTCCAATGAGGGTTGCGAAGCCACCCTAATTTTTTATTTACATCCAAGTGGTTACTTATATCACCAGCATATTCTTTAATGTGATTTATGGTGCTAGATTGGCATGGGGGAATATAATAGAACAAGGGGTCCCCATCTTTTTGAGAATTCATACTCTTTTTAGTATCTTCCTATATGACTAGTCCTTTTTTATCATCCACTTCAAAGGCCCCACCCCTTACCTTAAATCATACGCTTATCAAAAAACCATTACCGAACAAAGAAACAACTAACGCATATCCCTACACCTTCAGTTTCCATATATCTCCGAATTTCAACAATGGAAGGGGCCCTAAACGTCAGCCTTGCGGGACCCCCAATCACGCACACCTGTCCACACAAAGGTCCGTGCGCTCGCAAGCCGCAAGCCTCTTATACACGTTGGCTGTTGGTCAATGCACTTCGGCTTTAGTACCTTGGGCCAGTATGCATCAACCTACGGCATTCCATCCCACAGTTCGAACGGTCCGTTTGTTCCTTTTTTACACACTTGGAACCTCTTTTCATTTGTACGACACAAGCCGGTTGAAAAGAACTGACTCGCCTTCCATTTCGCTTGCTTACCTGTGCCGCAGCTTCTCTCATTAGCGGAGTAAGTCTTATTAAGGTGAGTAAGCGTTCGGGAGCTGAAGAAGTCGATAAGGTTCGATTTGATTGGTGCGTATCATGAATAAAATATGAAGGCTTATGTATATGATGGTTAGGATCTGGTGTATACGTTGTGGAGAGGTCTTTTTTTGGACTGGTGGCTATCTAAGCACAAGCTAATGGCGGTTAAGTGCAACAGACAAGAGACGTGACTATCGTTAATTGTTATCTGGGGCTTATATATTATATGGTTAAGTTGACTTAATTACATAACAAATACCTCCGTTGGCTTACGTCGAGGTTCTTTGGACGCGAGGTACGTCGTGTCGCTCATGTGGCTATTTGCATACCAGCCTTATCGGAGTTATCAGAAAAATAAATTGCCTTCTCGCATTTGATTAGTGTTGCATTATTAGTCGCTATCGGTTGGAAATTTCCACTTGACAAGCTAATTTTGTGCGGAAACAATAAACTGTTGCCTGAAACTGTTGTAAATTAGGGACATGCTTGATGATATTTACTTAAAAAAATCATTATGGTAATAATGAATTTTTTGAAGTGAAACTTCTTTTGCAAGGGTTAAATGCAGTTGCTAATGTGACAAAAAGAACAAACGTCCGGTTGCTAAGATAAATAATATAAACACATGAAACAAACGATAAAATCAAAGGAGTCTTAGATAAACCAATTTTTTCCTAAATCGTGGGTTCGAAATCACGTAAAAACGATAAATAATTCAAACTAACTTCATAGGTAAAACCTTTCAATTTTTTATGTTCTATTTTGGAAGGTAATTTTCATAAAATAATAATGTATACCAAAGCAAAAGAATGTCGTTTTTTAATATTTTATTACTATTATACTTTCCAAAATACAATACTACGTCAGAAAACCACTGTAAAAATTTCATATCTCTACAACGCGTATTAACGCTAGGTTTCCGAACCTACGGTATGCTTCCGCCGTAGGCGAGCGTGTAATCATGCGAGGAATTTATATCCGTTATGTGTGTGTCAAATATGTCGTTTTATCTACGACTCATAAATCCATTTTATGTCAATTTTTTAAAATGTGTTTGTCAATGGTGGCGAGGCGAACTGTCAAATAAATGTCATCCACGTAGGTTTTGACAGACTTTGACACTAGTAGAACGAACTGTCGATATTATACAACGCTAGTGTCATTATGTATCATGATGGGAATTATATAGTCATAGATACGTATGCAATTACCTTATTATATGTGAGTCGTAGATAAGAAAATTTACCAGAATGTGCTAGGATTTCCTAGATACTAGAAAACTTAACAGATGTCCTTACTTAAAGTGTCATAAATACTATAATAAAAGCTAATCTGAATCTGAACGTAAAAGTTGTGGATAGTTTTTGAGAAACCCAATGTAAAAACCCAAAAGTACAAAAAATGCATAAACTACCACTCAATTCACAATCTTCGTCTACATATTAAACGGAAGATAACACACCAGCATCAGAAATAACTTATTTGCGTTTTCTTTCATTTTGGCAGTAATAAAATTGGCCTTCAATTATTGTATTTTTGACAAATTAGGTAGGTAATTAAAATCAATAAATTGAAAAACAGTAAACTCAAAAGTTTATGGTATATACAAGTTTTTCATTAATTTAGTAAATTCTGCAGTCACTCTTGCAACACTGATAGCGACAATTGCTGCAGTCAAAATGTCAGATAATTAAGCACAAATAGAAACTTTTTAATTTTTACTTAAAATAGGATTTTGTAATTTGGAAATCACTTTTTAGCAGTCGTTATACAGGGTCCTGCAACTAAGCTCCCGTCTTCTGTAGCTCACTTACTCATTAAGCTAAGAGTTTGACATTTTGCAGGCTGGCCCTGTACTTCAAGGTACAATTCAAGAAATTATTTTTTATTATACAGAGTGTTCCAAAAATGTGCAACGCCATGGTAATATATTTTTTAAATTGCATGCTATACATTTTTCTACACATTTGGAAGCCTTTTATGGTTGCCTACATATCACCAAAATTTAATTGAAATCGGTTGAGTGACTGCAGCGGAAAAAAATAAAAACCAAAAAAATTGATTTTGCATCGTAGGCTTTAAAAATCAATAAAAACCACAATATGCACCTCGTTAATAAAATTGTGCGACGTGCTTATTAAGTTAGATGTAATAGTCTCGTTAACCAAGTGACATTGATCCAAATTATACAGGGTGACCAAAATCGAGTGTCAAACTTGTCAAACTTCAAAGCGCGCTATTGTTCTTATTTTAAATTGGAACCCATATTTTTTTTAGGTGAAACGATGCGGAATTAAAGAATAAATATTGTTTCTGAATACAACCCCATCACAATTCCCAATATTTTAAAAGTTATTCACCAAAAACTCATTTTTCAACGTTTCCAACGGCAATTTTAGGTAATAAATATCGTACGTGGCATTGAAAAACAATTTATTACATAAAATATAACGCAGAGAGGTATTTTAGATTTGAGTGTACTTAATTAAGTAGTTATTCAATTGCTAAATTTACTGCAAAATTTACCTATAGCCACATTTCCGTCCTTACCGCTATAAATACCTGATATAAATTGTTTTTCAACGCCACGTACGATATTTATTATCTAAAATTGCCGTTGGAAACGTTGAAAAATGAGTTTTTGGCGAATAACTTTTAAAATATTGAGAATTGTGATGGGGTTGTATTTAGAAACAATGTTTATTTTTTAATTCTGCATCATTTCACCTAAAAAAATGTATGGGTTCCAATTTAAAATAAGAACAATAGCACGCTTTAAAGTTTGACAAGTTTGACACTCGATTTTGGTCACCCTGTACAATTTGGATCAATGTCACTTGGTTAACGAGACTATTACATCTAACTTAATAAGCACGTCGCAAAATTTTATCAACGAGGTGCATTTTGTGGCTTTTATTGATTTTTAAAACCTACGATGCAAAATCAATTTTTTTTTTTTTTATTTTTTTCCGCTGCGGTCACTCAACCGATTTCAATAAAGTTTTGGTGATATGTTGGCAACCATAAAAGGCTTCCAAATGTGTAGAAAAATGTGTAGCATGCAATTTAAAAAAATATATTACCATGGCGTTGCACATTTTTGGAACATCCTGTATAATAAAAAATAATTTCTTGAATTGTACCTTGAAGTACAGGGTAAGCCTGCAAAATGTCAAACTCTTAGCTTAATGAGTAAGTGAGCTACAGAAGACGGGAGCTTAGTTGCAGGACCCTGTATAAATCACTCTGTATAATTAATAATTATAAGGGAGTGTTTAGAGGTTGGAGTTGGATAGGTCGTCAGATAGGTATCTGAAATATAAACGTAAGTAACTTTATTAACGTTAGCTTTCGTAACATTGAAATACGCAACGTGTCGTGCAAATTACACATTTTTATTCACATCACGATTAAATGGAAGCCTATGATTAGATTATAAAAGCGTGTAATACCATGTGGCTAATGTTGGCCCATTAGAGTTATTAGATAGCACCATGAATATTGATAATAGAAGAAGAATGTCTCTGTTTTTTTTATCAAAATTGATTTAGTTCGGGCCTTTGCAATACATTATGGAAATAGCACAACTCAGCCTCGTGTCATAGCCATTAAGGTCTCCTGAGTCCCCCAATAAACACATTTGTGTTAATAAATTAGTTGGTTTGATTATTATCACTTTATGTTCTCTACGTTGTATTAATAAAATCCAGGCTATTAACTAGGATTAGGCTGAGGTTTACTTGGGGTGAAGCTTTTAGAGAGCAAAAAACGGCTCAATTACACGAATAGTTTATTTTATCAACGGCCGATCTCATACGCTGACGACACCTCCCTTTTACTGCTGTAAGCAATCTCAATATCCATGACATGTGTTACCAAATAGTCCCATTGTTGGCATGCCAGTTGCACATGTATACATATGATAATCAGATCTGTACAGTTTCATTCCCTAGTAACTCGATCCGGCCACGTCTGCTCTCTCCGGCACAAAAAAGCGCAAATCCAAGGAAATCCCACTGTTCCCGAGAACGCCGGTAACACGATATTTCCTCCAGTTTGACGCCATGGCATTTTTCTCGCGTTTCCTCTGGCCTGCCCGCCTCTTGATTTCGATGTACCGTTTCTGTTCTCAGTTAGAATTGAAGGTAGTGTGTATGGGTATGGGTAGGGGAATGCCAATACTGGCAGCAGTGCATAGCCGTGCTGCCGGTACAACCTGAATAAGTTCACACCGCTCATAAGGTCAGGAAAAGGTCGCGAATACAACGCCACCTAGCGCGAACCACGCTGTCATAATAGAATTGTGCACCGTTTTGTTCACCGGGCTATGCGACGCTCGCCGACGGTCATAATGGAGTACCTCGACCGTGAAATGAATACGATCCGTTAATGGGGTTTTTGAAATAAAAAATATGTGACGGATGATGATTCATTTTTATGGTCTCCATGATGGTTTATGGCTGTCCTGCCAGAGAATATTGGAGGATCTCCATCGCGAAGAGCTGGAAGATGACTGAAGGATCATTCCTATACTTCTATTAACTGTAATGGTGTTGTAGTTCCAAAAGAACATTCATATGTATGGAAGTAGTCTATGTCAAGGAACTAATGACCAGATTTGGGATAAATCAAAGCCTAACCACATTTTGACATACACTGATGTAGGCCAATCTTTACTTTCACCACCTCCACAAGTTTCGTGTGTTATCGTGTTTTCGTGTTTTATCTTCATCAACAATTTTAACATCTACAACAAAATAGTCAAGAGTGAAGTACTATATGGAGTAGAGTCATGGAGGTGGTCAAAGACAGACATAATGAGCTTACAAGAGTTTGAGATGGACGCTTTGAGAAGATGTTGCTGGTCATGGAGACTGGATAAGGATAACAAATGCCAGAATTGTGGAGTTCATGCACTTGAAGGCAAATGAGTAGGTGGAGGGGGAACAGCACATAAAGAAGCAGAAAAGAGAAAACTCATTTGTTATGTCCTAGTAAGGTTTCTTGTGAAGGCATAAAGACGATAATGAGCGAGAGGAACTCACGTTATGGGGTTATGTTGAGTGCTGGAAGAAATGGGACAACGTGAACCGACGTTCTAAAAGGAACGATATATGTATAATATGGTGGAGATAATTGCAGAACCTCCAGCAACAAGGAAGTATATGTACATGGTGTTCCCCGCTGGATTCAAAATACAGAAGAAATCGAAATACATGTTCCTTCCATATGGAAGAAAACCCTACAGGCTGTTCCACAACGCCGAACCAACACAAAATTGTGTTTTTTTTGTTTTAAATGGAACACGTATTGTTGTTGTTGATTAACATTTGTATCTTAAACATTTTAATAACTTGTATTAGGTTATTGTCAAGTGCTTCTGAGATATTGCGAGAGTAATGTCAAAAAAGTGCATTTATAAAAAACTAACATTCTTATGTAACTAATATGGATTAGATAGAACATCCTGTATATCTGGACATAGTTCGCAAGATTAATAACCAGAGTTCTTAATTCGGTCGAGCTATCGTCAACAGCTAAAAAGTTATTTATCATCTAATTTGCTGTTTTTAACAGAGTTTAGTACCTACCAGCAGTCTACTATTTTGCCTCTAGCTTGAGACATCGTCTATATTGTTTCTTTGGCAGTACCAAATGAACCCACAGATATACCACGTTGTTTCTTTAGGGTCTTTATTGAACATTGTTGTACGAAAATCCCAAAATATCTAATGAAATTTCTGCGCATGAGTGGTTTGTAAAAAAATGCGCAATGATGTGTTATAAAGCGACGTTTTAATACATTTTGAATTTTTAGGTTTTTTTTATATAAATTGCTTAATAACATGGGTAATTATTAGCCGTAGTCATGGTTACGGTTTCACAATGAAAAAAAGTCTGATGTGACCAGGCACATGACTTTATCATACTATATAGCAGTGTCAATACTGTCAATATAATCAATATCTATCAAATCCTGGCAAACTAGTTGTAATGCAGATACGAGCGATCTCGATCAAATAGAATGTTTAATGTGTGTAGACGGGTTCAGTGAGATTTTTTTGTACCTTGGTCAAAAATGTTCAGGAGACCCAAAAGGACGTATGCTACGTATGATAAAGTAAATAAAAAATGTCAATTATGCCACCGAAAACGGTGTCACAATGTGTTCGTTCATTATGAAACCATTATGACCCCAACGTGGAAAAGGCATAACGTAAATGATAGATATATTTTTCTAAAAAAATTCTAATAGAATAATACAAAATGGCTACCAAAACAGTTTTTAAGGAAAGCATGGTTCCCGCTGGGTTTTAGAGAAAAGGTATCTTAATACTAAGTTGTAGATCATAAAAGTTTCTACCATTTACGTATTACACAATTTTTTTATAGATTAATAGTTTATAAGTTATGGCAAGTTTTATTCACACAAAATAACTGCTACAGCTTGCAAAAGGTCGGAGAAAGTTTATTTTACATAATAATACGTAATAATTTAGTAATCGACATCATCGCAGTACCAATAATGTAATCATTATACGGTTCCTGTTGGAATCCCAATTCATCAGGATTACCGAAATTTACGACAGTCGAGATAAAAATTGGAAATTTTGATAGCATAACGGCTCGGTATATTGTATGTTTACCAGCCGCATAACACGTCAAATGGCTCTTGAGATGTCTGTGTTAGTATTGTGATAGACATATCAAATAATAAAAATCAACTACTCCGCGCTATGAAGAGTATTATATATTAACGATTCTTGTTTATGTGTGCTCGTAAAAAATCATTTACCCGCACGAAGCGATAAATGTGAGACATTCTGCCGTCGTTATCGGTCAGATTCTTACAACTTTTCAATATTCCCCCGCGGCTATGAGCATTTTACAGCTTCAACACAATTTCGGCTGCAACGATAACGACTATAAAATTTTAGGTCACCGTTTTATAGACTCCAATAAAACCGATCGAAATGTATGAAAATAAGTATTATTATTTTTGAGTCTTTTTAGTTCGTTGCTATTTTCGAGCATTGCAGATCGAATAAATTTAACGGTGTGGATTTTGGCATTTGGATTTATTTATTTTTTCTGGTCTATGTATTTTTAAAACCGTTGGGAAGTTGATTTCTTGCCAATGATCTGCTATATAGTCCGCGTTCTCATTCGTATGAATGAGGGGATTCGTTACTACATACTATCGTGAATTGTTGACTTTTGTGAACATACAACAGCGCTGATAGTGAGTAATTGATAGTCTAATAGGTTTCGCTGCCAATGATACAGCAAATAGCTGGCGCTGGTTGTCTAAATAGGACGGATAATTGTTGTTTTGATTTAATTTATTATGCTCGTGTCTGTTACACTGTACCTAACGATAACACTTTATTTCATTCTGGCGTAATATAACCGAATTACTGGACTGGTAATTAAAGACTGGTGTAAACAAGTGTCACAACCGCTGCACTTGGATATCCATTTTGACGGAATTATCACTTTAGGAGTTTAGGAAGTTATTTATAAAATTTGGCGTCAATATTTTGAACGTGGCGTTGTTTTTCGGTCAAGGTTACTTCATTGTGGAAACTGGTCCATTCTGAAGAAAACGTATCTAAATACATTCCTATAATATTAACTTTATCACGGCTTCGTTCGCGTGGATTTTTGTATTTGGTACAGTGAGAAAAGAAACAGTTTGATGTTTTATTGTAACAAGAAGTGTTTATTGCTAAAAACTAAACTCAAGACAACGAAAATTATTTTTTTTTTCAGAAGAATGCAATTGCCAATTTAGAACTGACCTCAATCCATTCTCAGCCACTTATTGTCAATAATAATTAAATTGGTGTTTTAAATTCAGGTTCTATCCAACAAAACGAAAAAAAAAAACATAATTGAACCAAAAAGTGAACGTAATGATTATTCTATAGGAGAAAACAAATGGACGTAGAAACCATCGTACTTTTTGTTTATTACATTTATTAGCGTATTTTTCTAAATTCAATTATGTTCAAATTGTTGTACTTTGAGTAACAAAATTTTCGAGCAGAAGACAATTGAAAATGGTAAAATATTGATAACTCTGGGTAAAGTGCAATGAATGGAAAGTGATTTCTATAGATATCTTTGCGATGAAGATGAATCCTATTTCATAAGAGGTTAAAAGGGTATCACATAAGGTTTTCGAAGATATTGTCAAAAGATTATCAAAAATTATTTCGTTATTTCGGCAATGTTTGTGAATTTATCGCCATGGAACCCAGTGTCATAGAAACTTCAAAAGGGTCTCAACATAAATCTTGGTACTTTTACCCAATAAAGTTTATTTAGGGTCGCTTTTTTCAAAATGTCCCTTTTTTTAGGAATTGTCTATTAGTATCTACATATTTATTGTCCTTATTTGGTCCAAACAAAATTTTAACTTACTGATAGATACTTATTACATACCACAATAAATATAAGTTATAACATTAAATTAATATTATTAATAATAATAATAATAAGTTAATATTCATTAGTTTGTCAACATCAATACTCAATTTGCGCAATGTTTTCTTTTTATCTCACAAAACAACACATCCGACTCCGTTGTAATTTCACTGCTTTGCTTTGATAGTGTTTATGAATTAGGTAGCAGTCAGAAGTAAATAAATTTTTCAGCTTGACTACCAAAATTTTTCTGGTAATCATATTGACATTCAATTGAAGAAAATCTATGGTTGCAATAATGTGCTTATGAGCAAACAATTTATTGATTTATGTTTATTTTTATCCTGTCATAGATTAAAACCTAATTAAATTGCAACATCATGTAGAATTTTTTATTTTTTATCATCAGTATTTATTGAGCTCTGAAGAAACGAGCAACATGGTTCGCGAAACGTCAGCATTTACGAATCTTCACACACGGCATACCCCGGAAGCAGTTTATTTTCGAATTTTTGATATTTTCATTTTTGTTTGTTTTTTAATCTTTAATGGATTCTGACAAAATAATTTGCTTTCTTTTTTAGACCGTAGCTCTAAACTTTGGATATTTTGTTGTATTATTCAGGCCACTGAATTAGAACATTTGTTTACTGTCTTCTTGGAACTCAAATTATGTATTAGTATTTCTTCATAGCTTCACCACACAATTTAGCATTTAGGTGATCGCTTAATAGTCAGTATAAATAAATAAGTTCCGTCATTACTTTCTGTATTTTGTACAAAAAAAATTCAAAATACTGAAGAAATTATGGTAAGGAAAAGAGTTACATTATTTAAAAAAGAATTGAATAAAGCTAAATAACGGTACGCTACTGTGTAGAGAATTTTTTTTGAATCAAATTTTAAAGAGCTGATTTATCAAATTGATTTTTTTCTTACAAATCAAATGAGTTAAGTATAAAAAAGTCGATATAAAGTTGACTTTAAGGACTAAAATAACACAAATTACCCAATTAACAACAACAAAAATATGTGTACTGCAAGAGGCTTAAAGTTTATAATTTACTTCAAAGAAACCCATTCCACATATTGAATTTGAAATAAAGAATCTACAATTTTTGGTATAAATAATTTGGTTTTGGTCAGCACCACAAGAACGTAACATTCTGTGTATCTAACCCAACTCGGAATCACATGATCATACAAATATATATTTTATAAAAGATACACACCATTTTTCAACTGACTTTTTTAATTTTCTGATCGACAAATCGACATCTGCTTCTTATTTCTAAGAATTTGGTTAATAAACGTAGAGAAAAGTTTTACTACAGTGGGTTCCGAGGTTCTCATCAGCTGTCATATTGTTCCGAGTTCTTTTTGGCGGTGTCGAAACAACTAAATAATATCAATATCAAAATCAGTATCTTCTTAGCGCTTGGTTTTGATAACTTAGTCCTGAAGATGCCTCTTGCAACAGAGCGCGAAACGTCGACTACTTCAAAGTCCTCAACGCGGTTTCCACCCGGAAATCAATATATCATTGACTCAGACCGCGGAAGTCTACAATTTAGATACAACTAAATAATAATTGTGGACAAACTCCTGTTCAAGTTAACAGAAAATGCACTGGAAGGAAGAAAATTATTGTCGAATTACTCATCGCCTGAGAATTGCATCTTAAGTCTTAACCTTCTCAGCCACGGAACCTTCATCTAGCATTTTTATCACAATAGGTGCCGCACCATTACAGCTACTGGATTATGTAAAATATCAAAGTACTGCTTACATATAACATTATTAACTATCAATTACCATAATCTCTTACGAAACATCCCACAACCAGAAACGGCTTTGAAGTGAATCCAGCACTGCGAGGATGTTTTGATTCCGCTCATGTAAAATAGGCCCCACTAGATTCCCCAGCGATTAACCAGAGCCATATGCGCTCCCTTTTAGAAAAGCTCATTCCTCAGTCAATTCCGTATACATCAGTGGTGGTAAGCCTCTTGGAAATCGAGGTCGGCCGCTTAGGCGTTCCACAGTAGCCTAAGCTGCGGCAGTAATATGTGTGCTCAATTAAATACCATAATGTTCGATGTCACGACACCGAGGCTTGCTGGAGCGGCACCAGAGTTGCATGCCGATGTAAAATTGCGTGCGATTTCCATTCATGAAAGCGCTCGGAGGCACCGCATGAATGAAATCGCGACATTTTTCCATTCATCTATGGTTACGGTTCAAGGTCTAGGTCGGGAACATGAGAGAGAGATTTGCTCAACGCCGATCTCTTGTAGAAATTAACATACAATCACGTGCGATGGCACGCGGAACAGGTGCGCTTTGGAAAAGAAATTTCGCAAGGACCGTGTTGGTAGGTGTATTGAAAGAATTCAAAAGGAACTGCCTGTTTAAATCGTTATAGACTGGAGGTGGGTGGGTGCCACTCATGAGTGATGCAGATGAAGAAAGTTGAAGAAGTTATAGGAACGTATTGATGGGTGTTATCATGCTGAAAAAGAAAGGTTTCTTGTTGCAGAAAGATGGAGAAACTACCTCTTCTTGCATTAACATAATATCAAAATGAAAAGGTTCCTGAACTTTTCTAAGCATGCTAATTCATCATTTCCACGCTCGACCCCCAGCAAAACTAAAGAGAGACGAAAGATGCCTAGTCATGTTTGACAGAGAAAGACAGCGCAAAACGAGAGATAAATTATACTATGCGCGCTGTCTTTTTCTGTCAAACGGGGCATGGTATCTTTCGTCTCTCTTTAGTTTTGCTGGGGGTCGAGCGTGGAAATGATGGATACCCAAAATGCCTGGTTTAGACACATTTCAAACTTTTATGGATCTCAAAGATTTGAACACAATTCCGAGAAAGATTATAGAACATGTCAAGAACATGACATCATGACATTAATAACAAAATAGAGAAATCTGAAAGTTTGTATCATATCATCGAAAAAACGAGGAAGGCAAAAAACAACATCTAGAAAACAGTACTTATGTGAGAGTGGGTTCCTAGTCGGCCCTTAGTGTAATCCAGTGCATGGAAATGATGTTCCTGCTGGAAACCACGACAAGGGATAGGACAGCTCAACAGAATGCAAGAGCAAGCACCTGTGTACGCTATATGGTAGCAAGAAGACGGGAAAAAAAGGAAAGGCAAAAGACCGATGACCATCATGAAAACGCTTTTGGATGAAATGGGACTGAATAAACAATTTCCAAACATAGTTGCAATGAACAGCAACATCTTTATTCTAGATCTGAGAATGAAGAAGGAAGACTAAATGCAATACAGTTGTCAAAGATATGATTATCGAGTATGTCATCACTCGTCACTTTTTAGGTGTTCCTGAACCTAACACACCCTCCTTAATACAGTGCAGGCTTCACATTATGTACACTGGTCCGTATTTCAGCAGTGTGTCGATGTTACAACCATGTACATACGAGTTTTTGTTACTCTGGTCGGCCGCTAAGTGCAAAAAGTTCTCCGTTTACGCTGCTTACTCATATATATGAAATTTATTATTTGCGAAACCATCTTTTAATGCTTTGAATTCGACTATAATGATTTATATATTTCTATTTATTAGTTTAATGTGTAATTAATTAATGTAATTCTTACATTGCAATGTAATTGTGTTTTTATTAAATATAATTTATTATATAACGAACGAAAATCTCATTTCAAGATATTGCATAAAACACAACAAACAACCTATACAAACTTATTGCATCTAATAGTCGCAATCTTTTTTGCGTTAATAACTACAAAAATAAATTTCTTGTTGTGAATATTTTTACTGAAGGTTATTTCAGAACTAATATGTATAAACATTTATTCACAAAATAGCAATAAATTAATAAAATTAAGTTGCTTTAAATTTGTATTTATGGTAACTTGTGCTTTACTGGTGTTTTCGAGATATTTAGCTTCAACGATATTTTGCAGTGTTTAACTTAATAACCAGAAAGGAGTATATATTTTGTAGAGCATAAATACCTATGTATCATTACATTTTTTTAATATTATTATTTTGTATTCCCTCTATGTCCAAAACTACTACAGACTTGAGATTTGAAAAAAAATTTTGTTTTTACGGTATTGTATTGGGTAAGTGTTTAAGGAATTTTATGCAAATATTCCAAATTAATACAGAAGTTTGGTGATGGCAGATGACTTGGCTAAAAGCCATTAATCATTATTGACATAATAACCTAACTTTTTAAACCAACTTTCAATATTCTTCAGTAATGAGTTAATTATTTTTAGGGAAAATTTTAATAATTCGAATTATGAATGAACAAAAGAAGAAATCAAACTGTTTTTTTTTTCTAGAAAGTAGAAAGTAATAAGTTTCATATGGATTTATTGGTTTGGTTGTACCTTCAGAAGTTGGAGCCGTTTAAAATAATTGTTAATAATTCAAACGGTTGTAACTTATTAATGAATTGAAAAAGCAATTTGCTTTCTAAAAAAATATTTTGCAGAAGAAACGTAGGACAGCCTGTATATATTATTGCTATAATTTTAATTATTTTGGTTGTCAAGCATGTATTAGATATCATGAAAGATAATTGAAACATTAACTGCTGTAAAGTAAATACAGATATATTTCCATTGTCCTTCATACAAAATACATGGTCCGTCCTAAATATAAATTTATATTAAATTTAGAGAATTTATTTTACATTTAGTGAATATATTTTAATATTACAATTCTGAAATAGTCTATATTCAGTGATAATCCTCGGCAACAAGATGATTTGTGCATTTGCTTACTTACTATCTTAAGCCCGTCATCCCACTGCTGGGTAAACGCATTTACTTACGTAATAACTATGTATATTAGATAAAATAAATTTAAATAATGTGTCGTGATATTACGCAATATCATAAAATGAGATTTTCGTATTCTATTATAAAATTTCATGTTTATTAATATTATTATAAAAGTAATTCTATATTTAATTAAATGCACTAGTCGTAAATTTAACTGTAGTGGTCATAATACATTTATTACATTGCAATAAAGGTAACACATTAACGAAAAGATCGGACACGCTCAAAATAAACTAAATCCCGTTACATTACCTCCATCGAAAACCCACCTCGTGACGGACAACTTTTTGCGAAGCGGCCGGGTCGAGGGAGCAGAGTACACGAATATATAACCGACATACTATTTTCGATACGAACATGCTTATTTCTATGACTGTACATTAAAATAATTATGACTGAATATACCTAGATACGAACATCCATAGAACAACAAACAGCTGGAAATAACTACGATATAAGTAGGGAAATGTCATTGTAAGCGAAAGCCGAGAATAGTGGGGTATCTTCAAGAGAAGCAACTTACACCTTACTTCGGTAGACAACCGCGGAACAGGACCGGACTGCGTTTTTCTTCATTATTTTTCTCGAGAATGCTCGGTATGCTGTAATCTATTTTCCATAGTTTGTCTAAATAACATAATGGAATTTATGGCAAAAGAGAAACCAAGTGAGAAGTTAATTTAAAATTCATTTAAAAATACCGGATCAGCCTGGAGTCGAACCAGTGTCTTCTGTCTTGCCGGGGCATTACTATATATAACTTGTCATTTTCTATATCAAGGAAGGACTATTATGAAACTTCTTATGATGACTTTTATTAGGCACGAGTGGAAAAATAAAAACCTAAATAACAACAATAACAACAAAATGTAATTCCGACATGCTCAAATTACATTGTCTCAATTGTCTACATTGACTCCCTTACAAATACATCTGGATATCGACAGTTTTATTACGCAAAACATCAGTTCAGTTTATTCGATGGGGCAGAAATCCTGCACACTGAGGAAATTGCGTGTTTTGCAACATTGCGGCGTTCAATGATATCCGTTAAATGAGAATTTATGGTTAACTGTTATTGCTAAATTCACCTCGGTCATACGTACAGGACTTTTCTTTCTAAAATTAACATTTTCTCGATGGCAGCCGAGAACAATAATCGTAAAGAGCAAAACTGCTTAATAGCGTAGAAAATTGCTCGGGAAAGGATTTGTACTGCGGTAATACGTTCGAATGGCGCTGGGCGGCAGGGCAGAAGTAGAAACCTGTAATTTATTACAGGTTCAACATTAACAAGTCTCAATTTGATACATCTAGCGTCTGCGGAGAACAAAGGACGTCATTATTATGCCGCCGCAATAAAATAACGACACACAATGGGGTATATGGTCGGCTATTATAAGACAATAAAACCTGCCACCTACGCTGTTTATTCCTGCCCTTTCGGCACTTGTTATTATTATGATTATCCCCGCTTGTCTCCAGGAAAGTGTTACGGAATTACCTCATTAAAAAGTAATTATGGAATTAATTATATAGTGTGGTTCGTCATTATTTTTTTGGATACTTCATTTTCAAATGCATTGAGATGGGTTCTGTAGTTAATTGATATTATCCGCTTCTTTAGCTCGTTTGTTTCTTAATTAGTAAGTAATTGTAGCCTTTTATTTCTTGTGCATAATTTTACATCAAATTAGATGCAAGACACATAATCTTTTGATATTTAACTACATGTTACCATAGTTTTCTGTAATACCTGTTGTTTTTACCATTTTATAGTACTCGTTCAAGTTTAAACCTAAGAGCAGATAGTTTTGATAGTTATACCTACATCTAATATATAAATGTTTCAGGAGTATTACGCAGTTTACTTGATTTTTTTCTCGTTATCATTTCAGAGTTATCAACATCTGTGAGGTGATGTTTGAGTATGTTTTAGGGCACAAATACAATTCATGTTGCTAATCAAGTCACGTGATCTGACTCCACATAGTCCGCGGCTATTTATGCACTACAAAATTATAAGATTTCTACAAACTGAAACCGCGTAAAGTACGGAAACATGACAAAATCTCAAGAATGTTTTGCTATTTATAAATCCTCGGACACGTCAATTTTCAATTATCAAAATACTCCTTATGATATCAAATTATTTTTTTACCTTCGTTTGTTTTTAACAGATGAACATATATTCAAACATATATTATTTAATGAATTTGACAAATTTTTTAATTGTCTTAATGGTAGCGTAATCATTTTATGGCCTTACATAAGAAAAGTTTCGATAAAAAGACTACTGAAGGTTATGAAATAAAAGTGACAAAATCTTCGGAACGACTGCACCGAATTTAACGAAATTTTGGAATTAAGTATTTGGCATACATGTGAAGTCACTGGCGTTATTATCGCTGATGCGACGTTTACACTTTCCGAGATATATCCTCAAATTTTGAATTTAAGTAAGAACACCCTGTATATTTTAAAATTTTATGTTACAGTCTTCATGATTATATCAAAAACATCTAGAAATTAACAAAAAGCTTTATTACTTACATCTAAAAATTAACAAAGAAAAAATTGATAACAAAACATTATTACATTTTCTGCTGCAGCTAGTCTAGTTGGTTTATGAGAATTCTCAACCATTGACAAGAACACATTGTTTTAAATTTTATTTTGTTGTTGTTATTTTTGTTATCAATTTTTTCTTTGCTAATTTATAGACCTAACTAATAAAGGTTTTTGTTAATTTCTAGATGTTTTTGAGTAGGCAATGGAAGACTGTAACAGAAAATGTCAAAATACAGGCTGTACTATTTCAAATTCAGAAGTTTGACGTTATATCTCAGAAACTGAAAACATTGCATAAACTATAATAACGCCAGTGATTTGACTTGGTTGCAAAATACTTAATTCTAAAATTTCGTTAAATTCAGTCAAACCGGTCTGGAGATTGTGGCCGTTTTATTTCATAACCTTCTATTGTCTTGTTGTCAAAAACTTTCTTATGTAAAGCCATTAAAATATTTTTGTTCACTCGAAAACTGCTGATTTCGTCCGAGGTTAGAGAACAGCTATGGAACTTTGCGCGATCTAGTGCGGCAAAGTACAAACAACAAACTTCAAATAAACTAAGATCATGTATTCCGTAGTTTCGGCACTTGTGACAGAAATAACTATATGCTGCCATTAAGACAATTAAAATATCTGTAAAATGCATTAAAAAATGTCGATGACGTCATCTGTTAAAAACAATTGCAGGTAAAAAAATTAATTTGATATCATAAAGATGTATTTTGATAATTATAAATCGACATTTTCGAGATTATTTTAAAATAGCAAACCGTTCTTGAGATTTTGTCATTTCACATCAAAAAACTGAGTATGTATGATTCTTCTGCTTCTGGAGAATCTCTAAACATCAATAGAAAGTGTTTAAAAATGTTTAAAATGATATACGAATAAAATGATATACTGTATTTTTAATAGTTTATTATCTACAAGTGAAAACTGTTTCTGAAAATAGTTACAAATAGGTTTAAAGTGTATTTGTTTTTTTACCACAATATTATATTAAATAGGATACATTGTGTATTACAAACATAAATTATATTATTGCTTATTCCAGTCATATGTAGCCTAAAACCACGATAATATTTCGTTGGATCGAAAACAATTTCGTAGTGCTCGGAAACATTTTTTTTTGTGGTCGTATGACTGTATTTTTCTCGTATTTTTCTGTGCAGCATTGACAACGCTATTCGACGTTGTACCAAACTTACAAAAAAAACAGACTAAAGTTCGTTGCCGAAGAAAATCTCTAGCTGTGAAACGAATGTTTTTTGCGTTTCGCAAACTTAAAACGTTTTTTCTCGAATATAAAGTTTTCAACTCTACAATATATGGAAAGGCACATGTCAAATGTTTCAAAATATTTTATTATGTCGACTTTTTATTGACAATGCACATTATGTATTTTAATTTAAATAACAAAAACCAAAATACACATCAGAAAATTTAAAATAGTTTTGGTGACTGCTCTATAACTTCACTAAATTTATCATAATTATTTGATACAAATAAATGTTTTTTTTTTTTAATAAATAAATCTTAAAATATTAAATCCCCAAAACTAATATATCTTTATTCGCAAACACTTTTCTTTGCCTCTATTGCAACAATAGATATCTTCGAATTTCTTTGTGTAATAAGCCCGATAAATTCAATAATTCCAATCACATGACCACCAATACCACCGACACCTACTGAATACCAATTTTCACCTTTGGTGACAGCGACACAAAGGTATCTGCGAATCGCGAAAACCCGTGTAAAAATGAGCAACAGATGGCACGATAAAAGTACGTGGCGCACAGTTGTTAAAGGCTGCACGTGTCGACGACATACAAACCCTCCTGCTCGTTGCAATATTAATGAGCCAGAGATAATACGAATCAACTCGCGACGCCTACTCGAATTCGTGAGCTGGTTAGATTTTTAAATTTGTACGGAAGGTGAATAACACCGGTGAACTTTCACTAGTGTTTCGATTGCGCATTTGCATTTTGTTGTTTTCAATTAATAACTGCAATTATACGAAAAATAGAAAGCATAATTTTAGATTAGATATGCTTATAAAGTTTTTCTGGTGGGATGAGAATAAGTGGTTTTGGATAGGCTTTTAATAACCAGCTTTTAATAACCATCACGCGCAACTGATTCAGAAGCTAGTTGTGATGTGCTGCAACTTTATTTTCTAAGGCCCATTAAGCGTCAACGTTAAATCTGGAAGTTATTTCCTTATTATGGGGCTTGATGACGGCTTACGCATGGTAGCCTCACACACGTGTTGAACCAGTGTGGCTAATTTTTAGTATCTTCGTCGACATTTTCATCGTCTGTAAATTCAACAATGGGTAATTGGATTTGATGAATATTCCTATCAGATTTCGAGTTGCCATTGTTGTACTTCGTGATTTTTATCTTTTGGGGTTTTGACTAATAAGCTGTGTCATCTTTTTGATGTGGATTAATGATTTGTTAAAACGGAAGGTAGAAAAACGCTTTATCACACTGGTTGAAAAAAAAATCTTATTTTGGCAGTTTTGCCTTAGCTATCAATGATTTAATACTTTTCCCTGCGTTTAGAAAATATTGAAAAATGATAAGAAAGTATCACGAACATTTTCATTTCAGTTCCCTCAACAACGAGATCATGGCAATTTAAAGCCTGTTGAAGTTTTCAAACAACAATAAATCAAAATGTTTGCGTTATCTATGCCAATTATTGAGTTATTTATGTTTTAGGAGTATCAAAAAATGTTACTTTAACTATAAATAGCGTTTTAAATAGAGCGCCTGTTTTAAGTAGCCAATCCTACGTAAAAAATTTGACTGAAAATACTAAAAGCCTAAATGTCGTAAATGTGGCGTCATAAGTTGTCATAAACTTCTTAACTGGATTTAAAAGAATTTATTTTTAAAGTAAGATGCAAATTCTAAAATATTTTATAATACAGTAGTTAATAATTACTCAAAGTTTTTATACTAGATGTTATTTAGAAACTTTATTCATACATTAAAAATATTGTCTGATTTAAAAAAAGTAGATCTCTAGCGTTTTAGTTCTTGTAATAATTGTAATAATTACCACGTCAGATAGCATAGACAAGGTTTTAGATATTTTATTTTTATTCGCAAGAATTTTTATGTATGGATTATCATAGTTATAAACTTTTAGAAAGTAAAAACCAAATTCATTTTTCAACTCCCTCAAAACCAGGATTGTTTTAAAAACCAGTTGTTATTTTTATTTTAAACGAAACATACATGTTTATGTTTTTTTTATAAATAATGTTTTTTGTTGAAACGATGTATTTAAGCAGTTAAGTACACAAGAAACATGTTTTAAATTACTCAATTTGCTTATTTGTAATCATTTTGATGCCTGTCTTTTCATTGCTTACTGGCTCCTTGCTAGAACGGTTATTGGATTATTATATTTTAAAATGAAAACTATTATATTTGACTAATAAATACAAAATTTAAATTATTTTTGGTTTATTTAATTGATCTTTGTATACAAATCTTAAAGGTATCGGGGCGAAAGTTCATATTTAGAAGTTTTATGCCCAAACTTGAAAAGCTTTTGGTTCAAAAGGGTCTAAAGGAACTGGACGTTTTCTCTAAGCTTTTTCACGGATTTTGCAAATGCGCTGTCATTTCTGTAATGGTCAAATAAATGTTGTTATGGTAAAACTTTATCTTACAACCTCCTCATAACTATGTGTAGTTGTAGGTGTAGATATCGGAAAACTTAATAGATTTGCAACTACTTAATTTGTCGAAAATACAATAATCAAAACTAGATGGATACAGAAGTCACTGGGAACTGGTTCAGGTATATTTTCTTCACTAGAATTTGAACCCAAAAACGGTAGAAATTGAATTCTAGTTTCCTGAAAACCACACAGAATTCACAATTTTTGCCCTCGGATACTGCGATTTGATTTCTGAATCGGAATCAGTTGGTAGATTTTTGTTGATTTTCTTGAAGAGTAACTTAGGTTCAATTATTGCAATTTAGATAAATAACATACCAAAGTTTATTTTAAATTATTAATGACCCGACAAAATTCGAAACCTTGTAGTCAAAACTGAGATTAGTAGTGCCACTTAGTTTTCTAATTATGGAATTAAAATACCAATAAAACACTGTATGTACTTCTGCCAGAATAATCGAGTTGACATTCCCGTTTAAAATATTGTCCCATACCAATACATTTATTGCAGTATACCCTAAACAAATTTCAGTCATTTGATCAGCTGCATAAATTTCCCCACAAAATCCCACACCTTATCAAAGGAGAAATATTATCACCGGCTACATCAAGCCGAAACCCCGTCAAATGGAAGCAGTTGTTCCGTGACTTGCCATGTCATATTTACCTTTCCGCTTCGCGGACAGACGCAGACAGAGCGAAGAGATAACAACTGCCGTGGAGGCGTAGTGGCACTCCTTGTTCCAACACGCGAATAATCCTTCGTATATATCCCCATAGTGGCCCATAGCCATTAAACCGACGCCGAGCACAACCCTGTGTGCTAGTGTGTCCCCTTGAGTCGGTAAAAAAGCCGACTGGGCGCACCTATCTCGAATGGATTCCGATACTGAGAGTTTTATAGCGAATTAAATTTATTTTGCTTGTGTTAGAAATTATCCTTTCTACTTTACTATTGATGGAAGACTGACTCTTAATAGCAAAGGAAGAGTTTGATGATAAAGCTAAAGATTGGTTAGATTATGAATTCAAGAATGCTTGTTTTGGTAAAAGAACAAATACCTATCTTCTACTTTGATTTCATTATGAATACATTGTGGCACTCTTTTCGGTTTCATAATGGACTGTTTTCATTGCAAAACCGTAACGATGGTTACGGCTTACATCCTAACCGCAAATTCTAACATTATACAAAAATAATCTGTTATAAATATCTGATTTTTCTTTTTTGTTTCAGGTAAGGGCGCTAATTATTTTCTTGGACATGGACGAGTGTTGTAGTTGAGTAAGTAAGTGACATCTGGGGAGTTTTGATAAATAACAGTAAAACTGAAACACAGAACTCATTTTGGAACGTAAAAGAATCGCACTTTTGGACAGTTATTATTGATTTGCAATTCTAATGTTATTAAACATAAACTGCAATGACCTAGTGTCCCATTAAAAAAAAAAACAGTTTGTGTTGTTGTGGGACACGCTGGAAACATGAAAATATTGTCTGGTTGTAGAGCGAATGATTGTCTGCAACTATATATGGAAGAAACAAGGCTGTTAATGTATTTTCTTGGTTATTAATGAACAGCAAATCATAAACAATCGTGACATGTATCCCTCAAATCTGTCCTCAAATTCAAATAATTATTCGTGAAATTTTAAGCGTACTTACTAAAAATACTTTTAGGTAATCACAAATATAACCACAACTGATAGAACTTATCAAAGAAGTAAATATTTGAATGATTTAATTCATGTTGCGTTTATTATATTTATTTATTGTATAACTGATAAAGATTGTGATTTCTTAAGAATGATTATTGTCAAAGACATCGCCAGTCCATTAAATATTTGCTTTGAGAAGTCTTATCAGTAATATCGATAATACATTATTTATATTTAATACAGTGCTGGAATTGATTATAACGGAACAGATACCAGTTATAACATAATAAAGTAAATATTAATACCTATATTCGAAAGTACACACAAACGTCCACAAATATGATTTTTTTTAATCCTATAGACTGCGCCATGTTACTTACCTAGCTGTTTTTAACTGTTTGCTGTTCGACGATTTGTGTAATATTTGTCTTCTAATTTTGTAACGAGATTTCCAAAATAGAAAACCGACCCTTGTTGAAATTTGAATTATGAATTCAATTGTGATTGTGCTTAAAATTTGTTACGATTTTCATAGATCAGAAACCACTTGTGGTGTCCAGTCTTTACACCGAAATACTATTAACCCAGATAAACACTTTAAACTCGCTGAATTTTGCAATAATAAACATAATTTACGTTTTAGATCATGTGCGAAGTTATTTTTGGCTCCATAATATGCTATTTTCTGACTTAATAGTAGTGCCAATTCATTTTCTCAAACCGAAACCTGGACTAAAGGCTAATTTCCACTACACTACTTTCCTCTTTTTATAAATTTCTTTTTAGTAACTGGACACACTCTTAAGGTTATGTCGTTTGGTTACTTTATGCCTGTTTACCTGACAATATTTTGCTGTAAAGATGTCAGTACAAATTAATTTACATAAATTAAACCAATTGTACATTGCGTAGCGTGCTATTGTCAAGAAAACGTAAACTTACTGCGGTATGTCTAAACAAAGTGTCTCACGTTGGCAATCCTTACAAATGCCTCCACTACGCATACGTATATACTAAGAAAAAGTTAAGAAATATATACGTATGTTATTTATTATTATAATATACTATTATTTAGACCTTTCTTTAAATGACTAAACTGCAGTTTAAACAAAGACGAAAGTAGTAAATGTATAACTAGGTTGTAGTATATTTGAGACGCAATTTTACACAATATTCAATTATGCTTGTGTGTGGGTGACACACATAATACAGCAGGAGATAAAGAGACTATGTTGTAATGCCGTTTATCTGTTATCTGTGGTTGCCACTTTTGTGCAGCATCACATTTGCGGTATACATTTAAATTTCACATGAAATGTAATCAGTAATTATGTCATACAGATCCATTAAATCACATTAGCTGTGGTAAATTAGTAATCGCTTCTGAATGCACCATTCTTTGAAGTTTAATCCTTCAACATTTTTCTAGTAAATTCTCTGTCGTGCAAAACCGAGCCTTCGATTCCATGTTTTTGAGGATCAAAAGACATGAATTTTCTAACAAAAATATTTCGGGAAATTAATGCATTTTCTTGGTAATACTGAAAATTCGTTTTCAGGGGAAGTAAATCTACCCAAAACGCAGTTTCGTATTAAATCCACAAAAGCTATTTTCCCTAAAATTATAAATATTTTACAATTTTCAAAGTTTTTTTCGAAAATTTTCTAATGTAGGACCATAATATTTAGATCTGCTCGTAATTGATAAACATAAAAGACAGGAAAATATAGATTTATTAAATGACCAAATAAATTCTTTCACTAAATCACTTTATTCATATCTCATGATTGTGCTAATTAGTTAATTCTTACATGACCGTCGGTTTTGATTTATTATATTACGATATATGATTGTAGGTAGCATGCTAACTGATTTAGATTAGGACTAAGTAATCAGTGGGACTGATGATGTTTTGTTAATTTTCTATATTAATTATCTGTCATATACGCTTTTCCGTATCTGGATCAGTAGGCAGAAATAATTAATTGACTCCAGTTTTTGAAGAAAATAAATTCCACAATGATGTTTGTACCTTTTTGGAGTTTATCGAAATCAGAAACAATTCACAATTATTACCTACAGATTCAGATGTCAGTTATTATTGAGCATTTTGACATCTAAACCCAAAAGTTTATAAGTTTTGCAGCGGGTAGCAACCATTAAATATTAGTTCAAAATCCCTGAGACGAGTTTTTGAAAGACATGACAAACGTGTCTTCCTCTCATTTCTGGTTTCCTGTTTCCTTTCATTTCTTCTTGATTTCAAGACCATTTAAAAACATACACCTTAATTTCATTTGATGAAACCAAGACTTTTATAATACAGTGCACGCCGCTTGTTATCACTTTAGCCAAAAACGGGCCGGCCGTATACTATCCAATAAAAAAAGCACCGCTTATTGGAATCATCACATCGGATTATGTTATCACTTTTTCTTACGTCGGTCCTTGCGTTGAGCAACGAATAAGCAAAATAATGAACGCGCGGCGAAGAACCGAGGTGGTAAAACCAAATAAGCTGTGTGTTTGTTTTTGTGAATCGAGCTGTCATTCGCTTTGGCACGTCAGCATATGCACGGCATATGCGCCGTAACTACCGCGGAGCGTCCTACAGAAGATGATATTTGCGTGCACTGTACATATGTACATACTTCTTTCTCCGAAGTTTGCAACGGTGTTTTATTTTAACTTTTTCCTCTACTGAATACCGTGATGGTATCCATTCCATCGAGCAGAAACCCACGCGCGTTTTGTATCCGTTCCGACTGACTGCGTTACCTTCACAACAACCAACCAGTAATCTCGCCAGTTGTAGTAAAGGGAAAACGGTGGGTCGTGATTTCTTCCGTTCGCCGACCATATGTTCCTTAAATTGCCAATTAACCGGCCGGAATCGGCGATCTTCTCCGCGCGCCAAACCGTTTCTACATGCGACCGAGGAACTCTTTCGCGTGGGCGCCCTCAAAAGCTTCGACCGTATACCTTCGATGTAATAATTTCGTGCCTACGCAAACCCCGGAATGACAGGTTTGTCCTGCCGAGCTCAATTTCCAACTCAAACAAAAGATCTGGGCGTGTCGCGCCCGCCAGCCCGTGTGTAGGTACAAAATTGAAACTGTCATGCTGCTGGGAAAAGAAATCCCCATGGCTAAAACCCCACCCTAGACGCTCGATCGTGTGTTCGTGTGATAGACCTGTGCTTACGGTCGGAATTATGTAGATTCCTTATCGGATTATTACGAGAGGCTTCGAGGGACACAATACCTACTTTATGAATAAATCAGGGCAGAGCATATCGCAAGTGCGTGGCGCAGGTGACACGTGTAAGCTTTTTTTGCTCGAAAGGCTAGTGCTCTGGATTATGGGATGGGATTTTTATCGATATCCAGTCCACAAAGCTGCACGTCATGGTTTTTTTACTGTTGGAATTGTTCAGTAGACATCGCTTTCTTTCAGTTGTAGTGTCCACTATCTGGCAACAACTAGTCAATATTAAGTAAACTGAGTTGGCGCAGTTTATCTCATCTTTTCACGTGTGAAAAGAGTGCCTTATTAATCCGATATGGAACTATATGAACAGTTCTACGTTGCGCGAGCTTTCGAAATCGGTTTTTTGGTTTTAAACAGCCTCTCGTTTAATTATATTTTTAATATACAGGATGTTTATTTTCTTTTGGAAATTTGCAATTTGCCTTTTTCTAACAGAACAGCATGTATATTGTATATTTTTAATTCTAAGAATTTTATGTGAGAATTCTCTTTACAAAAAGAAAAAAAGTAAAAAGTTTTTAGTTATAACCAATTAATCAAAAATCATAAATTTTTACTTGAACCACATACGGCGAAAAAATAAAAAATCCAAGAGAAAATAACAACACAATTAAATAGAATTAAATTAAATACTCAAACTGCACCATTAAAATAAATGTGTATGAGGGAAACTACTTTTAATTTTAAGCTCACGAGTTTTGATTAATTGCTCAATACTGAAAATAACATTTTTAGTTTAAACTTAGTGAGGCTTCATTCTTATTCATTCACATTATGAATAAATAAAATATCTCAAACTATAAAATATAATATATAAGTGTTCGTATTAAAAACAAAAATCTGATGTGGCCAGGCACATGACTTTATCATACAATATATAAAATTAATAGTTTAGCTGCATGAGAATCTATTCTATAGAGATAAATCGTAGGTATTCGGAGTGTAGCCGTCGCATATGAGCGAGTCGCGCTATCTAGTTTTTGGCAGGAGCGTCATCAACGTTTATTGTGTTGCTTTTTAAGAAATACGTATTTAAAAAAAAATAAATGATTTCTGTATAGTAAATGCTAGGTTGGTACCACTTTGACGAAAGGTGCGTTGGTAGGTAATGGTAGCTAATGGCGGTGGTAGAATACGAAATTATAGTATTTCTTACATATCGTGATAATGACACATATTAGTTTGCATGTACATAAACATGAGTCACTAGCAATTTTCTATTGGAAATACTATAACGGCGTCTGCTATCACTGCCATTATCACTAATGAAAACGCACCTTAAAAGGTAATTCAAATTCTGACAGAATTATATTTGTTCATGACACATCCCTACCAACATACTAAAATAAAACTACACTCATCGCTATACTTTATTTATAATTTTCTCAATGTATCATTTTTAGAATTAGATATAAAGACGGGTTGATATTTCTTATCAACAAACAATCAAATTGGTGATCTTATTTTATTTGAAATTTGTATTTTATAATTTTGCGCACTACAGCGGCACGTTCCATAGTGGTTCTCCAACCTCTGATGAGATCAGCTGTTTTCGAATGTGACAACACAAAAAAATATTTGTCAAAATCCTGGCTACTATGTAATTTCATATCGATGCAGATGCGACCGATCTCGATCAAACAGAATTTGCTCTTGAAGGTAAACTATTGATTTTACAAAAAAATGCTATAGGCATAAATTATTCAAAATTTCCTCTACTTCAATTTATTAATTAACTATTTTGTCGAAATTACAGAAATGGCGGCTCATTTCCAAAATCCTTGAAAAAGGCTTAGAATAAACTAAAAAGCTAAACTATTAATTTTACCAAAAAATGTCATAGGCATAAATTATTCAAAATTTCCTCTGCTTTAATTTATTATTTAACTATTTTGACGAAATTACAGAAATGGCGGCTGATTTCTAAAATCCTTGAAAAAGGCTTGGAGTAAACACCCAGTTCCTTTGGACCCTTTTGAACCAAAAGCTTTTCAACTCTAAGTTCGGTCATGAAACTTCTAAATATGAAGTTCCGTGCCGATACCTTTAGTAGTTTCTCCGGAAATGAATTAACAAAAATTGGGTACACACACACACACACACACACACACACACACACACACACACACACACACACACACACACACACACACACACACACACACACACACACACACACACACACACACACACACACACACACACACACACACACACACACACACACACACACACACACACACACACACACACACACACACACACACACACACACACACACACACACACACACACACACACACACACATACACACACACACAGACATTTTTTTGTATCTTGGTCAAAAATGTTCAGGGGACCCATAAAGACCAATTTCCGCTAAAATCTCAAAAAAAATTTTCGGCACGATTACAATACTTTACATACTGCGTATGATAAAGTAAAAAGTTATGTCCTTCTGCATGTGATGTTGACAATTTAATATAAAAAGGAGCTGTTGTTGCTAAGCAATAGTATAATTCTGATTTTATGACACATCTGTCAAATTATTAAGTCAAAATATTAAATCAAATCAGGATCCTTCAATGGAACTCTTTGTTTCGTTTTGGTTCCCTGAAAACGCCTAGCCAAATTTATCATAACTAAGTCGAGTCGCATTTTTTATTTGAGAATTGAAACTGGAGAATCTATTTACTGTAATATGGACAAGATTGCCATGGCAACAACATAGAATTATTGTCGTAGGAAGTAGGATTGGAGTCAACATCGTTCTTCATGGAACTGGGAAAGTCAGACTTTCCTGAAATCCGCACAGTCATTATTTTCACCGAAGTCCGAATTTAATATAATTCTCGTCGTAAACTGTAGATGTTAATATGCTGACGATGCAGGCGTTTGTGTGTACCTCAGAATTTAATATAGCGGATAACTTAACACTAGCTGAAACGTAATCCCAAAATAATTTCCCTTTACAGTTTTATATAATTTACGGCTCAGTTTGCACAAACCGCAACCGCTGTGAACTGCTCCTCGAGTACAATACCCAGGTTAAAATAGGAGTTTGTTCAAGCTGGGGTTAGCGTATTTAAAGTTTGTTTATTTGTATCATAAATCTGCTGGAAATATTGCTTATTATAGCTAAGTGCACTTAGACACATACGCGAACGATTACCGAAGCCTAAGAATAAATTTGTACCCGATGGAATGTTTTTAATTGACTTTCGAACAGTAGGGTTTCAGATTTCAGTTTCCGAACGATATTGGTATCACAATTTAACGACGTATCATCTAACATAGTATTGTTTCAAAATGTGGTTCACTTTGTGGGTTGTGTTTTGAAACTCAACACGATTTGAAACGTTCTGTACACGTTAATATTCCACACAATATCTAATTTTAACATGCAATGCCGATCATGTTCTTGACCTATTGGTTGGGTATTTTGTATGGTAAGATCAAAGTCGACAGTTATTATCGCCAGTCGTGATCCACAGAATACATTATTGCGGAAATTTTGCATACGCGGGTAGCGAAAAACGTGACCGCTTCAATAACAATTGAAATATTAACAGCGACCGACCGATTTGGTATGATCTTAATAAAGTTGTTTTAAAATGGAAAGTTATATAAACAATACAGTGTATCACGTTTCGTTTTGTTATTGGTAATACAGTTGTTAATAATACGATTGTTAATAATAAATAATTACATAATTAACATTATTGAGTTGTATAGTGGCGATGGCGTTTAAAGCAGATGAGTTTGTTTGCTTGACTAGAAACTATATTTACATATAAAAGTCTGCGTAAGTTCCCAAAATAACGTTATATTATGATTATATTATTAGATTTTTTGTGCTTCACTAAAAGCTAAAGATCTGCGGACTGTTTAGCGCTGTTTAGATGACAATCTGTGTAGGTAGATATAGCGGTAATAACTGCTAATTATGTTTCATCTCGTTGTGAAAGATTAGATAAAACTTATCTTGTGGAATGTGCCGAAAACAAATATGCAAAGCCAGCCCAAATTTGAATAAGGGAAAATTTGCTTACTGATTGTGGATCGTGCAGGAAATACGTCTGTCAGTATTTGTGTCGCAGTAAAATAATAAAGTTTACCGTTTTATGATAGTTAAACAAAGAATGTTGTCGACGTTTTATAGAATGATGTAGTACATATTTTTAAGTACATGTACACATTTTACGTATGTATATCTAAATTCAAACTGCAAAATGGATTGTAGAAAAAGCAGCTCCAAATTATAACTCGTCTAAGATCACCAAAGTTATGGTTTACTTGATAATTTAGCGTAGGTAAATTAATAAATAGTAGGAATGCCTCGATATTACTTGGAATGTATTCAATTGTCAAGCTGGTACAGTAAAATTAAAAATGGCTAAAAACACTAAAACACTAAAAACACGTTTTAAATGATATATCAAAAGTCCCCATCGATACCACTGCTTCAAAACCAAAATGGGATAAAATAGGGTTGCTAGGTTTCTTCTAATTATTAAGTTTGCTAAATATTATATAATTCTTTAAAATATCTGTTTTTTTCTGTCTAAGGAATCCATAGTTATAGGGCGGAATAATGAAGAAAAAATCTGATGTGGCCAGGCACATGACTTTATCATACAAAATATAAAATTAACAGTTTAGCTGCACGAGAATCTATTTGACTGAGTTAAATCGTGTCTGCATTAAAATTAAACTAGTTAGCCAGGATTTGACAGATATTTTGATAGTCAATAGTATCAATAGAAGGTATTGTCAAAGCATCAGCATTTGACACTACCTACTGTCATCAGAATAATAGTTGTTTATCTCACAAGTGCCGAAAGTACGGAATAGCGCGACGAGCGGTGATGCGGCGCGTCACCGATGACGGAGCGTCGCCGTCGCATGTGAGCGGGTCATGTAGTTTTCGGCAGGAGTGACATCAACGTTTTTTGTGTTGCTTATTGAGAAATAGGTATTTAAAAAAATCAAAAATGGTTATTTTTCTGAATAGGAAATGTTAGGTTCATACCACTTCTACGAAACGTCAAGTTTAAAAAATTAATTCAAATTCTGACAGATTTATATTCATTCATGACACTGTAGATGTCACATCCGTACCAACATACTAAAATATAACTACACTCATCGCTATACATTATTTACTTTCTCAATTTATCGCTTTTACAATTAGATATAACAACGGGTTGATATATCTTATCAACAAACAATCAAATTGGTGATCTTATTTTATTTGAATTTTGTATTTTGTGCTTTGCCGCACTAGAGCGGCAACGTTCCATAGCGGTTCTCCAACCACTGATGACCACTGATGACTAACATAAGACCACAGAAATACCGAACCAATCGATGCGCCCCAATCCTCAAAAGCACTGACATAGCTATCTACAACTCATTGCCGGACGAAATAAAAAAATTGGCATATAAAAACTTCAAAACCAAAATCAAAAGTCTGCTGGGACGGAGAGAGTGACGAACCGAGGCCGACGTATTCAGCTGTAATTATGCACCAACATGAACCCTCCACACCGATAGCCCGAGAACGGATCCTGGTCCAACTCCCGAGGCGAGGAACGAGGGAAGGAACTACTGGCATGATGCCTTGCATGTGCAGCTACATAATATTTTATGTGATTTGTATGTGTATTGTAACATGTTAATTTTGAAAAAATAAATACTATTTTGCTTAAAAAAAATCAGCTGTTTTCGAGTGTGACAGCCATAGACATTTCTGTGGTGACAGCACAAAAAAATATTTGTCAAAATTCTGGCTACTATGTATTTTCATATCAGTGCAGATGCGACCTATCTCGATCGAATAGAATTTGCTCTTGCAGCTAAACTATTAATTTTACCAAAAAATGTCATAGGCATAAATTATTCAAAATTTCCTCTACTTTAATTTATTATTTAACTATTTTGACGAAATTACAGAAATGGCGGCTCATTTGCAAAATCCTTGAAAAAGGCTTAGAATAAACTACCAGTTCCTTTGGACCCTTTTGAACCAAAAGCTTTTCAGCTCTAAGTTAGGTCATGAAACTTTTAAATATGAACTTTCGTCCCGATACCGTTAGTAGTTTCTCCGGAATCGTCGTCACAAAAATCGTTTACACACACACACACACACGCACACACACACAGACACACACACACACAGACATTTTTTTGTACCTTGGTCAAAAATGTTCAGGGGACCCAAAAAGACCTATTTCCGCTAAAAACTCATTTTTTTTTTTTTGGCATGATTACAATACTTTATTATACTGCGTATGATAAAGTAATAAAAAGTATAACGATAATGATATTTTCCAGTTATATTCTTTCTTCAAACAGATTTATTTTCTATGATAAATTTTCACGAGACAACCGAATGAAAAAAATAATACAATAAACCTATAATAACCATTTGAAAGTAGGTGTCAGAATATTTATCAATTATCAAGCTACTTAACCTTTCAAAAAAACAGTGACCGAGACACCGATTATGAACTATAAAGTCAATAATAAAAAATCCTATGTGGCCAGACACATGACTTTATCATACTATACAGCAGTGTCAAATGCTGGCCAACAAGTTTTAATGCAGTACGAGCGATCTCCATGAAATAGAATTTGCTCATGCATCTAAACTATTAATTTTACCATAAAATGTCATAGGCATAAATTATTCAGAATTTCGTCTACTTTAATTTATTATTTAACTATTTTGACTAAATTACAAAATGGCGGATCATTTGCAAGCTGGTTTAAAAAATACTAAGAGTAAACACCCAGTTCTTTTGGGCCCTTTGAAACAGAAAGCTTTTCAGCTCTAAGTTTGGTCATTCTAAATATTGAGTTTCGTCCCGATATCTTTCGTAGTGTCTCCGGAATCGTCGCCACAAACAACTGGTATACACCACAGAGACATTTTTGTACCTTTGCCGAAAATGGTCAGGAGACCCAACAGGACATTTCCGCTAAAATCTCATTTTTTTTCTACGTGATTACAATACTTTCACACTACGTATGATAAAGTAAAAAGAATCGAACAAATGAAACTGATTTTCATGTGCTTTCTTTACGTAGAATGTGAAAATTAAGAATCCGTAAAATCAGAAATTATTCATTTATGTTTTTAGAAAAACAGCTAAAAACGTGTTTTCCGTTTTGATATTTTTCTGGTTTTCTCTAATACATACCAGAGTCATTTGTATATAAATTGTTAAATATTTTGTAGTGTTGTTGGCGACTACAGTAGGAAATCTGCTGACATCATCCACAAATGAATATAATGACAAATAAACTCAAAAGATTATTTTTTTGTCATATAACTTTGGAAATGTGTGTTTTATTACTAAACTAAGCACCCTTATCAATAATTACTTTAGTTTTAGATTTTTTTTAATTGAAATTTTGTGAAAACTTTATAACTATACCTAATTATTGAAAAGAAAACACCTAACGAGAATGCGGTGGTGTCTAACTAAATACATTGTTCTTGACGTATGTACATAGAATTCAACTTGTCATTAGCATTGTTAACGGTTTCTATAGCAAATTTTACGAACTACACAAAATAACTTTGATAACCATAATTTTCGCGAGATTGATATTAACAAAAAAACTTTGGATTGATTTTGAAATATTATTTAAAACGTATAAAAAAGCTACACAGGAAATTTATTTTGTTTCTTTCTACGCATTCTCGAATAATGTTCGGTTATTTTTTACCTTTTATAAAGTCCTGTCATATCGAAAAGTAGCAATTCCCCCAGGGTTAAGGTTATTCCTTAGCTCATTTCTACCCATTTGTTTGCTTTCATTTAAGTGAAGGCTAGAATTACAGAGACCCAGGGGTGAGGAGCTCTTTTCGTATGATTAATGATCTTGTAATTAATGTGCAAACAGCAAGGGGTGTCATTTTAGTCGCTCAGCTCACCGAAAAGAATTAACCAACACATACCAAGCTATCCCACTGAAAAACAAGCACCACAAATATTTAGAAAATTAGGAAAATATTATCTTCTAATGTACTTCTATTGTATACATCGTTTCTATAATACCACAAAACTTTTAGAATAGAAATAGATGCGGTAAATCTTGAGTTCACAATTGTCAGAAACACTTTCCCCATTCCATCTTCAAACCGATGAATAGCCAATTTGTGTGACCGTGTTTTTATAGACGTACGGGCAAGTTTAGGACCAAACGTATGCATAAATTCTCATCGTCCAGGTATAGGGCTTGGTTACCCGACGATCTTGGGTTCCAGGTAGATGTCTGTGAAGTACAGCCGCGACGTTACGTCGAACAGTGGGGTACTTCAGTCCCGCATTATCTTGATCGAACAAATAGTCTTGCTAATGGGGGTACATTTAACGCACTGTCCTCCTTATCTCGCAGCAAACGAATTGTCGCCTTGTATCAACGTTTCTATTTGATTTACAGCATCTCAGTATTGCCGATGCGTCAGCGTTTTGTAGAATCATATATCATTGAATTCTGTATGTTATTTCCTTTGGTAGCACCTTCATTTTTTTCGAAGATGTCTTTAGCTTTTGCTGCAATAATGTTATGGATTAACGACCTTTATTCAGAGCGGTGTTAAAAGTTCGTTAACATATTTTTACGTTGGAAGTCTTTAATTATAGTAATTTGCGATTTTCGGCAAGATTAAAGAATTCTATCAGTATCTGCAGAAGCGTCAATTATGCTGGACATCCCCGATATTATTATAGTCGTTGTTAAAGATCTTTCGATGGTGTTCAAGGTTGCTTAAATCTGTAGCGCCTGAGGATTCAGTCTAAAAATGATCCTTCATTACCTATAATGAGAAACAACAACATAGTACTTTGTGTGTATGTACATAATGAAAGCGTTTTTTTTCACTCACTTAGTTACACAGACGATGTGTTAAAAGCATATATCTCGTTATTTGCTTAAAAACGTGGAGTACATGAGAACATTGCACCTGACTAGCAAACTGTATGGGAAAACTGAGATGTAGGTAGTGATGAAACTGTGCAAATGATCGTAGTGTTTATTTATTCAATATTTTTAGGTTATTAACTTAGGTAGCCGAGTTCTCATAGTTACGTAGTTGTTCAACCAATATATTTGTTTCATAAAACAGTTTTACAACGACTAATTTTAGTCGCTATGGCCAATGGTAGTTTATGTAGACCAGGGGTTCTCAACCTTTTAGGTTCCGAGTACCAAATAAAAAATATTCAAATTTCTCCGACCTACATTGAAATTATATAAAATAATTTAAATATTGATGCGACCGGGTTTGATTGGCAAGCTCAAATTTGCTTCAATAATTAATTTTGTCTTAAGTTTCCCCCTTTAATTATTGATGACAACTATATTTCACATAAATTGGTGGTGCAAAAAGGCATTAAAAATCTAATATCTTAATCTGAAATACCTTTAAAATAATTCTTCCGCTGGATCTAAACATTGGTATGTATTAATCTTAAAATTTTCTATCAATCTGAGGAAGTTTCTATCAATTGTTGTTTCCCTTTGGCACTAAAGTTATCTGGTATACTCATAGTTTTTGGAGTTCTGATCCAATTATTATTGTCATAGTTTTCTGCAAAATAACTGTTAAACTTGTTTATAAAGAGGTGTAATGATTTTTTTAACTTTCAATTTTTTTATAAATAATTAATGTTTTTATTGTTGCGTTAATTTTACAATAAGAAAACAATAATATAGACAATAACAATATACTACCATTTCACCCTGCAAAACTTAATTTATATTATTCAACTGTCCAAAAATATCAGCTAAATATGCTAACCGGACTATCCACAATTCATTAAAGAAACAATATTTGAAGTCGAAATTAGCTTCTGCATGAAAAACTTGAACTTCTGATTTAAGTACGAAGAGACAATGTTATTTTTTAGTGCTTGATCCAAAGCTGTTTTTAGTCTGTCTGGTATAGATTTTGCTACTAGAGAATCCCAATGGATTTTGCAGTGAGTGAATTGAGTTTCTGGAGCTACTGTTTAAATTTTTATGAGTGCCGCGATTCTTTTCTGTTAAAGCCCGAGCACCATCAGTGCAGACACCAATAAATTTCTTGCATGAAATGGAATTGTTAAACATAGAATTATTAAAATTTATCACCAGATCTTCTTTCGGGCAGAGGTTCCTAAAATAAATATTCCTCTGCAATTTCCTCTTTAACGTCAAATCAGTTAAACTTTAACTTTAACAGTTAACCAACTATACAGTTTAGAAACAGTCAGCAAGCTATAGCTGGGCTAATATCTCTCTCGCTCTCACGGGATTTTAATCTGACGGTCTCTTTCTAACCCATCGCTTCGCTTAGCAGCGCTGACTATTGCCGATCACCTTAACTCGAGGCAAAAATTAACCGAACCACTAAATTCTAAGAACAATGTGCAATAAATATTAATTATGTTGTGTCAAGGTTTTATTAGAACGTTACTTAAGAAACTACGATGAGATTGAAACCCAAAGTTTCTAAGATGAGCTCAGAGGTCTCAGATTCACTTATAGGTACACGCTGCACTAGAGGAACCTTGAGGTACTAGTAGGGCTTCTAGCTATTCCGGAAATCATCGCTGATGGTTAACAAAACATCTTTATAATCCTGGACATGCTGGAACCCTTGGCAATTCTTGTAGACTTGAATATAAATCCTCTTTCTCGAGACAATGTTAAATCTTGTCACTCCATAACTACAGGAGACGGTTGTAACACCCAGTATGAGCCATAATGCATGAAACCACGTACCTATTCCATAAATATATACAATGGCATTCGCCGCAAGCGAGTCGTTCCATATCGAAAGCGGGCCAATTTCAGAACAAGCCCTGTATACGAAATACATATTTCCTCCAGCAGTTCTTCAGCTAACGGGGCGGCAGCAGTCCGTCCAATTAAGCTTCTCGCTAGTCCAAATACGGCACCAGAGATCGTTCGTTGTTTCAGCCATTTGCATGAAGAGATAAACTAAAACGGCCGCTCTAAGGCCTTATTCGGACCACGGCGTCTTCAGGCGCTCGGCCATCAGCTCCGCGCGCTGACTCACGTTCCACGGCCATAAATTAGCAGACAAATGCACTTGCCGAACGGGCCCAAAAAAGACGACCGTCCAATTAAAGTTTTCTGCCGGTCGGTCGATTTGTTTTCTTCCCTTTTGCCTTCGTCAGTCGATATGTTTCGAAGGTGTCCGCTCGACCTCGGAACTGGTCCTTGGCGCCGCTATTGCAAAAACTTCCATCTGATGGGTCTGCTGCAAGAGAGAAATCGCTTGAAACGTGACTAAAAGTTGCGCGATTTTTCAGCAATTAGCGGGAATGTCTCGGAGCGGCAAATGGCTCCTGGAGAGAGGACGACGACGACCGGTTTCGGTTCGTTAATAAACCTGTGCTAATGTTGTTAAGTGGACGCGGGTATAAAGAAATTCCGATGTGGTCGCCCATCCGGAGAGTGTTTATGTTGATTTCCCGCTTTTGTGTCATCTTCAGTAAGTTTTGTTCCAGTTGGTCGCACTGGAAGGCATGTGTGAAGAACGGACTTTGACATCGTGAAGCCATTGTGATAGTTTCTTTTTTTAGCAAGGTTAAAATTGGTTATTTTAGTAAAGGTTTACAATGGGGTCAACCAGAATTGCTCAGAGAATTGCATGGGCTCGGTAAAATTAAGCTGTGTTGCAAATTGACCATAATCGTGCGTAGGTGGATGGATAATTATACTTTCACTTTTGCAATTACTCTCCTGTAGTAGTCGTTAAGACGCTTGTTTTTTTGGATAATAATAGCAATACAGTGGAAAAGTATCAACATTGTGTTTGCAACTGATGTACTGCTGATGTACCGTTTGCAGCTAATGATTCGCAATTATCATTGGCAAGGGTACCATATGTCCTCCTTTAGGAACATCCAGTAATTACTCCCCAACCTTGACCATTCGTTTTTTATTATTTTCCTTCTGCACCCAGAAAAGACCTAACACTACGGACATTACAACAACTTGGACAAAGTTCGAATGAATCGTTTTGTTCAGTGTGACATTTACTCTCTGGGAAAAAGAAATTGCAGGAAAAAGGTGGGACACACTGTATATGTTAAAGCTTTTTCTTATTTAACGAACTTTAACATTATATTATATTTAATTATATTTAATTACAGTTAAGGGTATTGTTTGCGTTGTTTCTTGGTTTTTGCATTGTTTGATATACATTATCTTCTCCTCTTTGTTGTACCGAACCAATTCTTAGTGACATTTTGCACCACGAGATGGCGCCAACTGGCCAACCGGTTTTTTCCTCTAAAATTACCGTTTTTTTTAGAATTTTTTATTGGCGAGATTATGCAATACATCAATTCCAAATTGGGCACAAATATTTATTAGCTTTTCAAGTATTAACAAAACAAAAATTAAAAAGAAATATGATGAATCACGCTCACTAGCCACCCGCGACCATGACACTGTCACTTGTTGGCATGATTGGGCCACTCCAGGTGATCTAAAATAAAAATATCAACTAGCGGCCTACTTGATACATAAGTAGTTATCGTTTGATGACCCAGAAAACAAAAATATTTATATTTTAGGAAATAGTGACTCGTCAAATCCAAAATACCGATTCTTCTCAAAAAAATTGAAAGATAGGTTATCTCTATGAAAACATAGCATTTCTGGTTCATCAAACAATAAAGGCATGTTTACTGCGGCATTTCATCGGCCAGAATGTATTGAGCAGTGTCGCCCAGATACATTTTCTTCATTTTATCACTTGAATCATGATTACGACGAATGGATAATCAATCATAAATTCAAAGCTCATTTATAGGCTTCTGGGTTAACTGCCATAACTGGTATTTGTCAAATGGCGGAGACGAGTGCCACTAGTTTTTGCACCTGATCTATCCTTTTCTTATTCCATAATTTGCAACATTTCTACAGCTGATAAGCGCCACCAATCATACAGAGAAGAAACGCTATGTTTTCTCAAAGTTCCATCGTCCGAGACAGTTACGCCATTCTTTTTCTACTATTTTCAGTTGACTTGAAGCCCTCTCTTCTTCTGCTGCTTTCTGCATACTTTGTTGACAAACTGCTTCTGTTGCGACAAAAATGGTGCAAACACCCTTATCGTAAAATGAGTAAAAAATCTGTCGAGGAAGGTCCCTGAATGCGCAAAATTTCAATTCCATCTACACCTATTCTTCTGCGCATGGCAAGGATACTTCCGCTATTCATTTATATCCTTTTTGAACAAATGGGCAACTCGGAATGAAAGTTTGTTCAAAATTCTCACAAGGCACCACTATTTGAAATCCTAAGTCACGGTTGCCACTTTCGGCCAATTTCGCATTTGATTTGCACGTTTTATACACTACAACTTCTGAAATAGCAGAAAACACAGCAACAATCTTCAAAAGATGATAATTAAACGTCATCCACTTCAACGTTGTAATAATCTTCAACCGACATTACTTTTTTGCAGGTATGGACTGTGGATACGTTATCAGTTATCAGGCAGAGGCGACTCTAGTTACCAACGATTCAATGCTTGTCATATTAGTTCTATTTGAAAGTCTGCTGCTTCCTTTCGACTCCGTTCGATCACGATATACTCCGGGAATGTCACTAATTATTTCTGCATTTTTTTACAAACTGATCAAGAACAACGAACGTACCGAGGATATTTCCACCAAATCTTTGTGTTTTATATTATTTTATTATATATTTCACACCATGGATGTAATTTCTCCAAATAAGTTAAGAGCGTATATGTCTCTAGTAACTTTACACGATATTTCAGCAATTTTCCAGGAAAAGTACGTCAATTTTACACTAGACGTGTTTAGACGTGTAGACATGTTGCTGTACAAGCAAAAGATAAAACTAAAAGCATACATAACCCACATTTCTGAGGACTAAGCATTAAAAACTGCCGCTATACAATGTTTCCTTATTATTATCATCTGGATTAACTCCTCTGGATTCGCTCCTCTGGATTTGCTCCTCAAATGTCACTGAACTCTCCTGTTTATCTCACAGCAGAAAAAAGCCCAGTTTTTAACGCTTCCTTTTCATGTTTTTCGACATTCGCGTAACATGACACTGGCGCCCATAAACAATTTTTACAACTGGCTGTTCTGACGTCATTATTATCGCGTTCCTCGCGGACCATATGAGGAACAGGCCGAACAAGACTCCGTACACACGAACCGTGAGCACGGTTGCTCGGTCACGGCTTCTCTCTCTCTGGTGTACCGAGATAAAGCCAATAAAACGTGAAGTGCGGCGGAATGCGCCGGTTGCTGCGATATGATTTGTGTTACATGGTTTTCTGGCACTTCGCGTCGTATACCACTGCCAAGTACTTTCAACTGGAGGCGTTCCTGCGATTAATACGAAAACGACATGTCTTCATTACTTTGCTCTCGCGGTTATCTCTCGCCTATTTATTGGTTTCAGGTTAAGTGCTGATGGAGTTGATGCTAACTTTTCGAATGAGAGGAATGCGTTATTATAGCTTTGGCTTTTGTTGTCTGCTGTCTACCCATGGACTTGAGTTGAGTTGTTGCATGTTTTTGTTTTTTTTTTTCGTAGTTAACATTTGTTTACATGGGTTTCATAGAGAACTAAATAGTGTCTTTGACCAATGCGATATAAATTTTGGCATCGTTTAAATGAGAGCGCGAAATGGAATGCGGGAATTCAATTGTTTTAAATAGATTCGGGATGCGGAATGCATTGGACGGAAGGTTTGTATTTTCGGATCTCATATATTTTAGAGTTGTTACTAGTAAACGTAGTCAAGAGTTTTCACTGATGACAGCGTTTTGATTTGTCATCCTGTACGTGATGGAACTGTCATGCATATAAAAGATGTATTAACAAGGGAGAGAGACTTCAATTACGCGCTAGTTGTCAACAGGGACAACTTTTTATTAACTTGAAATTTTCAATTTCGAAAAAATGTTTTTTCGATACACCCTAATAAGTAATAACAATATTTATTCAATTCCGTAAAAATCCGTCTCGGTAGCTAACGTATTTGCTGTGATGTATGTTCGGTTGCATATCTACTGAACAATCTACGCGTTCCGTCCAAATTTTGTTTGTATTCTTTTATGCGTTCAGTACCTAACTCGCAGACCTTCTGATAATTACTATACCAATTTTCTGCTTCTATTGAGGAAAATGATACTTTTACAGGAACCGCCCAACTGTGGAAAGTTTTGCTTTTTTTTATATATTTAGATATGAAATATGTAAGGAGACACTTAGGAAGTAAAAAATAACAAAAGAAACGAAAAACGCAAGCACCAAGCAGGAAGCAAAAACATTAAGGTGCAAAAAACGGTCCCATGTATTTATATGTAGACCCACACACTGAACGAGCTAAGTGCAACATGCACGCTGCTTGCAAGCATACAGCTTGCTGTATGCATATTTTCTCTCAACCGTTTTTTTTTCTGCGTCGCACACAACCAGCATCCAAGCAATTACCATGGTTGAGTAGAGAATTTTGTGCCCTTTCAAATGATGTATCACAAGGTAGGGGGTGCCATTTGAAATTCAAAGTTGGGTGGCTGGGGGGTGAAGGGATGAAATGTAAAATTCTCTAGGTACTATGTTTGAACTTGCCCCTCGATATCTAAATCGACGTGTTTCCACTCAAAGCAATAATCGCATCAGGTCAAGAGTTATTAAGGGTGGATACTTTTGAAATGAACACACTGTATATCTTTTATATTATATATTTAAATGTCTCAACAATCCAGTAAATATATTAGAGTACTTATATTTTATCTCGTACTCGTACTTTTAGATAAATAGATTTTTGATGTCTTTAATTCGGTGCCAATTTGATATTTTGTTCTGATTTAGTCATTTTGATATGATCGATATTATATCGAGTTGTATTGAGATATTAAAAAGTAACCAAATTTAAAATAGAAAGTTCAATAATAACCAAAAACGTACTTTATATTTAACTCAAATTCAGATTAAATATCAAATTTTATATTTGCGTTTTTCGTTAGTAATGGTTTTTATAAAGGATAAAATTTCCAGGTAATAAGTTAACAAACGAATTTTTCAAACGCATAATTTTGTTTGAGACACAGTTTATATTGAATATAATATACCAACTTTCTGAATTACGAACATGTATTAGTAAATTGATAAAATATATTTTATTATTTTGAAAACAGTACTATGATATAGGTATGTAATTGTAATACATATAAGACAACTTTATGATAGAACTCTTTAAATAAATATTTCAAAATAAAACTTTTTCATTATAAAGAGCAAAGCACAACAATAAAAAATAACAAATAAATTTGTTATTGTAATTAAATTATATTATTTGTCGACCACATAATGTTGGAAATTATTTGCGTCAAATACGAATAATCAACTACAAGTCTAAAAAATTATATAAATTTACACACATGAACAAAGCGTTGAGAACTAACTCTGAAGATTTCTATTTGCTATTCTAACGACATTGTTAACGAAAAAGGCATGGTTTCCTTCCTGTTCAAAATTTGCGTTGCCATTATGCAAATTAAAATTACATCATATTTTTTCACATCCGTTACGCTACTAACGATTAGCATTTAGCGTATTACACATGCATATTAAATGATTAACATCAGAAGCAATTGCTTGGAACTAATAATGGCGATATTAATCTACATATTTAAGCATTGCGATTTTAGTACAAGTTAATTAACATTTTAAAAGACAGATATATTTATTTGTGTTTTTTTATGTTTAAAAAATCTGATGTGGCCAGGCACATGACTTTATCATACAATATATAAAATTAATAGTTTAGCTGCATGAGAATCTATTCTATAGAGATAAATCGTAGGTATTGTCAAAGCATCAGCATTTGACACTACCTACACTATGTCATTAGAATAATAGTTATTTATGTCACAAATGCCGAAAGTACGGAATAGCGCGACGAGCGGTGATGCGGCGCGTCACCGAAGGCGGAGTGTAGCCGTCGCATATGAGCGAGTCGCGCTATCTAGTTTTTGGCAGGAGCGACATCAACGTGTATTGTGTTGCTTTTTAAGAAATACGTATTTAAAAAAATAAATGATTTCTGTATAGTAAATGCTAGGTTGGTACCACTTTGACGAAAGGTGCGTTCCGATTGGTAGGTAATGGTAGCTAATGGCGGTGGTAGAATACGAAATTATAGTATTTCTTACATATCATGATAATGACACATATTAGTTTGCATGTACATAAACATGAGTCACTAGCAATTTTCTATTGGAAATACTATAACGGCGTCTGCTACCACTGCCATTATCACTAATGAAAACTCACCTTAAAAAGGTAATTCAAATTCTGACAGATTTATATTTGTTCATGACACATCCCTACCAACATACTAAAATAAAACTACACTCATCGCTATACTTTATTTATAATTTTCTCAAGGTATCATTTTTAGAATTTGATATAAAGACGGGTTGATATTTCTTATCAACAAACAATCAAATTGGTGATCTTATTTTATTTGAAATTTGTATTTTATAATTTTGCGCACTACAGCGGCACGTTCCATAGTGGTGCTCCAACCTCTGATGAGATCAGCTGTTTTCGAATGTGACAACACAAAAAAATATTTGTCAAAATCCTGGCTACTATGTAATTTCATATCAATGCAGATGCGACCGATCTCGATCAAATAGAATTTGCTCTTGAAGGTAAACTATTAATTTTACCAAAAAATGTTATAGGCATAAATTATTCAAAATTTCCTCTACTTTAATTTATTAATTAACTATTTTGTCGAAATTACAGAAATGGCGGCTCATTTCCAAAATCCTTGAAAAAGGCTTAGAATAAACTAAAAAGCTAAACTATTAATTTTACCAAAAAATGTCATAGGCATAAATTATTCAAAATTTCCTCTGCTTTAATTTATTATTTAACTATTTTGACGAAATTACAGAAATGGCGGCTGATTTCTAAAATCCTTGAAAAAGGCTTGGAGTAAACACCCAGTTCCTTTGGACCCTTTTGAACCAAAAGTTTTTCAACTCTAAGTTTGGTCATGAAACTTCTAAATATGAAGTTCCGTGCCGATACCTTTAGTAGTTTCTCCGGAAATGAATTAACAAAAATTGGGTACACACACACACACACACACACACACACACACACACACACACACACACACACACACACACACACACACACACACACACACATACACACACACACACAGACATTTTTTTGTACCTTGGTCAAAAATGTTCAGGGGACCCATAAAGACCTATTTCCGCTAAAATCTCAAAAAAATTTTTCGGCACGATTACAATACTTTACATACTGCGTATGATAAAGTAAAAAATGTTTAGATATATCGACGTTACATGAAAACTATTTAAAAACACGTTGTCGAAATGCATGGTGTTAATAATACTATTTTTATCTTAACTTATCTTGTTAAACGTCTTATTTTTCCTTGTAACCGTCAGCTATTTATTAAGTTGTCTGATAAGTGGCTTCCTGCAGTTCCTGGCCAGAAGGGTGACTAAATATAAACGTGCAGGGGTAGTCATGGAGATAAGAGCGCGTCTGTTTGTTTAGTACTCCAGACAATAGTCTTTTCATATCGCTTAGTGTTACCGGCAACACTTTAAAATATTGCCAGCACACGCCTTAAGCTGTTCATACGGTTCAAGTGGTTTCGGAAGTCTAATTATATAGCGAAGGGGTTCCAGAAAACCCATTATACGATAGCCTTTATCAAATTATATTTTTAGCACCTACCAATTTATATTTACCGTGAGTAACATTGAATTATTGTACAGTGAATGCGTAAAGTATGGACACATGAGAAAACCTCTGAGGTGGTTTGTTGTTTTTAAAAATATTCAAACACGTCGATTTTTTATTGTTAAAATACACAATTTTGTGAAGAGTACTAAAGAGAATGAACCCTATCATTGAGAGAAAGGAACTAATTCCTAATCAGCAATTTGGTTTTAGAGAAAAGCATTCCACTATAGATCAAGTCCATACAATAACAGATGTCATAGAGAAAGCATTAGAAGAAAAACGTATTTGCTCAACAATCTTTCGTGATGTGACACAAGCTTTCGATAAGGTTTGGCACGAAGGATTGATACACAAACTAAAGAGTATGCTACCTTTACAATACGTCGAGCTGCTAACATCCTATGTATCTGATAGACTATTCAGAATAAAACAGATCGATGAATATTCGGAACTAAAAGAAGTAAAAACTGGGGTACCCAAGGGTAGTGTATTGGGACCAATTCTCTATCTACTATATACAAGCGACCTACCACCAAGAGATAAAAAGATTCGCCACTAAGTATGAATCTCGCCTAAGCCATCACGTCAACGTAGAGTTTCTCATGTTTCCATATGCGCTGACTGCATATTTACGGGCGTGATAATATTTCGTAATGTCTTTATCGACTTGCCTATGAAACCAATTTATTAGGCAGACCATGGACCGTTAAGGGGTTAAAACAATGAGTGGTACTTAATGCTTAAACAGAACAATGCCCATAGAAACGTTCAATATAAAGTTATCAAAGAATAGGTGTCGGTTTGCCTCCTGCCCAGGCCGGGTGTACTTTATATCCATTATATCTTTGGTCTCGATCCAACTCCTGGTCCCATATGTCAAACTTTATGATCGATAAACAATGTCAACAACCTGGTCTAAATGACCCTAAGTTTGTACACGGTAAACTTTCTCTAACACCAATACAGATGTGATAAGAACGCTTCTAAGAGGATTCTAACCAAAATACAAACGAATCCAGACGATACAAAAGTGATTACTTAATTCTCGGTATAGTATCGGATGATAAAGACATTCAGGGTGAGGTTATGGGGGTGTAATTGTGCGTTTCTCCATTTGGAAACCGTTATGTGCGTACCGATATACCACCCCCTGTATAATTCATTTATTTGTCGTGTTCTGGGGAAACAGCAGGGTCGATTGTGTCGAAAATAATTGGGCGTCTGTATAACTACTACCCCGTACGGAATGAATACATGTGGGTGAATGGTGTAACATGCAGGGTTGACTCACCCCAAACGCGGTTGGTCATTTGTCAAACCGCAGAGCGAACACATCTGCATATTTCGTATAAAAAGGAGAAATGCTGACGCCAGCGACAGGGTTGTTTGTGGAAAATTGTTTTTGCTAACCCTTGAGAATGAAATCTTCTTGAGGTTTAACTGTAGATTCATTTATTGCTTATAAATGGAGTTTTCTTTTTTAAATAGTTGAGAATTAGGCAATATTGTTTGTAGTGTTATAGTGGTATGTGCGCTCATACACAAAAAAACAAACGGAAAATAAAAAAGAAACTAAAAATATCTCCTCTGTCATTGTTAATTGATTTGAAATTGCTTATTTCTGGAGACACAATTCAAAACTAGGTTAATATGAATAATAATATGAGTAATATTGATAAGGTGAATGGATAGTGTGTTATTTGGAGCTGTTTTTCTCTGAAAAAACTCCTTATCTAAAGGTGACTGTTTTTGTTCTATATTAGGTTTTTGTGTGTGAGCACATAAATCATATCAACGAAAATCCGTTTGTTCAACACTTTCAGTAGGTAGTCAACACAGTTTCACGATAGTTAACTTAAAGTACGGGTTTACTTTAGTAGTAATTTGAAGTTTTTATCTACGTTGTTCGTTTTTTGTAATCGCCATACGATTGCAAAAATAGCAAAACATTCGATATAAATATATGACAAAATTTCATGTAAAATTGTTAATTGTTAATTGCAAATATCCCCAACTAGTAACATTCGGCGTCTGACAAAAGATATAAATTGGAGCGAAGAAAAGGGTTATTACAGCCAACACATATAATGCAGTGTGTTTCATTTTAAAAACTCAAGAGAAAGCCATTTGAAAAACATCAAAATTTACTTAAGAAATTTAAGTTCTTTGAACACCCTGTATAGTGTATCAAATATCTTTGGATACTATCATCTACCTACTGGCTTTGGTTATTGTCTGACATAGTTTAAAGGCAAAATCGGCAAAAATTTTACATAGTTTTTAGATCTTTCTACCAAACAATTATTTCAATCAAATGCTTTTTTATCCACAAACAAATATTTCTTTGCCTCTATTGAAACACCAGATTTGTTTGAGTCAATGCATATTTATTTGAATTTAAAAGAAATTTTGCTATCTGTGTAATAATTCACCATGTATATATAATAATAATTATTATAATAGCCCTTTATTGATCCTTTCAAAGCAACTTAGTACAAATTCTTCATATAAACATAAATGTGGCATATAATACCTATTTCAAAAGATATCAAAAATCATAATATTAACAAATAAGATCAATAAATTTAATCCCAATTTTGGGCAAAGGCCTCCCCCATAGTATTCCAATTTGGTTTTTGCTGTGCCTCTCTACTATATTATATGCCAGCATGTGATGTAATTTCGTCCCTCCATCTTTATCTTTGTCGCCCTCTTCTCCTTTTGTAGTTTATTGGATTCCATTCAGTGGTCTTTTTGGACTATCGGTCGCCTCCAAACCTTGCAACATGTCCAGCCCAGCCCCATTTCAGATATTTTGCTGTTGTTAGTATGTCCTCTGTGCCGGTTTTGTCTGTGATTGTGCTGTTTCGAACTCTGTCCATTCTACTAACTCCCATCATTACTCTTTCCATCTTACTCTGGTAGGATCTGATTTTCTGTTCTTCTTTGGATGTGATGGCCCATGTTTGGCATCCATATGTCGGAATAGGGGGAACATAGGTATTGAATGTCTTGGCTTTTTTTATGGTTAAGTGGCGCTTCATGATATTTTTTAATGTCCAGAATCGTTTCCAACTATTTGCTATTCTTTTCTGTATTTTATTATGGTTTCAGTTGTGGTTGTGTGTCACTTTCGTTTTGTACATGTTTATCTTAAGTCCTGCTTCAAGACTTGCTGAGTTGCTGGAGCATAAGCTGCAATACTTTCCATGTTTTTGCAAACAGTACGACGTAGTCTGCAAATCTAAGATTATGCCTAGGTCTTTGAAATCCAATGTTCTAAAAATGTACTCCAGTTTGTAAACAGCAGAGATCAAACTTATAGGACCATAGTTTTTTGTCGTTTTTTTGTCCGTTTTTGTGCAACAGTGTTATTTCCGCTCCCTTTATTTGGTTTGGAATACATTCTGATATAAGAAGCGGATTGATTAATACTTCCTTTGCCTCTTTTATTATTTCGTTTGTAATTCCGTCTTCGCTAGGTGTTTTTTCGTTTTTACTTTATCATACGCAGTATGTAAAGTATTGTAATCGTGCCGAAAAAAATTTTTGAGATTTTAGCGGAAATAGGTCTTTATGGGTCCCCTGAACATTTTTGACCAAGGTACAAAAAAATGTCTGTGTGTGTGTGTGTGTGTATGTGTGTGTGTGTGTGTGTGTGTGTGTGTGTGTGTGTACCCAATTTTTGTTAATTCATTTCCGGAGAAACTACTAAAGGTATCGGCACGGAACTTCATATTTAGAAGTTTGATGACCAAACTTAGAGTTGAAAAGCTTTTGGTTCAAAAGGGTCCAAAGGAACTGGGTGTTTACTCCAAGCCTTTTTCAAGGATTTTAGAAATCAGCCGCCATTTCTGTAATTTCGTCAAAATAGTTAAATAATAAATTAAAGCAGAGGAAATTTTGAATAATTTATGCCTATGACATTTTTTGGTAAAATTAATAGTTTAACTTTTTAGTTTATTCTAAGCCTTTTTCAAGGATTTTGGAAATGAGCCGCCATTTCTGTAATTTCGACAAAATAGTTAATTAATAAATTAAAGTAGAGGAAATTTTGAATAATTTATGCCTATAACATTTTTTGGTAAAATTAATAGTTTACCTTCAAGAGCAAATTCTATTTGATCGAGATCGGTCGCATCTGCATTGATATGAAATTACATAGTAGCCAGGATTTTGACAAATATTTTTTTGTGTTGTCACATTCGAAAACAGCTGATCTCATCAGAGGTTGGAGAACCACTATGGAACGTGCCGCTGTAGTGCGCAAAATTATAAAATACAAATTTCAAATAAAATAAGATCACCAAATTCACCAATTGTTTGTTGATAAGAAATATCAACCAGTCTTTATATCTAATTCTAAAAATGATACATTGAGAAAATTGTAAATAAAGTATAGCGATGAGTGTAGTTTTATTTTAGTATGTTGGTAGGGATGTGTCATGAACAAATATAAATCTGTCAGAATTTGAATTACCTTTTTAAGGTGCGGTTTCATTAGTGATAATGGCAGTGGTAGCAGACGCCGTTGTAGTAATTCCAATAGAAAATTGCTAGTGACTCATGTTTATGTACATGCAAACTAATATGTGTCATTATCACGATATGTAAGAAATACTATAATTTCGTATTCTACCACCGCCATTACCTACCATTACCTACCAATCGGAACGCACCTTTCGTCAAAGTGGTACCAACCTAGCATTTACTATACAGAAATCATTTATTTTTTTTAATACGTATTTCTTAAAAAGCAACACAATAAACGTTGATGTCGCTCCTGCCAAAAACTAGATAGCGCGACTCGCTCATATGCGACGGTTACACTCCGCCTTCGGTGACGCGCCGTATCACCGCTCGTCGCGCTTTTCCGTACTTTCGGCATTTGTGACATAAATAACTATTATTCTAATGACGTAGTGTAGGTAGTGTCAAATGCTGATGCTTTGACAATACCTACGATTTATCTCTATAGAATAGATTCTCATGCAGCTAAACTATTAATTTTATATATTGTATGATAAAGTCATGTGCCTGGCCACATCAGATTTTTTAATTTGTCTATTGCTTTCGTTATTTCTGATTTCATTATTTCTGGTTGTGGTTCCATGTTGCCCTATTCGATGTTAAGAGAGTTTCTATATAGCATATAGAAACCATATATATTACTACTTAATAAATATCTGTTGATTAGTTTAGTTTAGTTTAAAAATGTTTTGATAAATAATCGATTAACTAACTTTTTACATAAAAGATTTTGGGGCATTTCACATATTTCCATGTACTTATTTCTCCAAAATACATTAATCTAAGCTAATAAGTGACTATACTGGCCATCAATTTTATTACCAAAATCTAAAAAGCAAAAACTATTCCTGTATGCTTTCTTTTTCGTACAATCTGAACGAAGAAACTCTGGATTGAGTTTAATTTTTGAGAAAATCAGTGATTAGTAGAAACCAAAAATTCAATTTTGTTTCTCAAAATGTAGAATGTCGTAGAATGTCAGAATTTCTGTTTACAGATTCAAATTTTGCAAACAAAAGCATACCAGAGACACTTTTCACTGATGTACGACAAAAATAAAAACACATATCTACTGTTGATGTCTCAGCTTCTATTCGCTTGGAGTATTGAAGGTTTTTCGCAAATATATAAGGAAACGTATAGGTACTTAATTTTTTCTCTCCGTTCTCATTATTTGTAAAATGAGGGCATGAATGCTGCCTTATCTGTATGCGGGCCTCGTGAACTACATCCAAGCATGGGCCACGAATTGTTGGGAACTAATTAAAATGACTTCATTAAGACAAGGTCGTGACGAACAGAAGCTTTCTGAAACTGTTGATGACTACATGCCATCAAATAATATCGGGTTTCGTAGTTATTTTATTGGATAGATTAAATACTTTTATGCCACCTTCTGAATTATAGTATAAAAACTTTCATATACGTCATAAGCTGTGATTAATAGTTTCTTTTGTGAAATTCTTCCCTCGCCTTTATAGTTTCTTTCATAATATGAAATTCTCTTGTTTCAAAAGAACTGCCTGAACAAAACTGGAGGGGAAGATGCCCATCTATGTAAAATATCCCCTTACATATGAGGTCAACGGCTTCAGTTTTGGCATAACTCCACAATCACTTTATTTTCTTGCCAACCGAACAGATCTTATTGATTTCCAGACCCGTCTAACAATAATAAAACTTACCAGAGCATACTTGAGTCACCATTTCAGCACTACTCGCCAACAGTTCCAACAATAACTTCCTACATAATTTTACTGCAGTTTCCCGAAGTGCATTACCATCAGAATTCAATCACGACTTCCCTCTTCTTTCAGCGCTTCGCATAAGGGTGGAATTTATGCGAGAAGGGGGACGAAAACAACATCTAAATCTTCGATTATAAAAATGTCAAGTGTCAAATGTCATGCATAATTAATTGGTGTTCGACGCATGAATTTTACGCAATTCCTACTCATCTTTGACACGTTTGACCTCGTGACCTGGTTGTAAATTTGTATAGTGAATGAGAAGGACTTTTTCATGTTTAATTTCACTTTTCTCATGAGCCGCGAGCACGTAATAGACGAGTATTCATTAGAGGCATGACGTCACTGCTGGATTATAGCCCTGGTCACAACTAAAAAGCCTTTTTACAGACGCCTCTTGGTTGGTATAATTGCTTTTTAACTGAAACGCTAATTAAATTGTATTGTTCTGTTTTATATTCGTTGGTAGATTCACAGAATTGCATCAGTGTAGTTTGTTAGTGACTCAGGGCGTTTAATTTTGTTTTCAATTACACTATATAGTCAACAAAATTAAAAAAATCTAAATGTACATTAGGTGCCAGTATTTGTTCTTAGATACCTTGATCAAAATGATAAATAGAGAAAAAGTTGATTTTTCGTAATTTGGTACCTATCATATTGCTCATAGTTTCGGTATTTTTGGATAGATTTTTATCGTAAAATCATTGTGGCCTTCGTAAAAGTATACAGTCTACGTAAAAATAAGAAAAAATTCATAATTCGAAAACGTATCCATTAAAAAAAATTAATGGATTTTTGAGTTTAGCGGACCTAAGTAGACAAGAAAAAAATAGTTGCATCAAATGTACATTTTGACTGTTGACTAGAACGTATAGACGTAGAGCCCCAGACAAAAGTCTATCACGTAATAACTACGAAATTTTGCGTGAAGTAAAATATTGTGTAGAATAAGTTAGAAATGGCTTACGTGCCTAAGCAAAGTGGTTGAATGGTGTTTAATTAGGCTAATTATTAATTAACATTTTTCGCTGATTATTCCAGAATACATTTACTCTAATAATAGTGTGGCCTGCCTACAGTGGCGCATTAAGAAGCCACCAACAAAGTAAAATAAAAGAATAAAAAAAAGAATATGATTTATATAAACATCATAAATATATATTATATCATAAAAGATTATCATAATTAGAATGCTTTGATATAATAACAGTTTAAAAATAATTTAAAAAAAACTCTCGTATATTTTCGTGCCAGTTTTACAAATTTATTTTGCCAATTTTAGAATGTGCAAATTAATTAATCATGTCTTCAAAATGTCTGTTTTGCAAACTTACGGTTGAGTGAAATTAGGCATTTAGGCGCTAAAAATTGAGATAAATAATCAAATATACTTCATGACTTTTAATAGGAATGTTCAAGTATTTTCATTCAAATAATATAATACAAAATATATCCGGATCAATTGCCTCGAGTCTAGGTGACGGATTTTAAGAATATTGGTTCTTTGGATCAATTGTAAACCGATAAACCGATATTCATAACGATTTTTATGAATATCGGTGTTTTTTTAAACACCACCGTAATGACATCTAGGAGACCGTTGGCATTCACATACAATGCACGCTAATTTCAAATTTAGTCAAAGTGCAACGCTCACGTTTGAAGTTTGGATTTCATGACTAAAAAAAACTTAAACATGTCTATGATATTGCATTTGTTATAATAAGACCATTTCCTCAAGGGGAATCGCTACATGTTGATGAAATTCAGTTACCTATTACATTTTCCAAAAGATATTCCAGATTGCTTGGAAAGTTTTCAACTAGTTGCTTAGAGGCTTGTTATTTGCGTTGTAAATTCAAATCGTAATCTGAAAACTGAAAGACAGGAAAAGCTTGCGTGAAGGTGAATGCTTTACCATTTCCGGGAATTGACTATAGTTAATATAGAATAATGTTAAATACGTTTCAAATTTGAACTGATCTTTTGTCGAAATGTATCTTGGTATGTTGAACAAGATTCATCTGGGAAAAGATTCAATTTTATTTTACCCCTCTTCAGTTGACGGTAGTGGTCAAACAGATCAAATGCACTTAAATCTTAGACTTCAAAATGTGCTCTCCTTCTGATTTTTCATCATAATTTACAGGTTAGAATCTTGAATAAATTTTAAAATCTTTTGGGATGAGATAAAATTAATCTTTAAAACATTATGGGAAAATGTCTTGGCCGGGGCCCCCAAAGCCCGGGGCTCCTAGGCACGTACCTCATTGCCTTATGGGTAATCCGCTGCTGGCTGCCTAATCTTATTTTTGCGAAAAAAACCACAAAAGTCTCCAGCAGTATCTTTTAATTTGCTATAGAAAAGGTATCATGTATTTTACAGTACGACCAACCACTTCTCTTCTAGTTGTGGAGTGCAGGCAAATTAGAGTTTGACAATGACAAAAAAATTAGTTAAAAACTGGATTTTTCTGTGAAGCTTTATTTATAATTTGGAATGTGTCTATGTCGACAAAGGGACTATATTCTATGATTTAATACTTGAATAGAAAACCTGTTTTCCTTTGTAATGTTTTAACGCATGATAAAGATGGTTGGTTTGGCAGACATTTTATTTGAAAACTGTTAGGTATAACAGGAAAAAATGGGCCGACTGCTTCTCAGTATCTTCTTCCTCTTCCTGCAGCAACTTACACTCCTACTCCTCTTTGTTCTTTTACAACAACTTCTACGTCTTCTTCTGTGTTTTGACCAGCATGGAGTAATTGATTTGCAACAGCTTCATTTTCTTCGTCTGCTGTACCTTCTCCTGCTCGAATTGCGTTTTTTTGCGACAACAGCAACTACTTCCGCTTCTTCTGCGTCTTTTTTGCCACTACCGCAACTTTTGCTCCTGCTTCTCCGTCTTAAATTGCTGCAACAACTACTGCTTCTGCTTCCGACCACATCTACGTCTCTACGTCTAGGTTTGGAGCTGCTGCTGCCGCTCCTGCTTCTTCACCTGCGCTTTCTCGAGCCGCAGCATTTCTGGCGCCTCGACTTCGTTGCCATGCAGACCATCCCGCGCAACTTATCCTTCTGCTCGCAGCTCATGCCGCACCAGCATTTCGCGCCTTCGACGGCAATTTTGCACGCGCTCCATCCGCAGTCTTTCGAGCTGAAGATACGCAGGAAGATGACTTCCTGCGTATCTTCCGCTCGAAACACTGCGGATGGAGCGCCGCTCTATCGAAACCACTATAAATTTGTCTGTGACTACCATAAAAGCCACGCGCGGTGTCAAAGACACCTGGATTTCCTCCTCGCCCTGCAGACATTCCGTTTTATGCGAGCTCTCAGCGATCCACAGATGCTCCTCGGCTTGCACCTCCTCGTCCTAAAGGTGCACTTCTTTCGCCTGGACCTCCTCTTCTTTTTGCACCAACGACGTTTCTTTTTTCTGGGCCGACTGCACCTCCGTATCTTCCTCTTCCTGCACCATCTTCTCTTATAACAACTTCCACGTCTTCTTCTGGGTATTGGGCAGCATGGAGTACTTGATTTGCCACAGCTTCGTCTTCTTCGTCTGCTGCAACTTTTCCTGCGCCTTTTGCGACAGCAGCAACTACTTCCGCTTCTTCTGCGACTACCGCAACTTCTGCTCCTGGTTCTCAGTCTTGGTTTGCTGCAACAACTACTACTTCTGCTTCGCTTTTGTTTCCGACCATATCTACGTCTAGGTTTGGTGCAGCAGCTGCTGCCGCTCCTGCTTCTTCTCCTGCGCTTTCTCGACCCACAGCATTTCTGGCGCCTCGACTTCGGCGCCATCCAGGCCAACCTGCGGAACTTATACTTATGCTCGCAGCTCATGGCACACCAGCATTTCGTGCCTTCGACGGCAATTTTGCACGCGCTCCATCCGCAGTGTTATCAACGGAAGATAAGCAGGAAGTTGAAGAACTGATTTCGAGTGACCCTACCGGAGCGACTGCAACTTCCGGACGTCTTTTCTGCAGGTTTCTTGCAACCATCGCAAAGCGAGGTTTGGCTATTGTGCTACACTCTGTCATCTCCACGCCACTGCAAATTTTATCTGTTATAGATGAGGATGGTCGTCCGATTGTCCGTCGTCGCCCATTTAAAACTCCATGCCGGCACTTTTTGACAACGAAATGAATAACAAATAACCAAAACATCGAACGCTTACCATAGAGACTGGTTACGTTGTTTTCCAAAGCTATCTGACGGACATCAACCCGTATTATCATTTTGATTATACTGATGTCCTACATGATCATAAAGTGACATTTTTCATCTTAGATACCGGGGCAAAAACTGCTTCTTAACGCCCGCGTGGGCATTAAGGGTTACCATGGTTATATGTCAAATATATCAAATATTTGTCATTCAAAATGTAATTTTTCTCGTCTTTTTCGTCGTTTTCATCACTGCACAACCTGAACAAGACTGTATCGTTTGTTGGCTTGTATTCTTATTTTTTCACATTCACGAAGACCTGTCAGAAAGTTGGTTAATGGAGGTCTATTGAAAAACAGTTTATTTAGCAGGTGAAAATAAGAAATAGGCAAAAACCGAAATATTAAGTTTATAGGTTATACCGAAGCTCTTCTTATGGGCTAGGTAGTTACGGAGGTTGTAATACAACCTGAAGATTTTCTAAAAGTATTGGTATCTATCCAATAGGGTTTTTTATCTTTATAAACATAGGTCGACGGTTAGTCCTTCCTATTTTCTTTTTAATAAAATATGACAAAAATCGGGGTTTTGCCAGATTTGAGATATGCTATTTAGCCCAGGCATGTTAGTTTTTAACCCTGAAATAAATAAAGTAAATCTGCAAATTGATAAACACCTTCTATTTACTGCCCTGAACAACCAGAAAAGCCTTTTTTATAAATTCCTGCTCCTGCATAAGCTGCAATTTTGATAGGTTTTGAGCCACGGTAAAGATGTTTTAGTGCGAGGCGCCAGACAGTAGCTCCTCCCCAAACTCCGTTCTAGCAACTCTCTCGACGACAAGTTGTTTTAAATCGACTTGGTGGCATTATCGACATTTTTATCAAGTGTTATTGAATTCATTTAGAGTTTTCTCCGCTTCTGTTTTTCGCATTTGTATCAACACTGTGATCCCGCAGGGCAGTACATACGCTGGGGATTTTCATTCGTCCAGATCTTGTGATTGAATTTGGGCCACACAGCATTGTAGGTATTATCAACAGTATGGATGTCTTCTGATTGGTAAACCAATGAAAGTTGGCTATTCTTTTCAATGTACAAGCCGCACCGGACCCCGTGCTTCAACCCACAGCCCCGCGGAATATGTCTTTGGTAGAATCCACTATTTCTCCCGCTGACCCATCATGTTCGCAGTACAGTTGTCTGTATGTACTTCGATACAATTGTCATGTTGCCAGATTCTGATTCCTAAAACTCACAGGCATGACAATAGGAAAATTTCACGGCAAACCCAACCACTTTGTTAGTATATTTTTCTCCAAACCCATGCATTATAATTTCTTCGTCTTCCGCTGTCGACAATATATCGGCAGACGTACTAGCAAATGCTTTTCTTTCACGAGTGTGAATCCCAGAAAATTTTCTTTTTTTTTGGCCTGTTAGCACGTGAAGGAGTTTGTTCTTGAATGTTTTTTATCCATGAGTGTTCAAGAGAGAATTTCACAGAATAATATACCACACACTGCAAGATCTCTTGGCTTGAAAAAATTATAACGCATGCGGAAAAGTTGTTGAGCGCGCGATCCGACCGATCCGCGTGCTCCGTATTTTTGGCACTTGCACGCCGTTGGCTAATTGCTTATAATTTGGCTAATTTTGCAAATATTTCCTTGAAACTTCGTACACACATTCTTAAGACCCTAAATAATAAAATAAGGTATAGAAAATATTTAGATTTTTGTAATAATGTTTTTTTTTTCTTTTCAGGATGTTAGTCGGTGCTCCTTTGGGCCAAAATCTGCAACCAGGAACCAACAGATCGGGGGCTTTGTATAAATGTCCCATGGACAACAGAGAAGAATGCATTCAAGTCAAGACCGACGGCAGAAGACGTAAGTCGAATCTATACTATTGCCCAAAACATACACACCCATTTATACAAAAGAAAATTCCCTATAGCTGTAAAAAGAAAACATTGTAAATCGTCTTATTATAATTAGATATGTGTTTCTGTGACGTTTAGATACTCGTTTTGTTGAAAATTACAGGTACTTCATGTATTGATTGGTTGCCCAATTATCGGCGTGCAAGAAAATTTATGCAATTACCATTTATAAGATCTCGTTAATGCATAGCTGGTAGTTCTTCCTGATTTTGCAACGGTTCTTCAGACGGACGTGTAGGCGCGTCGAGTTCATTAAGATACTCAACTCGGCCGCTAAGAACTCTGTAAGAAGCAATCTCGAAATGTAGAGTTGTCCAATCACGATTATTGCGCAACCATACCTTGTAAAAAGACCATTTCAATTAGACGTAGCGTATAGATAGATGTACAGGATGATCCACATTCAAGGCAAAACCAAGGAATATCATATTCACCCTAGAATTTGAATCATCCTGCATATGTTAGCCTTCTGTAAGTGTTCTAGTTTTGTGGGAGATGGTGACAGGAATCCCCCATTCCTATTCCAATGTAATTACTGAATTAGATAGTGATAATTAATAATTATATATATATTTGTGATTTTTTGTAGCCCGTAAACGATTTTTGGGGCTAGATAGTCGAGTACTGATTTTTTGTTTTTTTGTTTTCTTGGATGACCCGACCAGGGCCAGGCGGTCAGTATAAAACGTGTAAGTGGTGGTCCCAATCCAGTGGTTCCAAAACTAATTGGCGTTGAGACCTATTTTAACGGTTTGTGCATGTGTACGATTCGCTTTTTTTTCGGCGGAAGAGCCTCCTTACCATTTTTCGGCAATTCTGACCCTCTTGATGTGTTTGGCTGCTTTCTGCATGTTTTGCGACAGGTTGTAGAGGTTAGACTGCATGCTAATTTGTAATGATACGTTAGGTATTGGATTATTGATTAAGTTTATCACTTTTTATCCTTTATCACAACTTTTTTTAGGTCAGTGCTAATCAAACTTATTAATTCTCAATTTATAACTGTTTTGTGAATGTTTATAGTGTTTTCTCAGTTATTTTTTGCAGCATAATGCTGAAAAGGCAGATGATTGTGTTATCCTCTACGCTATTTTTTGTTACTTTACCGACTGTGATGCTTTAAATTTTGCTGTCGCAAATGAAAATGGTCTATTTTCTATAGGAAAACTAAGAGTAAAGAAAAGGAACCAAACATTTGAAGGCAGAAGAACAACAGTAACAACAAACCCAATCTTGGCATTTGATATCCTTATGTTTATAACTATCACCTATTTTTTTACTGAATATGAGTCGTTTTGATATGACTTTCACAATAGATTACATATCTAGCAACCCAAAGGTTTTGCACTTTCGACGTATATAGAATTCTCTAAGTATGCTGTGTAATTAATATATTACCTACATTTACGTGTTGGTAGTTGATTTACTACAAAATTAAGATATAGATATGAAATTAAATATTTAATAAACATAAAAGTTTTTGATAATACGAAAATCTCATTTCAATATAATGAATATCACAACACATTATACAAATTTATTGCACCTAATACAAACTTGAACTAAGTTTATGTTGCAAATTACTATTATTGAAAACGGAATATTTCAAAATTGTAATATTAAAATTTATTCACTTGTTTTATTTATTAATTTAAACACGGACAAATATCGTTAGCACCATGCAGTTGATTTGTGTATTTGTTTAGGAAATTAGAACATTTAACTTTAATTCTACTAAAGTTGTATAATACCTATGTTGTGATATGCAATATGTTGAAATGTTGAGATGTTCGTTTCACGTTATCGAAAATTTTTATATTTATTAATATAACAATAATTTGCAGTTAATCCAAAGCTTGGTAGTGTTTTTGACGCAAAATTTAACTTCAGCATATATAATTTAGATTGAACTGTGGGTATTACATTAATTACACAATACGCTTATATATACAGTGTGTTTATTTCAAAAGTATCCACCGTTAATGACTCTTGACCCGAGAAGGTCAAAAATGAAACCTAGACAAATTTAAGTTTTATCTCTTCACCCCCCAACCAACCCACTTTGAAATTTCAAGTGGCGCCGCAAAAACATCTACTCAACCATGATAAAAAAATTAAATCTATCGATTTGTTCTTAAGATAGACTACACAGAAGATGGAAGGTATGAAATGAATTATTATTAGCGAAACATTGCTGATTGGATACATTGTTAAAGTAAATTGCAGTTATAAAATATAAATAATAAAATAAGAAATTATTTTATGACATATTCGAAATGGCCACCATTGTCTGCTAGACAAAAATACATTCTGTTTTCGAACCCTTCTTCTATTTTAATTTTTTATGACTGTAATTTAATTCAACAGTGTATCCAACCCGCAATGTTTCGCTAATAATAATTGATTTCATACCTTCCATCTTCTGTGTAGGCTATCTTAAGAACCAATCGATCGATTTAATTTTTTATCATGGTTGAGTAGAGAATTTTATGCCCTTTCAAATGATAAGGTAGGGCTGCCAATTGAAATTTCGAAGTGGGGTGGCTGGGGGGCGAAAGGATGAAACCTAAAATTCTCTAGGTATCATTTTTGAACTTCCCCCACGATATCTAAATCGACGTGTTTCCACTCAAAGCAATAATCGCATCAGGTCAAGAGTTATTCAGGGTAGATACTTATAAAAATATGAACAGACTGTATAAAAACAACATTATAAATAATGTTTCACTTTAAGGTTTAAAATATTTAAGTAAAATATTTAAAAGAAAAGCTGTATAAAAGGAGACATGTTTACTTGAATATTTTCAATAATCAAGCGTGATAGAATTCTCTTTTGTCTTAAATAAAAGCTTGAACCTTAAACATTGAAGCTAGTAACCAAAAATCCTGTGGAAACACTCTAAAAACTATTTTTTTAAAAACCATTTTTGACACAAAATGTTAAAAGAACCACGAGATTTTTTGCAATTCATATAATCTAACTGCCTCCCAATCAACTTGTCTAATTGGTAGTTACATATCTACAAAACTGTCTATGTTTGGCTGTTTGGATTCTATTGCTATTAAACTAATTAACTTCACGTTAAATACTTCTATTTAAGCCATGATATACGCCATGATCTATCCATTTACAGATTATCAATGCCAAAAAACATTACAGATTTATGTACTTTCTTTTTCATCAACCACAACGCTCTTATAAATTAAAACATAAATCCTCCATTATACACGGTTCATAAACCTCATCTACATAACACTTGTCAACGCGATCTTCCTCGGAAGTCATCACGATCCATTGTTTATCGATAAAAATCCTCCGAAGCACCCAAATCCTTCAACGCCCACATTTATCCGATGTGTAAAAACACCGCCGCGACGCAGTCTTGTATATTTATTCTCGTTCACTGGCAGCTCCGTACTTAAGTGGGATATGGTGGCACTTTGCATATCGCAGGGGTGAGGAAGAAGGTCATGACTGACACCTAATAACACGCTTCAATAGTTTCCATCAAAATTGGGAACGCCGGGCCGCCCGCTATCGCGTTGACGGTTACGCGCGACACGGTAAAAGCGTAAAAAAATCGTCGTGCGTCGTTGTTGAGGTCGCAGACAGGATCGGGTGCGCCCCGTCGTTAAACTGTACGTTTTATAACGTAATACGTCGTGTTATTTCTGTATGAGTTACTTACAGATGGTCACATCTGTGCTGCATAGCGGCTACGTCAAAAGGCTAATTCTGTGGGTCGGTGGAACATCGTCAGCTCTCACAGAAATTCGTATCGTTCGCTTATTTCCTTGGATGTGAAATTACGGTGGTATTCTTGTTTTTTTCTAAAGAATTTGGGCCAGTTTATGGATTCCCGAATAACAACATCTGATTTGTAGAGTCGAGTTTGGTGGCCGTCAGGCATTAATAATGGTTCGTTCAAACCATCCATCCAACCATTTATAAATTTGGTTTCAAACACTCACGTTTGTTTCATCATATATGTACCGCTGTAGAAAATGTTAAACTAAACGAATTGTAAGAAAGCGCGAAAAATATACAAAGAATTACATAATTTTACATTTATATATAGAATTTCAATGATGCAATTTCAGTATTTCAATTTCAATAAGGCAGCAACAAATCTGAAAGTTTCCTTTTGAATATTATTGATTCAGAATACATATAGTCCAGTCAAATCGTTTCTGAGGGTGCCTGTTCCATAGATATAGAAATTTTTTGTTGCTCTCATTCTTAATGTTTTTTGGGGTGCTGAATCCGAATTTCAGCTTTGCTACTTTTTACGAATGTGGCTACACAACGAAAATCGCAAGAAAACTCAAAAGTTTCGACCTTTTTCAGTTTTTTTGCGAAAAAGAGATAAAACTATGCACTTTTTGAGGTAAACCATCCTATACATTTCTAGTAGAGCTAGTAGAGCGCGCTGAAAGAAGGCCAAATTTTCCTACTTTATGTAAAACCCCGTTTTCGAGTTAGTTAAAAAGGCTAGGATTGTGCTAAAACTACATTAATTTCCCTATAAATTACACATCTTAATCACTTGTTTTGGCCAAACCGTGTAACCGCGAGATCGGTTTGATATTTTAAGTCAGCGTAGCAGGTAGGGTTGCCAACATTGTGCCTATGCTGACCCGGAGAAAAATAATTATATTATGGAACGAACATAAGTTTAAATTATTACAGCAGCCACAAAAATGTGTGATTTCTACACATACTTTTTAATAACGCTTTGGTGTGAAATTTGGATATAGGTAGTGTAGAAAACTACTAGTTTTCACTCTTTTCGTTTCTGCCTCTTATTGTCGATTTTTTACGATTTAACCAACCTGAGACAAAATGCCAATATTAGGTACCACCCAAACCAAGCAATTTTTGTAAGGGATCATGTGTTTTTGCTTGAAGTAATTGTCTATACGTTCCCTAACTAATTTTAAATTTTCATTTTATGCCGGCAATATTGGCGTTTTGTATAAACCCCCATAATAAATTGTCTCCAAAATGATAACTAGGTATATCTCTCAGTCTTTGTAAATATATAATAATAATATTTTCAAATAAAGCTATCGCTGTCGTCATCTCCATGATTTCAAAAATACTGTTTTATGGCAGACCAGTACGATACTATTCTGTAAACTGCCTTGGTCAAACTCAAACATATTGTTGGGACATTTCTTATCATCTGAACAACATACATATTAAAACGATCGAAAAATTGAAAATTATTGAATGTTGATTTCTGACAAGCAAAATTCCCACCTTTAAATAATACCCGTCTTTTTGAAAACCATTTTATATTAGTTTTGTCTCAGTCTATGAGGATACAATCTTCTGCGTTCGTCGTTCAGCTACATAACAAAATCTAAAAATGCAACAATTGCTACTTTTAAAGTCTCTCACATGCTCTCAAAAAGTAAAATTAAATTGTTGTGAAGATTGAGTAAGAGGGTGCTTCTTATTTAAAGAAAAAAATAATTTTTTTTCAAGGGGAATCGCTGCAAACTGTGTGATTATAATAACAATTACTGTTTTATCGTAATTTTTAAAAATTATTTATGGGTTGCTACAGTTTCTCAAAAGATCGATGATTACCTTTAGTTAACCCGGAGAATTTAGCTGAAAACCCGTAGTCCGGAGAATGGTCGCCAAACCCGTGTCCGGGTCAAAATGACCATGTTGGCAACCCAAGTAGCAAACTTGACTTGATCTTTTAATGTAGGCGACAAAATTATAGAATAAATGAACTATTTTGTCATAACACACATTTTTCATATCGAGTTTAATTTTCGAGCTTTGATTGTTTTTTCCTTACCTACCTAAAATGACATAAGAATGTTATTGCCATACTTGAACTTTTTGAACTTTTTTACAAGAGTTGGCATTAACGTCATCTAATTATTGACAAATGTTCACTCTTTATTCTACTCAACAATTTGCAACACGGAAAAGGGTACACTTATCACAATAGCAAGACAATTGCGTTTGATATATGTATAAAGATGTATCATATATATGGATTTTCATATACTAATACAGAGATGGGACAGCTTGGTGAAAATAAGCCAGTGAAAATAAAATTGTAAAATTTTACATTACCTCGACTAGAGATCAATGCTTGCTTGCATTGCAGAAACTGTAAATATTCAAATGTAATAGTTTCTTCAAGTACAAGTGAAGAAACCACGTGGTTTCAATGACGCGTATGTCGGAAAGACGTACAAATGAGTGAAGTGAAGTGAAGAATATCGTTACTAATTAGTTTTGTGTTAAAGTAGGTGACAGTTAAATTGTGTATTACTGACGTTCATATGCAACGGTTATATATCAGTAAATATAGATAGAAACTGACTATGTCAGTGGTAAGATAGAACAAATGTATTATTACAGGAATACAGTAGTTCTCCAGAATGAACGGTAAAAATGCGTCGTAATGTTCCAAAATTTTAACTATAATTACAGTTTCACAGACTTGTAATTACAAATATTTGACAACACCAATCACTATCATAATACGCAGTGTTTTTATTTTTGTTTCCTTTTGTTGTAGACTAAACATCATGCTAAACATTCTTCTTAATCTTGCATTCTGACGTATGGGTAATGGGTATACAGTTTAAAACGAATTACCAATTGGCAAAAGACTTCGCTACCCAATCCTGCCCATATATCACTCGCATATGTCCGCTAAAATAACCCAAATAAACACGAGGTGGCAAACAATAACGGGCCGAAACAATACGGTCCACTCCTCGGTTACAAATGTTTACAAAACAACGGTTCCGACGCAATGAATAGGATCTTTTTAAGGCCTTGATAATAAATATAAAGGATTCGATGACCTGGTAACCGCACTCGCCTCTTTCGCTGCTACTGCAGTCGCGTCATCTACAGAACGAACAGGTTATCCTGTTCGCGAACCGTTTTTACAGAGCAAAAGGTGTCCCTTCTGCACTTAGAGCTGACGCTTGAAATTTATGCTCAGAAGCTCAACGGGCGACGTCCGCAAACGTCTGTATGGAATTATTTAATAAAATTATGTTGGAAACGCACGAGGAATAGCTGGGAAGCATACTTTGCATGCCTCGATCTGCAGGAAAGCTTGCGCCAGCCATGGAAAAGACATTTCAAACATATTTTTCTTTAGCGTTTGGTAAAAACGTTATTAAATTCTATTATTCAAAACCCTTCCATGTGAATAGACACACCAGAAATTTCTTTCTAGTTTTAATATCTCTGAACTTCTCTCTTAAACATTCTGCAAGTGTTTGGTAACCACCATCAAATTCATTGGTTTGATTTCTTTAGTTAGAATTTTGAAATCGGGTTTTAGGAAGCATTTTTTATTGGTGTCTTTGCTAAAATTGGAAATCCCTTGTCAGTAGATATGTTGTTCTCGGTGGCTTAGGTCTGAGTGTTTTGTATTGCCATGACCTTTTGGCACAAATCATCAACACTGACCTTGAGGCAAAATATTCAATCAAAAAATTAAGTCATCATTCGATGAATACCATCATCACCATCATTATCAATTAGTGATTTTAGGTTAGCTGGGTTTCCGTAAACTCCTTGTGAGATAAATAACATTTTATTCAAGTAACTTGATCCGATAGATTATAATAAATAAATAGTTATTTAATCAAGTACATATATTAAAAAGAGCGATTAAGGATCGATACTGACTTAACGCACGAGCGATTGGCGAGTGCGTTAATTGTCGAAATCATTAATCGCCGTTTAATATTCGAGTTGGTTACAATCGTCGATCGTATTCTTCTGGCTGTGCCTACATAGATTTTAATCGTCGATGTCATTTGAGGTTATATGACTATTTATATAATTTGACATTGGCAGTTCTGGACTGTGTTCCTGGATCACGGTATGTTATGATTGAATGGTTTTATTGGATGGCTATAACACATCATGCATTAATAGAAATCGTGCATTTATAGAGCCTTTTGATATAATATATTATAATACAAATTTTATACCTAGTGACATTAGAATGAAACTATTTATCAAATCTTGGTTAACTAAGATGCCGCCACGACCGATCTCAATCAAATACAATTTGCTCATGCAGCTAAACTATTACAGAAATGGCAGCTCATTAGCAAAATTCTTAAAAAAATGCTCCAGAAACTCCAGAAACATCCAGAAACATCCAGTTCCAATGGACCCTTTTGAAACAAAAGCTTTTCAGCTCTTTTTTTCAGCACGATTACAATACTTTATCATACGCAATCATACTGCGTATGATAAAGTAAAAAAAATATTGTCTCAACAGTGTTAACAGGATGATAGACGTTTTTTAAAACGTTTTTAAAATACGTTTATAAAGTGAACACTTTTATTTTATGCCAGTTTTTAACTGGAACAGTTAAATATTACAACTAACGTGGTAAAAATATAGCCTCTGTATATGTAATTGTGTATTACAAGTATAGCCGTTGAACAATTTCTTACCTACTATTTCTGTCTACAGGTGTATGTAAAGTAACGAATAGCTGCAAGAAATTTTTTAATAATCTTAGCTTATAACAATTTTCTTTTTTCTGTCTTTTAAGTAATTCTGCTACATATACGGTTTTGTCGCTATGATTGTTTTTTTATGGAGCAGTATTGTTTTCCGATGAGATTTTATATAACATCAAAATTTGAAGTCTCATTTTGGCAATTTTTAGCAATCAGTGAGATTTCTAATGGCTTATTTTAATCATCTAGAAACTTCATTTGGTCAACTAAAACTAAAATAAACTAAAACTTTGTACTTTTACCTGAGATTCCAATTGTTACAATTCCAATTTTTTTCCATTTGTCCTTGAATAACTATCAGCGTTTCTCTAAGAGGTCAGCGGCGCGGCGCTCCAACAAACAAAGAAACGCATATATCACGGGAATCAAGTCAAAATTCACTCTCCATTCCTAAATTTTAACGATATTTTTCAATTTTTAATGATCTCTTGCTTAAAAGTTTTCTTGTCGTAGAATTCGTCAGCAAATTTTGTCAAAATCCGCCACTAGTTTTTTAATAAAGAAATGTCGTATTCCATTTGAAAATAAAAAAGAAGTTGATTACATTAGCTACAATATTGAATAAGTAAGGAAAACAAAAATGCAAAAACTGCCAGAATAATTCTCTGATACTAACATTGACGTAGGTACTTGAAATATTCCATTACAAAAAGAAAAGTTAATACAGTTGGATATTAATAATAAATTAATAATAATATAAATTATAATATAATAATAATTGATAATATTGATACATATTATAATAGTGATACATGAAGAGAAAGACAATTTTCTTTATTAAGGATATTTAATTGTTTGAGAAGCACTTGCCTATATGCATATGCATACACAATACCTTGGCATTCCGATCCAATCACCTATTATAATAAACCCTATTAGATCACTATTCACGATTCCTCACTTGTATTGCACGGCTTGCCAGTAGTTTGTAGTTGGCGAAGACAAACGTCTTAACAATTCCCAATGCAATAATAACTCAGTGTATTCACAGTAATTTACCGTTGGTATATAAATTTAATCATTCGTTCATTTGGTATAACTACTAGGCATTTACTCGAGTATTTCTTGATTTCGAATCCTTCACGCATCCAACAGTCATTAGTTATCAATTATAGCGTTTGTGGACCCGGTAATAAATCAATTTTCCTAGCATAGCGATGTCAGCTCAACAAACTAACTCGATTGTAAATGCGTTTATAAATAGAGGTCAATCAGTTAATCAAATGAAACCGAAGAATTACGAAGGAAGCGAACACAAGAAATGCCAATTAAATCATTAAATTAAAATTAATTTAATACAAAGTAACAGCTGTAGTTTTGTTGAATATTTTCATTGCTTTTAATTTACAGTTTTTTAAAAATAACATTTTGACTTATTAACAATCTTTTTTATATGTTTTGAGACCACTTTTGATCAGATTTTCAGTTGGATTAGTTTTATTGAGTTTGGGTTTTTATTGCATTCTAGATTTCGAAAGTTTGACGAGGACTGTACATAGGAACGCTTGTTTTTTTTTGTTCTGATGATTATTGCTACATTTTCGATGATTTTTTAAGATTTGCACTTTTTCCAGAGAATTTTGACCTAACATCTAAAATGACGTACAAAATAATTGCCGGCTTTAACGATGTTGTGTTAATTTAATATCTATAAAGTTAATCGACTAATTAGTTAACATTAATTCTATTAATTGCTTAAGGCAAATTTTTGATATTAAAATATTAATTATATAAGTAATATCAAATTTACAGATAATACTACTATTAGATGACATAAGCTACTATAAACCCTTTAGCATATCTCATCTAATAATTCTTATATATTCATTTACTCAATATTCACTCATAATATTCAGTAACAGTGTGTGGTTTTTTTTTTATTTTATTTTAACACACCATCCACTCATTTCAATTATTTTGTACTCATATTGTGAACTAACATTTCCCGAATTGGCCCAATATCAACTTACGGCATGTTCTTTCAAAAGCTTGCGTGTGATATTGGGTCAAAACGATCGATTGACTGTTGAAACTTAAATTCTAATTTTTTTACTTTAGCCGAGTTAGATTATGACGATGAAACTACGTCGGAATGCGGCGAACTTTGTCCTCCGAGTACTGCCGAAGAAGTCAAGGATGGCCAATGGATGGGTGTGGACATCAAGTCGCAAGGACCTGGTGGAAAAGTGATGGTCTGTGCCCATAGGTATACCATTGGGAACAGAAATCATACCCTTCGAGCTACCGGACTTTGCTACAGTTTGACTAAAGATTTGGATTTTGATGAGCCGTATGAACCATGCAAAGGAAGACCCATGAATAGGTAATTCCAAAATTATTGATGATTGGTCGAGTTGGGATTAGAAAATTTGTTTTTCTAATTGATTTGCCTTCACAAAACTTGTTCTTCGAGTAGAGGCTATCCAAATCGATTTACAAACGTGCTTTTGAAGATGGAATAAGACAAAATGATGACGAAAAGATATATGGCCTGATTTCATTTGTCAATATACTGGTTGAGCCATTTCAATTAATCTGGTTGATATATTACTGTAAGAACTTGAATGTATACCAACGATAGTGATATTATCTAAAGTTAGTACCAAATATTGTTGCCTGAACTTCAAACATTTTGTGGAGAATTTTAACATTTATAGGCAGTATTAGATTTTGTTGCACTGAATACGTATACGGACTTAGAAAAGCTTTTTCTATTCTTAGGATTTCAAAAGACGTCTAACATTGGGATTTTAGCAATACTGTTTATAGGAACAGAACCCATTCCCCCAAAAAACTTCAAAAAAATCGGAAAGTGAAGATAAAACTTTCCCGATTTCTCCCGCCAGTTGGTTTAGCATTGATTTCATCTGCAATAAATTAATAAATTAATATCTATCCAGATTCTAATTCAGCGCAAAAAATCTATTGAAAACTACTATTCATCCACAGAAGCAAAAAAAATACAAAATGTTATCATTTTTGTACGGTTTTCAATAGTTTTATCTTGAAATTAGTCTTATAGGATGCCATACAAATTGAACATCATAGAATTTGCAAGTTCCTTGATTTTGGAATAAATGTCCACTAGTTTATAATATAAAATAAGCCATAATGATTAACAACAACGTTATGGATTGTTCCGTCTTCTGGAATACAGCCTGTATATTTTACAGGCCCACAATTTATTTTTGTATAGATGTAATATTAAATACCATCAGAAATTTATGGAAAATGGCTGACCAAAATCCAGGTTTATTTTTTATCATTATTTTGCGATTTTTTATCGTATTTTCTCGAAATTTCTCTTATATAGGTTGTCCCAATAAATCGAGACTCTGCCCCATTTCTAACAAATCTGACGTGTTGATATTGGTTGCCAGTTTCGTAATCAATACAAATAAATCGTATCGAAATAACCTACCATATACTTTGTGTCAAACTCTGAATAGTACTACCGGATTATAGCTACACAGATAGAAAAGCTTTCTTGTTTCAAAGAAATCTATTTCTTTGAATTTATTCTTTTGGGTCAAAACATATTTCTTTGATGCCAACAATATTTACTTCATTGAATACTCTAGTTTATTTGCTTGCAGAGATTAATTTATTTGAAATATTTATTTAAGTGGAATAAATATATATGGATACAAACAAAAATTACTTTCCTTTAAAGTAATATTTTAGTTTTGATTATAAAAAAGCGTTTCTTTACACCAATGAAATATAGTTTTAATTCTAACATATAAATTTGTATATAAGGAGAGATTTATTTCGCTTAAAGTAATATTTTGAATTAAAAATAGGTTTACTTCCGCCAAAGAAATCATATTTTGATTAAAATAAATATATTTGTACACAAGAAGAGATTTATTTCCTTTAAAGTAATATTTTTGTTTTGGCTTTAAAATAGGTTTACTTCCACCAAAGAAATCATACTTTGATTCAAATAAATATATTTTGAATGTTATCCAACTGTATTGTTAGATGGCGCTGTAAACTCTCTCGTCGCACTTCGTACATATCGAGAGTATAAAGCCGCATGATCGACAGTATATAACTAATAGAGTACAGTGTCTGCAGGTTCAAGTTGCGATTCCAAATCAGTTCACTTTACTAACTTAACCTTGACTATATGTTGGGTTGGGAAGACCAAGCACTGGTCGAGGATGTGCGACATCCCAAAAAGGAGGTGACACATGGCGAGTCTTCCGAAAAATTCTTGTCTATTAATTCCTTCAACAAATTAATAATTTTAAGTATTTTTAACTCAACCAACAATTTCGTTAATTTAAAAAAATGTAATTCTTTCACTGAACACAATCATATTTATTTGAAGTAAATAAATCTCATTTCTTATAATACACAAATTGCAAACTTTTTAATTGGAAACATAAGTTGTTTGACGCAAATCAACGTTCTTTCTACCAAACAAATATTTCAAATAAATGCGTTTTTATCCGCAAATAAATATTTCTTTGCCTCTATTGAAACAACAAATTTATTTGAGTCAATGCATATTTATTTGAATCAAACAAACATTTCTCTCTGTGTAGAGATACTCAATTTTGACGAAATTATCTCCAAAACGACAGATTTTCGCACATTATGTTATTATTTTGTATGTAAAATAATACGTAGTTACCCAAAATACAACAATATACATTAAAAAACAAAAATATCCATAAAAAACACTGTTGTGACCAAAACTGTTTACAAGGAAGTCAAGCAATATTCCTTGTGTTCGATTGCTGGCCGCGATTAGATCAGTTCAATCTGATTAGTGATTAGTTGGCCAAAGTGTAGTTCGATTGCTCGTTTGACGTCTGACCCAAACTGATTCCACCAATAGGAAGCAAGTATTTCAAATTTGCGATCAAAAACATCGTAATGCGATCATTTGAAAAGATCGTGGCCAGCAATCGAACATAACTATTGTAAACAGCTTCTATACAAATCGTATGCTGAATAAGTAAAAAAAAATGAGAAATATTTATCTTAAACTGCTTTTATTGAAACAAACGAACCAATAACATAAAAACAATTAGTTTTAGAGGACTTATTGCCTTAAAATTTAATGAGGAATCTAAAAATGTAGGTAAAACGCAATCAAAACAAGATTAAAAAAAAACATGAAGTATCTTTATCAGCAGCAGGGCTGTTATGTTTACACCATTTTGTTTTAAAACAGTGTTTTAAACATGTTTTAAATTAAATATTTTGTTTTTAGTTATTTTGTTTTAATCGTGTTTTAAACAGTTTGTTTTAAATGTAGTAAAATATTGTTTCGTTAAAAAACACAAATTTATAAAGTTTTTTTTTGTTTAAAAGAAAAGAAAGGGTTTTTAAAACAACCCTGATCAGCAGAGGTACACCTTTTCATTTTTTATTATAACAAAATATTAAGAATACTTTCAGTAGCGAATACCAAAGTAACGAAACCATATGAAAAAGTAACGAATATCCCAATATACGTACCTCCATTTTGAATTTTCATTAATTTCACAAATCTTCGGCTCGTAGCGAACACGAACAGTTTGGAACGTGCCAAGCTGGAACAAGTTTAGCAGTTCTGGATGACGGAACCGCCATTATCGGCTCGCCTGGTCCATACACCTGGAGAGGCACAATATTCGTGCAGAGCATAGTCGGCGACTTCTTGCACAAAGACAAGAACGTCTACCTAGGCCCTTTGGACGACAACGACAAACCAATCAGCAAATACAGCTACCTAGGCATGAGCGTAACCGGAGGCAATTTTTTCAAGAAAACCTTAAAATCCTACGCGGCTGGTGCGCCAAGATCACACAACAACGGCCAAGTCTACATCTTCGATAAGATGGAAAGAGACCGTCCTATGAATGTATCGCTGATCATAGATGGTGAACAATTCGGTTCAAATTTCGGATACGAGATTTTGAGTGTTGATATTAACAATGATGGTTATGATGACTTGGCTGTCGCCGCGCCGTTTTACTTCGGGAAGAACAAAGGTGGGGCTGTTTATATCTATTATAACGTGAGGAAGTGCCAGTCGGAAGCTAGATGTGAGAACCAGACGCTCTACGGACCTTTGGAATCGCGGTTTGGCTTCGCCATGACAGCTCTCGGAGATATCAACGGAGACGGCTTCACTGATGTGGCCATTGGAGCTCCTTACGAAAAGGGCGGTGGCGCCATCTATATTTATTTGGGCTCTAAAGATGGACTGAATCCTATACCTTCGCAGGTAAGCATCAAACAATCAAAACGGATATTTAATATGCTTTATTTGGTTTATAAACAAATACATGTTTTACTATTTGATACCAGCTCCCATGTTGAACCAAATCCATCGAATATGAGGTTTCCTGTCTTCGTGTGGCGGAGTGCTATATCTAAACTGTTTGAGCTTTCGTAGTTCCAGATCTCTCTTCTGGTGTTGACTGCATCGGGGGAGTAACGATCTGGCTTCCTTTCCCAGCATCTTCATCACCAATTCGATTATCTTTTGCATCTTTGCACTATACAAGTGACGTTTGGCATTCAAAACTCGTCTAAGCTTCCTAGTCCATAGACGTGAAACAGTACTGATTTAATGCCTGAGACAAGTATTCGAAATTCCGACGGAGCGAGATGATTGTTCAAGTAGAGGACCATGAATTTACTCGATGTTTGTGACACAGTAATGATCTTGTGATGACGTCCATGAAATGAAAAAAAAATACTGATAATAAACGTGTAAATAGATAAAACCATGCCAACCGACAGTATTTCCGGTAATTCACTTTCTTTAAACCCAGGGCAGTTACTATGGTTGTCCATACACTTCTACACTGTCTGCTGTTTTTGTTTGTTTCAAATGGTTATCTACTAGATTCATCATATCAGAAAGTGTGCCTTTATCACAATATCCGTTTTGTACCTTCGTTTTATGGTGATCACTACACATTTCGCTGCCTAGTTCTTCACTGTCTCTAGTATAATCCTGAATTGCATATTCTTCACAAATTAGCTTCTTCTTGCCCCCCCCTCCCTTGTACAGCCAACTCCTCCTCTGGAATTCTGTATCTTTCCCAATTTTCAGAAAATCCATCCAAAAGACTCTGGCTTCACAACAGTGGGTTATGCTCTTAGCGGTGGTGTGGATATGGACAACAACGGATATCCCGACTTATTGACAGGAGCGTATGATTCGGACGCGGTTCTTTTATTCTTGACCAGAAGAATCATCGACTTTAATATTCATATAAATGGCGCCGAACTGAAGAACATCAACCCGACGAAAACCGGTTGTATCTCGGAGCCGTCCTCGAACTACACTTGTTTTTCCTTTGAGACTTGCTTCATCATCAAAGATGACAAGCGGACCAATTTTGAAGACGTTACCATCAGATCCGAACTAACAGCGGAGACCTTCAACAACCGAAGGGTGATCTCCAGGGTGTGGATCAAAACTGAACACACCCACACCGCGCATAATTACGTCACCAGGTACCACGTGCTGGAGTCTGGGAAGTACAGGTACTGCCAACCGGAAACCATTTACGTTTACAAGGGGATCAGGGATATTTTGTCACCAATTGCAGTAAGTATGCTCAGGAGTTTATTGGCCTGTTTTGATCAACGTATTTTCTCACAGTTCCAGATAAAATACACTTTGGCTGACCATCCTCCACATTCCCCGATTTTGAATCAAACTTCTATGCAGATCTTTGAAGGCAACTTCCAGAAGGATTGTGGTGACGATGATATCTGCCAGAGTCACTTGGTGTTGACTTCTGTTCTGCCAAAATTGGGTAAGTGTTTCTTTTTTATGTTGCTTGTCTTATTGGATTTTGTTGCTGAACTCTGAATTCTTTTGATAGATGTTGATGCCGAGGGTAGGTACGATCTAAGCTTGGGCAAACACGCTGAGATTATTCTACAAGTGAACGTTACCAATGAAGGAGAATCCGCTTATGAAACTGAGTTATTCATAGTGCATTCCCAGTCGCTGAGTTACATAGCTTTAGACAAACTGGTATGTCCTTTCTCTGTTCATTTTTCCATGGTGGTCGTCACATTTCTTATTTATTTATTAGGATAACATCAAATGTACGACCAAGAACGACACTATGGTGACGTGCAGTTTGGGCAACCCTTTGCCAAGCGGAAAAGACGTCAGTTTGAATTTCCGTTTCGAAAGTAACGATGGCGTCAACAGTGAAAATGAATTGCACTTCCACGCGTTCGTCAACTCCACCTCAAAGGAGACCTCAAACGAGACCGAATCCAAACTGGTGGCAATCATCAAAAAGGTTGCCGAAGTTGGAATTCAAGGGTATGTTACAAACCACGAATACAAACCAAAAGAAATCCTAACAAAATTTGATTTTCCAGCGCTGCTACGGCTCATGTCTTCTACGGCGGTACAGTGAAGGGTGAATCGGCCATGACAAACTTTGATGACATCGGCAGGAAGGTTTGGCATACCTACCAGGTGTTCAACAACGGTCCATGGCATGTCGAAAATCTTCAAGTCTTCATTAGATGGCCATTGCAAGTGGAGAATAACCGCCCACAAGGGAAGTGGCTGTTATATTTGGAGAGCATACCCACAGTAGGTGGAAATGAAAAAGACTTCTGCTATACGCAATCCATGGATGCTGTCAATGTTCTCAACCTAACAGATAGCGCTGAAAGCACAGAACCTCCAGAAGGTTACATCTTGCCTTTAAGGCAATTGGATGCTCCTGAATTCGCTCCTGTGCAGTCTGCCCAGAGGAGAAGGCGGAGGGACGCTGAATTCTTGAAGAGGGATATCGACGATGGGAAGAAAAGGGTCGTTATGGATTGTGATGGTACAGCGAAGTGTATAACCATAATTTGCAACTTGCATAAGCTGGAGAGAGGGAAGAGTGCCGTTATTGATGTTAAGTCGAGGTTGTGGAATGCCACGTTGGTTGAGGACTACTCCAAAGTGGCGTGGGTGAAGATTATTTCGCGGGCGCAGGTCTTCATAGGGGATAAAGGTATCATCCAGGATCCGAATGACGATTATGCTCAGGTAAGATCAGGTCTAATTGGAAAATGATGAAGGTCTAAGATTCCTAAAAAGTCAATCAGTGTTGAAAATCGTGTCTTCAGTTTAATAGGAATACCAGAGGTGCAGAGAACTTATGCTGATACCGTGACTTTTCTGTTTCAAGGTTATAATTATGTGTATGCTCTCTAGAATCCTTACAACTTTCCCGCGAGATATTTACATTATCCAAAAACAAAAGACGACCACTCTACAAACACTCATACATCGAATGCATGCAAACTTCTAAAGATCGATTCACACTTCACAGAACAGCACATGACACTATTTTCTCTTGCACACATCAAAAAAATATAATAATCTTGCTATTTATTCCAGTCAGAAACAGTTGCGTACCCGGAGGTACGCGCCGAGGATGGAACCGTGGGTTTACTGGTGATAATCGGGGCAGTTTTAGCCGGTCTTTTGCTGTTAATCGTCATTACCGTGATTCTGTGGAAGTGCGGCTTCTTTAAGAGGAACCGCGTCAAAGATTCCACGTTACAGGGAAATGTCGTCAAACAAAGCACTACCGAAAACGAAATTCTCTTGCCGCCCACGTAAACCAACTTACCAGGAAATGCAGACATGTAAAAATATAATTATTGTTTTTTTTTGGTTATTTTTGTAGTGGTAGTAGTTTTCGATTGAATACGTGCGTTGTTAAGTGTGACTGGACCTTTACGACCAACTATTTTTTCCTGCTATTCCTTTATTTTAGTTCAATCTTCGGTTCGATATTGTTATGGCTTTGTTTCTTTTGGTATATTTAGTTAACAGGCAGCTTGGATCAGTGCATGCAGATCCATATCGGGCGATTTCTTCAATTAAATAAAATGCAAATAGCAAGGACCCAGTGAGTTCTACACTGAGACAAATTTCTGTGGTGCCTTCTGTACTTTTGCCATGACAACTGGTAATTACAGAAGTTTCATCAAACATTAAACAAGGAAGCAAATCAAGTAGCATTGCCCAAAAACAACATATAACTTTTTAATTTTACTTCTCACAGTGGACTTTTATATACTTACTCTTTAGCTTGGGCATTAGTCATTACTAAGAAGAACGTGCAAAAAGCCTTCACAAAAAACGTGTCGGCGTTTCGATTTTTTCACGGTCAAAACAGGCAGAATTTGGTATTATCAGCTTCTTGGTGCTTCATTGGTCGGACACCAGTAGATAAGCTATAGGAGTTCTAGCGCCATTTTACGGGTTAATTTAAAATGGGGGTCTAAATTCGTTTAGTTCCGGTCCAGGTAGAAAGAGATAGCTATAGTGACTGCCGAGTGGCGAGTGTGACTAGGATAGCTGATAACGGTGACGATGAAAAAAAAAAATAAAAAAAAGACCATAAAACGTAGTCGGTATTTCATAAGCCTACTCCAGTTGACGTTGACGTTCTACAGCAGCATAACGTGAAAATGCTAACTGGTATGCAGACGATACATAACCTCTCTAATTACTTAATTTTTATATCTGTCGATGTAGGTGACAGTTTATGACGTCATCCGGTTAATACAAACAAGCTACGTGTCAAATTGTGTATTACTGACGTTCATCGTTTGTGCAAAGTTTTAAATCAGTAAATCTGGAGCTTATAGACGATATTTTCTAAGATTGTCATAGTTTCTATGACAATCAGCTTGAGTGAGGTAAATACCTACTTTCTGCTCTCGTATTCAAGTACAGAAACTGTCTATGTCAGTGAACAAACTTTAACAATTACTGTCGTCCTACTAGTATGATTTAAGATAAATTCCAAAAGCTACATTTTGTTGTGCTTTTTTCAAGTTCCAATTAGAGTCGCCATATTGTGAAGTCACAGTCTTGAGTCTACGCATTTTGCACGCGTCACATAATCTCGTACAAAGGGACACAGGGTAACGCATGGGTTTAAATGATGATTTTGTTTTGAAATAAATGTAGATTATTCTGACGCAAAGAAGAAATCAATGAATGGAAACTTGTCTACAGTAGGTATAAAAGATATGTGATTTTATTTGATACCTAAGCATTTGCGGACTCATGAATATGGGATAACCTAATTATAGTTTAATTTCTCCAATTACCAATGCGTACACCTAAAATTTTCAGACTTTTCAAAAAAAAAATTCTTTAACTTTACAAAGAATTCTAAACTATTCTGCTACTATCATGAGACCACCACAAAAAAATATAACTTCTACCAACGCCGGCCAAACACATTCGGGCATTTAGCAGTTACATTATATCACTTCTTCACTATAGGTTCAGGTAGGGGTTTAATTCTAATGCTTTGTCTTCTTTAGGTAAATACTTTGTACCTATAGGTACTATTAGTTCTTTTCTGGGCAAGAATGATCTAATTGCTACGTAGTATAGAAAACCGCCATGTTTGTTTATTTTACCTTTAACAATACTGCATGCGGCATTTTTTTCTAAACACCAACAACAAAGAAAAAATGTTAATTATTCACATTTTGTATTCCAGATCTCCACTTCAGCATATCCTGAGATGCGCGAAGACGAGGGCATCGATATAGTGATCTTTATCATCGCAATCATAGCCGGACTTCTGTTGTTAATCGTGCTAGTTGTCATATTATGGAAGTGCGGCTTCTTCAAGAGAAATCGGGTGAAAGATCCGACACTATCGGGAAATTTGGTCAAACAAAATTCGATAGAAAACGAAACACTCCTTCCGCATGCAACGTGATTTAAGACCGAGTACAAAACAACGACTGGGTCCGACTATGATACTTCCGTGACTTTTTGGCAAAATAATTGGCAAAAAAATAAGTCACCGTGTGCGGAGTTTTGTTACAGTTGGGAAAAGTTGAACGCTAGTAAATACTAAACACGGAAATTTCAAAATTGTCGGCTGGAAGTCAAGATGGGGCATCAACTAAGGTTGCCAGATCCTGATGTCAGATGGAGCCATAAGATCTGGCAGTATTAGTATAAACGGTTCTCTGTCTTGACCATCCATACACGAGGTTCCATTATTTATTATGTGCGTTGTTTGTTATATTAGAAATAAGACGCGACATGAAAATCCCAGCGTTATTTTTTTTAAAGGGGTATGTATAAAAATATGTGTAAATTACGTTTTTGACTATCCGAAAACTTTATAGCTAAAACATTCTAGTCATTATTTTGTAAATAGCCAAGTAGATTTGTATTAAGTTATACTTATAAATAAGACTTCGATAATATTACTAGTTTTACCACTGCCACTGAATTAATTTACCATTGTTTATGAGAAAGTTGTGATAAGAATAAAATCATGAAATCAATCAGATGAAATTGTGATTAGGTTTTTTTAATTATTCTAATACAGGCTCATTAAATTTTTGATGCTTTCCACAAGCAGCTGTCAAACTTCGACTACAATCATTTATAATAAACTGTATATCAAAGATTTTTTTTTAACTTATTATGAGCTAATCCTGAAAGCATGTCAGCAAAGAGACAAAATTATGTAGTTTGCTATAGATGTTGCTGAAAAACAAAATCACTCTAGTGGTCATTGGAGATATCAACATTCAAAATTGATTTAATTTTTTGGAGTTGTGTATGACCTCTCTGTTGACATGCATAATAGAAGACGGAGTTTAGTCTGAGATAACTTTGAAATTTGATGGCGTTTATTGATCGTATGACTTTTCATTAAGAGGCAACTTATTTAATAATTATGTTAGATTATAGGTGCTGTTATTCTATAATTATGTTGTACTTATACACTTTATTATAAAAAGAAATCAAAAAAACTCAAAGATTGTTTTGTAATATTCCCGTGTTCCTTTTTTTTACGTAGGGGCGTGGACATCTTTTAGTAAATAAGACAAAGTTTGTAAATATGTTCTTATTTATTTTGCTAAATAAATATTACAAGAAAACATTGGAGCTGCATATTCGACATTTTATCCTTAACATTTATGTTATACAGTCTTAATTTTTACACTATTGAACTGTTTATTTTAAAAGTATCACAAAATTCAACAGGCAATTGCGTTTTGCTTTGTACTTAGCGTATACAAAACAGTCTATTATTGTTATTAGTATAATTACTATTATTAATAGTGGCACGGTGGGTGTGTATGTAACTAAAAACAAATAAATAAAAATAAAATGGTTATGATTCCAATAATATTTAGCAGCTTTTGTGAGAAATTTTCATATGTGCTTTATCACAGAAAACTAATATTGCTGCAGATTCACACAATTATCATTTTTAAAATAGCTGCTCTTCTAAAAAAATATATATAATAATATGGATATAATTTCATATGAAATATTTAGATGCAATCATAATAAGTGCTAGAATTAGGAAGACTTCTATTGCCTATAAAATTTCACGGTTTTTACTTAGTACAAACACAATATCAAAGAGAGCTTGGGATATTTATTATTTAACCAATATTACTAGTCACTGAAATCCCAAGCTCGCAAAAAGTATTAAAAAATAGACTTTTCAAAACTCGGTCCTACGTAAATATAAATCTATAAAAGTATACATAAATATTTAAACTCTCTATACAACTAAACCTACTCTTCTCAATCCCTTACAAAAACAAAATCCAAAAGAATCTAAATTGAAAATATTGTCATTATCTCTCATCGACGACACCTAAAGCCTCAAGTTCTCTCATGCACCGTTGCAAATAACCGGGATCCGGGTAGCCGTGTCCAGAATTACTGGGGCCCACTTCGGTTTTGTGCGGTAGGTTCCAGGCGACGACATCCTCGCAGCCTGTTGTGTGCGATCTACTCACAGTAAACACTAGGTGGCGCTTCCAGGCTATCTGTAATAACCTAAGGACGTGCCTGCCTTTCGGATTGTCCGGTATATACGCGACTCTCGGGAATCCTACGGCGTAGTATTCGCGACCTGGATTTGGATGATTGGAGCCTTGAATACCAGATTGAATGCTGCAAAAAAATATGATTGTTTAATGTCAAAATGTATTTAATACTACCAACTGCATAATCAACGTTGACCTTGAAACGATATTTACTACTTTTAACCGTCTATTCTTATTGTTTATTTACAAATCTTTTGCGATCACGCAATGGAACAAGAATCATTATTACACTACATTATTTAATTAATTAATCTACAAGATGTGTTAATTACAATTTATTTTAATGTTAAGACCTCCATTAATGTTATTATTAATGTTATCTCCATTGTATCTATTTTATGTGGTTATGTGATATTTAAAAATCTTCAGTTAATAGAGATAAATAAAATGAGATCTTCATTAACAATCTTGCTAATTCATATACATATTAATTCAATCGTCTCAAACGGACGCCTTGTACCCACTTGTATTTCAATTTTGCAAGATTTCTGAGTGGTCAGCTTAATCGCCTGCCGATCCTTGCTGTTTTGTAAGTTTTTTCAATGTTAACTTTAACAATTATCAGCCATATAATCTTTGACTAATATGCAGACGAAATGTAAATACGTAGTTGATAATTACAATAAATAAATATAGGAAGCATGATTTTTTTTATGCATATTTATGTTGAAATATGCATATTAATCGACACCAATATTTGAGTGTGTATAATAGTGATGTAACGGCTTACTAAGGTCAAATATATCTGGATTATTCAATATTCTGTTTGATTTTATAATTCTACATAGAAAATAAGCATACTTTTGTTATAATTTTTTTTAAGTTGTCGTATTAACGATTTAGAGGTACAACTTACTTTTTTTAATACTTTTTTATGTAAAAACGTACATTAAAAAATTAACTACTTACAGAATGTTTAGAACCTTCCAGTCTAAATATAATTTGATCATAAATCACTTCAAACAAATTTCTATCTGTTGAAATTAAAATTTTTTGAAATGGTGCATGCTAGACAAATAAAGCTGAATATAATTTTAAAAAAGGAATCAAAATATAAGGCATGTCATTAAACGAAATAAGTTGATTTCGTTTTTGCGACACTAGCGCCACCTATAATAAAAATTGCAACCAAGTTCTTGTGGGCCTTCATGAAAGAAACGTTTTGTATAATTCCTTTTTTCTCAGGAGGCATACTGTTCAAGACAACGCAATGTTATCTCATGTTAGATCAAAATGACCCATAACGAAAAAAAAAATCCTGTAAAATTATGCTAAATCATTGTATAAATTATTATAGAAGTATCTAAAAATAACAATTACAAATATATTGCTGCTTTATTTATTGAAATAAATCCAATTGTAAATATACAATGATCGATTGGTAATAATACAATGTAATCTTAAAATCACAATGTACTTTGTGATTTTACAGATATAATATTTTGTAGTATATGATTATTGTTGATGTTGTCCGCGTCTACATGTAATATACATCATCAAAAACAAATGACAATGGAGTACAATTCTAGAAGGCTTATCTTTTAAATATCCTGTAAAACATACTGTATAAGTATTTCATTAAAATTACATTATAACTGGTGTAATATTACGGCCAAATTCTTGTAAAATCACAATAGAATACACCTACAATGCTAATATAAAAACACAACTTGGAAGTAAAATTACACTAAAAGAAATAAAAAGATCCAGTCTCTTTTCTGATGTACTTTATTTTTAGCACTTATAGCCATAAGTGCTAAAAATAAAGTACATCAGAAAAGAGACTGGATCTTTTTATTTCTTTTACTGTAATTTTAACTGGTGTAAGATGGAGGAATTTATTATTAATAAAATTACACTAATTCTCGCAGAACAAAAAAATACTATTCCTACTATAAATTTGCATCCAAATGAATCATTTTCCCATTCTGCTCTTTTTGTAATAAATACATTATGAAAAATTGAAGGATTCTTGTACACAAAATCAAATCTCATAATTCTATTTGTCTGTACTCGTAGAGTAACATAATCAAAAAGAATCCTTTACCTTAACAACTATAGACAAAATAATAAAAAAAAAGAAACTTACTTGTAAACAATCTGTATAGTCCTGCAATTCGGGTGTCCAGGCAAGCATCTATCGATAATCCCCCACTCCATACTCCCAGGCGGCTGATTCCCATGCTTCTCCCCGTAGATACACCCACAAACGTGACACTGCATATGCAAATGGGGCCCCGATTCCTGTTGTTGCGTCAACTCATAATTCAGACAATCCAAATGTATGTAATGGTTGCAAGGCAGCGCGACGACAACCGTATTCGGTTTCAAGAGATTCCGGCACGCGGGGCACGGCTGACGAGGGGCCCACTCGTTCGGCTGGCAGAGCCTAACGTACCGCGATATTATTGCACTTGACGCGTCTACACCTACTATTGACGGGATGTTCTCGTTGTCTATGCCGTCGTCACTGGAATTTAGAAGTTCCGCCGTGGATGAAGTCGCTTGACTTTCGCGGCTTTCCTGGCTTAGATAGGTCGAGACGGTGTCTAGACTTGTGCGCCTGCCCGATTTTGTGCTGCTGCTATCGGCGTCTAAGACCGATTCTTTACTGGACCGGATATCCGTTTGCGTACTTTGGTTTGATGATTTGTGTCCTTTAATAAGAAAAAAATTGGTTGTGTATTTTGTACAACACAGTTCAGAGGGGAATTATTTCAAGAATTGTTTAGTGTGAACACAGGGGGTAGGAAATGGTTTTTAATCTGATTTTTTTTTTCATACGAATTCATAGAGAATGAAATTACGGAATTAGTTAATACAACACTAGAACACTGTTCAAAAACTTTTAAGTTATAAATAGAAATTTTAACTTTACTGCAGACCTTCCACACTATCATACTAACAGCAATCTTTTTAATGCTCTTACAAAATAATGCTTTAATGAAAGTTTGAACGTTGAACTTTTAAGATTTTTTAAACTAGACATTTAGCTTTGGAATTTAAGCTTCTATTTTTGCCCTACTTAGGTCAGATTTCAACAACAAAAAACAACTGATAACTATTTATCTCTAGTTGGTGAAATCCGAATAGGTAATAGCCTACATCCATTTTTCAATGATTTTTTAATCAAATTTAAACTCAAAATCAGAGCTGGTACAGTGGGTTCCAAATCAAAAAGGTTTAGCTAAGTAAATACATGATTGTTGTTAAGTAAACATTGGAGAGATTTTATTCGAGCAAATCAATAATGACATTCTTAGAAATGATTAGAAATACGGAAAACATATTTATCTCCAAAATGTACATTGAACTTTAAGCACAAATAAAACTTTGACCAAAACAACTTACCGAATATATTATTTAAAATAGTCCTAGCCAGATTGCCCGTTTCGCTACCATTCTTAGATTTCTTCTTACCACTCTGTTTCTTATTAGGCTCAGCCGAAGCAACTTTACTAGGATTCCCAATACTCCTGCTAGACTTACGTACGTCGTTTACCCTACGACCTAAAATTAAATCTTAAACAATCTCACTCAAAACAAAAACCAAACAATCCTTACCAGTTACAACTGGAAGTTCATCCAATCGGATTTTGACAAGAGGATAAGGTGCCTGCTTGACACGCCTTACAGGTCTAACATGCCCATTCGTCAACCAGCGCAAAGTCAAGTTACTAAAGTTGATAATATACGGAAACCCAAGATGAGTTTTACTCATATCTATCGTTTGATTGCCCTAAACAAAGAAAAATTTAACATTAAAATTTGAATATTACAGTATATTTTGTAATAGCAAAGTCTTATCCTTGAAAAGTGACATAGGATCCAAGAGAAGTTAGGTATGCAGGTTTGTGTCTAATAAAATAAATTTCTCCTAACAAAATTATTGAAATTATGTGAAAAGCCACAACCCATTTCCTGTTTTTAAAGAAGAAGTAATGAAAACATCAGCTAATTTAGTGTATCTCAAATGTAGTTAAAATTTGAAAAATACCTTAGCCCAAGCTTCTTCTATAACACACTGTATATCAGTATCAAAACTGTACCACTCGGTATTATCTGAACCGGCATACTCCCACTTTGCGCCTTTTCCTGCGGGCGATGTCAACGGATAGCATTTCCTTCGCACTTTGATAATTTCCTCTAAAACCGGCACATAAATAAATTCTAATATAAACGATTCTAAATAATAAATACCTGTTTCTTCGTTTTCTTGCGTTAGAGTCCGCAGGTTCACGTAATAATTCAATAATACAGGATCAGCATCCGACAAGAGCACCCTAGTTAATTGTTTCCCATTAGCACGTTCTAAATGTTGGGTTACAGGTGGGCTGTAAGGTTTCCATTGCCCTGGTCGATTTTCAAACTCCCACACGACAACTGCGTGGCCAGACATGATGCACTGCCTAATAATTAAATCACCTGTTAATCCTCATTGTTATGTTTACAATGGAGCCCATTCGAGTAGAAATTTCTAGTATTTATAGCACTTTGTTAGCTCATATTTGCTGTTTTAGCAAGATTTCAAACGTAGAAGGAAGAGATGCTACGTAAAATCACCAATTAAGTAAAGTAGAGCACATCAATTACTTGGGGTCGTGTTTGTTTTGACTTTTTATCGCATTGCAAATTGTCAGATACGATATTCACCGGCAACTTAATAACAATTGTCCCTAGTTTGAGTAGTGTTTATTTTTAAATAACATACATTTGTGAAAATAAATGTAACATTTCAAGAAATTTTTGGACATTACTTAGTGTGGATTTGATAATTCGATAATTAACTGTTTTAAAATAGAGAAAATCATGGTTAAACCTATTTAATTTTCTTAGGTTGCACACTATATCTTAAGTGTCACGATAAATGCATTCCCTACTTTATCGATACAGATAGATTTTGAAGAGCTGTTTATGATTTGGTTTATGATATTCGAATATCGATTTCAAAATATTTAGTTTTTATGGATCTGTTAGTTATATTGACACAAAATTAAACTTATTATTTAGGTAAGTTTTACAATTTTCCACAATATCAACCTAGGAAACACCAAATTAAAAAGTATGGTGAATTTCGCGCCTGTTTGTACAGGTTATGATTCTTATTTTCTTAATTATCCTCTTACTTATTCCTAATTTTTAAATACAATTAATCCGCTAGTTGCATATTTATATATTAGAGCTTTTGATAACGATCCTGTTTAAATCTTTAGGTAAAAATGGCTGGGATAGAAAGTGAGGTTCCCGCATATTCTATGTGGAAAATATTCTACGACACAATACAACTATTAGAACAGGAACAGTCGGAGAGTAAAATAAAGCATCTTGCAAATATTGTGAATTCTGAAAATTTGACGCACATATTCATATACAGCCCGGATGTATCATTATCGTATGAGCAATACGAGGAAATGGCTCAAAGATACAAGGCATTTACTGTTTGGTTATTAGGACGGTTTTTCTATTTATTAAGCTGCGAAGACTTAGTTGGGTAAGTTTGTTTTGACTAACTTACTTTTAAATATTTATCGTCAAACTTTTTAGGGTGCATAAAATGATAATGGACGCCCAATTACGCATTCTGCATTTAATATCGATAACACAACCACATTCGTATTACGATATCTCAAAAGAATACAGCAATATCTTGAAGAGTTTAAATTTGTATAAAAGCCATGATTTAAAGTTAACAACGTTCAAACCTGTTGAGAATAGCGATTTGCAGAAAAATATGGTTTTTAGTGGTACAACAATAAATATAAGCTCAAACGAAATTTGCGAAAGATTAAAATTCAAGGTTTTGGTGTTTATAAATGGCAGCATTTTGAAAAGCTTGACAATGTGTCATTTTTCACAACGTCTCTACGACGACGTTGATAATTTAATTTTAATTCTGAAAGAAGATAATTTGAAGTTAAAAATGTTTGTTTTAAAAATATATGGGAATGTGCTAGAAAATGATTTAATCAAAATTGATTCTTGTACAGAAGTTTTAATACAGAAGTTTGCCATTTTTAATAGTCTTATTGAAGTATTAATTAGTGATATTTCAACAAATAAAGCAACTATAACTGATGGAGATTTAGAAAAATTGCAACGTATATTAGTTTTACTGCTTCAGACAGAAACAAAACATTTTTATAATTGCAGAATAAGAATTGCAGAAATTGTTATAAAAATATTGACTGGTGAACACAGCGTGTCGAAAAAACTTGGTGATATATTAATAGAAAAAAGTTTTATTGTATTAAACAGAGCAAAAATTAGTGTTGAAATTGATTTAAAAGACAATATTCATAACAAATTTTATTTTGAAGTTCTCAAATCTAACTTATTTAAAGATATAAGCTGTTTTGTTTGTAATAATTTAGGTAATGAGATAATCATTACTGTATCTGATATTTGCAACTCTTGGCTAACTACTAAAAACACCATAAAATCAAAATTAAAAGAGTTTGATTGCGTAACTAAAAATTGTGTTATGAAAACGAACTTAAATTTTGTAAAAAGTATATTTGATATTTTAATTAAGATAAGACTAAAAGTGAACATCTTAGCAAAAGAGAAAAATATAAACAAACTCCACATTGAATTTTTTAACGATGCTGAATTTTTTCTTGATTTAATCACTTTTATGAATAAACACATTCAAAGCTGTCGAGTGCAAATGCCGCACGAAACATTTATAAATATACTTACGCATCTGCCTATGCTAACGTCAACTGATAATCTACGTGTCTACTTCCATGTCATAGCCTACCAGTTTTTGAGTTTGTTCTACAAGTCAAATAATGAATTGCCATTTACACTCAGTGGTTGTCATGACAGAATGGGAGCGGAGACAAATTTGAAATCGCTCTACAATAACTTGGCTTATTACCAACAGAAGAAGGAGTTATCTTTAAAGACTATAATATATTTTGTAATTGTTTTATCAAGTGGGCTTTGTAATAGTATTAATGATATCGAAATGCATAATTTAGACAAAAACTTGATTAAAATTACTATTGATGTATTTACGAAGGGAACTGCTGCATCACATTGTGTTGTAAGTATATATTACACGTATACTAACATAAGTATTTTAAACACTATATACAGGACGTCCCACTTTTTTTCCTGGAAAACTTTTTTCCATATAGTACATGTCGCACTGAGCAAAAAGTTTCATACGAACTGATTTGGTATCTTTATTCCTTAAAAAGTTACAGCTATTTGAAATAATACGTATTTTGTCTTATTTTGACTTAGTTTATTTTTAATATTTTGAATTTTTTACTTAAAAATATTCACTTTTATTGTTGTTATGGGTATTGATTGTGTTGTTTCTTCGTTTTCACTTTGGTTGATATGTATTTTATCATTTATTTTTCTTTTTTTGATAATATTTCAAGCGGCTGTAACTTTTTAACGATTTGAAAAACAATTTAGCCCATATGAAAAGTTTTACTTGGAATGGTATTTACTTTCTAAAAATAATTTTTGCAGGGAAAAAAAGTGGGACACCTGTATGTTTATTTTACTAGTGGTATAGGTTTTTTTAAGCATGGTTCTTTTTTCAGTTAGCAGACCATGCATGTGATATAATGAGCTTTACCAAAAACATACAATTTACCAAAAAGCTCCTCTTATACATGATGCATGTCTCTGACAATATAGCACCAGAAATCAGTAAAAATTTACCTGACCTAGTCTGCGTTTTACTTTCAAAATTTGTCAAAATAACCTCTTTAACCGAAGATAAAATCACCACAGAATATATTTGCTTGGATTGTAATTTCCACGAAAATGACAACCTTGGTCATGTGGTAACAACTATCGGAAAATCGAGAACTGACATTTTTATGGTTTCCAACGTTATGGAATGTGCGGAAAAGCTTGCAGAGAAAGATGTGTTGTTGACGTGGAAGTTGCATAAAAACCAAAATATATCCGTGAAGAGGAACCTTGTGAAAGCTTTTCCTAGCTTGTCAAAACATGTTCTGGGATTTAATAGTAATTCGTTGGTGAAGGACTGGCTTCAGTATGCGGAGAGCCCAGATAAGATAGTCCGGCAGAATTTTGGAAATTCGTTGCATCTGGTTATGGCGTTTTTACACGTAAGTATAAAATATTTTAAACTATACTACTAGTATGGATAGTTTTATTAGTCCATATTTGTTTTATTTAGGCAAACTAGTTGTAAAACATATTTCTATATTTAATAAAAACCTTTAACATACAACTTTTAAACATTCCACATAATTCTCAATAGGAGAACGAACGAATACCAAAAGCACAAAAGGAAGAGATCCTAACAATAATCATGGACGGATTATTTATCGCGGCCAAAAACTCCCTAAAACTCTCAAACTACGACCTCCAAGATACGATTTTGGACACCGTCGACAACATAACGGACGTTAAACACAAAACGGTAACGCTACACTCGATGAAAATCTTGCTATACTTCATAATGGTGCCAACGTCAAAATACTCGGGCATAGCGGAGAACTATTTCTCCGAATTAGCCAATAAGCAAAACACCAAAACCTTGCTGTTATACGGAAGATTTCGAAAAGAACTCTGCGAATATATCGTCGAATTATGTGCCATAAACCAAGCGTTGGTGAGGAGCTGCTTGGCCAAATCTCTGGAGAATGTATCTCAGGTGCTGGGATTTTTCGGTCCAAAGGACTTTATCGCTAAGGAGAATCATTATCTGATGCCGTATTTCGTTTCGCTGATTGTCCTGATGCCTGATGTGCTGAAGTTGATCCAGGAGGCTGCCGCGATTATCGAGATGGAGCTGAAGGAATTGCTCGCTAGCAATTATGGAAATATTTTTCTTTATATTTTCTTGAATAAGAATGAGGCCACTTTTAAGGAGTGTATGTCTTACGTGGAGCAGACTACAGGAATGAGCGGGAATAGTTTACGTAAGAGGAACTTTAAGGTGAATTTTTGTTGTTGTTATTTTTGATTTATTACATATTTATTACATTGTGGAACATTTTTTTCTTTAAAATATTTATAATTTGGTTTGGAAATACATAATATCTTTTGGTACCTGCAATTTCAAAAGTGGCTCTCCATTTTGCTCATCCTTCTGAGACCCAAACTCCTGGAAATGATATCTTTAAAGTTATTTTTAAACAGTTTCTAAGATATTTGTTTTCTTCCTTTATTATTTAATTAGAAATGTCATCTTCTTGCTACTTTTGTGTACAAAGTAACTAATAACAAACTTTTAGGATTTTACATACAAGTAATTACTTTAAGGTTTATCTTGAGACTATTGTATTTCTATAAAATGGTTATATGTATGTAATAAAATTTTAACATAGTTGAAATGCAAAGAATCTGTTACTATCACAGTAAAAAAGTACCATTCCATTAAAAAAGACAGATTAAGTTACAAAATGTGGTAAGATGGTAAGATTCTAAGATTTTTGAAATGTGTTTATTTAAATTATATTTATAATGTACTTTGGTGCAAGAACAACCAATGTTATTTTTGCTAGTCTTGAGATTTGCGACCTTTTTTGAAAATCAAAATTTTTTGACATATTTATCCGTATATTCCGTACGTTGATGCAAGAACAACCCATACCAAAAAAAATTGATACAAGCTCGCAAAACGAAGACTAGCAAAAATGACATTGGTTGTTCTTGCACCAAGGTACAGATATATATTGCAAGTTCTTTTGGTTTCTTTTGTTGCGGGTTTGTCGTTTGATGTATCGTTGAACTCTCCGCAAAATGTTATTCTTTTCGATGATTTTATTATCAAATCTGATCAATCTATACATCCTAAGACGATTAAGGCAAATTTATTTAGTCCAAAATTGCTTTGTTTTTGAGTTATGACATATGTGATTAATTTTTTTAACATTAGGGTGTATCTAGAACTAAAAAAAAAATCTCGTTTTCTGGTGACTTAAAAAAATCACTTTTTACAACAGACAATACTGAACGAACTCCTACTCAATTACCACGACAAGCAAGAACGAGTCCTGCTCGCTCTGAAGTTATTGGCAACAGAAGACACAGACGGCCAACAAGTCTCTCTATCAAACATTCCCGATTACCTACAACCCAGGTTCTTGGGCGTTCTGCAATATTTCGACACCAAACTCTTCGCGAAGAAGCAAGTCCTCCTCAGCCTATCGAAAATATTCCAGCTCATGGGTCCGAAGAGGATAGCGCCATTCCGTCTAAAGATAATAGCCATGCTGCGCACGGCTTTAAACTTAAATTACAGCAATTACCCAGAGTTGAACTGCAATGTTTGGGACGCGTTCGTTCATAGTTGCGACATAGAATCGTTGGGTCCACAATTAGCAACAATTTTCGTATCATTGATCCCACTGGTTGCGAAATATCCGGAGAAAGTCAACGGAATTTTCGTGTATTTAGTAAAAGAGAACGAGGAATTACTGAAGGAGTATATTCCGGATTTGTTTTTCGTGTTGAACTTTAATATCGACGAGGAAGTGAAGTATATTGTGAAGAGGTACAACGCGGACCTGGAGGGCAGTAGTTGTAAGAGTCAGATAAAGAAGTTGATGAAGTATCTGACCCATGAAACTAACGAAGTACGGGTGCACGCCTTGAAGTACTTGAAGAAGATCATCGAGGATCAGCATCAGGAGCTGGACCAGATGATCTTGGGGTATAATGGAATTGATAACGATATTATCGAATTGCTTGATACTTTGATGCTGGGGTGTCGGGAGAAAGATGGAGCTGTCAAGCTCGCTTGCGGGGAATGTATAGGTGAGCTGGGAGCCATAGAACCAAGTCATTTACCTAGAAAGTAAGTATGTGTTGTTCTGTTGGAAACGTGTTTTGTGGGCTAGTTTTCATTTGCTACCGTTAGAGGCACAGTATAATTCTGTGAGGGTAACAGTCCAAATTTATCATTTAAGGTACTCGCAAGCGTCGTCATTCATATTTTTCTTAACTGAAGACACCTTCATTTTCAATTCATTGAATGAGTTGATCAGAGCGTTACAGGCTGAAAAGAACACAACGGTATGGTTTCCTTCCTCTTATTTGATCTTTTGTAAATAACACGTTTTCCCAATGGACAGGTAATGGACAAATTTGCGTTAGCCATTCAAGAAATACTAAAAATGTACGGCATATCTCCATACACGACCAGCCCTAAGCATCACCTATGGCAAGACTTCCCTCAGTCGCACCAAGAATTGATCTTGCCTTTCCTATCTTCGCGGTACACCGTTGGGCAAGCGTTGGTACCGACAAATGTATCTCCCATTTATGGTTCAACCGTCGGAGCAAATTTCCAATCATGGGTCCAGAAGTAAGTCTTTTGGAAAGGTTTATTAATTGCAAATGGGTAACAAATAACTATCAAATGATGATTTTTTTAGCTGGACCGTTAGTTTGATAATGACCATTAAGGCCGATAAAAGAAATCTCTTGGAGGTGTGCTTACCGAGTTTGAAGCAAGACCAGAGGACCTTAATGCACTTCCTTCCGCACATCTTACTCCATTCCTTGCTAGAGGGTAGCGCAAGCGATGTCAGAAAGACATACAACGAATTCATGGCCGTCATCAATTCCTTCAACGCGAAGAAGCAGATCGAGCAAGAACTATGCGACACGAGACCACTACGATCTTCAAACTTCACATCCAAATCCTCAACAGTGACTTCGGAAGACGCCAAGCAGAACCAATGCACGAAGGTGGTCTTCGTGCTTCTGGACTTTCTGGATCGGTGGAAGCGCGAGTGGGAATGGCAGAGGGGCGCCAGCGGAAGAGACGACGAAATCTACAAGAAGATCACGGGCTTCCTGTCGAAATTCTGCAAGCTGCAGTTGGCGAAGTGCAGTTTTGTGTGCGGGGAGTACCCGAGGACTTTGATGTACCTCGAGGATTACGTCAGCGCTAACGGCGGCGAGCTGGGGAACCACCTGTCGTTCTTGGCGCAGGTTTACGCGCAATTGGACGAACCGGACGCTGTGGCTGGCGTGACCGCTCTGCAGGATACCGAGCCCACTCTGGAGCAGAGAATCCTTGCGCTGGAGCTGTCCGGGAAATTGTCGGACGCCGCTGCTTGCTATGAGAGGATACCGCCGCCGTTGAAGTTGTATCATTTACAGGTATGTGTTTTATTGATAGTTCTGCGCGGTGTTAGCATGTTTTTCTGTCTGGATTGAATTGGCCTTGAAAAAATTGTCAATTCTACAATTTTGAAGATTGTACTAATAAAAACATAGAACACGCACGTGCGGGTTCAGAACCCACTATTACACACTACTAAGGATTGGCACGATATTGATACTTTTGCTTTAAGTGAGTGTGGATAAAAGCAATTGCTGAAGTAACTACCAGACATGTATTATAATATTCAATAAGCAACTATCAACATATAATTTAACAAAACAGCAAGCATTTTCTCGCAAATTCCTAGTGCAAGTCAGCCGCAAACATCTGCTACCGCTAGTGCGTATCGGCGCCTGCATGCTAGCCCACTACCGAGCGAATTTCATTGGCACCGATAGGTTTGTTTACTCCGGCAAGGTTTGTAAATATCCCGTGGCACTCCCAGGCGATGACCGTCTAATATCAAGACGAAGTGGCGCTGTTTTATGCAGTTCCTCCTTAGTAATCACCCACCTGGTAGTTCCCTGTAACGTCTCGACTAAAGTTGCTGTTGTACGTAAATTTGGAAGAAGCAAGTAGTGTGTTTGTTGTGGTTTGTAGTGAAATTAGGTCGCGTTTTCTTTAGTTGTATTAAGAATTTTAATAAGAAAAAACAATGTCGATCACAGCGCTTTTGCGTGCATTGGTAACGGAGACAACTTCTCGCGGGATTCATATTCCGCCACGGGCATGCAAATCGTTTCCTGAGAAACGATTTGCATCCCCCACTCCGTTCTGTGTAATAAAAATCTGATGTGGCCAGGTACATGACTGTATCATACAATATATAAAATTAATAGTTTAGCTGCATGAGATTCTATCGAGATCGATCGTGTTTGCATTAAAATAAAACGAATTAGCCAGGATTTGACAGATATTGACAGTAGGTATTGTCAAAAAATCAGCCTTTAACACTACTTACTGTCATTAGAATAAAAATATCTGGCAAATCCTATATTAATGCAGCCACGATCTCGATCAATTGCTCCCACAGCTAAACTATTAATTTTGCCAAAAAATGTCATAGACAAATTATACAAAATTTCCTCTACTTTAATTTATTATTTAACTATTTTGACGATCCTCATCACATTCTCCATGCATTTGCGTGTTGAATTGACGTTTCGCAACCGCTGACGTTCTGAATACTGTCAAAAGTTTCAAAATTTCCTGGTTACCTACTATTAATGTAGACACGATTTCGATCAACTAGAATTTGCTCCTGCAGCTAAACTATTAATGTTACCAAAAAATGTTATAGACATAAATTACACAAAATTTCCTCTACTTTAATTTATTATTTATCTATTTTGACGAAATTACAGAAATGACGGCTCATTTGCAAAATCGTTGAAAAATGCTCAGAGTAAATAGCCAGTTGCTTTGGACCCTTTTGAACCAAAAGCTTTTCAGCTCTAAGTTTGGTCATAAAACTTCTAAATATGAACTTTCGTCCAGATACCTTTAGTGGTTTCTCCGGAATCGTCGCCACAAAAATCGTCTACACACACATACACACACACAGAATTTTTTTTGTACCTTGGTCAAAAATGTTCAGGGGACCCATAAAGAACTATTTCCGCTAAAATCTCAATTTTTTTTTCGGCACGATTACTATACTTCATCATACTGCGTATGATAAAGTAAAAACTTGGCCTACAGTACATGCGGACGGTATATCCAATGACAATGAATAAGTAAACCGTAATTTATGTCTTTAAGTGAAACTATAAACTTTTAAAAGTATAAAAGGATAAAAACTTTCTTAAGTAACTCCATGGACCAACAAAATACTTCGCATACAACACGATTTTAAATTTTTATCAAATGTTTATTGACAAGTTTGCTGCCATGGGAGGTAGCAGTCAAAGATAATGAAAATTAAGTATAATTCCTTTTTTTAGTGTAAAAATATAGGTACATATAAAACATGTTATACAAAACTAGTACCTATAAGAGTACCCCTATATTTCTGAAGCACGAGCCGCTACCGATTAGGTCTATTATGATGATTGCACTATACAAATATTAACGTTAGTAAATTCAGTTACAATTTAAAAAAGTTAATTCAATAAATAATTAGTTAGCATATTTATTTTTATGGCTGTAGCTCGGTAACCATGCTATTTTGCATAGAAATAAATAGAGTGCAATTATCTTAGACTTGCCTAAATAGTCGGAAAGTACTAACAATTAGACAATATTGGAATTATTATCAAGAGACATCAACGATGCGTTAGATGACGAACTGTGCTCAAACGCCTAGAAATCTTACATAAATCGGTTGGATTGCTCTGTGCAAAAAATCATCTTTTCGTATGGAAGAGAAGCTTAAAAACTGGAGAAGAAACGAAGATTTACCAAACGATCTTGAGATCTCCATGTTTTTTATTGCAGGGTTTACTGCAGTGTTACCTCGATTTGGATAATGTAAACACCGCCTTAAATTTCGTCCAAGGAGCGGTAACCAGCCAACCAGAATACGAAAATCAACTTTTCGAATTAGAGGCTGAACCGTTATGGCGTTTGGGACAGTACGAAGAGCTGGACAAGCTCTTGGACAAACCGGAATTAGGAACGAGCGAAAATTGGGGCGTAAACATCGGCAGAGCTTTGCTGGAAATGCGAAAAGGTTGACAAGTTCGATGCCTACATAGAATTGTATTGTAACCAAATGATATTCTTTAGGTGAAAGAACCACTTTCAGGAATACGCTGAACAAACTCCGACTTCAGCAGGTAGAAGTTCTAGGCGCCACTAGTCTGGAGGAAGGTGCATACCAGCACGGTTACAACTCAATAGTGAAATTACAAGCTTTGAGCGAGTTGGAACAAATTGAAAAGAACGTCTATACGCTGATGGTGAAGCCAAACGATCACAATGCTGTGAAAAAGGTACATAATCAACTTTTTTTTAAATATGCAAGTTAATAAATTACTTACAGGTGATTGAAAAAATGTCCGCGGATTTAGAACTGCGGTTGAAAGTCGTCCAGGAATCGATAAAAATCATCGATCCGATACTCTGTATCAGACGCGTTGCCCTAAACCAAGCCAAGGATATGATCAAGGCTAAAGTGCCGGACGCACCTTCGTTGATAGATGGAATCCTCGGGGAGAGTTGGTTGCGCAGCGCGAAGATAGCGAGGAACGCTGGAGGTCATCAGCAAGCCTATACGTACGCTCTGAAGGCAGAGGAATACGCTCCGCCTAAATTATTTATAGAGAAGGCGGAGCTGCATTGGTTGCGTGAGGAGCACGAGCAGGCTTTGACTATTCTGAGAAGAGGGATCGAGAATTTGCTTCCCCTCGTGGACGGTAGTTCAGGCTTAGAGAAGAAGTATGTTTGTTGTTGCGTTGTGATGCGATTTTTTGATTTGGATTTGTTTGTTTCAGGAAAATATGCGCCGAAGCTAAGCTTTTGATAGCGTCTTATAATGATAGCATATCGAATGTTGATAGGGAGGTGAATATCATGCATTACAAGGAGGCTCTGGAAATGGATAAGGAATGTGAAAAAAGCTATGTAAGTACATAATACTAAGTGGAAGTAGTTCTTCGGAAAATGTTTAGTGGACAATCTATAATCTAAAATGTTGTACCATGCTTATTGCGGCTTCACCACGTCTCCAAAGTCATGATATCCTGCTTAGTATTATTTGAAATATATTGATGGTGAAGCTGCAAGCTAAAATTGTTAAAACCAGAAACAAGCTTGTAGGTTCACAAATACTGTAAAAGTTTATACTTCATAGGTTAACAAATACTTTCAAAGTAAATATTACACAACTAAAATTGTTGAGAATATAAGTGCCTAATTTCACTTTGCTGCCCTCGTTTGTTTGTGCTCACGATAGGACATGCATGGTGGAGCTCCTGGTCATAATGCTCGGAGTACAAGGCATTTGTTAGATGAACACTTCGCAAACAGATAGATTGGTCGCCTCGACCGCATCGGTAACATTTTTGGCCCGCGAGATCACCCGATCTCGATCCCTTATTTTTTTTGTTTGGGTTTTTGTCAAAGAGGTTTTTGTCCACAAAACGTTGATGACGTTAAAAACCGGATTAGAATTTACGCCGAAAAGACGGCGTTTAGTAACAGACGGTTTTTAATTGCAACATTTAAGGTGTCTGTTGATTTCTTATGGAGAGACTTAAATAGAATGTGTTAAAAACGTGTTTTCAAAGATGTATTTTTATAATAAGATGTTCTACTCGTTTGTCAGTTTTGCGTTTAAAATCTTTAATATGGACACCAAAACGACAAATAAACACGAACAACTGTTGGATTCAGTGTTGTCAAATGTATGTTTCTTTCAAATGGCTCCTGAGGACACAAAAAGGACGCTGCATTTCACATTTCAATATATAGATGTTGACTCAGAATTTCGCGGAGAACATCGCCTCCGAATTCCATTTTGCAGTGCTTTCATTAACATGATTAACTTTGAAAATAGGTATGCCTAGCCCAGTATTACGACCGAATATTCCACACGTTCTCCGACGACGACAAAGACGCGAAAGGCGGCGACATCCAGATCCACATGATCAACTATTTCGGCAAATCGATGCTCTACGGCACGAACTACATCTACCAATCCATGCCTCGCATGCTGAGCATATGGTTCGACTACGGCACGCGTCTTCTGGACGTCAAAAACTCGGCCGTGCGCGAGGAACGCCGCCAGAACCTCCTGCGGATGACGAAGCTGATAGATTCGTCGCTCGATCGACTACCGGCATACATGTTCCTCACGGCATTCTCGCAAATAATATCGCGAATTTGCCATCCTCAGAAGGAGGTTTACATCGAGCTGAAGGCGATCATCATCAAGCTGATCTTGCAGTATCCACAGCAGAGCATGTGGATGATGATTTCGGTGATCAAGTCGGGCTACGCTGTAAGGGCGAAGAGGTGTGCCGAGATACTGGGCGATCAGCGCCTGAAGATTCCTGGTGTCTACAAGTTGGTGACGGACTTCACCAAGTTGGTGGAGAAGTTGATCGAGCTGTGCAATAAGGATATTCAGGAGAACACGGCCAGCATTAACTTGTTGCTGCGGTCTTTGCCAAGGTAGGTGTCTTCTTGGGTTTCTTTGATTGCGTCGTGTCCCAAAGATTAGTAGACGTGATAGAATACAAGAATAATTAGTTTTAAGCAACATTTACGACAGGGGAATCATCAGTATAACTGATGTTATGAGCCAAATTTATTAACAAATGTGACGTGATGGAGACTTTTCGTTTTGCCAGAGTCTCCTTCTCTAAAAGCATGGATAACGACTAATATATACATATTAATATAACATAAACAATTGTAGGTTGTTGTCTAAAGACGACTTCAGCGAAATAATGATCCCGACGCAAAAATTCAGAAAACTGATCCTCCCCAATCCGGACTTTACCAACAGTCAGCACAATCCCTTCCCGAACCATTACGCCTACATCGCCGGCATCGAAGACAAGGTGGTCGTCCTGAGCAGTCTTCAGAGACCCAAGAAGATCATATTTCGCGGTTCGGACGGAAAGGGGTAATCACCACTCTTCAACAATTTTTAACCTAACACCTAGAAATCAAACTTTCCTCTAGATACATCCAAATGCTGAAACCAAAGGACGACTTGAGAAAGGATTTCCGCCTGATGGAGTTCAACGACATCGTCAATCAACTATTATCGAGTGAACCAGAGTCCAGACAACGGAGATTGAATATAAGGCTATATTCCGTAGCTCCTTTGAATGAGGAGTGTGGGCTTATTGAGTGGATCCATGATTTGGTCGGACTGAGGATCGTCTTGGTTAATATTTATAAGCAGAGAGGTTAGAATTGTGAATTGCGTGAGCAGAATAGTTTTGATTTGGTGTTTTGCAGATCAGTACATGAAAGGAGGTGAACTGAAAGCAGCTTGTTGCAACATCAATGACCCTTTGTCGAAGAAACGCGATATCTTCGTGAAGAAATTGCTCGCGCGTCATCCTCCGGTTTTGGGTGACTGGTTTAGGAAGACTTTTCCAGATGCTCAGGTTTGATTTTTTTTGCGGTTTGACGTATTTATTATGTTTAAAATCAAATTCTTGCAGAGTTGGTTAACAGCTAGAACAGCTTACACGAGAACAACTGCCGTGATGTCCATGGTTGGTTACATTTTGGGGTTAGGTGACCGACATGGGGAAAATATCCTTCTGGACTCCAACAGCGGTGACGCAGTCCACGTAGATTTCAACTGTTTATTTAATAAAGGTGCGTTTTTTCTTAACTTCGTTCTCCTCTTAACTTATTTTACGTATCAGGGGAGACATTTGAGTGGCCGGAAAGGGTTCCATTTCGCTTGACGCAAAACATGGTATCCGCGATGGGACCTCTAGGAGTCGAAGGTGTATTTCGAAAATCCTCCGCTTGCACTTTGAAAGTGTTGCGGGCACACGCAAATACATTGATGTCTATTGTCACGCCGTTTGTGTATGATCCTTTAGTGTCATGGCCGAGGAATCCAACTGCAGCCAGTGCTGGGCAAGGTTCAGAAAGGACAAATGAGCAGGTCAGTTAAATTCTTCAAAATGTTGAATAAGTAATGGAATAGGTGTTTCAATTTCCAGGCTGTGGAGCATGTGAGGAACATCGAACTCCGCCTTCAAGGCATCATCAAAACTCGTGGAAGATCAGCCTCCATCCCTCTTTCTGTTGAGGGCCAAAGTAATAACATCATACAAGAAGCCATGAACATTGATAATCTCTGCCAAATGTATATCGGTTGGGGTGCCTATCTTTAGTCGTTAAGTTGTAATATTATATTTTATATTGTTGTTCGTAAATATTTTCTTTTTGAAATACTTCTTGTCTTTTATTTGAGTAATTAAATGAGTTCTGACATCTCATTGAGTCAATAGGTGATGGTCAAACGTGTACCTTATTGTTTTGGTTTGTCATATTTGGATTTTGGTAGTCAGATCAATCCATAACGCGGCTGACGATATTATTTTGTGTCAGATAAACCAACTTACCTACTTAGATTCCCAAGTGAACGAATCTCTAGATGAGCAACATTAGGTTGAAACGCGTAACTTATTCTTTGGATTTGTTTCATTTGGATCTTGGAAGTCAGATCAACCCATAACGCGTCAGACGATATAATTTCGTGTCAGCTAAACCAACTTACCTGCTTAGATTGCCAAGTGAACGAATCTTTAAATGACCAACATTAGGTTGAAACGCGTAACTTTTTCTTTGGATTTGTTTCATTTGGATCTTGGAAGTCAGATTAACCCATAACGCCTCAGACGATATAATTTCGTGTCAGCTAAACCATCTTACCTGCTCAGATTGCCAAGTGAACGAATCTTAGGATGAGCAACATTAAGTTGAAACGCGTAACTTATTCTTTGGATTTGTTTCATTTGGATCTTGGAAGTCAGATCGACCCATAACGCGTCAGACAATATAATTTCGTGTCAGCTAAACCAACTTACCTGCTTAGATTGCCAAGTGAACGAATCTTTAGATGAGCAACATTAAGTTGAAACGCGTAACTTTTTCTTTGGATTTGTTTCATTTGGATCTCGGAAGTCAGATCAACCCATAACGCGTCAGGCGATATAATTTCGCGTCGGCTAAACCAATTTACCTGCTTTAGATTACCAAGTGAACGAATCTTTAGATGAGCAACATTAGGTTGAAACGCGTAACTTATTCTTTGGATTTGTTTCGTTTGGATCTTGGAAGTCAGATCAACCCATAACGCGTCAGACGATATAATTTCGTGTCAGATTTACCAACTTACCTGCTTAGATTGCCAAGTGAACGAATCTTTAGATGAGAAACATTGAGTTGAAACGCGAAACTTATTCTTTGGATTTGTTTGATTTGGATCTTGGAAGTCAATCAACCCATAACGCGTCAGACGATATAATTTCGTGTCAGGTAAACCAACTTACCTGTTAGATTGCCAAGTGAACGAATCTTTAGATGAGAAATATTAAGTTGAAACTCGTAACTTCTTTGGATTTGTTACATTTGGATCTTGAAAGTCAGATCAACCCATAACGCCTCAGACGATATAATTTCGTGTCAGCTAAACCAACTTACCTGCTTAGATTGCCAAATGAACGAATCTTTAGATGAGAAATATTAAGTTGAAACTCGTAACTTATTCTTTGGATTTGTTACATTTGGATCTTGAAAGTCAGATCAACCCATAACGCCTCAGACGATATAATTTCGTGTCAGCTAAACCAACTTACCTGCTTAGATTGCCAAGTGAATGAATCTTTAGATGATCAACATTAAGTTGAAACTCGTAACTTATTCTTTGGATTTGTTTTATTTGGATCTTGGAAGTCAGATCAACCCATAACGCCTCAGACTTACCTGCTTAGATTACCAAGTGATCAAATCTTTAGATGAGTATTATTAGGTTGAGACATGTAACTTATTCTTTTGATTCCCATATGGAATTTATATATTAGGTTTAACTTTTGTTTTGTTTTCATTTGCCCAAAGTGGAAATAAATAAAACTTGCAGATATAATTATGGTTTTGTGGTCATTTCTGTCTGTATTTTTACATTCACTGTACAAGGTAAATAGTTACATCATATATAAGAAGTTGTGTGAAAACAATCGTACGGACAAATAATGCATTCGTTTTTAAATAAAATCACAAGGAGAGACACATTAATTAAATTAATTAGACGTAAAAAACAGAAAAGTAAACACGTCGGGTTGACGAAATACACTTTGGCTGAAACGATTATTAATAATACCGTAATAAAAATACACCACCCTGGAGAAAGGCTCGTGACATAAGGCCACCGCGATTCTCGAGGGCAATAAAAATATCACAAGACGTACAAAATAAAATCAATTAGTTTTAAGAGAGCAAAAAATACTAATTACAACATATTTCACCACCTACCTCTGACTACAGGTTAAAATCGTAATATGCAGGTGTTGCTTAGGGTGCTACATTTTCATTTGTTTTTTATTGTATTGATACTTGTATATGTAAATAAAAAATGCGGCTTGTTGAAATAATTGTTTTGATATTGTTATTGTTTGATTTGTTTTTTTTGATTAATTTTGTTGGAATTACTCCTCGTTAAGTTTATTTACATATACTGATGTGCGTGGATGTGCATTTAAATATTATGTATCAAAACCTGCATATTCTGTCGGAAAGTAAGCTAAAAATTCTCTTCTCTCACAATAGTGTTATTTATTATAAGGCAATCGTATAGAATTGGTTCGAACAATTTGTTTAAATATTCATGAAATTTGTAAATAGTATAACATGGTCGTCAATCTTTATATTGAAAAATTCTTAATTTGCAAGGGCGAAAAATTTCACTAAAACGCGTCCATAAAATATACAATAAAATGCCTAACGCCTATTACCTACATGTTAATGTTTAAGTCTTTGTTTTACAGTTAAAAAATAAATAATTATTATTATCATCTTTATATCTACATAAATACAACAGTCCAGTCGCGGCGTTGCGCGAGCATCATTCATTCGTTCATCAATGAGTTTTGGGTCGCCATGCCGAACTCTGATTCGACGCCATCTCAAAGTCCGCAATCGCGTCCTCTTCCAGACCCGAGACGTCCTGACCTTGGATCTTGGCTAATGCCAACCAGTGCGCCCTATTACACCTTACACCGTGCAGTAATGCTTTCATGTCCGCTGAGAGCTTTCCAAACGGCTGAAAAGCAGATAATTTACACCTACTCGTTCGTGACTAGTCCTAACAGAGCAATGAGAAACACAAAATTTTGGTTTTTGTCTTTATGCTCCGGGTTGGTTAATGTTTTGTTTTTCAGTCGTCGGTCGGCGGATTTTGTTCCTCGGCCACGGCCAACCAGTGCGCTTTGTTATTCAACACGCCTTGCACTAACGGCTCCAATTTATCTGATAGTATCGCGAAAGGCTGAAAAGCAAATATTTTGTTTTACTCATTTGGTTTGTCGAATGCCGTAGAGCGCACAGGAAACATAAAATTTGGTTTTTCAGTGGTGGTTGTTTTGGTATGAATTCGTCCAACCCACCTAATATGATAATGATCTTATGAGCATTGTCAGTTCTAGTAAAAACAAGGACAAATAGGCGCATTTTTAATCACTTTTAATCCCTGACTTTGAAGGCTCGTACCTCTGCAAACACTGAACAAACACACACAATAATAAAGTGTGTGTACCTACTGAATCATTTCTACATACAATATATTCGACCAGCAAAATTTTCTGCCTCTGCCTGTACTTTTTTAAAATTTCTTTGCAATAGAGCGATATAACATTGGGACACCGCGTATTACGTCACGTTGTCGGACGGGGTCGTAAGCGCTCGGAAGTGTAGCATCGGCTCATGGTCCGTACTTAGAATCAATACATATATTGTTGTATTTGTCTTCTAACAGGGAGATGTTTCTCAATTTTTTTTTTATTTTTCGATTTGGTCCAATTTTGCTTCTCATCGATCAGATTGACTTCCGGTTGTTGTATTAAGATCGAATAGCACCGACGGAACGTTTTAAAATTGAATTTTAGAAACTTATTTTTTTTTTAATTAAAGAATTTTTTAGAAGGGGGGAGTCTTTTAACAGGGAGATGTTTGCATTTTTTTTTTTTTTCGATTTGCTCAAATTTTGCTTCTCATCGATCAGATTGACTTCCGGTTGTTGTATTAAGATCGAATAGCACCGACGGAACGTTTTAAAATTGAATTTTAGAAACTTATTTTTTTTTTTAATTATAGAATTTGTTCGAAGGGGGAGTCTTTTAACAGGGAGATGTCTGACAATTTTTTTTTTCGATTTGGTCCAATTTTGCTTCTCATCGATCAGATTGACTTCCGGTTGTTGTATTAAGATCGAATAGCACCGACGGAACGTTTTAAAATTGAATTTTAGAAACTTATTTTTTTTTAAATTATAGAATTTTTTAGAAGGGGTCTTTTAACAGGGAGATGTTTGTCAATTTTATTTTTTTTTCGATTTCGTCCAATTTTGCTTCTCATCGATCAGATTGACTTCCGGTTGTTGTATTAAGATCGAATAGCACCGACGGAACGCTTTAAAATTGAAGTTTAGAAACTTATTTTTTTTTTAATTATAGAATTTTTTAGAAGGGGGGAGAGTCTTTTAACAGGGAGGTGTTTGTCAATTTTTTTTTTAAGCGTTGAAGTTGAAAGCTAAAAATTATGGCCGCAGAACATGGATCAGATATTTTTATATAAAATTAGTTGGCAAGTGTACAGCTGAGAGCTGTAAACACGTTTTTAACGCACTTTCAATAAGAAGCAAACAAAATACATAATAGGTGGGTTTTGTGGTAAAATCTAGGTAAATTGCGTACGTGTTTTGCAAGTATTCAGCAAAACGCCGAATCTTTATTCCAAATAATTATACACTGTGGGCCAAAAAAACGGTACAAATTCTCAATTGCTCATATTTTCAAAGATTTTAAGTAAATGCAAGCATTTCTTTGAAAAACTAATTGCTTATATTGTGAAGATTGAAAATATACCATATTTGCAATAATTGAACGTTTTAATCCAATGTAATGTTGCATTATGTATGGCTATGCGACATTTCTCATAATATCGGGTCAATTTAATGTGAAATGGAAGGTGTAATGAAATTAGTAGGTAATGACATTTGTTTGCAAATTTTTATGTTTTTGCAACTAAAACATGAAATTTTGCTTTTGAAGTGATTTGGAACTACAATGAACATCGTTTTTTTTCAATAGAACAAAAGTTATGGCCGTTTGCTTTCACTTTTCTGACGGGCAGGTCTTTGCTGTTAGTTATTCACGTAAAAATTACATCTTCAAATAAAACATATCTAAAAAAGGAAACAACACAATGTATTAAGGCTGGCTTCAGGCTGATGTTGGAAGTGCTCTTTATGTAAACATGAAATAAAAATAAAAAAGAAGACTTGGTTTGAAGTGTTGTGACACACTCAAAAAGTGTTGATTCCAGCTCCAATTATTATTAGAAATACGAGTGATTAAAAATTTGTACCGTTTCTTTTTATGTACCCACGTGTACCGAACAAATAATTATCAGTGTCAAAACTTCTTTTAAATTAGAAAAGTACCGATGCCTTACTCTCAAGATCCATTATTGTAATCGATCTATACAATAATAGATCAAATCTAATGGATGCAATATTCACAATCATCCTGTTTACAGAAATCAAACTATAACTGGAGAAACTCTGACTTAATCGAGTGGTTGCTGAAAGGAAACGTTGAACTTCCAGAGCCAATATCATCTTCTTAGCAATTAACTAAAGAACAGCTGTCAAAACCGCACCATCATGAGAAGGTTCTTCTATTAGATTCTATAGCAAAACAAATCGGTGACAATGGAGCAAAATTATTGTGGTTGCCTGAGCCAACTGCCAGTTTAGTGCAAATGAATCAATCTGGGCACACGTAAAAAATAAAGTTACAAAAAAAGCAACAACATTTACAATTAAAGAGGTGGAATTTATGCAATGAAGTAATAAACACTGCTTCAAAAGACACCATTTTAGAACCAATTATAATGCTAATAATCTTGCATAATGATGATGAAGATGACGAAATTATTTGACTATCATTCGTTACAGAGATATCTGCTTCCTTAAAACCGTCATTTACGGTCTTTACTACATAGAAATTTAAGGAAACACGAACTCCAATGTGTAGACAAGATTCTAAATGTTAGCTGATCAAAATTTTATGTCTTTGTAGCAAATACTTATGGTGAAAAAAAATCTGAAATCCGTAAAAATCCCAGGTTTATTTTAAGTGCAAAAATCTGGTGTATTTTTGCACTCCCGCTCATTTTGAAACCGAAGGCAGAATAATTCGCCAGTCACTCATGGCTATGTAGAAATGATTCAAGTGTATAACACACTTTATCCTTTTTTTTGTTCAGTTGTTACAGAGTTACGAGCCTTCAAACACAGGGCTCAATACTTTTGCAACCGATAGTGGTATATCAACTGGTGCCGTTGTTGAGTGTTAAACGCAATACGTCACCAATTTTCAATATGTCAGGAATCACAACTTCACTATGGACGCCTTGGTCAATAAGGTCGAATGTCGTGCTTCAAATTGAACTATAAAAAGTACAAAGACATTTTCATCTTTGGATGAAGCTATGGGTAACACTGTTTACAAAATTTTATGTTCCTCAGTACCGCATACAAAAAGAAACAAATTAAAAAAAAAAAAACGTTCATCTTACCTGATATATAGGCAGGCAGATGGAATCGATGAATCCAACCTGCATCAACGGTAGTTGGTCCTCTTTTTCTCTGTTCATGATATCCTACAAAAAGAAGCAAAAACCGGATTCCGACTGACGCAAAACGCAAACAAATCAACACAACTTACGATAGGAGTAATATTCAGCTTCTCCCTCTCGATATCGCCCTGCTCGAAGAATTCAGACGAGACCAATTCGGCAACGCGCTTCTCCACATCCCAGGGTTTCGTGATCGCGGCCAAATCGCACACGGTCATCAGCATCGCCCTCAGGAGCTCCCTCTCCTCCTCTTTAGCCCAAGATGGACCAGCATTGACCACGTTGAAAAAACCTACACGCTTTCTACAAAAAAAATTGCACGATCAAAAAAAGTCGGGTCCATGCGTGGGAAGTGATGAAGGGAGATAATGAAAGAAGATGACGTACCTAAAATACACAGCCAAGTCAGTAGATAAGATAGCCTCTTCTAGAACTCTGATCACCCTCGAGTAATCGTCTGGCGATAAATTCGCCAGGAGCTGATTACCAGGAGAATTTAAGATCATGATGCATTGGTCGAAGTGATGATGCTCCATCGTGGACGTGGAGTAGAGCTGGGCCAGTGGTGATGATGCTCTGGAAAGTTTATTTTTTTGGTTAGGAAGCCTGAAGTAATTTATTACAAGATGGACTTACTTTATTTGGAATGAGTTGTTCGTTCCTCTGTGGTCGAGGTCGTGGCAGAGGCATGCAATCATCAGGGCTAGACACTCCATTTCTCCGAATATACTCCACCAACCGGTGGCCTGGACATAAATAAACATTAGTTCTGTTAGAGGTGAAGAAATGACGATGAACTTACGGTAAGTATGGAGAACATCATCTGGGCCACATTGAAGGCGTGCCTCCAATTGTGGTAGGTAACATTTCGGTAGTTCTTCTTGACGGAGAGGAGCCACCTGCACAGGACCTCATAGTCCATGTGAAATCGTTCGACTAAATCTAAATCAAGGAACATTCTAATGCACGCCTGAAAACCAAAACGAAGCGTTAAAACCATCATCCGGAAACTTCCAACCTTCCACTTACTGTTAGTGTATCGTCATCAGCCATGTGGATATCGTCGAAGGCGAAGTCGTGAAGTTGGAAGTGCGCCGCGGATGGAACACGCATTTTCTGCAAAAGAAACAACCAGTAATTCTATGCAATACTCAATTAACCAATCAACAACTTACCCTTAACCTCCTGGCATCGTCTAAACTCGCAGTGGCATGATACGAGAGGACGTCCAGGGTGACGCTCTGCTTAGCAATCGCCGTCATCGCCTTCTCATACATATGCGTATTATGGATACCCATGCCGCAGAAGATCGCAAAGGCTTCGACGAAATTCTCGTCGTTCTTCGTGAAGGGCAAATCGTTGAATTTGTTGATCAGCTGGATGACTCCGATGATCTGACTAGACGAGTTCTTAATCGACATGCAGAGGACGTTCTTGTGCTTGAACGACGAAGCATCATCGACGCTCGGATCAAACCGGTGATCCTCATACGCATTCACAATGTTGACAGTCTAAACAGAATCAAATCAAAATTTAGAAAATATGTACCAAACTATAAACATAAATGTACAAACCTCTCCTGTGGTCGCGACGTAACCAGTGATGCCAACGTTTATGGGGAATCGGCTCTCGAATGGACTGCAAAAAACACAATTAACTCCAAAGATCCAAAGGCAGAAGATCGCAGCGCTTTCGACTAAGCTCCTCGCGGAAATATTTACCTAGTTCGCGTATCGTTCTCGTCTGCTGTCAGGTCGTTTGCTTCGAAATCGAACACCCTCGAGAAGCTGCCTTTCGAAGCTTCATGGACCAGCAAAACCTGCAAGAGAAAGAGAAACTTTATTTGCTGGATCATCATGGTTGGTCAGTGTCTATTTCTCTAGTAATCTTATCAATGAATAATGAAGGTTGAGGACAATTCAGTCGGAATGATAAACATTACCAAGGTGGCGAAAAGCATTAGTGGCGGAAGATATATACTTTGGAACGAAATAACACCAAAACAAATGATGGAAGGATGCCAAAATAGACCCACGCCTTATAATCGCAAGCGTACCAGACGAAACAACATCGCCATACGATGACGTCTCCTCGGCTTCTCGGTTATTTTTCATTCCGAAACGAAATAACGGCTTGCTCGAGTTGCTTCTTAAACGGGATAACATTGCGTTTCCCAGAGGATGTAATCAATCTAGAGAAAATCCGGGGTCCGTCCGAAAGCGCTTGATTAATTACAGAGGCGGTTTTGCATTACGACGACCAATCTCGGAGAGTTTCAGCGCTGAAGAATGGCTAAAGCCCAAAACCGCCGTCGCGCGCGGGGATTCTGTTGCTAACAAATCGCTTTCTTTGCGGTACAGCTACGCTGCTGTGTTGGTAAAATTATGCCACGTGGATACTGAATCGACGTTACGAAAATGTTATACAGTATGACCTCCTTAATCCGAACAGAGGGAATTCGAAGACATAACCCAAAGAACGCATCCTTAACCCAAACAGCAAACTGATATCCATACCCCTACATCAATGGGTGAGACAGGGTTCATTAGATCATTGACCATGAAGGTTCAGTTTCCATATAACTGCTGGATTTAGAAGCCATGGCACTTTTAATTTTTGACAACGCTCCAGAACACCAACAACACTTATTTTCAGATGACAAGAAAAGGGTTGTTGCTTGGAAATGCAGATATTTCTACAGAACTTAAGATAGTATACTCCTCAATAATAGTATGAAATATTTCAATAGACCAGTGCTTCCAAAACTGGTTACATAAACACACTGCTTCCAGATAATATTGAACCATTGCGATTATAACAAATTTTAGTAGGTACTCACCTAATAAACTAATGGGGATTACCATCAGTTTTAAGAGCTTTTAATAGTTCTCCAACTTCGAATGTATCTCTCGTATCTTATCAAGGAGGTACGTCGTTATAACTAATACAACGTCATATAATCCATGGAGAAAACAAAGCCACATAGATCCGAATCTCATAGCGACTACAATCACGTCCGGTAATATCCCATAGAGACACACGTCCTACATAATTCAGCAATGCGGAGAAGCCTCATCACCCAGGAACTTTGGAACTCGGCAATTCAGCCGAGAGCCCGTGGTAACAAAGGATTTCAGGAGCGCGCTTTCAGTCTGGATATACTGTATGGATGGATGGATGATGACAGGTAGTAAAGTGTCGACAAGACCGCCGTGTTCAAAATTTCGCGTGGAATTGACGTCGTAGGGCGCTAATCAATGCAGATACTGCTGGAGACTCAATTAATCAAACTGCGGATGAATTTATCCCCAAGGACGTCCCCGAGGAGTTGCCGAACAAACGTCTACTACCCTTGGGGACAGGCAGTGGCGTGCCACCAAACTTTGTCGTGAAAGGATGGATCGAGCTGTGTTAGATACCACAAACTAATGATTCGTGTGTTTGTTCACCGTGAGGATGTTAGAATCTGATACACGGTGGTACAGGTGATACAAAAGTAGCTTCAGATAACGAAAATGATATCCAAATGGTCTACAAAACAATTTGAAAAAAAAAAAATGATATGGAAAACCAAATCATAACTTTTTTCTGGTTAGTTTGTCACCCGAGAAGGTTAATTTTGAGTCTATGGTGATACCTCATTCGTTTATTATTGTGTATTATCAAGAATCCTTTTTAAAGTATTAAATAATGTTTACTTGTCAATGTCAAATATTAAAGATACTAAACGCAAAATATTCTGTGGCGCCAAGGATTGCTCAACTTTGTTGTTTGTTATGATATGGAAAATATTAGATTATAGTAGTTGTATAATTATTATTATTATATGTTTGTACAAACAATGTCTGACAAGGAAACAAACATCCTGAAATGAAAAACACGTGTTTTGAACTTGAACACAATGAGCTGTATTATGTTTCACAATAAATTTACACTAAAGGCTGTAATTCAACACAATATTTGTCCGAGTGATCTCGAAAGATTGCACCTCTGCTGATATGATTATACCTAGTGATACACAATTTGGACGAAATAGTCAATCATAAGTAGTTGATGAAAAAGTTGATGATTACATATTTAAACAAGGGAAGAAATAACTCAAAAACAACTGGTTTTAGGGTACTATCTTATTGGCTGAGTACTACTATCTTATTGGTTTAATTGATTTATTGGCTTAAGAATCATAAGTTTGAGTTGTTACGATCTTAAATGGAATGTTTTTGGCGAAAGAGAAGCCAGGAGAGAGGTAAATTAAAAAAAATTACTGTCTCAGCCCGGATTCGAACCGGGGTTTGAGGTAAACCAAAAATTTTCTAGTTTTCATTTTGGTGATCTATTAAAGCTAAAAGATATAACAACGTGCCAAATAATTTAATAAATTTAATACTAATGCTTCTATCTGCAAAGTAAGAGCGCAACACATCCTAAACTCAACATTTTAAGACTTTTATGCTTAACACGGCAGTATTCGTCCTGGTCAAATAAGTAGGTTCCAAGTATACGATATATTTCGAGTAACTTTTAAACTAATCATCAATTTCTTGTTAAATGACATTTTTCTGTATGCATTCTGTCCAACTCATATACGTACGCGCATTCCCCGCGTCGCTCGGTATTTCCAGAAACGTGCAAAAATTTATATGCACGTTTTATGTACAGAGAAACAATTATTCGGTGTGGTCTTCACATAATTGCCTTAGTTTTAACCGTAGAAAAATACATGCAGGTGCTCGCGCTCTTTTTTCATCGCTAACGCGGCAACAACTTCCTTCTTTCGCGACGTTAACATTTTTATGGCGCGCAAAATGCATTCGCGACGAAGAGGAGACAATTTATTGCAGCGCGCTCGCTGGCAACCTTTTCGGCTATCCAAATTGAAATATTTCTACGGGTAGATCTTTATAGTTTCGCGAACATTGAAACTGCTCGTAAATGTTCGAACACCTCGTTTATTGGATATCGCATTTCGGATGGTTTGCTATGAGTTATGTGTATGCTAAACAAGTTCTCAAACGAAGATTTTGTCTTGTACCTATTCTATCTTACTTTAGTTCAACAAAACTAGCCAGACTGTGGTCGAGTGGTAGCGCGCTTGGCTATCAGTCTGGGGGACGTTGGTTCGAACCCAACGCCCTGCTTTCAGAGTAAAGGTTTTTCTGTGGTTTTCCTTTACTCCACGGCGAATGCTGAAAGCCAAACAACTTAAGACGTGCCACAGACGCGGGCCATAATAATGATAATTCGGGTCTGCCGATGCCCCCGTAGTGGCGAAAGCTGTTGGGGGATGTTAAGGCGTGGATTATTAAAACTAAACATACTGAACCGACCAGAGAAGTCGTTCCCCATGCTTGAAAATCCTGTACAAAATGAGAAGAGAGAGAAGTGTTACTTACTTGGACCCTTTGGCATTGTATGAGACTCTGGGTATGCGTGAGGATTCTGTATACGACGTGCTCAATGGTGCTCTGCTCTTCGAAGATCATCCGCGCAAGATCCAGAAGAACCTGATTCCTCTTCACTTCAAGTTGAGATTTTTCGTAAAGATGCGCGTTTCTCAGTCCGATTCCACAGAACTGAAGATAGCTAGCAAAGATCTGCTCGTCTTGTTGCGTAAATGGTGTATCACCCACTTTATTTATAACCTGAAACGAAATAAAAAAAAACGTTACCAGAAACGATAGGACATACGTAAACCATAGAACCAATCGAACATACGTAAAATAAAATCATCCAATCAACAGATTCAGTTATCCAGGCACACAGTCCAGAACTGTCAATGTCAAATTACATAAATGGTCCTCAAATGACAATGAAAAACAATGAAAAATGTTGTAACCAACTCGAATATTAAACGGCGGTTAATGATCTCGGCTCTTACCGCACTCGCGAATCGCTCGTGCGTTAAATAGTCTCGATCATTATTCGCTCTTTTTAATATAGATAGTTGTTGGTTAAATAACTATTATATTCTTAGACTAAATAAGTACTTCCAAAATAACAATATATACAAAGTTTAAGACAATGCGATCTTTGGAATCGCATATTGTTGACCAGTTCACCTGTACTTCGATTTTACGGTTGAAAACAATAACTCGTATGTTGAACCGACAAAACAGTTTCTAGTTAGCAAATAGTTTTCTAGTTTTAGTTCTTCTTATTCTGATTCTTTCTTTCATTTGCATTATACGTTGGAAGCGCCCGCACACCGCTTAAAGAACTTCAAAAAACTTCAAAAACATTTATTTCAATAAACTTTCAGCATTTTAGGCGACAGGGCACAGTTGACCGTTTGCTGTGAGAGATACTTTTGAATATATTCTAGGATATTTAGTTCATCTGGCATAAATTTTGCAAAATTCCCAAAATCAAGCTTTTTGATATTTTGACCTCACTTTTTTCGAAAACCTTACGCGAGAGGAAATTTTGAGGTCGTATTCAGGGCGTTTAATTCTGTTCAAAAAGCAGTTTCTTATGTGATATTAAAAATGTAGACCCGTTTAACTTTAAATGAGTTTACAGAACCTATCGTTGTAGTCATATGTTTGTATATTTCCTCCGTTGAAACAATTTAAAAGGTGTTAACTTGGTCAAGCAGTGGCGGGCACAAGGTTGGAGACTCCTGAGTCAGATGATATCGTACTAGAATACCAATTTTTGGCACATCTGGGATTTTTAACGCTTTTTTTTGCCTGACCTGATTATTTACATACATAATAGTAGCTAGTATAGGTCATATTTTTTGCGCAAATAGTCGCTAAACTGCAATTAATTACTTCATATAAGTTGACCAACCCATTATGAAACTTCTTTAGGTAATTAAGAAGATTAAATTAGCGAAATTTAAATGTTTTACTTGCATAAAACGACACAATTTTTGGTTTAGCGGTCTCTAAGGAGTGGTTCTAAAGTACGTGGTCAATTAGCAGGATTAGTAACTACGTCGAATAAACAAGAGTATTGACCAGCAAAAAAACTAAAGAGAATCAACAATCAGCATCGATTAGTACGGAGTTGGCATTTAAAATCTGTATTGATAAGCAATTGGCAGTGCAGAGTAAACCATTCTAAATGTTTATCTCGCTTATTAAACAGTTTTACGTATAGGCGAAAATGCAGAGACTTTGTTTTTAGTTTTTACGAACTAAGGTTTTATCATTATGTATTTGATTTGTGGGTGCTAAGAGGCATAAATTATGTCTTTTGACGTCTCTTCTGACATAAGAGTTTGTTGTCGCGCCCTATTCGTAGTGATAGCAAAACAAACCAATTGCACATCCTGTTGTTACTGAATTCTCGGTAGTAACTTGCAATAAACCAATAGAGTGACACTTCAGTTTTAATAGCAGATTTCTTAAGGACGTTGCTGGCCTAAGAAGATGTGTTGTTGAACAAACATTGCTGATTTGATCAGAATAAAATTGGGATATTCCATACTAAGTGATAAGCAGCATAGCATTAATAGACAGCTTATATGCTTTAATAGGAGCATATCAATGCAATATTTTTCATAGTCATTATTAATACAAAAATAACAGTACGTTTGTATAGCTTATAAGCTGTAACTAACAAGTGATATTGTTTTTGTTTCCATTGGTTGCTTTAAAAGTAACTTTTAATTATTATTATTATTGTTCACCGCCATAAGTCCTGTGAGTTTTATGCTGGTTTATTTAGTGTTCTCATCTACAACATAAACAATCCAAGTTAGGAATTCTAGGAAAACCTTACGGTACCGTTCATCTTTGATGTTTTCCAAGGAAAACGAATAAATTATACATAAGGTACTTTAATCTAAAAAGTTTTGCTGGCTAGCCCATTTGTATCGATAGACAATAATCTTGAACATTTAAACCTCTAACCTCTGCACTTCCGGAATTTTATTTTAATTTTTTAAATATGTATCTATGGTATACCACAGTAGACCAACAATCAGAGTTGATACTACCGGAAGCACACCGTTTGCAAGCTGTAAATATTGATGTAAATAGTTAAAAAAAAAGATGGTACCAAGTTTAGACACAACACAAAGAACGTATATCGTTTGTAGTGGTATCATAGATCTTGTAAAACTAAATTATTGGTCAATTCTTTGCTTACTCATCACGTCATCGATATTTTTTTGTAAGCAGTAACCACCTGTTTATTATTGATTTTGACAGATTTATATTATAAATTTTTTTCTACTTTTGCAACAAAATCGGCGATAGTTTCAGAAATTTGTATTATATTTTTATTTTATTGCTTGACAAGTTATTCTATAGGATGTAGAAGATAAGCTTTAAATTTGAAAGCGATTCAGTTTTTACTGTCGTGTTATTAACAATTTTAATTTGAATTTAATGGCTTTTGCTTAGCATCTAAATGTTATTGGAATTGTTTATGTTAATTTAACAGATTCTCGAATAATAACATTAAATTTAGGTCACAAAAAGATGGTAAAAAATGTAAGTAAATATTAATATACACCGTGGACCATCTGTCAAACAATTTCCGTTCCCAGAATATCGATTTTTTTATTTATCATATAAATAAGCCAGAGTTTTTTTACGTCGATTGCATCAAACGACAAAAAATATAAAGCTGATTTAACCGGCTTTCCATGTTTGCTTCTTGAAGCAACTTTATGAAAACTTGAAGAAACTTAAAATTAGAAGATTAGAACCCGAGGGAACCCCAATGTCTTTCCCAATGTCATTCCGAGTTAAACGTTTTAACATAGAGAAGATGTGTACAGCACTTTTGATGTATTAAACCAACAACATGTCTGTAAACAATAACAACAAATTTGGTGAAAACTTGCCTTTTTATGTCCTAAACACACTGTAATTTTTTTGATTTAAAATATTTAGTTTTTCATCTTATTTTGACTTAATATCGAAAATGCAGCCTAATTTTCAATCGAAAATCTGATGGTGTAAAAAAATATACATTACTATGGTAAAAGTTCTCAAAAAATGCAAAGAAATGGAAAAAAATCGAATCCAAATTTTCTTTTAATCTTTATGTATAATTTTGAGCTCTTTATTAAAATTTATACCTCGAAAAACGTAAGATTCCATGTTACATTGATAAACAAAAAATTGCAAACCATACAAAAATACCATCTTTGCAAGAAAATTTTTTATCTATCGAGAAAAACAAGGACAAAATAATAAAAACTTTAATGAAAAGATTATAGTCACAAGGATTTTCCTGTAAACAAGCAAAAGAAGATGCTGATGCTAACATAATTAAGACCTCGATAGAAATTGCCAGAGATACTAATAAAACTGTCATTGTTGTGGGTCAAGATATGATCTTTTGGTCCGTTTGAATCAATTAAATTCAAATAATCATGACATTTATTTGCCCTAGCCCGGTTCTGGAAATGTAAAAGATCTATTTTTTTACATCTAATAGTTTCAAATATGAATCCATCAAAAACATCGTTGCATTTCTGCATTGTTCTTCTGGTTGCGATACAACATCTGGATCTGCCGGAAAAGGAAAGAAAAGTATCGTAAATTCATTATTAGACGATACAAATTTGTCAAATTTGGTCAATATTTTTTTTGAAAAAAGATGCAAACAAAGAAGGTATCGAAAAAAATGGAATATAATTAATCAAATCTATTCATAAATGTAAAAACGATAATATAACACTGATTCATATTGGCAAATCTCCCACCCACAGGTGCAACAGAACAACATTGTTACAGCGCATATTATCAGCTTCAAACTTGGCTGGGTAACGAACTGACAGCAACGGATTGGGGCTGGAAGCAACATCAACGTGGCATTATGCCCACGTTTACAGAAAAGGAATTAATTCCGGAAATATTGCTCAAAACGATTTGCTGCAGCTGTGAAACTGGATGTAGAAGTTTAAAATGTGGCTGCCGAAAACATGGTTTCAAATGCACAAATTTATGCTGAAATTGTCATTGTTTTGAAAAATTCTCCAATGTAGAAGAAAAAAAGCTACGAAGAACTTAGTGATTCATATGAAATTGTGGATGAAGAACCAATGCAGACTGGAACTAATACTGGAGACGAAGACGGTGATGGTTTTGAAGACTTCGAAGATCTACTAGAATCTGGAAGGTTTATCGAATCTAACGATGAAGACATGCCATCAAAGAGACAAAAAAGTAATGGATACTAACAAATGTAAATAGAATTTTTCACTGAAAAAAATAGCAGCAGTCACATTTTTTAGATGAAGTACCCTTTAATTATATTTAGAAACACTATTTTCGCATATTTTTTGCAAACTTCATGTTTTACGGATTTGTAATTTTTCTGTTTATCAATGTAACATTTTTTGAGAACATTTACCATAGTAATGTATATTTGTTTTACACCATCAGAATGTAGAGATTTCAACGAACAAAATCACACCGATTTTTTCAAAAAAGGAGATGTTTTGACGTTAGCATTTTGGATTGAAAATTAGGCTGCTTTTTCGATATTAAGTCAAAATAAGATGAAAAAATAAATATTTTAAATCAAAAAAATTACAGTGGGGACATAAAAAGGCAAGTTACCAAATTTCGTGAAAGAATATTTTTTTTTGTAAAGATAAAAATAAGAAACCAAAAACTACAACTTACAAAACCTACAACTTTGCCATTTAACTTTTTTCTATAGGACTTGTAGTTTTGCCGGAAATCGAGATAAACCGTTTTTTACCCTTAAAAACTCAGACAGATCGCCCGTAAATGATCATATCTTTCATTTTTGCTATAATCTCTTCCTTCTCCAATGGGTTTCATTCTACTTTTTTTTTTTTTTTGGTTTCAAAAATTATCGACCCTGGTCTATTAAGTAATGATAACTCACACAACCAACATCTTCTGTGCTGTTTTTAAAAGTTAGAACGGACAATCTTCCTGTCCCCTTTAACTGCAGGTGAACGAGAAATGTCATAATGAAATGTACCGTTCAAAAAAACAATATAACAACAAATCCGCTAACAAAAATTGGCAAATTCAACTATCTACGACAAGATTTAAGCAAGTATCGTAAACTATATAAAATATACAAAAATAAACATACCTGAGCAACTCCAATTACATCACCATTGGTGTCTTTGATGGGCATGCAGAGTAACGTCCTCGTCCTATATCCGGTCAGGACGTCAATATCGTGGTTAAACCTCTTATCCTAGAACAAAGAAAAAAAACGTCACTTTAATCCCCATAATCCCACCTCATCCAATATACTAATAGCACCGAATACACCACAAAAACGACCCCTAAATAAACCCGAAACTACATCACTACCTAACAACTTCATAGGAAAGAAATAAAATTGTTTATTGGCGATCATCAACGACAAAATGGTCATGAACTAGTTACGGTGCGTTCCATTTGGCGGTCCGGATTTCTACGTCGTTAAGAGCGGGCGATAATGTGCGGTACGTTTTATACAGTGCGATGGCTATCGCGGGACCGATTCCGAATAGAGAAATCTCATTCTGGGCCGTTCCTATTCTATGCGACGGCCGTAAAACGACTTCTATGTAATTATGGGAAGACAAAAGGAGTCCGATTTAGCGAATTGCCTCGTAAAAATGCAGACCAAATGTAGATTAATGTGCGGCAGTTTGGAATTAGCGCGCGTGGGTGGTCTAAGTCATCATATCATCGGCCACCTATTATTTATTATGCTATTTGCGACTCTAAAATTCTTTCTACGCCGCTTTCGACTCGGTAATAATCTAGATGAATTGGATCGTTTCAATGGAGAGTGTTGTTTAATTATGACATTAAATAAAAGAGAAACGCATACCGATGGATAATAAAAGCGACTATTCAAACAGTTCCACACATTCCTAATAAAGATATATAAAGATAATAAAGTTTTGATGAGTTTGCTGAGATACACCTGACAGGAATAAATGTTTATTCCAGTATTAAAATTATCATAATTACGCATTTTGCGATAGTTACGTATACAGTGTGTCTCACGGGACGTTGGATTGTATTGATACTTTTGTTATTATTGGAGATAGAAAGTCGGTTAAATGGACAAAGTAGTGCACATTTATGTGCTCTTTTATAATCTGTTCAGAAAGTAGTTGAATTCCAAATGGTTCCCAAGTTTTTTTGAAAAAACCAAAAAAATAATGTTAGGCATTATAAAGGCACTTGTTTGTCTACAATTTGATTATGTCAGTTTAAATTTTTTTTTCGCCAGTGGATTCGCCAGAAACAATCAATGTTTTGATTACAATAAGATAATAGAATTGAATGAAAGTTGTACACTTCGAGAATTGCTGAAAATCGCATGGTGCCATGGAAGACGTTTTGTGAAACAATGTGATATCTACCCATCTGTACCGTTGGCGTTACGATAAGGTATGTGGTTCCAACAAGACGAAGCACCTACACATAATGCCGGAATCGTGAGGAACTATTTAGATATACGACATAAAGGGAGAGTAATTGCCACCTATTCAGAAGTATCATGGCCACCGAGATTGACGGATCTTACCCCTTGTGATTTTTATCTATGGAGTGACTTAAAAAATAAATAAGGTGTATGGTATTTATAATTTTGGCAACGTTGGAGAGGTACATGACACCGTCATCGCCGCTTTCAATTCGATTGACAGAAGAACCCTTGGTACGGAATGCTGTGAAAAATGCCTCCATGAAAATGGCGAGATTTTTGAAAACATTATTTTGTTTGTTAAAATGTTGATTGTTACTACAAATAAATACATTCCAAAAGTTTACTGTAACTTGACTCTGGCCACATAAATACTGTATGACTCAAATGTGTTTTTCACGGCACGATGCGATCATTTCAGATATAAAAAAATAAAAACTCCAATTTTGTCGGCTTATTGTACTCTAAATATGGCAAGTGGCATATCAAATTACTCAGAAAAAAAAATCTGAACCAAACATGTATAAAAATAATATGGCGTCCATAAAAACAAAAACAAAAGTTTCATTTGTTTCTAACGAATTCATTGGCGAAAAAAACTTTTAACCGTAAACATAATCAAATTGTAGACAAAAAGTGTCATTATATTGTCCAAACGCTTTTTTGATGGGATCACAAATAAATAAGCTACCAAATAAATTAATTACCAAACAAAGGCCTTAGAATAATCAAAACATGGAAATGGTTTCTCCACCATCTTTAAAAATAACAGTTCTTTTTGGCCAAAACCTAAGAGTCGAATAATGAACACGGAAATTAACTTAAAATCAAGGTCAACTTTAGTTTTTTAAATGGATTGGTCATATTTCTATATATTTTGGAATTCTTTGCAAATATTCTTTTGGTAGTAACAGTAGCCTTATTCCATACTAGAAATTTGAAATGATTTACGCTTAAATTTTATTTAGAATGTACACGTGATATGCATGTAAAACGTTTAGGGTACTCTTTTGAGTAGTCATCCAGATTACTTTCAATTTTTTACGTACATAATAAAATATTTCCCAGGAAATAAAATATTTAATACTCACCGTATAGAGCATAAAAACCAAAAAGCTCTCCCATACAGTGTGCTCATAATATAGGACTACATCTATCAAACAATTTCCATTCTAAGAAAATCTATTATCTTATTGCAACACCTTGTACATATTCTATTTTAGAATAATTTTTCACATGCAAATCTACTGCTTAGGACATAATTGAATTTTTATGTCGATTATACGAAACCTGGTTGCTTTATTTTGTCACATGAACAAACATATATTTTCTATAGATTATAAAGATTCTACAAAAGAAATATAAAGATAGTTTTGTTTAAAACAAAATCGCTTAGTGTTTGTACCGACACGTGCCAGTGTTAGAATACAATAGACGTGACAATATTTTTTTGCAATAATGAAAAATCGAAATGCGATAATATATGCAAAATAACATTTTCATTCAACCATTTCGATCCATCGTTTTAAATGCATCGTTGACATGTTCATGACATTTCTAAAATTTCATTACTATGTTTTCCTTTTCAGTAAATTTTTAAAAGTGTGTTCTAGCCATGAAATTTAACCACATATAATATGTTATTAGAGAAGTAGATAGAGTTTTATTAGACGAAATATTAGAAAGACGAAATCGACCAATCTGCTTCATAATTTATAAATCTTGAAGTTTATTACTTAACCTTTCATACACGTGATACACATCTAAAACGTTTACGGCACCAGTTTGAGTAGTCATCCAGATTCCTTTCCAGCTGTCAAGTACATAATAAAATATTTCCCGGCAAATAAAATATAGGTATAATATAACTTTATAGACCATAAAACCCAAAAAGCTCTCGAGAGTTATGCATGAATTATATTTATACTGTTTTTTTGGTACCCATATTTTTATCAACTCTGTGCCCAAAAGTACATAACCCTATTAATTTTTGTTTTAAATCAAGAATTATTACCATTACTTTTTAATTTTAATTAAAAGATAAAAGAATTTTTAAAATTAATTAAAAGATACCCGTCTCAGCCCGGATTTGTACCGGAGTCTTCTGCCTTGCAGGGGCATTGCTCTACCGTTGAGCTACCGAGGCCTGTGACAAGGAACAGATATAATTCGTCCTTTCAAAGGATAGTAACAGTAAGGATTGCTGTCTAACTAATATTATCATGACACCTATTGGACACTCGGTTCACTTTCGTCAATATTCCATATATACCTTACATATAAAGTAGTATCCTACTTTCCAATAGCAAGATTTGCGACAAACTTGACATACCATGAACCAATTTCCACCAGTGTCCAACTTCTCTCAATAAATACTAATTTTTTTGCGGTTAGTTTCAATTGTTTCCGACATTTCCACAGACCCTTCATCACCACCAAAACCTCTCCTTAACCCAATAGGACGGCCGAAGGATAAAGTGCCGGATAAAATCCGGTGGACATCGCTAGGAACCCCATCGCGGGAATTGCACGATTTTTTCGCAACATCTGCGATATTTCACTTTTACGAGCGGGCGTCGCGAAGAGGACGCCCGCAGCGTTCTACTCGGACGTCGGGGGGCGCGCCGGCGTTCGCCCCACGGTCGATCGCAACGCTTCAAATTTTACGAGCGGAGTGCGGTCCTTCGATAATTTATAGACCGACCCAATTCGGCGTTTTAGTCCCGTGCGTACGACGCGCGGGAACTGACGTCACACAAAAACTGTCCGAAAAAAAATTCTGTCGACGGCAAAGTTTTCCGAACGCGGATTGGATTGGATGGGTCCATTCGCGAAGTTTCCTTCCGGCGCTGGGGAGTGTTTTTGCTGACGTTTGAATGGCAAACTTTGTTGTGTTTGCTTTATTTTGATTGCAAAAAAAGCTTGCAAAATGTCCAATTTCTGTAGTAATCATTATTTTACATAACTAGATTGTTTGAAATCAGTAAAATATTTGGGAAAGGTCTGAAACACTCCGGTGTTTGGCCATTCCAGAAGGAAGAATTGTTATTATGTCGATATTTATTGTAAAAAAAAAACTTCTTCTGGATAAAATTAATTCTAATCTATTTGGGAATAAATATTATAAAGACGCGTTTTAGTAGGAATCTGATAGTGCAAATTGAAGATTAAAATTGAAGATTAAAGAATTTATTTTCTGCTTTTTATTTAACCCTGCCTTGATATTTAGTACTGCAAGCCAAACGGTAATAATTTTCAAATATTCTGACCGATTAATCCAATGTTATGTTACTTTATACAGGATGTCTCACGGAAATGGTACATTAGAAGTTTCTCGTGTTCTACTATTTATGGAAACATGAAATTTTGGAATTAGATATACTCGTTCTGAACTCTTCAGCTAAAATATTCTCAAGTTAACTGTCACGTCCGGTCACCGGAAGTCGGTATCAACTTCGTTATTTTTTAAATGGAATGATATAGGTATAAGGTTTCCCTATAACTAAATATTACCATTTTTGAGTTTTTTTGCTTTTACTAATTTTTTCGTGATTTTCGGGGTCACAGCCTGCTGTTCCAAAGTTGTTACATTCCCATAAAAGAAGAATAAATCGTTTTGTATTCAGTTTGCATTCTTTTATACTGACGATATCTCGAAAACTATTAAATATAGATATAGGGAACCGTATATCGATTGATAGGGAATAAGATTTCCTATCGAATGGCGTATCGGTATACAGGATGTTCCATTTGAAAAAAAATGTAGTTTTGACGTTTGAAAATTCAATTATTGTGTTGTAAATTTTGATCATCCTGTATAAGGTACCTATCATGATGAACTAAACATCGTCTTATTTGGTTATGTTTCTAGTTTTTGGCCACTAATCATGAAGCTTGTAGTTTCAATAATAACCGAGATATTCAAGTTCAAACGTAACGCCAAAAAAATCACCAAAAAATTAGTAAAAAAAACTCAAACATCATTATCAAAAATGATGTATTTTGATGCGAAGAAACAAAAAATAAAATAATAATTATATCATTCCATTTAAAATAACAAAGTTGATTTTCTTATTCAATTAAAATTATAAAAGTTTGAAAAAGAAAACAAAATGAAAAATATCGAAAGAAAAGAGGAGCAACACATTCAGGGTGCAAAGTAATATTGGAAACTTTTCATTTAAATATGTCAAACAAGATAAAAAAGACGACTTGGTTTAAAATTACATACTCAAAAATCGTACATTCCGATTCAATCTTGCAAAAGAAAACCACAAGATATATTATTGATCTAAAATGTATAGGTAAATGTAAATTACAAATGTGATACATCATAATTGAAACTGACGAAAAAAACAACCTAAAATGTTAAATGTTTGAAGATAACTCAAGTACACAATTAGGTTTTTCGTGCTTGTGCAATGTTTTTTTGTTACAAACGTCCAATATTGCTGCTTTTTTTTATTAAAAGCAATAAAAAAACATCCTTTCCAATGTATGATTTCTACTGGCCTTTTTGACCAATACCAAAGAAATGTAATTACCTACTAATTTTCATTCACCTTACATTTTACAGTAAATTTTACAGTAATTTACATATTTATACATAAAGTAAAACAAGATTGCATTGAAACGTTCTGGCAATCTTTCCAATCTTTACAATACAGGACGGGCCATTTTAATCTAAACATTTGATTATCTTGAAATATACGAATCCAGCGAAGAAGAAATTACACAAAACCTTCCTTGGATGAAGGGGTCGCAAGAACGTTTTTTTAATGGAATGTATATTTTTGAATGTCTTATAAAAGTGTTTAGTTTCTGATTTTTTTTTCTTCTAAAAACAGCATTTTAAAAACTAAATTAGTTTGGTTGAAGTGATTTATTTATGATTTTATTCTATTTAGAATGGACGATTCAGTTAATTTCTAAACATAGACCGACTAGTTTCTAGAAAGTATTAAGATTAAAATTACCCACTCTGTATAAAGGAACAAACTTAGAGAACCGTGCATAAAAAAATAAAAGTTTTAAACTAAGGACTGTACATTGCTTGAAAATGTTTGGTTTCAAACAGTTTCCCTATAATTTTTCATTTTAGAATGCCTTACTGGATATTTCTAATAGATGCACAGCGACAACAGTTTCAAACTTACGCCATTAATCAAATTCCCTAGAACTTCGTAATATAATCCGCGTATAACTTTTGGAATAGACCAGAAGGAATTTAATACGCGCATAACGTCCTATAATAGTTCGGTCATATTTTATCCAGAGTTCAAAAGTATTACAAGAGCTTTAACAGAGAACTAATGATAAAGCTAGATTCAGGAAATATTAATTCAATCGCGTTGCAAAAAAGAAACATGATTACACAACATAGAAGATTCGCAAATGTCACCGAATAAAGGCAGACGACATATCGTCTGGTACCTTTTTACTGAAAACACACGACGATATTGCATAAAGAACAGGTGTTCTGGCGTTTGTCATCATCAAGCAATTCCAACAACTATTAGCACGATTAGTATGCAGAGTATATATCGTAAATTAACGTGTTTTTGTGTCGATAGTCGACACCTGAAAAAGAAAACGAACCCGTATCGATAAAATACGAATACGCAGAATCACAAACGTACAATCGTATGTCCTATCGAACCTGCTTTCGATCGGGAAACAATAGAACGACGTATTGACAGTTCATGCCTGTGCCATTGTTCTCGAAAATTATAATTTAAACATGAAGTAAGTAAAAAAAAGATGAGCAAGTACACAAATTAATTAATAATTCGTTGACGGTTTTCTTACTCGATCCAGTTTTCGTACAATTTCATATTTAAAATGCCTTGCGGTCTAGAAGCACAGCGTCAAAAGTTTCAAACTCAAGTGATTAATCAAATTTGTTCGTAATTTAATCTGCGTAAACTTTTAGAAGACACCAAGAGCAATTTAATATACGCGGTACTACAGTTGTTCGGCAATATTTTAGAGATTAAAATCAGACTAAAAAGTGCCATTAATCTTTTAATGCTAATCTACAATGACCTCGATGTGGTGTTCAGGAAAGTTTCATCAAAACTTGGATCAAATGAGTAGAAATTAAAAAAAATTAATATTTATAATTGTCTAAAAGAGCTGTTTTACACTACGCATTTCAGTGCGCAATTTAGTACACAATTTGCGCAGTAACTAGGTACAACAACACCTTAAACAGAATTTGTGATGCATTTTGGTATGCTGACCAGTTTATCTACACATTGACCCATTTTCTGTTTGCAGATCTCAGGTGCTTAATAACTTCTTGTGTAACTTCTTGCACAAGCATTGCGTAGTGTAAAACGGCTATAAAATATGTTAAATCTCATTACTAAATAAGTTATATCAACTTTGGTTTTGTATGTAGGTTGACGTGTTGTCACAGTGGGTGTAGAACACCGGGAAAGTGGAGAGGGTTGTAGTAGATCGACGTAAACATCCCTAACCCCCCACAAATTTGCAGTCACGATCGTATTTTGAGGTCAGCAGCGTACGAATCTGGATTTCACTGGATTTCGAGCCTATCGTGTGAGCAAGGGATAAGTAAACAAGTTAGAATTCGACTTTTATTGACGGGACAAGATTTATACACCCTATATCGGGGTGTCCTTTCTCCCCTTTTTTCTCATGTAAAGTTGTGGCTTTTTTTGATTTATTTATTTTGATACATTTTTCGACTACTTTGTAATAGTATTACATCATAGGAACAGTGTTATTGTATTAAAACTAGTGACCTAAATGATATGATAACAATAAACAATACCATATCGTTTCCATTCATAGAAAACTGATAACTTAAAATTGGATAAATTTGTAATAGCTGATAAATTTTAATTCAAATCATGAAACTCAGACAAAAAAAAGTTTTGTTTTCAAACTACTTAATCGTTTTAAAGTAGTTCTATTGAGGAGTTGTAATGTTGTTGATGAGTCACTATTTTTCTATTATGTATCGCCGCGAATGCTAATGTTGTTAAGGACAATGATAATTTTAGTATTTACAGGAAGATAGTTTTTTTGCATAACTGTGTATTTATGCATAAATAAATATAAACCTACAGAGTGATTCGATAACCCAAAGTAATCAAAAACCAGGCCGATACAAATTATCAAAAAAAATTGTATTCTAAGCAATTATTAAAATTATTAATTAGCAATTATTATTAATATCTATTTAGGCTGACTAAAAATGATTTATATTTTCATAATAATACGGTGTAGTAATCTCTTAACAATTATTATTTACAAATTTTTTATTAAAAATGGAAAAACTAATTTAATTTAATTTTTTTTAATTTAATTTAACTTTCGCTTTAATAGTTAGGGAATCACAAAATACAATTAGACCGACTTCATTCAAAAATACATACTAAAATTAACAGAACAGAAATATAAAATTCAAATTCAAATTCAGAAAATTACTCAACAATTGGTTATTGGTTTTATGGTAGTCAAACAATAATCAGTCTATCTAAGTTCTTTGGTCTTAACTTGGTTGTCACAAATACCTTTTTTTCAAATTATTTTTTCGTATTAATTTAAGTATTTAAAACCGGTCTTTAAATCTAAACCTTAATAGAATCTATAAAATTGTTATTATGTATTTAATAATTTGCATTATCAGTTTGAAAAAAAAATTCGACATTTTTCAAATTTCTGACAACTATCGTAATTTGTAAAATTGTGGAACTATTATAACATTTGGGCTGAAACTGTACTTTGATAAAAATAAAACAATTTTTATAATACGTGATATTTAAACAATCTCTTTTTGAAAAAATTAGAAAAAGTATTTATAACAGCCCTGATCATGCCACAGCCAAAAAGGACGACATCAAAGAAAGTTTGTTTTACAGCGACACGATGGAACTGAATAACTGATGCGAGAACTCTTCTCGTAATATACGAGCTCTCCAATTTTCTGCGACATAACCGCCATCATGATGACGGAAAATCCCCAGGATTCACTCGACGCGGTCCTGTGGGAATCTGAGAGACAGGACGATGCGATACGAAGAGGAAGGTACAACAGACAGGAGCCGGTAACAGCCCCATCAATCTATTGAAATTAATAGAGGACAGAGCGCGCCCATATTTGCCGACGACAGCGCCGGTGACACTGGTGACAGTATCGAAAAGATGATTGCCATCTATTCGCGTCGCCGGAGAGGTGAAATGGGATATTTTCAATTCAATTAATGGATTGGCTCGATTGATTAAAATAGAACGGGGCTATTTTTGGAAAGTCATTTAACCCACGGTCGCCAAGGGCCGCTTTACGCGAAATCAGCCCTTAGTGGAACAATTGACTGCTGGACCGTATATGATTAAAATAGCCAATACTAATGGATTGGCTTAATTGGATTGCATTAGTAATGGTGTGGACCACATTTATACATTAAATATTTGCTGCGCGTTATTGTCGTTTGTTTCATCGGGGATTACTCTGTTGTGAACTGCGTCCAAAATTACAGGAAAATCAACCAAATAGTTGAAAAATTAATAAAAAAATTAAAAACGGGAATTAATATGTATGGAGTCGAAAAATAAAAATCAGGTTTTTCTGTTGTTTCATCTTGTTCAAACTGCAATAGACGTACTTAAGAACCAGTCAACATTGAGCTCGCCCGCACAATTTCAACGCTTGGCCTGATGAGGGATACGTAGCCATCCGAAACCGGTATCCCCATAGATCCACAATAAAGCGTTGGAAATCAAACCAGATTTTTATTTTTCTGCTTCATCCTCCAACTTTATGGAGCACTTCATCACAATCTATTTGGAGGCAAACAAAAATTACTTCAACAATATACAAATAGTAAATTCTTATTGAAAACAAATTGTGAGAAATATACAGTGGGCGCGAAAAGTATGGAAACCTGCAAAAATATCTGAGCCTTGTAATTTTTAAAAATGCTCTAACTTGTTGATTTTTTATTATTAAAATAAATATTTCTGTGAAAAGTTTAATTTCAGACCGTCAATTGTTACAGCGTTATGTCGTCAGCACAACACTCTTTTTAATGGCAACCCCACTTTTTTTACTTGTTTTGGTAGATAATGGAATTGTTTAAATATCACCGGAAATAGTTTATGTCCTTACACAAGAAAATTTTCGCCAAAAAAAAAGACATAAGAAGAAAATATTGATAACTTTAGACAAAATAGCTTTAGTTATCTGAATATGACATTGCGTTTTGGGTTAGTTGTTATTTTGGTAATTTTTACAAACTTATACCAGCTGAATCAATTATCCTTGACACCTCAAAATGGTTTCGTAGTAAACCTTAATCTTTGCACTTTTACCAAAAGTTATTTATCCCAAAAGTTAATTCCCAAATGTTTTTGAAGCATTTACAGTGATTCTTTCATTCTGGAGTGCGGGCCGCTCTATAAAAGAAATGTCAAAGAACTCAATAACCTAACGTATATATGCAAGTTTTAAGCTTAAATTCGCATTCACCGCAAATAAATCAATCTAAAATACCTATTCGCAATCCTTAAACAAACGAAATTAATCAATATTACCTCAATTTTCTGGAAAATGTCTTCATGTAAGGCGATAAATTTTCTGAATTATCATTAAGACAATTTACAGATCTATCAGTACAAAAAACATGGCGTCGATGATGTCATATGTTGAAAACAATTGAAGGTCGGAAATTAAATTTGATGTAAATATGTAAAAAATAGAAACACTGCAGACCTTAGAGAAAGTTCTGAATTCAAAATAATTTTAAAGTTACTTGCAACACCAAACCAATTTTGACAATTATTTCAGTTAAAAAGGAAATTGATTCTACAGTCAATTAACATTTCAAAATCACGAAAGGAATTTTCAAAACTGAAAACAAATGTCAAAAATATTATATAAATATGTTTTTATATAAAAATTGGACTTGATATTTTACAATAAAATTCGGCAAAACAGTATGGATTCTGTATCTTTAAGGTATAGCCTATGCATGTTTAAATTCTACCCTCACAGTCCATTTCTACAAAATGAATCGAAGTAATCTTGAACAAAATCAAAATTCATATTTCTGAAACCCCGATATTGTAATTTCCACAAAGGTCATACACGTTTATTCATTTCAATGCATCGTAATTCACTTTCAATTACTCTTCCACTTCATATGCACATATCAATCACCAAGACAAAAAAAAAGCCATACAATTTTGTCCGCGAGAAAAACTCAACATTAATAAATCGTCGTGTGGGTTTCGATTCATATTCCGGTCACGCTAAGTGCCCTACAGTCCCAAAAACGCGGTACCGTTCAATCGTCGCGATATGCAAATCGAATGGGCGCGTTTCCTTACAGGGGCAAGCCATTTAATCACTCTATTAGACGTTAATCGGGCTCGGTTTATGCGGGGGGCGACGTCCGGGGACGCGTCACGACGCCAACGTCGACCGCGACGATTTATACGACGCCGTCCAAGGAGTATTTGCTGAATTGCATACGTGCAGACTGTTATTACCACGTATACAAGAAACAGCTCTCTCGTTGCAAAGAAAACACATATATGTATGTGCGTACTATGAGCCAATAAAGTTTCTTAAAAAAAGAATGTTATGCATTCTAGAAGAATTGTCTCAATTTTTCAAAAGTATGCATGTCATTTCAATTCAAAAAACCGTTGGTTTTGCTATTCTGTATTAGCAATTACAGTCCAATTAAGCGTGCCACACAGAAATCTTGCAAATAAAAGATGTACAAAGCGCCGTTAGAGATAATTAAATAAATATCTGAATTGACAAGATTATTAATGAACTTTGTTTATCTCTATTTATCAATGATTTTTATGTATCAATAACCGCATAAAATGGAACAACGAAAATGAAACAGAAATATATCCACATTAAAATAAATTTCTTTAAACGCGTCTTTTAACTATAAGTCAATAATTTATCTTTCTAAATTCATACCATACAATTTTAGTGTTAAAGCGTAGGCACGAATTCCCTTTAAACAAAATAAATTTTACAATTTTACACAAGAATTTCAAACGAAAAAAGGTCACAATACACTACCACCACCACTATATGAAAATATACCTACAAGCTCCAGTAGCTGGATTTTTAACTATGAATGTTTCTATGGACTTATTTGTTTTTTAGCACATTAAAATACTGCCGTTTGAAATATATTAACACTGTTATCATTTTAACGGCTGTAACTTCTTAAGCATCCTAAAAACCAACAACAAAAATACCACGTCGATCTGAATTTGTTTACTCAGAATGAACGTTTCTTCATTTTTTATTCATTTATTTTTATTATTGTATATTTTTTTAACTTATTAATTAATATATTTATATTTATTCTTCATTTATTTTGCATTCTTCGTCATGAATGTTCTTTTTCTTCTCTTATCTTAGTTACATAAATAGATGTCAGTTTGGAAGGAATTGAAAAAAACAATTAAGTTCATAGACTGAGAAAAATGTTTGTAAAGTAAACTACAACAAACATGCTGTGAAGGAACCGATAATACTGTAAAATTAAACTAAATTATACATAATAAATAACAGAAAAAGATGCTGTAAAAGAAGTATTCCTTCTTATTTGCGTTGTTATTTTTATATACTATGCGCGCCAAAAATCGTACAGTTAATTTTTATATCATGTAATTCTGCCTTGTTTTTATTAGTCAAGTCGACATTTGCTGCATGTTTCGAACTTAAGATTAATGTCAAAATGACAGCGTATAGGTTATTAATATTTTCAGTATATTTGGTTGCATATGTAGTGTAGGACTTTTTTTGTTGGTGTGCATAGTCCCTGTGACATTGAGATATTCCTGTAAAATTACAGCATTAACACAGTTATTTTGGCATTTCCACACGCAAAGTACAGTAATTTCACAATACAGGCATTACTGCACTTTTTTTCTTGGGGTTACAAAGGTTGAGAAACGTTAATATAGACTTATTATAACACATTCAGATAGACATGGATGGGGGTGAATTTTTTGGCCGTAAATTCACAGCTGCACAATCCAGCCACAGATTTATTAATAAAAAATTAAAACATTAAAATATGAAACCAGCGCAGATGGACAAGAAACCCCCACTGAGTTATAAACTGGGTTTTGACAGAATAACTATTGGTTGTCTCGACCCTTTCTACAATAGTAGGCGGTATTTTGTCATGGAGTTCCACGGTTATAGAATTTATATATTGGCGGACGTTTATGGATAAAGTTTTTCAACGATTTTTCTCCAAAATGAGCGTCTAATTTCAAGATTTTAGAGCATCTCAAATGTTTGGCATGAAGAAATATTTTCATTAATCGAAAACTAGCATTTAAACTAGGTCTTATATATTTTCATAATAATCCAATAATTAAATAATAATTTTGTGGCGATACAACTCACAACCTCTCCAATAAATTTTAACAAATTTTTTTCTTGAATATGCCCTAAAATGAAAAGAATTTCTGACTGAAAGTCCGAACAAAATTCGTTGGGTAGATTCTAAGTTACAACACCATAAAACAAAATGTAGGATGGATATAATATTTTTTCACGACAGCAATCTCTGGCTGTGGCATAAATTGCTACCTCGTGTGCACAAAATGTTCGCTCTTCGCTAGCAGTAGAAGTTTGCTGCAACTGCGTCGCAGATCGTTCCAAATCGTGTGGATGATGCTTATTGATGTTACCCGGTAGTTTGACACGTGCAGATTCTACGTGACTATTGGAATATGTCGACAACGCAGCGATGTTTGAGTTTCATCATGGACGTGTCTGGGGTGAATTCAGAAAATCCTGCAAGATGCACCACTATTGTTTACGTCCAGAACTGACAGATCCACAACGTCGCGTCGGTCGAGTGTGCCGTCAAAATAAGTCAAAAAAAGCCATATCGATGAGTGTAGTTTCCACAAAAAGAAGAATGTTAACAGGGCTTATGGTATGGTTTAAAAATAAAATCAAAAAACGCGAACTATTCAGATATTGAGATATGTAACTAACAACTTATTTGTGTTTCAAATTTCTAAGTTTACAGTTACTGCGAAACAATTTATTTTATTACCATGACTTCGTCAGGAAATGATTGGAACACATAGCTTATTAGCTTAGCACATTCCTTGAATTTAGATTGTTTCCATTTCATTCTTTCAACAAATAATCCAAGCTGAGTTTGTTGTAATTTTAAACATGAGCCCTCACCGAAATAAGATATATTTCCCAGAATCCTTCAATTAAATCCAACAACGTGCATCCATGCATCGTTTTAAATTTGTACACAATCACGTTTCCTCTGGCGATTTCCTTTAATCTACTAGCCGCAGACGTGCCAGAACAGTCTCTACTGTTAATTGCGAATCGCAGATGGTCCTCACGAAAAAGGAAACAAGAACAAACTTAAAATAAAACAGAAAACACGACCGCATACAAGACGAGAGCGAGAAGGAAGGAGAGAGAAATGAGGAACTGTTTGGCCAGCCGCCAGGGGGCAGTGCACTTGATGACCGTCTAATTCTCGTGCGCCCGTCAATGCCGCGGACCATCTCGGTGCCCTATTACCGCGCACAGAGCCTGTAATCTCGTAGTTAATTATCTTGATTGCAAAATCGATGCGGCGACGCAACCAACGATCACCGATGATAAAAATGCCTGCGGGCCAAGCGATAGTTGAGCTTGGCGGAGAAACAACGCGGAGAAACGTTGACGATGTCTGCCGCGCGGAGATCGGTAGAGATTTCGCAAGATGGGAGGTCTGGTGGATATATTCAATTCCTTTGAATAATCTCCTAGTTTGGGTGTTCTATAATGTACCAGTTTTCTGCTATATCTGGATAAGTGCCAGTGTATGTCTGACGTCGAAAATAAAGTCGCAAAAACCGTACAAATGGCCCGTTTATCTTAGGAGTAACAGCATTAGGAAAGATAGGGCTTGATGCGACTTGTGATTGGCTAAAGTTGGGCACAGTTTTTCATTAAAGGCGCTCCCACACTATGCGTCATTGCCGCAAATGTTTGTAGTTGGTGATGCTTCCTTTACATAGTGTGAGGCAGCACTATGCATTTACTTCCTAGGTATTTTTACATCACCACTGCCATCTTAACGCACTTCCACAAACCAAGAACAGATAAATTTTCTGATCACAATCGGTTTATCTCGTCTTTTTAGTTAAATTATCATAACAACTTATTTTTTTTTCTCAAACTGCTCATTAAATTTCTAGAAATCAGGTATTTAAATTATATATGCTAATTTATTAATTAATTTTCTATTACCTTTGCCTGGGAGTATGCCTAATAAACGTATTATAATAGTATTATTGCTTTGAAGTTATCAAGTTATCAAACGTCAAGTTTCGCAATCTATTCCATCTGATGTTGGTATTTACACGGGCCATAAGAACAAACAAAAAGTGACAAATCTAGATATTATGGCTATACCCATCGTGAGTTTGATATATACGTGATAATTGGTCAACTATACACTGAGAAACATGAGAAATTCTATGTTTGTTATTTGAAACATTCAGGGTTTAAAAAACCCCGTTTTTTTAAACCCCCAACCCACTGGGCACACGTGGAGTTTCGGGGTTTTTTGGGCTTCTTCGGGTAAAAGTGTTAAATCCATATCATAACCGTTTTTTTATGAAGTAAAACCCGTCTCCGTAACCGAATAAACCGAATAAAATACTGAAACTGAAATCTCAATCTTTGCTAAAATATTCAAAACCTTGGTAAAACCGAAACGGTTCTATTGAAAATTCGAGAGTAGGTACTTATTTTATGTTATACGTAAATGGGAAAAATTAATGTGTTCGAGACCAAAGTCAAAACCGGAACTAAAATCGTTTCAGTAAGTGTATAGCTAAGATAACCAAAACGTCTGTTGGACAAAAACCAAAACAATAACCCAAACCGTTTCCAGGTCGAAAAAGCAGTTAAATTGGTGCAAGTGTATAGATATTTACTTGACATGGACACCACTAACCGCGTCGACTGGTGAACTCAATGTATTGGTGGTGGTTCGTATTTTGTTCTTTTCTTAACACACTTATTCACAAGACTGAGTGAATAAGAATACAACTTAAGTTTTGTTCTGAATTGCTAACTGAAACTGTCTATATTTTGTGTTGCGTTTTAAAAGTAAAATAAAAACTGTATTACCCTTTGAAATTTACTTTTGCTGATTCTGAAAAAAACCCAGTGGATTTTTTCAAGTGGGCCCATTCAGGCAAACCCTGGAAATATTCCTCAAGCTTGTCAATATTTTGTGAAAAGTTAAACTTCCGGTAGTCAATTGTTACTGAGTTATGTGACTATCCATATTTCATTTAAAACGGAACCCCAAGTTTTTCTTATTAATTTTGTTAAACTTTAATTGTCCCAACGAAAACGAAAACAATTTATGGACTTTCATAACAATATTTTCAAGAAAATGACTGCCGAAAATTGTAAAATATTGATAACGTTAGGGAAAATGGATGTTGTGAATTGAATATGAATTTGCGTTTTGAGTAAAATTATTCGTTCTGAAATGAAATCCGGGTTCCAAGGTTTTCTATAGATTAAAATTTTCTAAAAAACTGGGGTCAAAAACGTACTTTTAGCATGTTTGACAAATACCATGCGAACGCCTTGTTCTAGAAACCTCAAAATGGTCCTAGTAAACCTTGATCTTTGCGCCTTTACCTAAAATCCTGAAAGTTTGGTCACAATTGTGTTTGAAGAATTTAAATTATGTGAGGAGTATGCATCAAGCTCAGATTCGCATTCAGCGCAAATAAATCAAACCAAAATTCCTATTCGCTTTTTACATACAAAAGTTATCAATATTACCTAATTTTCTGTCTTTTTCTCGAACATTGTTTTATGTAAGGCCATACATTTTGTAAATTAGCACGTAAATTTGGTTGCCATTAAAAAAACAAACTGTTGATAACGTCGTATGTCAAAAACAATTAAAGGTCGAAAATTAAATTTGTTATAAATATGTGTATATCTAGATTATTTGATAATACAAAATCGACATGTCCAAAGACTTTTTCAAATAACTAACCGTTTCAGAGATTTTGTCATGTTTCCAGGCTTGTTGAAGAATAATATAAGACCTAAGAGATGTTGAAGGGATAATATAAGCCGGCTCTGTACATCACTCCTCGAAAGTATCGATTCATTACATCGTGCGTACTATGTGAAATTTGTTGGCTGTCATTGGCATCACCAATGATAAACATTGGCATCAGCGATGACAAACATTGGCCATATTCGCGCATAGTGTGGAAGCGCCTTCCTTTGCATAATATATTTCAGCGCTATAATATATTAATTTGTTTGGATTTTGTGATAAATATAATTTGTAGCGCAGAATTGATTAATTTGCTCTGTGATTCAAATTTTGAAAAATAATGAAAATTGTGGTAATAATTTTGGAATGTCGTTCGTAAATTTTTTATCTTATTCTATTTCCTCCACCTTGACCAAACACAATTCGAGGGCAACATAATAAACAATTAAGAATCTTGTCATCTTGACTTTTCTGGTCACTGTGTGATTGTTGAATTGTGTTTTAAATATTCCTATGTTAGTGTTTAGTATATCTAATTCAACGTGCTGTATAACATCAAAATAGCCCAAACATATTGAATAGAAACTTTATAGATGCTCATGGATGTCCCATAAGTCATTCATCGAACAGATTACCGGATAACAAATAGGTTGATGACTAGAAAGTCTCGTTCCGGTTGGTTAAATGGCAAACTAGCCATTGTTCGCAAAATAAGCAATCACGTTCCGTTTTGTATGCCAATTATCGCCTTTAATTTCTTTATCATCTAATATACCACCTGCAACTCTTCGCCTACAGATTTACCGTACAGGAACAACTGAATAAATAGGTGCTTGAATTTCACCAATACGAAGAGCAATTATTACACCGATGTTTATTGCTCATTGTTGATCCGAACAAGCACAACAAACTACTCAATTGGAACGGGAAAACGCATTTCGCATTACCAACAGTTGTGAATACAAACCTCACACATTTGATTCAAAAAAAATAATGTCACTAGTATAAACGATAATACGAATATCATTAGTATTCAGTAATTTCCTGAACAACAACATGGTTCGCGGAACTTCAAACATGATAAATAATGATTAATGACACACCGGAACATAATTTATTATTCGCAAACGAACTCTAATAAAGAACTCACCTGATAGGCGTCCGGTATATTGACGGGTTCACCACTCTCGGCGACATAACCTACAATCCCGGTCCCCCAGGGTATCCTGATCTCCTCCTTCTTCTCCATCTCCATTAGCGTGCTCTTGGAGCAAACGTCGAAAAGTTTAGACACTAAACACCTGCCTGTCGGCGCTTGTCCCGGGGGAAGGGGCGTGCAGCCCCCGCCCCGCTCACCCTGCACTAAAAACAACGACCCCCTGTCGGCGTGAAGCAACATCGACACGTTCTGCAGAATCTTATGACACAACGACCGCACCTCCAACTCATTGCAGATGTCCTTCACCTGAAAAAGAAAAATATTTCCGTAAATCGAGGGATTCCTGTACGAATTTCAAAAATATTTCCGTAAATCGAGGGATTTCTGTACGAATTTCTTGTAGAATTCGTTAAATCGGGGGTTTCGCGAAATATCGCCGGGCGTATAGTATGAATATTAAAATATGACAAACATGTTTTGTGACGGCTCATATAAAGTGATTTACAGCGGGTTTTTATTGAAATTTAGCGAGATATATGAGGAGACGTGATCTCGTTAGGTAACGAATAGAGGTTATGTCAGAGGGAAATGAGAATTATGTAAATCTATAGCGAGAGCGGTCGGCCGCGCTTTTCCACGGCCCGGGCTGGTGACAAATTTGACCCATTTGTTTCGCGACGTCGGATATAAATCGCACGTAGGCTCGTATTTTGTTAATATTTTCGGTGTCATAAGTAAACGGACCCGCGCAAAAACGAAGAAAGTTTTGATTAAATTAAAATTTATGCGTGTTTGGAATTTCTAGCTTTTCTGGAGGATACAATGTAGAAAAATGAGACAATGAGACACAAATTGTTAGTTCTAGACTGCAGGAAAACATTGTTTGATTCAAAAAAAAAATATTAAGTACATATAATTATTAATTATTAATCATAGACTCCTTTATAGACATTTTCAAAAATTATATGAATAACTATTTACAAAATTTTCTCGTCTAACTACTAATATTAAATTAGCACCGGTGACTAAAATGTGAATCGTTTGGAAAACAATTATTCAAAATACGCCGTGTTGAGAAAATTCATAAAAAATGGATTTGACCCTGTTTAGCGCAAGAAGAGATCGATCGTGTTTGCATTAAAATAAAACGAATTGGCCAGGATATAACAGATATTGACAGTTGGTGTTGTCAAAAAATCAGCATTTAACACTACCTACTGTCATTAGAATAAAAATATCTGGCAAATCCTATATTAATGCAGACACGATCTCGATCAAATAGAATTTGCTCCTACAGCTAAACTATTAATTTTACCAAAAAATGTCATAGACATCCGCAATCCGCACTTGAAATACACATTGACTTTGTAAACACCATGGAAACACCAAAATATTTCAGTATTGTTTCACATAGCGTACGTGCGCGGGTGTTTTTCTCCTCCTCATCACATTCTCCGTGCATTTGCGTGGTGAATTGACGTTTCGCAACCGCTGACGTTCTGAATACAGTCAAAAGGTTCAAAATTTCCTGGCTACCTACTATTAATATAAACACGATTTCGATCAAATAGACTTTGCTCCTGCAGCTAAACTATTAATTTTACCAAAAAATGTTATAGACACAAATTATACAAAATTTCCTCTACTTTAATTTATTATTTATCTGTTTTGACGAAATTACAGAAATGACGGCTCATTTGCAAAATCATTGAAAAATGCTAAGAGTAAATAGCCAGTTCCTTTGGTCCCTTTTGAACCAAAAGCTTTTCAGCTCTAAGTTTGGTTATAAAACTTCTAAATATGAACTTTCGTCCAGATACCTTTAGTAGTTTCTCCGGAATCGTCGCCACAAAAATCGTTTACACACACACAGACATTTTTTTGTACCTTGGTCAAAAATGTTCAGGGGACCTATTTCCACTAAAATCTCAATTTTTTGTTCGGCAAGATTACAATACTTCATCTTACTGCGTATGATAAAGTAAAAATCGTCAGGAAATGCTTGTTTCAATATCTCCGAAAGTATTAACGTTAGTAGAAGAAATTATACACCATATTCAAGATGAATGTGGTACATGATAAACAACAAATTACTTAAAAAAATTGAAAGTGTAGCTTTGTGAGAAGGTTAGAAACGAGCTTTAGAACCGAGATAATCATGTCGATTCTATAAAAAAAAACTAACCGCTTGGAAATGTGGTTAAATTTCTTAGCAACAAATTGTTGTCAATAATTGTAAGTTGTTTATCAAGTAGCCACATCTTTCATCTTTAATATAGTGTATAATTTGTTCTGCTAAGCTTAATACTTTCGGAGATATGGATGCAAACATAAGTGGACAACATTTCATGACGAATTTGTTAATCACCGATAGTTTTTAATTAATTTAAATAGTAATATAACCAAAGATTCAGTAAACATTTTGATATGATAATGAGAACGTTTTTCTGAATCAATTAATTGACAAGAATTACTAAAATGACTAGAACTGAAAATGTTTAATGTCATTTTGTCAAAGTAATATTATAAGTTAATAATATGGTGACATACAGGCGGGGTGTTGTTATAAAAAGACGGTTGTTTTTTGGAAATTTGAACAAAACAAACATGTTTTTTTTTTTTATAAAATGATGTTTTTAAACACGAAACAATGTATTTAAACACTTCGCAAAAAAACATGTTCTAAACATGAAAAAAACATGTTTTAAATCACCAAAAAAACATGTTTTCAATAAGGAATAAAAATTGTATTTTATAAAGAACAAAATATTTGTTTTAAAACATGTTTTAAAACAAATGTTTTAAAACATAACAACCCTGGGTGTAGCTCAGATAGGAGAGCATTGTGCTAGAAACGAAAAGGTATCCGGTTCAAATCCAGGTTGTGGCTGTAATTTTTAATTTATTTAAAATTTACATTCCGCCGGTATTATTATTATCACCATATTATTAACCTATAAAATCACTATACTATACCATCGTTCATATCATCGTAGTCTGCTTCCCTACCATAGGAATCTATTGGATTGTGGTTTCTTAATATGAGTGTGTTTGTGTAGTGATTTGTGTAGTGCCAGAGACGGAAGGATGGCAACTGTATGCGACGGATGACTCGCATACGCAATAACTTTGATCGGCCGCGGCTTGATTTGCATTTTAAATATTTTTCAGTTGCATTTTAAATATTTTTCAGTATTCTGGACGTATTCTGAACATGATATCTTTCATATTGTGAATTTTTAAACGTAATCATTGTTTAGTTTTAGCCAATAATAGTCCTAGTAAATGCGTTCACTACAATCGTCCAGACTGAGTAGAATTTACGGACTAGCACTTTCTCTACATCACGGTCTTACATCCACAACAAATCTTCCAGAGACAATTATCCTGTTTGCAGAATTCCTTACCGCAGCGTCTTAATAATTAAGTCAGGCAATCCCGTTTGAAAAATTGATGTCTTGTTTACCAAACCACGATCACTGCGCCAGCAATTTCCAACAGTATTGCCTACCTTAATCCACTCAGTGCAATGCGTAAGTTTATCCGATATTTATGAACACGATACGGTCAAAAAAACGCGAGAGATAGAGTCCTAAATTTTCACGTAAGGGTCGGTTTTCATGAATTTTATAGTTTACCCCAACCATATGTGGGCAGGTACGAAAAGGTCGAGAAAGGAAATTGTGCTTTGGAACAAGAAAACGAAAAACACAACAATTTCGATTGAGCTGAAATAATGTATTCGATAGCTCAATTGTTTAGAACACCGTACCGGTAATACTGACCTCTACGATCAATTCCATGTTGGGACTATTTTTTTAAATTATGTGTTATAGATATTTTCAATGTTTTCTTTCTACAAAATCCCCGTAGTTAGTTAAAAAGGAAGTAGAGATACTTACTAATTCGAAGATCAGTTCTCTTTCGTCGAGCTGCTTCAGCTCGTGCCTGGACCGCCTCTGCCGCCTCCCTGGCGTTGGACTGTGCCCCGTTGGCGTTGGTTGTTCTTCCGTTGAGCCGGTGAGGAACGTAGGGGTGCCGTCTATGGTGCTGATGATCGGTTTCAGCAGGCCGCCTCGTTCAAATTCATGAGCGGAGATCTTTCTAACCGGTGTAGTAGCTCCGGAACTAGCTCTTGACTGGGTATGGGTGGGAGACGCAAGCTCGACGCTTCCAGGAGTGGCGTGTGAGATTAGCCACAGATCAACGACTTGTCTCGTCGCTTTCCTGAAAAAGGAATAGATGTGGATTGGTAAATTTTGTCGTGAGATGTATTCTGTTAAAGCTAATTAATATGCGTGTCAATATTTCTCTAAAGCTTAATCTAAATCTGTCTTACGCTGTATAGTGTAAAAATGTTTGAGCACATTGCAAAAGTGCACAATATGTTTTTTAAAATTTTTTGGTCAAATTCTTCACCAAAATGAAATTATACTACATTCATTATTCATTAAAATATGCAGACCATTCATATTTCGTCAGCATATAATTAATTACTAATTGTTCTTTAAGTGTTCGTATTCATTTATTTTCAATATTTACCCGGGTTCATTCACTTACGTCACCTTTTAGATAAAATCAGCAGTTATGCTTCACAACCAGTACTCGATTTATTAAACAGCTCATTTATTAAATATGATGATACTTGTAAAAACTACTCAAGGCTGTCTAGAGATAATTACAATAACTAGAGATCGAATTCTAAAAAAAAATGTTGAGGTGTTTAATTGCAAGCAACTTCTCATGTCCGCAAAAAAATCATCATTAGGCGCATTTGTTTTGCTTATTTTGGTTTTACTTCCCTTTTCACGCAGATAGAAATTTTTCTTTAACTCAAATAATACTTGTTTGATGAACAGATGTTATTTGACTCAAATATTTATTTATTTATTTATTCCTCCAAATTGTAAAATTATACAAAATTCTTCAAAAACTTAACCAAACAAGAATTTTAGATTAATCAAAAAATAACTAAAGAATAGAAAAACAAATCGCATACATAACATTGGGCACTAATAGGTTCTCTAAACTTCCCATAGCTGATATCGTGACGAAATTTACTAGTACAATAAACAAGGGAAAAAACAAAATAACAGCAATTAAATACTAAAAGAAAATACAATAGTCTTCGGATCATTCTACATATAAAATAAGATACATAATATCTTTTAAGGTGATTTTTTAACACAACACAATTTTTTATGCCTTAATGAGACTTCGTAAAGAATTGAACCTCACTACAGTTGAGTTTATTGCACTGTTTCTCCCATGGTTAGTTACCAATATAACAGAATGTAAGTTATATCAGTTAAGTTCCTGGAATCTGGACACATATACATGAAGTTTGACTGTAGTTTTGATTTATTTGAGCAAGAAAAGAGAAATTCCTCAAGTTTTTTCAGATTGTGCAGATTTGGAGATCGGAATAAAGGGCAAATTAATAAATTTTGCGTGTATTATATGACCAAAGGCCGTTATATTATATTTCGATTACGAATACAAAAATTGCGGTATACTTTACTTTAGGTATCTTGTCATTTGTATTTCTTTTTACAAGATTTCATATTAATACAGTAAATGCACTTGAAAAATTTTACCACCAACATTTTTGAAACCTACATAATGTTTCAACTTTCAAATACATTTATTCAAAAAAATAAGTTAAACAAGCTAAAACCTTGAAACCCTTAAACTCCTTGATTTGTAACAATCTCAGACTATGATTAAAATTTAAATAATAACACAATTTTCCAAACATATTTCTGATTATTTTGAATTGCAACTTCGATGTAAAACTATTATCTCAAAACCACAAAAAAGTGCACTTAAACCCTTCTACTTCTAAGCCCCTCAATTCGCCCAAATTTCCGGAAACACTACCGCATTTAATTCATATATCCATCATATATCCAATTCATACATCGAATTCTCGATAAATCCATCCAACGACGGATTCCAACCCCGACAAAAATCCGACAGATCAGCAATTAACGAATACCTCAAATCGCCTAAATCCCACAAATTCACTCCGCCCCAGTCAATTATATTACGACGGCTTAGCAAACCAGACGAGGAATGTCCTCTGCATAGGCCTTGCCCATGTATTCCATCGGCGAGCCTTCACACTTCGAAGAAGAAATTCCGCGACGGCACGGCCGTGAATGCGCGGCATTCGGGCCTCGCGACGCCAAGAACCGGGCGTCTCTCGCACGATTTTATCGATGCTCTCAGCTGCTGGTATAGACGGTCGGCGGAAGATAGGAATTTTGAGAGCATTAGCGTGCACAGCACACGTGGCTAGGTTCACGCTAGATAATAGATATGTTCGGGAATGGCAGGAAACTTTTCTAAGGAACGAAGGGGGTAATAGACGAGCCGAAAACCGCGCTCCGTTCGGCGAACTTTGAGAAATAGATGTGAACGATGTGTTTGGTGTGTGTGTGTGTGTGTGTGTGGTATCGAGTGGGAAGGGAACATTAATATTCGTTTACGTGTGATATACAGGGTCTCCCACGACGAGCTGCCATTAGAATTATAATATACTTCAGTAACTGTTCAAAAACTTTACCGTTTTCCGCTAAACATGCTTCTATTCTTTTTAACACAATACCCATTGAAACCAGCTCGAACTCTATCTTTCATGTTCTCCTTTTCAATTATTGGGTCCTCATAAACTACGTCTTTAATAGCTCCCCAACTGAAAAATCCATTGGCGTCAAGTCTGGGGACTCGGTGGATATTTATATGACCCATTAAGAGCAATCCACCGATCGCCGAACATCTCGTTAAGCAAGCTTCTTACTACAACAGTTGTATGCGCTGGAGCACCGTTCCTTTGAAACCACTCCAATAATGGAGAACCCAATAACTGATAAGTAGAACATGAAAGATAGAGTTCGAGCTGCTTTCAATGGGTTATGTGCTAACTCTATCAGGGACGCCACCAACAATAAATAATATGTTAAAAGGCATTGAAGCAGTTGTTTTAAATTTACTTAACGTTTTGTTTTATTTTTAATATTGTGTTTTATTGTAGGCTTATAATTTTATAAATCCTAAATCAATTATAATGAAAAATGACCTAAAAAACTAGTTTAATAAAGTACTGTTTATTCCAAATTGTTCAGTTGTTTTCAACGCAATCTAGATTAGGCAATATGTCCAATTTCAACTGTGATGTTTAAAAAGTATTCGATTTAAGTAGGTGCAAGTATATTTAAGTTATAGGACATTGTACACAAAGTTCATCTAAAATATTCTATAAAATTGAGAAATATATTCATATGTAAGGTTGCCATTTTGCCCTTTGAGTAGAGGCAAAAATATATTACTTGCTACAAAGAATGCTTATTTTTTATTAGGTGCAATAAGAAGAAATCATGAAGTGATAGATCAAAACACAAAGAAAAAACTGTACCATGCATATCTTGCCTCACATTTCAGATATTTAATCGCAACTTGGGGGAATTGCTCTTGGACATTGCAAACTAAAGTCCAGCATTTGGAAGGAAGTACCGGCGAGGTATTTTTTTTTTTTTACAAATTATTTTCATCCTGGATTAATCATCATTCGCTTCTTAAGTAGTTCTACGTAAGAACCATTTTCCTTGCATTTATTTTCATGAAACATTTGACGCGAACATGTCAAAACTTTGATTGTGTAGGCAATGCTCTATTTTATGACATAGTTGGCATTCTAACTGATTTCCTAAACTTGATTATATTTTTCGAATCGTCATTTTCTCGCAATAAACTATACTTTTGTGTTTTTCCTTTTCTACTATATACCTCATTTCATCAATCGTATTTTCTTTCTATATATAGAGTCCTAACAGCGTCCAGTGTTTGAAGAAAATAAGTTGAATATAGCTTTCTTGTGTATTGGAAGAGCCACAAAAACGGTTACATTAATAACATTGACAATAATTTAATAACGTGATCGAGAATTTTTTTTAAATTAGGTTATTATTCAAACACTGAGGACATGGATCTTCTGAATCTAAGATGTATATATAGTAGAATAGGTCGAAAAAAGCAAATATATTTTTATCTGAACGCTTTAGTGCTGAAAAGTTGCCCACTGTAATAAGAAGAAAAACGCCATAAAAAATAAAATAGGTTAACATCTTTCGCTCGCGCAGCGCACTCAGAATTTAATTTATTTAGGTTATTTAAACCATAAAATAACCATAGAAACTAAAGCGTGATTATTCAGTAAGGTTTAACTAATCTAAAAAATGTACAAAAAAGGCAATTTTTAATTAATTTTAAGTACGATGCGCGAGCGGGAGATGTTAACCGATTTTAATTTTTTATGGCGTTTTTAATCTTATTACAATAGGCAACTTTTCAGCTCTAAAACGTTAAAAAAATATTTTTTTTTCGATCAATCTAAAGTATAGGCGTCCATAGATTTAAAATAAGTTTTCTGCTGAATATGAATTGTAACTCTCATCGACCTGTACATTTTTAATCTTATACCCATCAAGTTTTTCTACCAGAAAACAAAGTCCAAATTGCAGAAAATATTTATAGGAATTTAATTTACGGAAAGATCCACGGTACATAGTATATATCAAAACTACATTGTGAATAATGTAGCAATTTGATAAGTTTGATAAAATTTATCGACAGACTAAACAAGTGATGACTCAATTATACTCATAGGAGGCAATCAACAATTATAATTTTCACGTGATAGTGCGGTCAGATCAAATCAATATATTCGTATGTATTTTTACGCAGATTCATGAGTACATGTAATCTCGTCCACTTTTTTAAAAATACTCTACTTTAATACAAGGATCATCCAAAGATTAAAAATTATTTCACAGATAGGTAACGATAATTTTGAAACATCAGCTATAAAACTTGAAGCAATAATGTCAGGAATGATGCAAATAGGGTGGAATAAAAATGTGATATAAAGCGAAATGGCGAAACACATAACCGGCTAAAACGGCCACAAAACAGAGAAAAACAAAGCCGTTTCTTAGGCCAGTTGTCACCAAACACAGTAATATCGTGTTTTGTATCAAATGTGAGTTGTTGTTAACGTGCAAATAAAAATAAACTACCAATTCGCACACAGCCAAAACCCCAAAACAAGCAATTGCTTACATTCTGAGATAACGCGGGTTCAGTAAATAGAATCTGAAAAAAGAAAAGATCTTCTAATTAGGTTGGACCTTTGCATGATAAAACTTATGAATGATGGAACAGTCGATGTAAAAAGGAAGTATCTTTAAGTTTTTTTAATAGATATTACTAACAAATAGTAAGGCCGGGTATTACACACGTCCAATAAGAAATTTACTAGGTCGTTACTTTTTACTACGAAAGTTCGTTTAATTTACTTTGCAGATGTGGCTATTTTATAGGCAAATAAATTATACTCTGCTAGAATTTCTCGGTAATTTCGTTTTCGAAAGATGGCATCAGACAGTGAGTGTCTAATTTTAGTGGACAAGTGTCGATAACACCATTTATTTTTATTTTATATACAGTGAACAGTGAAATTTTCAATTTTTCATCCCCGTTTTTTTCTTTCTTGTCTTGGTGGATCTTGGATTTTTAATTATCCGACTGCAATGCAAAAATATTTTATGGCATTCCATAAAAAAAATTTTGACAATTGAAAATTGTATAATATTGATAGCTTTAGGGAAACTGGAAAAAATATGTGATTGCCATTTGAAAGAACTGAAATTAAATCTGATATAGATATGTGTATTTCGATAATTATAAAAATCGACGTGTCGGAGGACTTAATAATGTTAATAAGTGTCAATAAAGAAGATTATAATGCTGTCAGGAATACAGTTATCAGTGAAATATTAACATGATAATGTAAATTTGGCTCTTATTCTACTAATAAAAAAGCAGTGATTTTTTGCAGATGATTCATGCAAAATCTAATAAAAAATGTAAATTCACCAACAGATTAGCGTCTTTTAAAACGTTTTCCTAACTTGTCTAACTTACGTAATTTTAATCTTAAATTTTATTACCTATTTCAAACGAGCGTCGATTAATAATAAAACAAAGATGCCCACTTGTCAGCAACATTCTTCTTTATTTTCTTAGTTTATAGTGTCGTTCACCAATTTAAACTGTATCGCAGTTGTCGATCCAAAATATTTGTTATTAATACTGAAGAAATCAAATGTTTATTTATTTATTAAGTTTATTTTTTATTGTTTTAATATTATTTTTATTTAGAAAATAAACTGCTTCCGGCTGGTTATGCCGTGTGTCAAGATTTGCTAATGCTTACTCTTACTTAGCATTAACAAATCTTGACACACGGCATAACCCGGAAGCAGTTTATTTTCTAAATGATTCTGGCCGTGAAAGCCAACGTACTTAATTATTTTAATTATTTTACTTGATTAAATAATAAATAACATTATCTACAATTTGCTGAGTGAATAAATTTTTACCCAGTCGAATTTCTGTAATGTTCTTGTTATTTAGAGCAGTAATTTACCATTTTTCTCCAAAATGTCAATACGTATATATATCTAGGCTATGCACATTGCACATATAATATTATAAAGAGTGAAAAATAAAAACTGACAACAATAATAATTCCGACCAATATTCATTCAACACTCCAAGGTGGTTTACTAACTCCAAGGTATAAACAAAAATCTTCTTAGTGACGTTAGTTTCCGCTATGAGAAAATCTCTCGAAGTGGACCAAACCCGTGGGTGACAGACACGCGTCCAGTCAATTGCAAAATGCCCACAGACGACTGCATCAGCAGCGTGTACTCCGCTCAGCTTGTTCCAGAAATACTCCCGTGATGTAAGAGCAAATACGTGGACGACGCACAGTGGTCGATTTTGCACTTTTAGCTGATCAAAATAATTTTTTGTTTTGTAAATGAACTTAATGTAGCCGTTAGGTAGGCAGAAAAATAGTGAAAAAATCTCAGCCATATTGGGAATTTCAAATTGAAACCTAGGTCATGTGTGGTATCATTGGATAGATATTTTAAAGTTATTGCAAAAAACTGTAAGCTTAATTAAAGTTCAAATTTTTATTAATGAATATTTAATATAAAATCAAGTCTCGTCCACAGACAATCCGGCCATATTAAAACTTACACCAACAACATGCACAATCACTTGGTAACAAATTGTCCAACACAACAATCGAGAATTGATGCGGAAAGTAATAATTAGTACAAAAATCTACATCGGACTAAAGTCCGTTACTGTACGTTATCTAAATTTCCCATCTTAAAAACCTCCCGTCTCCCATCTTTAAACCGCGAAAATATAATTATCTTATCATAATTATTGCGCCAATCGCGAAATGCTCGCTACCATTCGATTCTGAAGAGATAGAGAGTGGTTTGAGACCTAAAACAAACCACTCGCAAGCACTCCGCTTGCTTAATATTAAAATGTAATAAATATCTTGACATTTGGTTATCTAAGAACCTGTTTATGTCATCTTGGATTAAATTGGACCATAGCGCTAAAATAATTTATTGTGAACTGCTAGATTCGTATGCGACCACTGTGCGACGTATCCGATCGGAGTTCAAAAATCGAGCAGTCGCGACGACGACGCGGCAAAAACTAGACGCGAACAAATGAATAACTGTGGGCGCCACCTCAGACAGCACCTGTTCCTTTGAATTTCTCTCGACGACGGCGTCAGTTTTGAATGCGAATCGCTTGGTTTTTAGCGCGCAAAGAAAACGTCCAAATTTAACAAGACGCGTCTGCAGAACAAATAAAAACAGATTTTATCGCCACGAAAATAGAACTGCGACGACGCTCTGTTTACCGGCGAATATTCATTCAATTTTGGGATACTTTGTAACTGTTTTCCATCGTTGGCGGTTGGCGGTCCGAGAACTGTTGACAAAGGACGAAATTTGGCAACAATGTCGCAAATTTATGTCCGAGAGATTCGGTCAATTGACGTCGTCGGTCGGTCGTAAAACAAAGATCGATCTGGCTTCTGTATATCCTCCTCTCGACAATGTAGTTTGCTTGATTTAATGCAGAAGTTCCGAGAAGTGGTTCAATATACTAAAAGTTGCAGTTTATGGTTCATATGAAACTGAAAGGTATAAAATATTTATGACACATTGACATCTAAAGTGGCCTTTGTCCAGAAGTATAGAGAAGATAAAGCCGTAAGTCTGGACAATCAGTAAGAACAGCTCTGGTTGTCGTCATGATATTATAGCAGTGAATGAGAGTTGCATAATTCGCATATCAAGCTCAGGGGAAAGCATAAAGGGCCCAACGTGGGCCCTATCTTTTACCCTTTTGAGGTGAAATTTTTTACACTTAATAGAGGAAGGTAACAGATTTGTCAAAAAGCAACAACAATGTCAAAAAACTACCACTAGACTGAAGATTGTTTACTGTTTATCTTCAATTTTGTCCTTTATGATTCTGTTAACTAATAACTGAGAAAACTCCTCATAACCGTTACGTGCTTTGCGATTAGAGCGTAAAAACAAAATTCCGCGTTTTGCAATAAAACTTATTTGTTGTCAAAAAGTACAATTAATTCTTATTGATTTAATTTTTTTATACGCTGTAACATTGGTCTTTGCATGTCCTAAAAGGCCTAAAAAACCTTTAGACAATCTATTAAATAATGATAATTTTTAAAAGAAATTTCAAGGTAAAGCCGTAAGTCTTGACAATCAGTAAGAACAGCTCTGGTTGTCGTCATGATATTATAGCAGTGAATCAGAGTTGCATAATTCGCATATCAAGCTCAGGGGAAAGCATAAAGGGCCCAACGTGGGCCCTACCTTTTACCTTTTTCAGGTGAAATTTTTTACACTTAATAGAGGAAGGTAAGTAACAGATTTGTCAAAAAGCAACAACAATGTCAAAAAACTACCACTAGACTGAAGATTGTTTACTTTTTATCTTCAATTTTGTCCTTCATGATTCTGTTAACTAATAACTGAGAAAACTCCTCATAACTGTTACGTGCTTTGCGATTAGAGCGTAAAAACAAAATTCCGCGTTTTGTAATAAAACTTATTTGTTGTAAAAAGTACAATTAATTCTTCTTGATTTTAATTTTTTTTTATAATCTGTAACATTGGTCTTTACATGTCCTAAAAGGCCTAAAAAACCTTTAGACAATCTATTAAATAATGATAAAAAAAACTAGCATCAAGAACAATATTAAAATTGTATTATATCTATCTATTATATCAGTATTAAAAATCCACCATTAGAGAGAAAATTAGAAGATGTCCATAACATTTAACTTGCAGTCACTTTTCTGTTCCTATAAATTAATTTAAAATGAGAAAACCCAGACGAAACTGATTCCTATTAAATATAAATGGAACATCCTAATAGATAAAGAACAAACTTTCCAACTCAAAGAACTTATTCCATTAGTATCTATCCGCCCATTTTGTTTCATCTCTCATTTCCTTCCTTTCCGTGATTCCATTTAAATTGGCAAAATTAGCCGCAAGTCTCAAACCTCGAATCCCCGGCTTGTTTCTTAAAATACCCGTTTTAACGTTTCAAAAGCGCCGTTTCTTTCGTTCAGCCCCTCGAGAGCAAACGGGACCGCTTTTAAATATTTAATACCGTCGAGGGAATTTCCCTCCGGTCGCTTCTCGCTCTCGACTCACTAATCTCCCCGCCAGACGAAGACTTTTCCTTCCAACGGGGTATTTCATAATCGAATCGACGTGTTTCTGCGTGTATTTTTAGACCAATCTTCCCACCTGTCAACCCTATCGCGTGACAACTTAACGCCCGTGCTGTTTTAAACCCTCCTCACCCCAAAAGTTTGCGTCCACACTCTCGCGAGACCTTGAGGCCACCTTGGCAAACTTTAAGCACAGCTTTCCTTATTTTGAGCAAGGAAAGATTTGAGATGTTTACTTTCTTTTGCAAACTTTTGCAAACAGCGTCATCAATTCTGGTTGCGTTTACGAACATTTACATATTTATATTTTGTAGAAAGCTCTTAATTTCGTATTCCGGGGTGTTTTTTTTTTGTTAGGGTGGCTTATACGATGTTTTGTATTCACGGCCATGGACGCGCAAAGCGTTTTCTGTTTTATTGTATGTACTATCGTGGCCATATATTATGTCCCTTGTTTTGACGTCCATTTTCTCGCAAATCTAGGGACGAAAAAATTGGACAAAATTCTGATGCTGTCCTTGATTAATATGCTACAACTCATAAAAATTAGGAACCTGTATATGTTGGCGTTTTCCAGATTTTTCCAAATTATGTAGAATTGGCGCTGTTTTGTCCCATAATTAACTCCGGAAATAATCCATAGATTTCAACGAATTAAAAAGTTAAATCACCTGCCATTCGCATTCGCTTTCATAGTGCATTTTTATAAAATCATTGAATCATTGATTGTATTTATTTTATATTGTTTGTGCATGTATTTAAATATTATTAATAAATAAACTGTTGAAACTGTTATAATAGTTTGAATATTTATACAACAAAATGGGTTTATCAAGCAAACTTAATTTAGTATTCATCACTAATCGGAAAATCTGCAAACTCTATATTATTACATCTATCCGCTTCCATCAAAATCTTGTTTACAACCTTATTGTATAAAACCCGAAGAAAACATAAACGCCAATCGATAGAAAAAATTTCTCTCGTACCGGGTCACATATTATAATCAAAATTATGCAAAAATTAAGAATTTAATTGTTAGTTAAAATTACTACCTTGACAAGTTATCGTTCTTTTTCTGTATTGATAATAAGCTGTCCCGGTTCTCTCAGCTGTGTCGGTTCTCTCCGACATGACAGCACCGCTAACGCCTCCCTTCCCCGCAGCACACCAAAGACCGTAGAGCGTCGGAATTCACGCGGAGTTTCAGTACGATCTTTTGTATGAAAAATGCAAGACAAACAATGATTATGTAATAAACTTTAAACCTATGAAATATTGGGTAGCCTATAGTCTATATTTCATTATTCTAGCTCTTCTAATAACGGAATTGCTGGCATTGCATAATATAGCTCTTTGTGGGTCAACCACTAATCCAATGATTTTACAAAACGGCACATTGAAAACTAGCATTCCGCAGGTAATTTTCCTTTTTACTTCGTTGAAATCCATGGATTATTTCCGGAGTAATTAATTGCTAAAGTTAAACGAAGGACAGCATCAGAATTTTTTCAAAGTTTTTCGCCCCTAGTTTTGCGAAAAAATCGACGTCAAAATAAGGGACATAATATATCGCCACGATAGTACATATATCCTTTACAAGCGGAGATAAGGCGTTTTACTGGACGATATGGCAAGAAGATTAACCTATGAATAACTGAAGCCCAATATGGTATTGTACACACAAGTATTGGTAATTTTATAGAAAATGTTGTGAAGTTTGGATGAATATCTATTACCTACCTTAAGAAGTAGTCCTGGACAAAGTCTGGATGCTCGTCCAGCCATGATTCCATGCGGGCATACTCGGGGTCATAGCAATTTCTGGTTTGACGACTCAAGACGGTTTCATTGCCCACCCCCTCCCTTTGCATCCGAGTCTCCTCGCTACCACGTAGGTGTAAGCCTGAAAGAATAAGAGACCATTGGTCAGTATAATTGTTCAACAAATTAATTATTTTAGTTACAGACCAAACTTAATACTGAATATTGAAGATGATAAATAGAGTTTGTTGACAGTATCGATTGCCCTTAATTTCCGGCGCCACTGTTCTAAGAAATATTTTGTAGCCAGTAAAGTTTTTTGGATTCCTGCCAAATATCGGCTATTTATGTCCATTAGAACACATTTTTAAACCGTCAATATTGACATCGCACTTTCTTGGAAGAGGTTTACAAAATGTAAAAACAGCTCTTATACAAAAATAGGAAAGTCATATGACCATAATATTATGTTCAGTAATAAGCAGGTCTACAAAACATCACATGTTTTCTTTTAAATAACACAAAGGGTTGTAATCTCACCATTCACCCATTACTTGATTAGGTGAGTACCTATAACTTAAATGAAATAAGGCTATACTTTTCGAGACATCCGCATGTAATCCCAGACGGTTATGATGTTAGGTTGCCGAAAGGCACGGGGAGAGACACAAAGGATATTTTGTTATTGTGTTTTTCGGGGTCCCCAGAGTGAACAGTATCCTTGCCACCGGAAATTAAAACTTCTCAAAGGAAATGAAAAAGACGGATGCAATCGATCCCGAGGAGGCGAGACGATCACGAGAGGTCGCAATACAGGACACTCGCTCGAAAATGAAGACTTTTTCGAGTTGCCTCGTCTCGGTCGGCGACCAATTAAGCGCACCACACACAAATCTTGCCAATTAAAAGTGTACAACGGAGATAAAACTAACGGCCCAATATTTTTACGTCGTCGGACAGGCTCGTCACCGGCTCGGGAGTCGAGCTCAGCTTACGGCCTGTACCACATGCTCGTAGAATCAAAACAAACATCGTATTTGTTGATGTAAACAGCATTGAAGTTAAAAGTTAGAAATAGTGGACTCTTTGTATAATAACAGAACAGGAAGACCGGCCAACATATTTTTTGTTTTGTTTTTAACACATTTTAAATCATTAGCAGCAATCAAATATTATCAGGTAACAGCAAACAAATAAAATAACAAAATATTATTTACTCGGACCACAATAATATACATAACAGGTTGATATTGGATCAACTCAAGATATTATAAATACATAAATATTCCGTTGATTATTAATTTCTTGAGTAAAGTTGCGTGCGTAGGTACGTGTTTTGAAGGATTCAGCAAGTGTTATTCTATTCTAAGGAAGAAAAACAACTAATTATCAATCTGAGAGATGTCTTTCTTAATTAACTGACGCACAGCTGTTGTAGCCATCAAAACCTCACCATATTAGATTTTATAGCACAACAAAGAAATAAGAGGCAATGAAGTAAAATTATTGTGGTTGCCTATAGTCTAATGGCCCTAATGCGTGTTTATTGAAACTAAATTAATGTGGGTATTAATCGTTTCCAAATCAAAGAAAAAGTGGACACGTATTTATTTTTCTTCATAGCTTTGATATTTCTACAAAATTTACATAAGAAAAAATATGAGAAAACACATTTTTTGGCATTCTTCGAATAATTGTTCGGGGTTTTGGAAAACTTAAGATTAAAGTTATAAAACTTGTAGAGGACTTTCCAATGGAGAATGTGAGCTATTATACATATGCCTTTGACGCCCCTAACCCACCCCCACAGTGCCCTGAAAACTGCCCTTAAATGACCGTTCTAATCATTTCATTCTTTTTTTCATAGAAATGATTACTATAAGTCTAGTTGAATGTTTATAAACATTTGTCAGGTAATTTCCATTTCTTTAAACAAATTCTATTTGTTTAAATAATCCGCTTTTTCGAAACTCCATCGGACATCTGTTTTCTGAGTTCGAAATGGTAGTTTATTATCTTAGAGTGACATTATTCATTAAACAAATTCTTCCTATTATTTAAACAATCAATGATTATTAATTTTCAACTGTTGTTCTAATTATGGTAGCAGTTAGCTTTTTTTGTGAAATTAACTTATAAATTTCATGTTCGAGGTATCTTGCCTATGTTATTAGCTAATAAACCGATATTTGTTTAAACAAATTCAATTTGTTTAAATAATTTTTTTGCAACATTCATTGTTTAGATCGGTCTGGTCAACTGTTATTGTCAAGTGACATCATTTATATTTTGGGATAATTTCCATTGTTTAAATAATAAAATATAAAATAAAATAAATTAAAAATTACAGCCAGAACCTGGATTTGAACCAGGGACCTGGTTCAAATCATTATTAAGTAAAATTTATTCCTTTTCAAGATCATTTATTCGAAAAATATGAATTGATTTAAAATTCTTTTTTTTCAGAAAATTGGGGACTTATATTTATATTTAAAATATGAAATTTACTAAGTCAACCAATTTTGTTAATCAAAAATAAATGCGTGTCAACTCGAAAAATTGAGTGTTCGGTTCCATTAGGAAAGAAACGAGCTTTACTCAGCTCGAAATATCGAGGCTTGAAATTGACAACTCCAACAGCCGAATAAATTTTTTTCATTTAACAATAAAAATTATCCGAAATTATAAATGATGTCACTTGAGAACAACGTTGGCCAGAATAACGGTCTAAAAAATAATATTAGGTGAATTACAAAAAAAATTTAAACTAATGTGGTTTTATTAGATAATATAGGCAAGATATCTCGAACATGAAATTTATAATTTCTCAAAAAAAGATGCATTTTCTACCATAACTAGAAAAAAGTTGAAAATGAATAATAATTTATTGTTTAAACAATAGGGGGATTTTATTAAATGAATAATGTAACAGAATTCAGACGGATTTTCGTGAAAAACGTATTTAAACAAAGAACATTTGTTTAAACAAATGGAAATTAACTGACAAATGTTTATAAACATCCCACTAGACATATAACAATGATTACTATGAGAAAAAAAGAGAATGAAATAATTAGAAGGGTGAATTTTCTGAAAATTTGAGGTCTCGATAGGCACCATTAAGAATCAACATATCGAAAAAAAAAAAAATACGTGTTCACTTTTTTGGATTTGGAAACGATTTGGGGGATCGTTGCTTTCTAAATTAAAATAGCCAATTTGAACCACCCTAGTGGGTATACGTACAAAATAAAGTTGCAAAAAAACAACATCAAAAATTAAAGATGTGTTGAATCTATGTAATGAAAAACACTGTTTTAAAACAAGAAATTTTAGAACCAATTACAATGGTAATTATCTTGGAAATAATGATGATGACACACAAAGTGCCGGGGTTCTGGAATTGCACACACCGTTCAAAGGATAGGACAAATAATTCGCGCAATTTAATCATTTGCATAGGATATCGGACCGTTTACCAGAAAATTCCATAAAGGAAAAAACATTAAAAAAAATCGGAAAGAGGAGGTTTATTTTAAATCGATTTGCAAATAAACGGTTTTAATAAACAGTTAGAAATGATAAAATTCGTCACCCTCAAGTATGAAGTTGGCAGTACTGTTACCAACCTATGAAATACAGGTCTTTTTTCGTAGTCTGTCGCTCTATTAATGCACGGAGAGCGATCTCGCTAATCGATTTGGAGACAGGTGGCTTGTATATTGTACCAATCCAATTTGGCAGTTGTGCAAAAAGCGCTACAGTGTAAAAAATGGTAAAACGTATTCCGTGCACGCGCGCAGATTTTTGTATACGAAATCTTTGCACGTGTAGCTTCGTTCTACGGCTTCTTCCAGCTGAGGTAACATTCATTTCTCTCGCAGGAATTCCGGCCACTTGAATGATGATGTTTTCGGCCAATAAAACTTCGAAGTTGTGGACAGAGTGGCAGAAGTTTTGCAGAAGCAGAAGATTGGATTACAACACTTAAATTGTTACGACACGGAGGCGAGCGCTAGCTACAATATTATACCCACTTGTTTATTTTCGAAATTAGTCTGAAAGTTTTGTTGGTCACGTCCCATAATTCACAAAAAAATAAATGTATTTTATTACATTTTGTAATACATGTGTGGCTAACTTGTGTTAAAATTTCGCAAACGTAATTAATTACAGTGGCTTGCGACAAAATGGCGCTTTTAACAGCAACACTAACTTGTCTTCAGGTTACTTTTATGCGTAGAATACAAAAATGACATCATTTTCGTTCTATCACGTAACGTTTACTAGATTTTCTACAGTTACGGCAAGAGATATCCGAAAACCTCGCATGTATGGGTCTCGAATACAAGTAACTTTTTTAATATTATATGAGCGTTACGTGATCGCCACATTCGATCCTTATGAAGGAAACATACAGCAATTTGGAAACCCTATTAAATAAACTAAATTACGTAAATTACGTAGTATCACCATTGGTGCATATGTGACCATGTTAAAATTGACAATGATATTAGGACAGCAGTAAGGCTACACAAGAATGCCATGCTTTCTGTGTTAGTGACGACTCGCGCTAAAATTTTAAAATATAAAAATTTTATTCTAGTGGAAAAATATAATACATATATTGAAAAAATATTTAGTGACCCATGACTGAAAATTTTACTTTTCCCATACAGCTAGTTCCAGTGTTCATTATTTTTTTAATAAGCAGTTAACATATTGGTTAACATATTGAACCTAATCTTGAAAGTTTTACTTCTTTAAAAAAATGAGAAGTACTGTTTATTTGACGAAAAGAGATCAAAATTCATTTAAAACATAATGTTTTAGTCATTTTAGTATTCGGTGTTAAGATACAGATTTTTCATATAAAATTTAATATTTAGTATTTTTTAGTATTCCAAGAAATTTCTACGTGCTAGAAATCAACGAATATTTGATATGAGTTCAGTAAGTCATATTGATGTAAAATCACCCTAAAACATTAAAAGCGCCGACCAAAAATATTTTTTCGCAGGCCAGTGTTATTGTTCGCGCTATCTATTCGCCCTGGTGGGGACTTGAAAAACGATCTAAGCGCCCGTAGCGGAAAAATACCTAACTAAAATGCCTACATATGTGCAGTAGTTCACGACGCATTATGTGGCACAATAAGTATTGCGTTATCAACTGTAATAATACAGGAAGAAATATTAACAAATGACATATTGAAATAAATGATATAAATTTGATCGGACCACTTATACAGTAACAGTAGTGTAACAGTAGTTATAGTGTAACATTTATTAGCAATCTGCCAATACCAACACCAGTAACTCGTTGTTGTGCATCCCTTCATACAAGAAAAGTTTTGTATATTCTTTTTCTGTTCACAGAAAGCGTATCTTTCTCAAATAATCAAATGTTAGGATTAAAATAGCCCAGCCTATATATGTAGGTACATCACAATGGATTTACCTATATCAAAATGATGGCATTGAACGTGAAAGCCTGTATACTGGCAGTAGCCGATACGTTCCCGTAACATCATCGATCAATCATCGTCTCGCCATCGCGGACAGAAAAGTAGATATAAACTGACACCCTTCCAAAACCCTACGCCACCACACGTATCATGCATTTAACAATTATGTCACTATCGATTTTGTGTATACGAGCGTCAAAACCATCCAAACGTTCGTTGAATATTTTCGGTCTACAAACATTGACGTACAACGGTAGTATTTTAAAAATAATTTAACATTATGTACACAATGCTTTCCGAAGAAATGTTATTGCAAATATTAGTAGATACACATACAAGCTACGAAACTTCAACATAATGAAGGTTACTCAGGGTTGCTAGATTTATAAAGTCTCTGATCGGGACAGGCACCATTTCGAGTGAGAATTTTTTTATTGAATTATTTATGTTATGTACCTAATGTTTCTTTTTATTAAATCTCTTTCTACTAAAACTTCTTTGGGTGCTTGAATTGTTTTATATTTTATTCCACTATAAGCTATCACAAACAAAACTGAAGATCGGTAGAATCAGATATTGCGAAATGAGTTTTTTAGCACAGATATTTTTCTAAAACTAGACAATTTTCAATGTCTTGTTTTCGAATGTTTTCGATTCTACGGAAGTAATTTTACCACAATCAGTTGTAATTAGTTTTATATTGTTTGTTGTTGGCCAGTATAATTTTGTGTTTGTTTGACGCTCGCTTTTTTGCGGTACATCCCATCTACAGTAAATAGTTTAATTATTTTTTTGTTAATAAGTCTCAATAGTTTAGCTTTATTGAATGCAAAAATAATATAAAAGGATCTGATGTGGCCAGGCACATGACTTTATCATACCATATATAAAATTAATAGTTTAGCTGCATGAGATTCTATTTGATCGAGATCGGCCATGTCTGCATTAAAATAAAACTACTAGAACTAGACCAGAGATATTTTGATTATATTTACAGTAGGTAATGTCAAAACATCACATGACACTACCTACTGTCATTAGAATCACAATATCTGACAAATCCTGGCTAACTAGTATAAATGCAGTACGAGCGATCTCGATGAAATAGAATTTGCTCATGCAGCTAAACTATTAATTTTACCAAAAAATGTCATAGTCATAAATTATTCAGGATTTCCTCTAATTTATTATTTAACTATTTCGACGAAATTCCAGAAATAGCGGCTTATTTGCAAAATCTTTCAAAAATGCTAAGACTAAACCTCCAGTTCTTTCGGACCCTTTTCAACAGAAAGCTTTTCAGCTCTACGTTTCATCATGAAACTTCTAAATATGGAGTGTTGTCATACTACGGATGATAAAGTAAAAAGGATCTGGTTCTGATGATTAATATATTATATTGGCTTGTAGCATACTATATTTTCGGGTTTTACCCCGTCTTCAGTGCTAACTACAAAAGAACATAAAGAATTATGCTTAATAGTCCAAAGTTTTAAGGTTAACATACCGTCTTACAATCTTTCTTGTATTTATTTGCGAAAATATAACAACATCGCTATCCGCACTCGAAATATTGTTTTTTAATATTGTTTCAATATTGTTTCACCTAGCGTAAGTATGCGCGTGTTTCTCCTCCTCATGGCAATTCTCCATGCATTTGCGTGTTGAATTGACATTTTGCAACCGCTGACGTTCTGAATATCGTCAAAAGTTTCAAAATATCCTGGCTAATGCAGACACGATTTCGATCAAATAGAGTTTACTCCTGCAGCTAAACTATTAATTTTACCAAAACAAGTTATAGATATAAATTATTAAAAATTTCCTCTACTTTAATCTATTATTTAACTATTTTGACGAAATTAAATAAATGGCAATTTATTTGCGAAATCCTTGAAAAATACTTAGAGGAAACGTCCAGTTTGGTCATGAAACTTCTAAATATGATCTTTCGTCCAGATACCTTTAGTAGTGTCTCCGGAATCGTTGCCATAAAAATCGAGTACACACACACACACACACAGATATTTTTTGTACGTTGGTCAAAAATGTTCAGGGGACCCAAAAAGACCGCTAAAACCTCAAGTTTTTTTTTTCGACACGATCACAATACTTTATCAAACGTGCGTATTGGTAAACTAAAAAAACAATTGGAGATTGTCAAATATGAATAAATCTATAAATTGGATTCTGTGAATGGAAAGTGCATAGGGGTTTTAAATAGTTTCCTTTGCGCTGAATACGAATGCGTACTCGAGAGCTTTCTATCAAGGTGTCGTTATAAAAAAGTAAAAAATTGTCCTTTCGGCTTTTTTTTGTGATTTTGTATTTTTAATTTGAACCCAGCTCCGTATAGAAACTTCAGAAGGATGTCAAAGAAAACATGAAACGTTTGCGTTTACTTGATACAGTAAAAGGTAGCTTAGGGCATTCATTTAAGCAGCGTAAAATCCACTAACTTTCCAAAATGAGACTTTTGAACTCAACCTTTTCGACATCCTTACGGAAAAAGACTTTCGAGTATTTTATAATTCAATTTGAACATCATTGAATATTAAATAAATCTACTACAAAATTTAACCATTTTGGAAAAAAAGTTCCCTGTGGTTACTAAATAAAAACGTTTCATACTTTGAAAAAGCATATTAGTACAGCAATTAATTACATAACGTAAAATTCCCCCAAAAAAATAGCATTGAAACAAAGTTATTGCGTTGTTATTTTTAGCTCCCCAAGACCGAAGTAACTACATTGTCTCGTCTTCTTATTTTTAGCTACACGGGCACCGAACAATTGTCGGAAACTGTGAAAATTATGTCTTCCGGCTGGTACAATGTCTCGCGTGCACTAAAGTCACATCAATATTTGTTAGTGAACGCTTCGAGAGAAGTGCACTTGCGTCATACACGACGGCCGGTTTGCTATATCTATCTTGTAGCAAATCGATGTGCTTATTTTTAGCTACTGGGCAGGTCAGTCAATTTCGTTCCGAACAATAATAGCGCGGTAAAAAATGATACCAGGAAATAACTCTGTACAATAGTATGGGAGGATAACGCTCGGATTCCTTCCTAGAAGTAAGTAATCGTGCTGCAATTGAAGGAATACTGCAAGGAACTTACTGACGCACGAAAGCGAGAATATGCGGATGCCTCTAACAATAGGAATTAAAATGGAATTCGGATATGTAAAACCCGTTCTTGAAATTCTCGTCGAAACTATTTACATAATAGATTCTCGATGGAACACAAAAAAAACCTTTTTTAATTGAATCTACTGGCAAGATATGTTTCCTCTAGAAAAGGATGTTTTAAAAATATTCACCAAACATCTAAATGACTACCCAAATTATTGTTAATATTCCCCAAGCTCCTGGCAATCTTCTTTTGCAAATTGTGCTGAAATTCCTGCGGAAGAATGTTTCCGTGCGATTTAACGGTACGGCAGGACAACGAAGTCCTTGAATGTCCTGCGGTAAGCGACGTGTGCAGACCGTAAAGTGAATTCATGTGTAAGATGACCACCAAAATCCCAGATTATACCGTTTCCGGAGAGGGAAAGTATTTAAATGCTGCCGCTGTGGGAAACAGGAATTTTCCGTAAACGCCCTTCCATGTGTTCCAGTACTTTTGCGAAAAGATAAAAATACTAGCTAAGTTACCAAACTCTGTCACGCACGTCTTTATATTAGGTGATAATTTTACATAATGGGTATTTTGTTGTTGTAAAAAGTATTATGAAAATTTAGATGCTAATCACCAAAATTGTATTTTTTTGTTAATTCAAGTCCGTTAAATTGAAAATATCATAATTAAACATTTCAAACTGCTTTTGACATTCTGTGCATGTTCGGACTTGGTTTTGTATGACGTACTACTTTGTGCGACACGGCGTCCGTACATAAAGCATGTGCGTGAATTGTTTAGTTTTTAGTTACTTTTTGTATGAACAGTAGCGAAAAAAATATGTTCACATCTTAAATTTCTTGTTTCCATGTAACTCAGTAAGTACCAAACGAAATATGATCCGACTTTCATCCAGGAATTTTATGATGTATACGTAACGTACCATTTTCCGCGAGTGGAAAAATTAAACTAAAGTTGTGTTAGTTTAATTGGTATGAAAGGTTAAGTTATGTTAAAATTGGAAATAACTTGTCAACAAAACAACAATGTATATATGGAGTCCCACAGGGTTCTGTTCTGGGCCCGATTTTGTTTCTAATTTTCATAAACGACATTCAGAATGCAAGCCCTCTTTCAAAAATTGTTCTGTTTGCCGATGACACAACAGTAGTCAATGGAGGAGATAACTACGAACAGCTTCTCCGAACGTTAGATGAAACCGACAATAACATGAAGGAATGGTTCTCCTCAAACAAATTGCACATCAATCTCGACAAGTGTATGTCCTTACTGTTTACTCTGCGGCATCTTGAGAACTGTGATGACGGTGAGTGTGTCAGATTTCTGGGAGTCTTAATAGATTCCAAACTAAAATGGGACAATCACGTTGATTCGGTCTCAAAGAAACTTGCAAAGGTAATATATTTCTTCAGAATACTGAAAGAAACAGTTTCACAAGCATATCTAGTGGTTGCATACTTTGCATAGTTTCATTCTATTATGACATGTGCAATATTTAATTGGGGACACAGTAGCCACTCCAACAAAATTTTTTCATTACAACGCCGCTGTATAAGAGTAATACGCGGTATAAATTATAGAGATGATTGTCGGGATCACTTCAGGGATGTTAATATTCTGACTTTGCCATCGGTTTTTATATTGGAGTGCTTGATGTATGCGAAGATAAATTCAGCAACCTTTGCTCCAGTTGACTCATTTCACTCTTACTCCACACGGACAAATCACCAGTATCGCCAGCCTTTTCTGAGACTGCAGAAATCTCGTAATGGAGCCAATTATTGGGCTTTGAAATTTTTCAGTGTTCTTCCGGCTGTAACTAGGGCTTACTCTCCAAAAGCTTTTAAGTCAGTCATGAAAAGGTATTTATTACAGAAATCTGTGTATAATTTTGATGAATTCCTAAATAGTAATTTTGCATATCTAAATTTAGTTTAACTAATTTACATTGTTTTCTGTTTTTTTTTTCTTTGACTTGTGTAAACATTTATATGTATATAACACCAATAAAGATTATTATTATTATTATTATTATTATACCTATTTATTATCTTGTTTCAAAATATAAATCTAAACTTAAAAATAAACCTTCTGAAAATGCGTTTCTTCTTTATCGATTAACGAAGTAAACTTTCTGATTAACTTTGCCCAGCTTTGATTTTAAATTTAGTATTTATTAATTTATGGAAAAACTTTGAGAAGTATTTATTTGAATGGTCATTTTCGCTTTTTATAAACGCAACGATACTTTTGTACGACTACGTATGCGATCACTGCAGCCAACTCTGCAATCGGTACAAGGTTAAAGGAATAAAACAAAGTTACGCAACAAAACAATTAATAATTAACCGAAGGCAACAGAAATCGTTAACTTCTTCGGAATCGGTTCTCCATTAAAACTTGTCTCAATTATTATCTATTATTTTCTTGTTATTTCCCGCCGCCGCGCGCAGTCGTCAAAATATTTACCGCCCACGTTTTAATATTTAATTTCTGCGCGATAATTGTTTAACTCTAAAGCGGCGTAATTCGTCCGGCACGTTTTAAATTGGAAATCACACCTTGTACACGCGAGTTTGATAACAAAATCGACTGGAAATTCTATTGTAGTATAGCTAAATTTTAGTAGAACGTGAGTTATCGTTGTTATCGAAAAAAAAAATAGGTGTAAAGTGAGTGTGAATCAGAATGGAAATTCCCTTACACCCAATGTGTTTATTTGCTTATTTATAACAATGTTGATGTTGATAGACGGGAACAAAAAGTTTAAATTCAAAGGAATTATGTTATCTTGGGAAATACACCGCAGTAACTGATGTATGGAAATATGTATGTATGCTATTCTTACGAATTTATGAAACAAATGGTACAAAATTGTTTATATTTGTGTTGTTTTCTGGTGGAGAATGTATTCTGGATGAATTTAATCTGCTTAATGGAAGACTAATGGCCTGAACATTGACATGGGAAAGCATTATGAAGTGCATTACTCGAAACTGTTGTGGATGTGAAAATTTGTGTGTTGCATTATTTTGTGTTAGGAAAGAGAAGCTTATTATCCCGGATTTAACCAGTTTTACCCGACTGTAGTTGCAATGTTGATTCATGTGTTGACCGTAGACAGTCTTGTTGTGAAACCCGTTTGTCAAAACATTGTTTTCGGTGCCAGAAATATCTTAATTAAAGTATTAACCGACTTAAAAAAAAGAGGAAGTTCTCAATTTGACCCGTAAGTGTACAGATATCCTTTTTTCTCGCAAAACTGGTCAGATAGTTAATGTCATACATAATACAAAGTTTCACATGACCATGATAATGCCATGTTTTTCAGTGCCTTAAAAACTTACAGAGTTTGGAATATTCACAAACCCCTATTTCAAATGACTGTAATCTACGGAATTCCACAGGAAAGATATCATTCAGAATTACTATCGGGTTCTAAAAAAATTCACTAAGAAGTTTCTTATGAATGTATATTTGTTTCTTTTAGTTATTCAATTTAATTTTGTTTTTTATTGTTTCCTTGCATTTATTTACTTTCTATTATTGTAGGGGTATTGTTTGTGGGGTTATCGTATTTTAAAATGTATATATTTTTTAATTTATAACATTTGTTAACAGTCTTTCAAGATTTTACGTAAAAGTGTAAACAATGGGTTCTGTTGCCATAAATTTATAAAATTTGTATTGTTTTTGATATTGAAGTTCCTTTTTTTGGAAAACGTTACGCTAGAGCAGGGGTTCTCAACCTTTTAGGATCCGTGTACCAAATAAAAAATATTCAAATTTCTCCGTACCACTTACCTTTATACAAAAATGCATATGAATACGTACATAAATGAAAAAAGTTTATATCAGATTTTAACTATACATATCTACAGATTATTTTGTACCAAAATAATAACTTTTTAACGACAGTTTACTTGGGAAAAATGAAAAGTTCTAAAAAGACAATAATAGTCTAACGATAAACAATTATATAACAAAGTTCATTTGGTATACAAAAGCAAAGTAAAAACATCACTTACATTGAAGTAGTATGAAATAATTTAAATACTGATGCGACTGGGATTGTTTTGCTAAACTTATTTTTTTGTTGTTAAATTTCAGGCTTAGTGAAAAGCTTCAAGCTCAAATAATTAATTTTGTCCCATGTTTGTCCTTTAAATGAATATGAAGACAAATTGGTGGTGCAAAAAGGCAGTAAAATCAAATATCTTAATCTGCAATTTCTTAACATTTTCTATCAGTCTAAGGAAGTTTCTATCAATTGTTGTTTCGCTTTGGCAGTGAAGTTATCTGGTATACTCATAGTTTTTGGAGTTCTGATACAATTTTATTGTTATAGTTTTCTGGAAAATAACTGTTAGACTTGGTTATTATGATAATGATTTTTTCAAGAAAGCCTTCTAATGCTGACAATATCTACATTTATTTTTATTAGCTTCTTTTTATTATTGCGTTAATTTTACAATAATAAAATAATAATAATATAAACAATAACAATAAACGGCCATTTCTCCCTGCAAACCTAAATTTATATTATTCAACTTTCTAAAATTATCAGCTAAATATGCCAACCGGACTATCCACAATTCATCAAACAAACAATATTTGTAGTCGAAATTAGCTTCTGCATGGAAAACTTGAACTTCTGATTTAAGTACGAAGAGACAATGTAATCTTTTTACTGCTTGATCCAAAACTGTTTTTAGTGTGTCTGGTATAGATTTTGCTACTAGAAAATCCCGATGGATTTGCTGTGAGTGAATTGAGTTTCTGGAGATAGTTTTAATTTTTTTATGAGGGCCGCGATTCTTTTCTGTTATAGCCCGAGGTCTATCAGTGCAGACACCAATAAATTTAAACCTTCCATGGAATGGAATTGTTAAACATACAATTATTAAAATTTATCACCAGATCTTCTTTCGGGCAGAGGTTCCTAAAATAAAATTCCTCTGTAATTTCCTCTTAACCTCAAATCAGTTCAAGACTAATAATTGATCAAAATAACTTATATCGGTACTTTCGTCTAACTGTAGCGTAAAATATTGACTTTGTTTTGCCTTTTTAATTACACATTCTTTTACACAATCTGCCGTTTCAGAAATATGTCTGTATACGGCACCATTTAATAATAGAATATTATTTAATTTTGCCGTTATAATTTTGAGTCAAACAATATCATCAAAATAAGTATGATTTTACCCATAAAGTTTGGTACCTTTCGTGTATCGGCTAGAAGTTCTTCGCGTACCACCGGTTAAGAACCTTTGCGCTAGAGGAACTTTCAGTCACATTTGAAGGTCTGAAATTGAATTATACGCAGAACTGTGTATTTTGTTAAACAAAAATCGACCCATCGGTAGCATTCAACAGTTTGGAGCGAAACCTATTGCTATGCCTTTGGCAATTTTTGCACTAGTGGTTTACCTTTTTATCAAAATATAACATTTCTATATACCTATTATTTTATTTTATCGTGTAATAGGTCAAAATTTTCCATACATTATCATTGTAATTTAAACAAAAATAATTCTTGTAATATTACACATTTATTGTGTAAAATTACACATTACTTGTGTAATATTACACAAGACCACGTAAATTTACACAAAAATCCGCGTAAATTTACACAATTCACCTGTAAAATCACACGATACTCACATTTCTTGCGACTGCATTGCTGTAGTTTGCACATGCTGAGGGAATGGCCCATGGGGCGCCGGACCTTCGCCGGCCGCCGGACCTTCGCCGTAGTAACGGAGCCTATCGCAGTGGCGCGCGGGGCCCTGGGGCACAGCCCCGCATCGCGCCACCACTGTTTCAACGTCACCGCTGCGCTGGATACCTTCAGGCCCGTCTTCCTCACCGCTTCGGCGAAAGCTCCACCGCCCGGCGCGAACTGACCCTTGCGTTCGGCGGGAATTTTGAATCGCTTCGGGACAACGACGACGCAGCTACGCTCGATCACGTGAACCCGCTTGTACCGAAAACGCGGGCGCTCGTAGGAAGCCGTTTTTGAGAATTTCGGGCGATTTTTGCGAAGCGAAACGCCGGTTGTTTCGCTTGCGGCGATTTTTGCACTGGTGGTTTAGTTTTTGGCTGTTTTTTTCGGGGTTAAATAAGTGTTTTTCGCTTCAACTGGGTTGTGTGGGTCCAAATGATCATTATTTTTCTTTTCAGCGGCGCAGTTTGAAAACCTGAAGAGAATACGGTCCATGACGCATAAAATAATTGTAAAATTATAACCGTGTTTGTAATCTATTATTTTCCGATGATACTCAAGTTTGCACAACAATGTAGTAACGATGATTGTATTGCAAGCCAGTTTGATTCACTTGTTGTGTAACTTGATTGAAATTTGATTGAAAAATATATTTGTTTTGCGTTAAAATCTGATACTATGTAATTGTGTGAACGAGTGATAACTGATAACACACCTGATCGAACATTGCAGTTTTCAATCCCGGTAATATTTAAAAAGAAATATCTCTGCCAATCTATTATGTCTCTATCAAAATATTCCGCGTACAACTAGTTGATAAGGCATCTATCATGCATATGAAAAAAATTAGTATGAGTCACTATTACCTCCCATGATACAGTAAAATAAAATTGATAAATTACAAGATAACACAAGCCAACTAATTTTGATCAACTTCAGATTGTTTTGAACAGAACTGGGGTGTCTGATTGAATTCTTTATTCATTCTAATTAGCCTAGAATCAATTTAGTCAAAAAGTCCCCATCCATATCTTGATTGCTATTGATCAGACTACAATGATTGTTGTAAGGAAATTTCTTGACCTAGAAGTTGTGTATGTCCTCAACTGTACGCTAAAAAGGATACTAGTTTTGAAAAAAATTTAGAAAAAAAAACAAGGGCTTTTATTATAGAAAGGTGATAACCTTTCCTTTTTTTAAATAGAACTCCCTATATATTATTACATTTTTAATTTTAAGATTAATTCTAAGAATTCTTTATAGGAATAAATTTTCTGTAAAATAATTTTTCTTTTTTGTATATTTGATATTTTTTAATGCTAAGTTTAATTCTAAGAATTGTATGTAAGAATTATTTGCATTATTATTATTATTATTATTATTATTATTATTATTATTATTATTTAGTTATAAGCAATGAATCAGAAATCATTAACTTTTACTTGAACCAAACGGGTAAAAAATAAAAAAATCCAAGAGAAAATAACAACACAATTAAATAGAATTAAGTTAAATGTTCAAGCTACCACATTAAAATAAATGTGTATGTATGTATGTGTGTATATTTTTAATTTGAAGGTCAGGAGTTTATTAATTGCTAATAACTAAAAAATAATGCATTTTCAAGTTTCTGCAAAAAGGTCTTAGAATTAATCTTAGAATTGAAGATAATAAAAATATATACAATCTTACTAGGCTAAATGTCATCGAATAATCTCGATATACATATCAGTCTTTTGGTTACTTTTTTTAAAAAACTACTTCACAGGTATTGTTTTAACTACTTGACAAGACACATCTGAATATTAAAAGACTTGTTAGCATGAGAGATATATCCACTATGCAGATGCAGATATATGAAGTGTGTTCTTCTTGGACACTTTTCAATTCAATTCACAAGGTTGTTTGTCGACCGCAACATGGAAATCGGTAAACAAACTTCCGTTCCTCCAGACAGAATCACCTGTCAATAACAAACCCCGACAAAACAATGGCTTGACATTTTCTTCACGACATACATTTCAATAATTTACTTACAATAATAACGGCACGCGAACGCCTGGCCAATCACGTACTCATTATGGCGTATTGCGGTTTTGTCGCATCGGAAAATAATATACACAACACCCGACAATTCAACGCTAGGCTATCAATCCTGGGCAAAACAAGAATTCTACTTAAAACATTACGAACGTTATCTATCTCTATTTAACGCACGCCATTGCCGCGATAACGTTGCATAATGGCCGTGTTTTGAAGCGCTAGACAATTGCCAACCTAACATTGAACTGTCCCTGTAATTTTCCCATGAACGCATCTTTCAGGACTTCAGGGAACTGTTTTATTGCTGGAGAGATAGGAGAACGTATTCGAGTACGAGAGACGTATTTTATTTAGCAGCATAATCGAAACTTCATGTAAACATTATAACGATATGTTTCGCGATATAAAAAATTGATAGCGAGGTAAGAGTAAAACAATTGATTATCGAGTGCACAAAATGCGATAACCGGCGATAACAAAAATGATCAAATTGTTGCGGTGACCTGTTTGAACTTAATATTTCTGGTTTGTTTAACGACGTAAGTATTAGTATCAATAGATTGTGTAGAAATAATACAATAGCGCATATTATAGGGTTCATATTATATAGTGACAAAAACAAGTCGTTGTACGCTAACAAGATGCGAGAATATGTACAGGCTGTCCGGAAAGTAATGGGACCCATTTCAAACGTAGGTTCCTAATGTCAAATGTATCTTAAAAGCAATACGCCAAATTAAAGATAAAGCATGTACTATCTGCTGTGTAGTGGCGGAATATTGATATTTGTCGATTTTTAAAAAATCTTTAACCAAGGCAAAAATACGGATGTTTGCACGTTTTTTATATACATACAGACAAAAAATGCGCATCGTACTAAATAACAGATCTAGAAAAGATTTTCTTTTATAGATACATGTACAAAATTATTGTAATCTATAACATTTCAGAAACTATTTATACGTTTTCCTAAAGATGTAGGGTAAATAGTTAGTAGTAAATAGTAGAATCCATGGATTTCATAGTCATAACAACGCCGAAAGTACTTCCCCAAAACAATTAATGATCACTTACAATTTCAGATTTTTAAATGTTTGTGGATTCAGTTCTTTGTTTAATATATCCAAATGATTGTTTATTTATTTTAGATTTTAATCGATATCATTTTAATAATAATAATAATAATCCACGCCTTAACATCCCCCAGCAGCTTTCGCCACTACTGGGGCATCGGCAGGCCCGAATTATCATTATTATGGCCCGCGTCTGTGGCACGTCTTAAGTTGTTTGGCTTTCAGCATTCGCCGTGGAGTAAAGGAAAACCACAGAAAAACCTTTACTCTGAAAGCAGGGCCTGCGACTCGAACTCACGCCCCCAGACTGATAGTCAAGCGCTCTACCGCTCGGCCACAGCCTGGCTAAATTAAAAACTTTATTGCTCCAGTAAACTCTGGGTTAGACTTAGGCAGGACATATGTAAACATAATCTTAAAACAAAACAAAATATGGAGAAATATATAGGCTATGTTACTTAAGTTAAATTCAATAAAGTTTTATTTAGAAAATATACACACATTTCTATTATTATTAGTAAATTTGCGTACCACAAGTTACTAACTAGTGTTATGTAAATTGAATACCAAATTAAATAAGTGGAAACTTACTTAAGTAGATAAAGTATGTGTAGATAAAATATTGTTTTAAAGAAATTATAAATTATTGTAGCAATGACTGAAACTCGACACCGAGCATTTAACATGAATGTTGCACAACCAGAAGATAATAAATTGAAACCACACCAATTCAAAGAATGTCACAAAGCCACAAATCAGGCGACATTTTCCAACATTGTTCTGGAGCTGATTCGATTCCTAGTAGCTACTGAAGCAACGTATTCTTCTGCTTCAGTATATTGAGGATCATCTTACTTTTTATGTATACTACGACAACCCGCAGTAGCAACTTCTAGATTATCTACCTCAATAATACCGAGAAATCCCAATTCAGTCGCGTTTGACCATGAAATATCTAAAGTAAATTTTAATCCATAACTTATGAGATCTCTCACTAATCACTTATTATCTCCCTTAATCTCAACGTTAAAATCAAGATAGCGTAATGAATGGAAGCGATTGAACAGTTCTCCAGAAATGCTTATGACTAAGTTGCTGTATAGCTGGGACATTAGCCGCATAGCAGATTATGGTATCTAGCAGTTAACCTTCGCTATGGTTAGGTAAGGTTAGTAGTAGCAACAACATACGATACAAGCAGCATCGATTAATGTTTATTTAATTCCGCCTAGAAAACGTTTCCATGTGCCACACTCACACACACGCGAGCTATTCATTTATGCGCTATAACATTGGCAATGGTTTTGGCCGACTGCAAGGACCTCGGAAGGCTCACTAAAACCGACGACTTCGGCAGTACGAGCACGTTTTGCATTGTAAATTTTTTATGTACACATTGTTTTCGACAACACCGGCAATGATGATCATAATTTCAATAACGAGTCGTCACTCTCGGTATTGAATATATGAATTTTCAAACTCCCACACACGGACCCGCCGATATCCTTGCCAAAATTCCTATTCGTGAAGGTGTGTGATAAACAACGTGATCAAATTTGAGCGAAAATCAGTACGTGTTTATTATGAAACCAAAGTAGAAAAATAGCTATTTAAACAAACAATAAAACTAGACCAAACAAAACCTCATGTCAACTCATCACGAGACATTATCCTCCAAGATATACGCTTATAATATTGCTTATGTTGAACGTTTTTATCATGAGTACCAATGAACTTAGAACTACCGTCACACTTATCATATAAATTTCGCCCATTCAGTAGAAGCGAGCGGTGGCAATTATTGTAGCAATGACTGAAACTGGACACCGAGGCTGTCCCCACCAATGGGAACAAAGGACCACAATTCCATATGCTCGGGCTGCGGTGCAAGATCGTGATGTATGCCAGCAGCTCTGCGGACACTTAACTAATCTCATGAGTGAGGTCATCGGTCAGCAGATAGCCGCGTAATTATGCTAACAAAATCAGAACGTTATCTTGTTAAGTTTTCAGGGATTTATTATGTGTAGTCTGTGCTGTGTTTTATTGACACGGAAAAAAACGGACCACTGGAAGAAGGAAATTGCTTAACACGCACCAACAGTGTATGAAAAGATTGTTGATTATTATGATAAAATTATCAACTTAAAAGGAACCTTTTTTATAATTATTCGTTTTCTCAATTGTAGGTTAATTCTTCAGTAACAATAGTATGGAAGACATTTGCATCAAACTTTAAGTTTTGATAAGTTTTCTCTTGTTGCAGTTTGGTGCCTTTTACGGATTGGTCCCGTGTCAAGCAAAGAATTTAGAGTTGGGAAGAAAGTAGAGTTGAACCGAAGGTAATATTTGGGCCGAAGCTGGAGGAAATTTATACTGCTAAAGAGTCAAAATTTAAAGCGAAATAGCTCCTATTTATTAATATTTGCTGTGCTTAGATCTACATAAAGTAAAGAATACGAATTTATCTATACAGTGTGTCCCCAACTGGATCTTATTTTATCTATAATTAATCAACATTTTTGTTTCTCAAGTTGATGGCTTTAAAATTCCTGATTCCATAATTTCAGATCCTTATTATTTTTAAACAGCGACGAATTACTTTTTTAGACTTGTCATTAACTGGAACGTTATTTGCCATTTGAAATACAACATTACAATTTGATATTTGAGCATAAAATTGCATTTAAAACAATTAGGTAGTCCCTAAGACTAAATTTTATTTACTTAATTATTCCGTATATATTTCTCTTATTATTATTCTGTTTATGTTTTAAAACATAGTTTTAAATATGGTTTAAAACAAATATTAACTCGTAGAATAACATAGACCGATGTAGCGGTAACACACAAAGCGGGGTTCGCCTGTAGTACATAATTAGGTATATGACTGACGGCCCGTGCCTCAACATTCTCAACAAGAGCGAAGACAAAACAAGAAAAAGTCATTGGGGGCATTCAGCCGTTCCAGCCAAAGCTGCTTGCGCTGTCGGCGCCGAGACTAAGCGCCCGCGGCGGCTGAACGGTTAGATACAAATACATGTATTTACGCTTTGTGCTGAGTGAAAGCGCTGGAAACTCAGCTCTAAGCGTAAATACATGTATTTGTATAAGGCCGTTCAGCCGCCGCGGCCGCTTAGTCTCGGCGCCGGCAGCGCAAGCAGCTTAGGCTGGAACGGCTGAATGCCCCCATACACACAACAGATTTAAGTCTACTGAGGAGTGAGGTATGAAAAGACGCCGATCAAAATGCCAAAATAATAAAATAATAAAATTAAATCAAAACAAATAAAACAATTGAAGGAATGATAATGAAAAGTGGATAAAAAACATATGGTTTCCTATGGTCTTCATCCACTTTTCATTCTGAACCATTCAATTGCGTGATTTAAAACATGTTTAAAACAATTTTTATTACCTATTTAGTTTTTTTTTGTGTGTTTAAAACATGTTTTTACTTTATCATACGCAGTATGTAAAGTATTGTAATCGTGCCGAAAATTTTTTTTGAGATTTTGGCGGAAATAGGTCTTTATGGGTCCCCTGAACATTTTTGACCAAGGTACAAAAAAATGTCTGTGTGTGTGTGTGTGTGTATGTGTGTGTGTGTGTGTGTGTGTGTGTGTGTGTGTGTGTGTGTGTGTGTGTGTGTGTGTGTGTACCCAATTTTTGTTAATTCATTTCCGGAGAAACTACTAAAGGTATCGGCACGGAACTTCATATTTAGAAGTTTCATGACCAAACTTAAAGTTGAAAAGCTTTTGGTTCAAAAGGGTCCAAAGGAACTGGGTGATTACTCCAAGCCTTTTTCAAGGATTTTAGAAATCAGCCGCCATTTCTGTAATTTCGTCCAAATAGTTAAATAATAAATTAAAGCAGAGGAAATTTTGAATAATTTATGCCTATGACATTTTTTGGTAAAATTAATAGTTTAGCTTTTTAGTTTATTCTAAGCCTTTTTCAAGGATTTTGGAAATGAGCCGCCATTTCTGTAATTTCGACAAAATAGTTAATTAATAAATTAAAGTAGAGGAAATTTTGAATAATTTATGCCTATAACATTTTTTGGTAAAATTAATAGTTTACCTTCAAGAGCAAATTCTATTTGATCGAGATCGGTCGCATCTGCATTGATATGAAATTACATAGTAGCCAGGATTTTGACAAATATTTTTTTGTGTTGTCACATTCGAAAACAGCTGATCTCATCAGAGGTTGGACAACCACTATGGAACGTGCCGCTGTAGCGCGCAAAATTATAAAATACAAATTTCAAATAAAATAAGATCACCAATTTGATTGTTTGTTGATAAGAAATATCAACCCGTCTTTATATCTAATTCTAAAAATGATTCATTGAGAAAATTATAAATAAAGTATAGCGATGTGTGTAATTTTATTTTAGTATGTTGGTAGGGATGTGTCATGAACAAATATAAATCTGTCAGAATTTGAATTACCTTTTTAAGGTGCGTTTTCATTAGTGATAATGGCAGTGGTAGCAGACGCCGTTATAGTATTTCCAATAGAAAATTGCTAGTGACTCATGTTTATGTACATGCAAACTAATATGTGTCATTATCACGATATGTAAGAAATACTATAATTTCGTATTCTACCACCGCCATTAGCTACCATTACCTACCAATCGGAACGCACCTTTCGTCAAAGTGGTACCAACCTAGCATTTACTATACAGAAATCATTTATGTTTTTTAAATACGTATTTCTTAAAAAGCAACACAATGAACGTTGATGTCGCTCCTGCCAAAAACTAGATAGCGCGACTCGCTCATATGCGACGGCTACACTCCGCCTTCGGTGACGCGCCGTATCACCGCTCGTCGCGCTATTCCGTACTTTCGGAATTTGTGACATAAATAACTATTATTCTAATGACGTAGTGTAGGTAGTGTCAAATGCTGATGCTTTGACAATACCTACGATTTATCTCTAGAATAGATTCTCATGCAGCTAAACTATTAATTTTATATATTGTATGATAAAGTCATGTGCCTAGCCACATCAGATTTTTTATAATAACCCTGTTGTAAACTCATAACGAAACCGCTTTCAGTGTCGTTATGAAAACACTAGATCACAAAGTTTTAGTTACGTCAAGTGTCAAAGAAGGCTGATATCTCAATCACTATTGGCTTTCCTCAATCGTATTTGTGAATTTTACCACAACTGCCAACTGTTGACGATAAAACTATTCTGCGTTGTAAGATGACAACCGCAATTTTTGAAATTTATGTAAAATTAATGTCGCAAAGTAGAAAAAATAGTATATAACACTCGTTTTATAAGAGGTATTGGCGCACTCGTTCCATTTGGGCACACCTCGCTACGTTCGTCGTGCCCAAAACAACTCGTGCGCCAATCTTTGTCTTATAAAACTTGTATTGTAATATATTATTGTCTCGAGAAACACTATATTTTATTTAGAAACTTATGAAAAATAATAACCAGTAATCGACACTAAAATGCTGAAGAGGACTTAATACCTGTCCTGTGTTTTCTACTTGCAAAACACGTAGGTATTTCACTGCTATTTTTTATAGAAAAAGATGAAAAATTAGGTATAAAGACTGTATTCTCCGTTTAGGATGATGTTTCTGTACTTGTTTTGGTTCTTGATTAATATGTGTCGAAAAAGAATAATAGACCCAAAATATTACAAACTTTTGCGTTTTTTCTTTTTAAATCAGGCCGAAATGGAAAAGATACATAGTTGTATGAAGATATAACAGAACCTTCCCATGTACGTGTCTAAAATTCTACAAAACGAAAGAAATAAAGAAAAAATTTGATTTTCCCTGACAAAAATGCTGTACGACAAAAAAAAACAAGAAAGATAGTACATGTAACGCTCTAGCCAGTCTAACCTAAACAATGTCTATTTCCGGTATACTTCAAAATAAGGCAAATTCCCAAGGAGGTCAAGTGCCTTCAAGAGTCCTCGCGCAACGGAGTAAGTATGTACACCACTTCACAGACAGAAAACGCAAATTCGGACAAACTTAAGAAACGGTCAACTTCCCCTGTTCCTCAATCACATTTCACATAAACCCGAAACTCGTTGTTGGTCGTTCGATCCAGCTGGCGAGATACGTGTTTAGAGAACTTCGTTTATCAGCACACCAGAGAGCGTCTGCGATTCCCTCATACTGCCGTGCGGTTATCCGTCTGCAATTTGAAGATAGTATCTGATGCGGCTGGTTCGGGCTCGGAGCGTATGTGTGGAAGTGCTTGCCAACTGTACGACGGCCTTGAAACAACCGACTAACGCAATAAATATTTTCGATTTATTGCTGCCCATCGGATGCTACCGTGAAATATAACTCTGCATCTGCATGCATGCACGTGAGCCTGAATACCATTAGCTCATTCCGCGCCGTCTCTCGGCACCAATTCGCGAGGATCATGTGAGGATACATGATGGAGGCGCGTCCCATATCGTTTTGCGGCGTTTACGGATTATCTCAGTGGTAATCGGATGCTTGGGATAACACATTTTTACGTACACCCACGTGCTGCAGAAGATATGTGAAGATTATTTGCTTCTGGTAGATTTAGTAGTAGAAGCTGAACTGAAGTGGACATCATGGGTCTATTTAGAGGATTTCCAGACAGAGAGTTTCCAGTCTCAAAGATGTTAGGAGTGGACATAATTTCTCGAAATACGTCTGCCCACAATGTGGGCAAAAGAAAAAAGGAACACCAGACAGTCACAAGAAGATTTTGAAGAACCTACATAAGTGGAGAGAACCAGAATTATACTACCATGTCGTGGAAAAAATCTACTAAAACTTAGCAGTACTTCTTTTTTTTGATAGAGTACTTCGCGGTAAATACAGTCTACTTATGCCACCATTACGCCAATTAAAAGATCTGTCTTCAAAAAAGTGAGTGAATGCCCTATAAAGATATCGTATGTCCACATCTATAATCCTGGATTCATAGATTCAACCATATCTCACACATCGTTTTTGGAAAATTTGCCTTGTTCACTTTCAGAGTCTATTAACTTCCTAGTTCAAGGTAATATTTCGATTTACCTATTTTAGGGGTAGTTTATTCATCTTTTGATGGCCTTAATGGTAGCATATTAACTACATACCTTTACAATGGAAATTTCTTATACAAAAGACAACTGAAAAATAAATTAAGTTTAAATTACGTAAGGGTGTTTAAAAAATCAGAATGAAAACAAAACCTTTTGGACAAAAATCGCTCGAGGAAGGGTCCTGAAACATTTATAAGTTTCCTTAAAAGGTTTACTAAACCGACAAACGCAAACACTGGACAGCATAGACAACTTGAGTTCAGAATGGCGCAACGAAAACGCCTATCCACTTTTCAATCATAAAACAAATTCATTCAATATAAAAAATAGGGGTTGACAAGTAAAAAAAATCTGGTGTGGGCAGACACATGACTTTATCATACTATCTAATATAAACTTAATAGTTTAGCTGCATTTGATGCATTTGATGCTGATTTGATGGAGATCGGTCGTGTCTGCATTAAAATAAAACTAAAATAAAACCCTTATCATATAAAATAAAACTAGTTAGCCAGGATTTGACAGTAATGTTTATACTATTGACAGTAGGTATTGTCAAAACATCAACGTTTGACACTACCTACTACTGTCATTAGAATAAAAATATCTGTCAAATCCTGGCTAACTAGTTTTATAGTTTTACAGAAAAGGGCATATTTCTGTTAAAATCTTAATTTTTTTGACACGATTACAATACTTATCATACTATGTACGATAAATTAAAAATCGATGCCGTCATACGTCGAAAGCAATTTATTGAAAGTCAGAAATTTAACTTGATATAAAAACAAATTAAACTACTTATACATCATAAAAATATTTCATAAATTCATGTGCTTTAACAAACTTTCCAATTTGTTGTTTTAAATGGAATACGAACCATTTTAGAACATGACAAAAAGTATCTAATAGCATATTATAATACAAGTTTTATAAGCTCATCTTACAATCTAGAGCAGGTTTTCTTCAACAGTTGGTAGTTGTAAAATTGGCAAATACGATTGACGCGAGCCAATAGCGACTGAAATGTCAGCCTGATTTGACACTTGACGTCAATTTCAGCAATCTTGGAAAACTAAAAGTTACTAAAAGTTTGTGATCTAGTATTTTCATAACGACACCGAAAGCGGTTACGTTATGAGTTGATAACAACGCAAAGTAGAACAATAACTAATACGCTACATAATGTTGTCAACATTTTGACAAGTAATATTTCCCTAATCAAAAATATTTATTTTATTTGAGATAATCTCCAACATTAAAATCAGACTATTTGTTAGTTTTTATTTATTTTGGTTTCATAGACAGCTTTAATTTTTTTTTTTTCAAGCTTCTTTAAATGAAATAACAGCCTATAACGTTAATATCTTGTGACGTCATATATGACTTAAAGAATATTTTGTATGGCAGCCTTGAAGTATTTTTCCTATAATTCCTAATACATGACTTTCAGATCTCTGTCAGTTTTAATTCCTGAGACAACTAGACAAATCGCTCTATAGACTCACCCTGTATAAATGATCTTAAGAACTGGAGCAGGTTAGATCAAACCAATTACATATTCGGCAAAATATAAGATCCAAAATCGTTAGCAAACCTTCGGGTGGAAGGAAGGCATTTAAATAATAATAAGAAAAAAAAAAACATAATAAATCCGAGGTTCTGCAGTACAATTTTTATATGAAGTTAATGATGCCAATAAAAAAGCTCTATTAAATTGCTATTTATGAACGTTGCATCATTTAATTTGAACTGACAAATGAAATTCCATCAAAATGTATGCATATTTCTGCAATTTCATTTCCTGTAACATTGTTAATTAAATTGCTCTGTTTATTAAGGCTATTAAGGTTTATTTAAATAATAATTTATTACATACTACTATAATCTAATATAAATTCCAATTTGAATAAACAATGATACATTATTCTAGAATTCGGTATCCAGCTGAAACCAAATCTAACAAAAAAATCTCAGTCGCCAGATATTTCCTTATCGGGCAAACTCCTGCCATTAAACATGACTTAATTTAATACCAATCGACGCAGCGGAATGTGTGTTAATTACTATCCGACATCGATGTCCACTCAATGAAAAAAAAACAATCGCCAATGACGCACGTCTGCAACAAAACGCAGATAACCATCCAGAACGATGACAGCCTCCTTCAATCATACGTTCGTCTCCTACGTGCAAAAATCGATTATCTATACGCTATCACCTGAGTGGTTAATTGCTCAATTAGTTAGAGAGACCAACGATCTGAATATCCACCCGAGAGGATAGCGAATCAAGCGAGCCAAGTTTCAACTTCCGCCAATCGACGCAATATGTTGCAAGCGAGCACGGTTTCGACACATCATCACGACGAAATTTTAACAACTGATTATGTTGCTGGTTATGATGGACAAACAATTTTAAATATAACGGTGATACGTGGTTTCTTGGAAACGAGAGAAAAAAAGATAGAGATACGCGGGGATCATTTGTAATTAACTCTGTTGACCGACGATTTAGTAATTTCGAGAGATAATGATAAGCGAAAAGTTGATAGTAACGAGATCTGAGAATGGATATCATTTTTTTTTTAATCATGGTGGAAAACTGCTATTTGGTAATCATAAACTTAGGTTAGGTTAATAAAAAATAATCAAAATTTATTCACTCAGAAGTTGTAAACTCTAGAGGTTAAAACGTGAATTAGGTGGATGTATTAATTCTTTCCATCTACGCGCATAGATAAATAAATTGCCGGAGAAATAATTCACTACAGTATATTGTTTGCGTCAGTAAATTCTTAACATAAGAAAGGAGTAAACATTTAGGATAAGTTTAGAGATCCATACATTTTCTCCCACGGAATACCAGGTTTCTTTGTTGGTTTATTTTACGCACGCCTATTTCCGCTTCACATCAATTTAGCACAGGAATGTTTAAAATTCTATGCGTTATTTTATTATCTAAAGTCTTAAGAATCTGTGTACGAAGTTACAAGGCAATATTTGCAAAATTAGCCAAGTTATAAGCAATTAGCGTGCAGGTGCCAAAAATACGGAACAGGCGGATCGGTCGGATCGCGCGCGTAACAATTTTTCCGCTCGAGTTAAAAATTTTTTAAGCCAAGATATCTTGCAGTGTTTGGTTTATTATTCTGTGAAAGTCTCTCGTGAACAGTCATGGATAACAAAGACTCAAGAAAAAAAAACTCCTTCACGTGCTGATAGACAACAAAAAAGAAATATTTCTGGGAATTCACACTCGTGAAAGAAAAGCATTTGCTAGTACGTCTGTCGATATATTGTCGACACTGAGTCCGATGCGACTTGTACATTGAAAATAATAAACAACTTTCTATGTTTTACCAATCAGAAGACATCCAGACTGTTGATAATATGTACAATGCTGTGTGGACCAAATTCTATCATAAGATCTGGGCGAATGAAAATCCCCAGCATATGTACTACCCTGCGGGATCACAGTGTTGATACAAATGCGAAAAACCGAAGCCGAGAAAACTCTAGATGAATTCAACAACACTTGATAAAAATGACGATAATACCACCAAGCCGATTTACAACAACTCGTCGTCGAGAGAGTTGCTAGAACGGTGTTTGGGGAGGAGAAACTCAAAACAACAACCTAAAGCTTCAATTCTACTGTCTGGAGCCTCGCACCCAAACATCTTTACCGTGGCTCAAAACCTATCGAAATTGCGGCTTACGCAGCAGCAGGAATTTATAAAAAAGGCTCATTTCATAGAGAAAACATTGTCAATTTTTATGAGAAAAATCCTTATTTTGACTTTGACAAGTCCCAATTTCCTCAAATATAACTTTTTTTATTTTCTGATTCATCAAACGATAACTACTTATGTATAAAGTAGGCCGCTATTCGATAGTTTTATTTCAGATCACCTGGAATGGCCCAATCATGCCAACCAGTGACCGCGGATCTTCGCGCAGTGTCATGGTCGCGTGTGGCTAGTGAGCGTGATTCATAATATTTCTTTATTATTTTTTTTTTGTAAATACCTGAAAAACTAATAAAAATTTGTGCGAAATTTGGAATCCATTTATTGCATAGTCTCGCTAATAAAAAATTCTAAAAACAGCGGTATCCCCTTAAACACAGTTAAATATCTCTGAATTAAAATATCTCGAAAACTTTGTTAAACTTTTGTTAAATTTGTTAAACTAACTATAATTAATAATTAGTCCAGTCAAATGGTGTTTTGGCCAGGAGTTTCTTCATTCATTCTATATGTTTTTGGGGTGCTCAATCCGAATTGCAACTTTGCTACTTCCCACGGATATGGCTTCACAACGAAAATCGCAAAGACCTCAAAATTTTGGACTTTTCTTCAGTTTTTATTGCAAAAAGTCATAAAATTATGCACTTTGCGACGTAGACCAGTGTATACCAAAATAAAGAACACTAAATTTCCTATAAAAAGCACCCTCAAGGGTATTTTTTGGTTGAATCGTTTGGCCGCTAGAACGCGCTGAAAGAAGAAGAAAATGTTCGTACTGTATGTAATGTGCCCTTGCAAAAAACTTAGAGTATGATAAAAGTACATTAATTGCCCTACAAATTGCATAACTTAATCAGTTATTTTCAATTCACTGCAGTCATTTGCTATTTTCGTTGTGAAGCTATATCCGTGGGAAGTAGCAAAGTTGAAATTCGGATTGAGCAGTAGCACCCCAAAATACATAGAGAATGAAAGAAAAAAACTTCTATATTTTTTCCTGGAACAAGCACCCTTGGAAACGATTTGAATGATCTAAAATATATAATCAATGACAACATGACGTTGATTTATGCATTTGCTTACGTAAGTAAAATGTGGCTTAGATGCAATAAATTTTTATAATGTGTTGTGATATTACGCAATATCTTGAAATAAGATTTTCGTATCATCTTATCGAATGGTTTTAAGTCTATTATTATAAAAATAATTTCATATTTAAACACAATTGTACTTTTTTATATACCAACAACGAACCAAACTAAAATTTGTATGTACTATTCTGATTTAACTTTATTGAAGAAACCCGTAAGATTGACATCAACTCACGGCAAGTAGGCTGTGTTAGGAATCATAGGTTAGCTCCCTTCAAAACAAACTAGTTTCATCTAAAACCTTTCTTGATTTAACATTACTTAATTTTAGAAATACCAGATTCCACTAAATTCTCTTCAGTAACAAAAAGTTCAGCTACAACATACTTGATTTTAAATAGTTACCATATTATTAAACGTTGTTTACGACATATGTACCTATATGCTATTTCTAACATTGGCTGGCCAACCTGGCAAGTTATTTTAAAAAAATTCCCATTTAGTGTAGTTTTTTAAATGGTGTAACCATGGTGTAACACTCGGCATATTTTACTATAGATAAATATATTGCTATTTTATTGCAATAAGCGCCCATTTTGAAATAATTTCAGTAAGTAGAAACTCGAAATAACCGGACTGGTATTTATTTACAAATATATAAAAATAAGATTATAATAATAGTTAAACTTCATTGTATCTACTACTAGCATCTTTGTAGTTGCCTGTTATTATTGCAACTTCGGCAAAACTTATCAGACGTTCGTCAGTAAGCTGTTCGATGCAAGTAGCCAAACTAACTAACTAAATATCTTATCAAACTGATCTACTCTGACGGAACAAGGAGTTTAGTTAAAGCCTTCGGGACTTACAAAGCGCAATGGTGCCGAAATCATCTCGTATCGAGAAAATTAACTTTATAAGTCCTTTATAAGTAGGTAATCTTGAAATGACGAGGATATTAATTTTTGCAAATCACGATTCAATAGAATGGATTAGAAAACAAAATATTAAACAATATCCTGAAAACAAAAATATGTGGATTTTATACATAGTCCTCCACAATGCTGAAGAATAACTATACAGTGGCATTCCAATCTTCCTGTGTTTGGCTTGCGACCATGCATTCCATGGATGCTGGTAAAGTCAGTTCACGAGCCTTAACAAATTTCACATTAAACGCGGTCAGTTCGGGCATTTTAGTATCAACCTGAAACAGTGCAAAACAATGTCGATGGCGGATTCCATCACACCTACGCATGCTGCGATAAACGAGCTTCAAATCCAAAGCGGCTAAACAAATCGCTACCGCGTCACACCAGGTTGATTATACATACTGTACATACACCTTCGTTCAAAGGTTAATCCAACGTACGCTCTACAAGCATCAATATTTATGTAGCTTTTTCGATAACTTCACCGACGATAATTTAATGCTCTTTGCTGAACTATACGAGATATTAACGATGATGTTTGTTGTTGCAGGCCAGCTGTATACATAAACTTGATATACTTAATTTTATCTTGAACTATACTCCGTTGACCATGTGACTTTACAAAAATTTGCGCAATGACGTCAAGTAGCGAAGTTCACGTGAAAATAAGATTCTGAAAGCAGGAAATATTGCTAGTGTAAATGGCATTGGTGCATAATCCTATAAAAAAACACTACGTTTGTTTTATCGAGGAAAGATTGAAATAGTTTTAATACATGACGAATCCTTCAGTTTTCACGGAACTCCGAGTTCCCAAAATTGTAGATGGTGGGCGCAAGAAAACACAAGGTTTAAACTTCAAACTCGAGTGATATTTCAATTGAATGTTTGATAGTCAACTAGCTAGTGACCTTGAGGTCGCCAGATCTAACACCAATAGATATTTTTCTTTGGGGCAGTTTTAAACATGACTTGTGTCCATTAGGGTGGTCCAAAAACAGGACTTTTTGCTGGAGGGCAACGATCCCCCCCAATCTGTTCGTTTTCACGAAAAAAAAAATTCCCCAAATTTGAGAAAAATCGGTTAACGATAACACGTGCCACCGAGCACCTCAAATTTCCCATTTAAAATACATTGCAAAAATGCATATTTTTTTACTTTTTTTTCTTATTTCGGATTTAGAAAAAAAGTTGCGGGAGATTACCAGAAATTGTTCAGAAGTCCCCAAGGAATAAATCAACAACAAGTATTTTTTTTACCACCCCCACCCTCCCCTGCAATACCATAAGTATGAGGCAACATTTTCTCCAAATTTACAATTTGACTATGTACAGTGCTACAATGTCACGAACACATTTTTATATTTTTTTGCAGAAATTATTAGATTATTGGCATTTTTTGTCATTTATTAACTAATTTGCATTATTTAAACAAATACCATTTGTTTAAACAAAAATATACAACGTTACTAACATATTTTTCTATTCTCTTGCAGAAATTACTGTTAGATTATTTGTATATTTTTATTATTTATATACTAATTTGCACTTGTTTAAACATACTATTTGTTTAAACAATAATATACAAAGTTACGTACATATTTTTCTGTTCATTTTACGAACATTCCATATAAAAAAAGCTATCGACTTTGATATCGAGACTCGAATAAATGCGAGACAACTCAAATAATCGTGTTTGGTTCGGTTCCGAAAGAAACTAGCTGTACTCGACTTGAAATACGAGACTTGAATTTTTTGATAACTCGAACAGCCCTAGTCTTATGTTGCTTAGCTTGTACTGCTTACGGTATTTTGATTTTGTTGTTAGCTGTTTCTGTTTCTTTGAATGTTAGGTTCTAAAGAATTGCGAAGACTCATATATTTGATTAATCATTATGATCACCAAATTATCGGGAATAAGCTTCCAAGCAATATGCAAGTAATGAGAGTGTTGTTTTACAATATGAGATGTGTAAAACTAAGTTTAAGAGCATCTTGCGGTCGACGAAGTGAAACTTTTTTGGGCAAAAGCAAGCCTTCCTACGCGAGATCAGCAAAGTTGCGTAGAAAAGCTAGAAGATGTATATTCCCAATACAGAACAATACAAATGAGAGCGGGTCAGAAAACATCGGCACAAACTAAGAAAGAAGATGATTTTCTGGAAAAGCTGGATGGGCTTTTTGATATTGCACCGCATGAAGTACTACAGGATGCTAATATATCAGAAGAACAGAAAACATTTCTGATGAACCAAAGGAAGAAAGGCCGAGAAGGATATATTTCTAGCTACAGATCATATCCTAATACATCACAACGTAGGCAAGCGCCAAACTGTGAAATCCAGTGTTTCATATAATAATCATTTCTGCAACAAATACAAAAATGTGTCCGTGACATTGTATATTTTTGTTTAACCAAATGGTATTTCTTTAAACAATTGCAAATTAGTTAATAAATGACAAAAATGCCAATATTCCAATAATTTCTGCAAAAAATATAAAAATTAGTCAGTTACATTAAATATTTTTTAAACAATTTGTAATTGTTTAAACAATTTGAAATTAGTTCATAAATGACAAAGGGACATGTCAGTAATCTATTAATAATAATTTATGCAAACAAAAATAAAAAAAATACGTAACATTGTAAAATTATAAATTTGGACAAAATTTTGCCTCATATTTATGGTACTGCAGGGGAGGGTGGAGGATGGTGAAAAAAAATAGTGGTTGTGGATTTGTTTCTTAGGGAGTTCTAAACAATTTCTGATTATCTCCCGCAACTTTTTTTCTAAATACGAAACGTGAAAAAAATAAGAAAAAAAGATGCATTTTTGCAATGTATTTTAAATGGGAAATTTGAGGTGCTCGGTGGCACGTGTTAACGTTAACCGATTCTTCTCAAATTTGGGGGGAATTTTTATTTCTGGAAAAGGAACAGATTGGATTGCCCTCCAGCAAAAAAAAAAGATTTTGATAGGTATAAATTTGGACCACCCTAGTGTCCATGATTTGAAAAATGTTATCGAAAATTTCATGCAAGACCTAATTCCCTATACATACATACATCAAGTGTGCAATATAAAGATGAAAATGCGAACATATTACGCATAGTTATTTATTTTTCCAAGAAACTGCAAAATTATCCCTACGAAGAAGAGCGTAAAAGCACCTGTTCAACAAATAGAATCAAAATATTACCTACAACAAATTTTGGACAACATTTCTGCGTTTTCGATGTTTTGACCTAGCTGAGATCATAAAAGATCATTGCTTTTAGTAAATTCTATAATGTAGTTCTACAATAGTTTCCTGGACTTAAAGTCCACGATTGCCCACAAATACAAAATTCCTGGATTTAAAATTTCGTCAATAAAATCAGATAATATAGAAACCGTGACCTAGAAATCAAAATAGTCCAACTGATTACCAATCCATTATATTCCATTACAATTCACAGAACTCACATTGGTCATTAATTTTGTTCAAGGCCGCAGAACTATAAAATCCAATAGATCCAAAATAAATCAAAATAAATCGAATGAATAATTTAAATTGGATCGTGTTTCAAACCGAAATAAATCAATAAAAAGATCAAGAACATTAAGGCCGACCGGGGACCCAAATCACATAACACGTGTCTCCAGGAAGATATATAAACATACAAACCGAATCGCTTCTGGATGCTAATTTTTGGCAAAGGCGTATCAAGACATAAAACAGAAACAGAGGTAATAAAATACCTAAATTATATGCCAATCGACAGGACAAAACAAAAGTTGATCGCAAGATTTAGTTGTAATATCGCCCGTTTATGAAAATGTACGATAAAAACTACTCACGAAAACTTTTCGTACGCATGAAAACAAATTACAACATAATAGCGGTGCAAAGATCGAGTTGTTACGCCGCCAACTGCGATTCATTCAATTTTTTATTTGCTATGATGAGTCTGTGCAAACACAGGCCATTGACAAGCATATAGTTTGTGAGATAGATTGTTATCGTGACTGCCGAATTATTATCGCGATTTTGTGATTTATTGTGGATTGAATCGCGAGCACTTCAAGAATTGTTGATATACAATCACACGAGTGTGCAGATATTAAAGTATTCCACTAATTTTCGCTAGTTTGGCGCGAATTATTCCTGATAGCGTCACTGTGCCAAAAGACTTGCGCAATCACACTAATTTATGCTCCATTATGCTAAACACATTTGTATACACGTCATTGTTATTTGACGTATTGATATTAAAATTGTTTTGAATTTTCAGCTAGAATTAAAAAAAATACTATACAAAATAGTGAGACTTACAAAGGAGGCAAATATTTCTGTTTATAAGCACAACTATTTCTTTTTTCTGGAAAATGGCCATAGTCCTTAAGCATCATGCCTTCATTTATTTGATTCGGCAAATTAGTGGTCTAAAACAATTGAACAATAGATAGCAGTGCTACAACACAACGGCACTTATGTTCAGACAACAACTGATCCACCTTTGACACCAATAGGAAGCCAAGCAAGCACGTGTCTTGTGACAATAGCTCAAGGACCTTCTCATCATCATTCTTAATCAACCGTCAATATTAAATAGTTAAATTTTCAAAATTTGTTTCAATATGCCTTTATTTTGTAATGTTTTTATGTTTAATACATATAAATTTGGTTACCAATTAGCGCACGATTGCATAAAACTGAGACTTGCAAAATGAGCTGATGATGTAATGCAGTGATACTGGTTATTCATTAAGGAAATTATTTAAAAAGGGTATACGAAATTCAATATTGTCTGTTTTTTTTACTAAATCAGTTTTGGTTTATGTTTAGACTTAAGTAATCTCAGGACTGACACAGTTTTAGTTTTGTATAGTAAGCATACGTACTACAGTTTTATATACAAATTTCAACATTTCATTCAGTCACTCATTCCATATGTTCGGGGTCATCTTATTTGGTAAGATGTCAGATAAGAACTTGTAATAACAACTTTATAACAACGTACAATAATAGCAATTATTGACGTATTCATCAAAAAGGTTTGAAGATACAACAGCAATGGTGCAACAAGTAATTTAAACCTGAGATTTGGGTGTAACAGAAAAGGTAGACACTCAAACGTTCTCCAGCGCATATTAGTATAAGAAAATTTTAGTTAAATTAAGGTATGTGACCATAGAAACTAAATTTTATTTTATGAAATAAGTAGAAGTAACCATATAAAACCATCTGAAACTATCTGTTATAGATAAAGTTAGTGTGTACAAATACCTTCTACTTGGGTATTTATTCCCACACTTTTTTTCTCAGAATGTAATTATTGTTCTGACTAAAATGCTTCATTTATGCTTTATTTATTTTTTCAATACCTTCAAAAACAACAAAATATTAATAATACAGTATTTTAAATGGCTCTAACTTCTTAGGGAATATTAACTTGTTATCAATAGGTCCATATGAAACTTTTTACTCATAAATGTGTCTTCACTTTTGTATTTTGACCAATGATTTTAAAATTTTTTAATTGGCTTATTTTTTTAATTCTTTGTAGAAGGTACTTTTTGTTATCTTAGTTTTCGCATTGTTTGAATTGTATTTTCTTCATCGTTCCTTTGGTAATAGTTGAAGGAACTGTGAAATTAGTTAAAAACAGTATCACCTTAATTTTACAAGGCATTTTTCAAATTTTCTAGGAAAAATACTTTAATTTCACAGTAGTAAGTAATATTCAATCACTGAACGCGCTTTTTTACAGACTTGTATCTGGTTACTTGAAATACATTACACGTTTTTCTGTACACCATAAAATAATAGTCGAAATGCCTTGGAAAGGAGATTGCATATTTTATTTTGGGTCCCGCCAGGTTCCAACGTTATTTAAAGGGTTCCGCACGAGTAAAATAGTTGAGAAACGCTGGTACAAAGAAGTCATTTTGCTCAAACCTATCGCTGACCAATATTCACTTTCTATTGGTAGATGTCTGTAGGGAGAAAAGCGTGTTTAAAGTCGAAAAAACAGTAAAAAAGTGACACCACCAATACAGTGATAATGTCCTCAAATTGTATAAGAAAAAAAAACAGCAGCAGATGTCATTCTAACTAATAATATTGAATTTTATCGCATTAGCTTTCATAAATAATGAATTCTACTGAAATTTGTTTTCAATCTCAAACGTATTTGCCGGACCCAGTTATAAAAATCTGATGTGGCCAGGCACATGACTTTATCATACAATATATAAAATTAATAGTTTAGCTGCATGAGAATGTATTTGACTGAGATAAATCGTGTCTGCATTAAAATTAAACTAGTTAGCCAGGATTTGACAGATATTTTGATAGTCAATAGTATCAATCGAAGGTATTGCCAAAGCATCAGCATTTGACACTACCTACTGTCATCAGAATAATAGTTGGTTATCTCACAAGTGCCGAAAGTACGGAATAGCACAACGAGCGGTGATGCGGCGCGTCACCGATGGCGGAGCGTCGTCGTCGCATGTGAGCGAGTCGCGCTATCTAGTTTTTCCCTAGTTTTCGGCAGGAGTGACATCAACGTTTTTGTGTTGCTTTTTGAGAAATACGTATTTTAAAAAAAATCAAAAATGGTTATATTTCGGTATAGAAAATGTTAGGTTGATACCACTTCTACGAAATCTCAAGTTTAAAAAGCGAATTTAAATTCTGGCAGATTTATGTTCGTTCATGACACTGTAGATGACGCTCCATGCGGTTCTCCGAGTGTGACAGCGTGGTGACAGCCATAGACATTTCTGTGATGACAGCACAAAAAAAATATTTGTCAAAATCCTGGCTACTATGCAGTTTCATATCAATGCAGATGCGACCGATCTCGATCAAATAGAATTTGCTCTTGCAGCTAAACTATTAATTTTACCAAAAAATGTCATAGGCATAAATTATTCAAAATTTCCTCTGCTTTAATTTATTATTTAACTATTTTGAAGAAATTACAGAAATGGCGGCTCATCTGCAAAATCCCTGAAAAAGGCTTAGAATAAACTACCAGTTCCTTTGGACCCTTTTAAACCAAAAGCTTTTCAGCTCTAAGTTTAGTCATAAAACTTCTAAATATGAACTTTCGTCCCGATACCTTTAGTAGTTTCTCCGGAATCGTCGTCACAAAAATCGAGTACACACATACGCACACACACACACACACACACACACACACACACATACACACACACACACACACAGACATTTTTTTGTACCTTGGTCAAAAATGTTCAGGGGACCCAAAAAGACCTATTTCCGCTAAAATCTCAATTTTTTTTTTTCGGCATGATTACAATACTTTAGCATACTGCGTATGATAAAGTAAAAAAGGTTGAAGAACTCTGAGATAGACAATTCAGGACAAAGCAGGTAGTAGACAAAATATTCACCCGTCTGTCATTCAATTAACACACGCAAAGGAAGGTGTGCCCCAGGGTAGCTGCTTGGGACCTCATATTAGAGATTGATGATTGAAGACAAACAAATAAAAGTAGATACATTAAACAACATAGAACGTTGACTAGTTCTATGGTACTTGAAAAACACCTGGATACAAAATATAAAAACTGCTTTACGAGAAACGGTCGTCTAAAATAGAGTTTTTGCACAGAGCAATTTCCCGCAATTAGATGAATTTCTCCCGGTTAACCATCAGGCCCATTAAGTACGTAATCGTTTTGTGTACAACAACGAAACTAGGAAAAATACAGCCCCACTATCAGTAGAAAAACAAGTGCTTTGTTTTCGCGATAACCGTACGGCGGGTATCAGTCATCCTGCCTCGCTCTGATAACGAAAGGTCGCGTCCACACTGAAGTCGGTTAAGCGGGTTTGACAACAAACCTAACCAACCCGCCGGATCCAATACGGCCGGGTCGAAGGACCAAAGAAAAATAGTAAATCATGGTCAGCGGCGATCCAGCGTCCGGCCCTTGATCGCTTCAGGGTAGGAAGGGTCTCAAGACGTCGACTTTCGTTTACATCCTAATAAGTCAACGCCCACAACGAGCGCCAGCTCTACTGATAAGACGTGACGCCTAGGAGCGTAACCGATAACGCTTCAGATACGTTTCAAAACAACGAAAATATTAACTTTTTTTTTGAATGAAAAAATGAAAAATGAAAAAGATAATGTGGATTGAGTTATTCTCGTTTTATTGTTACGATTTTAGGGATTTATTTTAATAAATTTCTGTGGTTCCTCAAAATTCGTTTAATTTAATAAAAAATCTTTTTGATTATTGATTTTTGGATCACAGGATTTGCATGAGACTCAGAAAAACTTCCCTTGAATGAGGAATTATGGTACAATTCCCGCATTTCCTCAGAAGTTCTGGGCCAAAAGACAAAAATAAATCAGACAAAATTGGTAATAATTACAAATGACACAATCCGGACAATTCCGGAATATTTCAAAACTTTACACATAAAATTCCTTAGGCGTTTCCCAACCGGGGTTCCGCGGAACCCCAGGGATTCCCCGAGATGTAGTCAGGGGTTCCGCGGAATAATCTGTTATAGATGAAATTAGTGAGTACAAATATCTTCTATTTGGGTGTTTATTCCCACCTCTTTTCTTCTCAGAAAGTAATTATTGTTCTGACTAAAATCCTTCATAAGGACTTATTAATTTTTACAATACTTTAAAAAATAACAAAATATTAATAAAACAGTAATTTTAGTGGCTCTAACTTCTTAAAGAACATTAACTTGTTAACAATAGGTCCATATGAAACTATTTACGCAAAATAAATGTTTCTTAATTTTTGTATTTTGACCAATGATTTTTTTAACAATATTTTAATGAATTTATTTATTTAATTATTTGTAAAAGGTACTTTTTGTATTCATCGTTTTCGCATTGTTTGATGTGTATTTTCTTTTTCCTTCCTTGTGTAATACTTGAAGGAACTAAAAAGAACAAATAAGTTTATAAGTGAGAAATATCTGCAATGTTACAGAAAATGAATGTACTAAACTACCAAAAAAGCTGTAAATGAGGAATTACGTGTAACATCGCTGGTTATTTAATACCAGTAATATTTCTGTATTGTTTTTACAGTATTCACATATTCCACATACATTTCCTGTCAAATAACAACAACACGACCGTAATTTTACAGGGCATAGTTAAAAATGCAGAAAAAGTTAAAATTTCAGAAAAACTGCGTTACACGTTCTCTCTTTGCAAAAAATATTCGAAATGGCTTGGAAAGGAAATAGTATAATTTTTTGTTGGGGTTCCGCCAGGCTCCAACCCAATTAAAAGGCTTCTGCAAGAGTAACAAGGTTGGGAAACGCTGAATTCTAGATAAGTAGAATACTTGTAAATTTTTTATTCATAATTTCTAGGGGTTATCGACCTTCATAATTGGAGTAAAAAATTCAAATACTTTTTTCTCTAGCTGCCACCAGTTTTGAGTTATTATTGTAATTAATTATTGAAAATTCAGAATCTCAGGTAGGCTAGTAGTGCCTTGACCTACTCCGCGAGATCAGCTGACTGCTGAGAGAGTCGTGTGAAGTCCAGTGTTTGCCGTGTTGCACTCACTTGCACGCACCTCTACTGAACTTCGTATACACCCTCTATAATATGAAATTCGGTTGCTAAAATAGTAGAGCAATTGCCAGCCAGCCCTTTATTTTGAATGGAAACGCTAGAAGCAACATTGTGCAATTTTGAGAAAACTATAGACCGTTTATGTGAGCACGAACACTAACGACTTCACATTGGATCGTTTTCATTTCTACAAAAAACAAACAATTATTTAAATAGCTGAACAAACGCAGAACAATTAAACTGGCAACGAATACGAACCATTACCATTTACATAATTTGCTAAATACGCTCAATTTGAACTTTTAATGTTTTTATTCCCGACGCTCTTTTGTTATTATACAAAATGTCAGCGCTTATAAAACAGTAAACTCGTCCGACCGATATAAAAAAAGAGGCATAATTCAGCCGCTCAGGAATTAGCGATAAAAAAATCCCAAATGAATTTATGCAAATGACATTACGAGTCTGAATATTTGTTTCTGTGAAGTTCCATTTGACGTCATGCAAATAGGGTTCCATTACATAACTCCAGAGCCCGAAAAATTTACTGGTGTGATATACATACAGGTCCATACATTAGGCCGAGGGAAAATGAGTTTTCACGTTGGTAGATATGTATGTAAATTGAGATAATCCGTTTTTTTGTTTAACACGAATTTGTTACACGACTACCCTGTGTGTTAAATCTAATTAATCTTAATTTTAAAAGCGATAACGAATGACAGTTGGTAATATAGAGATATAGTTATCGCCAAACACCATAATGCACTTTGCTAAAATGTCACGGATTCATTGCATTACTTCCGTAAACAACAACACAAAGATATGTTTATATAAATTCTGCAAATCATCACATAAACAAACGAATACTGCAGTAGCATTACAAAAAAAGGAAACCATTTCTACATACATACATTTGAAGTAGAATGTGACATAGTTGTTCGCTTACACAGTATAGTATTATCTATGTAAGTAATAACGATAATTTCAAACAGGAATGCTTACAGATAAACAAACACAAAAATGCGGCGTAGACAATTGAGGATGATTCCGGCTTTTATCGTTTGAGAAAATTATTACAAGAGAAAAAAAAAGTTTTGGCCTTGCGGTTTACAAACTCATCATACACAAACTATGTGACAAAGCATAACAGTGTGACTTAGCCTTTGGTGGTTTATTGCGAGTGACCTTGAAGACTTGCGCAAAGCAAAATTGTTGTGGATATCGCGGTCAAACAAGCAACAACAGAAACCGTTGAAATGTATAGGCATAAATATTAAGACTGAGTGGACCGGAAAAGCATTTCCGTTTTCCTGCCTAGGCAGACGCCAGATTCCCGCAAAGGTTAAACACAAACACGTGCTACGCGCATAAACAAAACGAAGCAAATTTCGTAGACCCATTAGAAAGAAGCAAATTCCCAGGCAGGATCTGTCTCGTGATTCCGCGAAGGCAGATGCCATAAAATCGCCGTGTTTTCTTTCCACCGGGTGGGTCTTTGTATTCGCCGCTTTTGTTTTGCGTACGTGTTCGATCCTGTCGACTTACGCCACCACCAATGCTGTGGCATGTATGTGTACTCGATTTTTTATTTGTTTTCTAAGAGACGAATTAGTCACCCAGGTTGCGACACCCAATTCCTATCATAACCTCAAAGATTGAGTGATGAAACTGATGAAGGCGGTATTGCTACAGAGTAGTACCGAGAAAAATTTCTAACGAACTTCACCTGAACTGATTTCGTGGTCGATGGAACGCGGACAAAAAAGAGTCTACGGTACTTTCTATACGGATAGGCAACATTACGCCGGATTGCAACATTTCGCGGAGGACCATGATGAAATATCTTCGAGTATGGTGAAGATTCTAAAGAGTCGAACTTGACCGAGGACCAGACCAAAAAATGCACTAATAAATCTCGTGTAATCCAGCACCAGTTATCGTGATGGTGATAAGGCTGGTGACCTTGAATAAGTTTTTCGCGAAACGAAATATTCCACGCATGGTTATGAGTTTACACAGCGCTCCAGGCGGTGCCAAACATTAAACATTCGCGTGATAAACAAAATAGAAGAAAACAGGAGGTACTTTCCCCCGATTTGATCTTACCATTTGAAAGTTATGGCTTATATAAGTTGTTCTAACCTCTTCGGTATGCGACTGGTTCCGTTCCGTCCTGTTTGGCCCGAAAATTATGCGCACCGCCAACCGAACATCAATATTTACAATGTTAGCATAGAGGAGGTGTACCATAAAATATTTATGTTAGGATTTGAATAGCACGACCTTCTCGGTTCATCGGAAACAAACTTAAACAATAAAGGGCAGGTGTTCCTCAAGGCTCTACTAGAGGACCATCGCTTTGGCGCGCGGAGCGAAAATTTTAAGGAGTCTTGTAAAATGTAAATGTGGTAAATCAAAAGACGTGTAAGGCGGGTTCTCGCGGTGAATTCTTAATCGTTTAAAGCGAGGTCTCAAAAACGAAATACTAGCAAAGTTCAACACGGACTGCTGCTAAATTTAAGTCATCTCCTATACTCTCCTATCTCTCTCTCACCCAGCTGACTCTACCTTCGTCTCCGAAAGATGCATTCGGTTTATGTAACACCATCTACTAACCATCGGCGCAGGAGAACGAAACAAAAAAAAACTCCAAGAAAGAAACAAAAAACGCACTGAAAAAATCACTGGTGATGATACGAACTCACATTACGGATTCCGAAACTTTCCACGGCACACTGTATAAATTCGTACGCGTATCGTGACTTATTCCCATCGCGCGACCACGATCTCGACTGAGACTTTAGAACGGCCCGCGCTATACGAAAGCGTCTGAATGCGACTGAGCGACTGAGAAATCCTACAATCCTGTCCCACAGAAATAATAGTGCTAGGCCTGCGCGCACTATGCAGTCAGCTGTTCTCGCGACCGACGACGGCTTCATTCATTTGTTTCAAAACTGTCAAACGGCGATGCGTGGTCGCGGTGCGGTCTCGGTGCGTGAGTACGGACCGCGTCGTACGGTCGGTTGTTTGTTGTTATTTTCTGCACCGTTAGATGGCTAATTGCTCTCCGGCTACAAAGTTGTTGTGGCGTTAGCGAGATTTTTTTTCCGGCTCCTGACTATCCCATTGTTGATCGTGACAATAACTGAACTGGACGAGTTGAACGCCCTCGAAGTCGTGAAGACGAGGAGGCCGTAACAATCGTAAATAGATATCCATTGGTGCTAGTAGCATTAGACAAATTTTGCTACACCAAAAAGGTCCCGATGTCGTGTCTGCGTCGTGAGATATTCACGGGCAAAGATGGCCGAATTTTTTGGTTTTAACAATATCTAGCTTTCTATTTATCAGGAGGCAGTGAGCGCTCATGGAAAAATTCTCGATCTATAAATGTTCTACAAATGTCTATAGATTAATTAGGTAGGAGTTGGCGTTGTCAATTTACACACTAAACGTCAGCACGTAGAGCAGCAACATATTTATATGCTAGATGTTCGCTTCCAAGTATTTTAAAACATAATACATACATCATCATAATATACTCTGGTCAAAATCATGTATGTATTAGTTTTCCAAATATTTTTTTTCAATGGGCACTTTTTCATGTTATATGATCTAAAACACTATTACATTATTACCGCGTTTTTCTCGCGAACCGCGCACCTTAGAGCAACGCGGCTTTCAGAAATGAATTCTTCGGCCAATTTCCCATCCGATACCGTTTGAACCGTCAACATCGGTCGATTGGATCGGACACAGTTTGCGTTAAAAATTTCTAACGTAGTAAAATGGGTGTTTCCAGCATCATTTTTGATAATTGGGAACGTAATAACTGCCGAACCGTTCCAAATAAGTAAAATCAAATTATACCGGAGTAATCAGAGTCAAAAATTGTACTAAGAACCACAACCTTAATTTGATTGAAGGTAGTTGGGTTTTTGCCGACTGGCTAAAATTTTGTAAGAAATCACTCACATATTTTAAACTATAATTTTGAACTGGCACTCCTATCTCTAAAACTAGGACCCGGATGAACATGAAAGCTTTGCTATGTTACTAAAATGGGTGCGCTGATTACAAATTTACATAGGAAAGTCTCTGTCTCTACTGGTTACCGAGTTGTGCTGAAATTACGGTTTTTCAAATAGAACAAAAATAAGCGAAATGGACCACATAACATGAAAATGGTAAATCTTAGGCATATAAAAGGATACATATTTTTGATAGACTCAACGATAGCTATCATTCGGTAGTGGGTAAACCTTTCTATCACCAACGGTTGCAATGTTCAAATTTTTTCTATCTAAAAGTGCTAAATTTAGACCGAAAAAATAATTATAACTTTTTGAGAGATAGAGCGTTCTAATGTAGTCATGCTAATGCATTTGGATGTGCTGAATTCAACGGTGAGGTCGCTTTTCCCGTAGCGTGTACGGTTTGGCCAGAAAGTGGGAAACTATAATTTCCGCGGTTTATCGTGTTTTTCTCGCGAACCGCGCACCTTAGAGCAACGCGGCTTTCAGAAATGAATTCCTCGGCCAATTTCCCATCCAATACCGTTTGAACCATCAACATCGGTCGATTGGATCGGACACAGTTTGCGTTCAAAGTTTCTAACATAGTAAAATGGGTGTTTTTAGCAATATTTTTGATAATTGGGAACGTAATAACTGCCGAACCGTTCCAAATAAGTAAAATCAAATTATACCGGAGTAATCAGCGTCAAAAATTGTACTAATAACCACAACCTTAATTTGATTGAAGGTAGTTGGGTTTTTGCCGACTGGCTAAAATTTTGTAAGAAATCACATATTTTAATCTATAATTTTGAACTGGCACTCCTATCTCTAAAACTAGGACCCGTATCAACATGAAACCTTTGCTATCTTACTAAAATGGGTGCGCTGATTACAAATTTACATAGAAAAAGTCTCTGTCTCAACTGGTTACCGAGTTGTGCTGAAATTACGGTTTTTCAAATAATACAAAAATAAGCGAAATGGACCACATAACATGAAAATGGTAAATCTTAGGCATATAAAAGTATACATATTTTTGATAGACTCAACGATAGCTATCATTCGGTAGTGGGTAAACCTTTCTATCACCAACGGTTGCAATGTTCAAATTTTTTCTATCTAAAAGTGCTAAATTTAGACCGAAAAAATAATTATAACTTTTTGAGAGATAGAGCGTTCTAATGTAGTCATGCTAATGCATTTGGATGTGCTGAATTCAACGGTGAGGTCGCTTTTCCCGTAGCGTGTACGGTTTGGCCAGAAAGTGGGAAACTATAATTTCCGCGGTTTATCGTGTTTTTCTCGCGAACCGCGCACCTTAGAGCAACGCGGCTTTCAGAAATGAATTCCTCGGCCAATTTCCCATCCAATACCGTTTGAACCATCAACATCGGTCGATTGGATCGGACACAGTTTGCGTTCAAAGTTTCTAACATAGTAAAATGGGTGTTTTTAGCAATATTTTTGATAATTGGGAACGTAATAACTGCCGAACCGTTCCAAATAAGTAAAATCAAATTATACCGGAGTAATCAGCGTCAAAAATTGTACTAATAACCACAACCTTAATTTGATTGAAGGTAGTTGGGTTTTTGCCGACTGGCTAAAATTTTGTAAGAAATCACATATTTTAATCTATAATTTTGAACTGGCACTCCTATCTCTAAAACTAGGACCCGTATCAACATGAAACCTTTGCTATCTTACTAAAATGGGTGCGCTGATTACAAATTTACATAGAAAAAGTCTCTGTCTCAACTGGTTACCGAGTTGTGCTGAAATTACGGTTTTTCAAATAATACAAAAATAAGCGAAATGGACCACATAACATGAAAATGGTAAATCTTAGGCATATAAAAGTATACATATTTTTGATAGACTCAACGATAGCTATCATTCGGTAGTGGGTAAACCTTTCTATCACCAACGGTTGCAATGTTCAATTTTTTTCTATCTAAAAGTACTAAATTTAGACCGAAAAAATAATTATAACTTTTTGAGAGATAGAGCGTTCTAATGTAGTCATGCTTATGCATTGGGATGTACTGAATTCAACGGTGTGGTCGGTTTTCCCGTAGCGTGTACGGTTTGGCCAGAAAGTGGGGAACTATAATTTCCGCGGTTTATCGCGTTTTTCTCGCGAACCGCGCAACTTAGAGCAACGCGGCTTTCAGAAATGAATTCCTTGGCCAATTTCCCATCCAATACCGTTTGAACCGTCAACGTCGGTCGATTGGATCGGACACAGTTTGCGTTCAAAGTTTCTAACATAGTAAAATGGGTGTTTTTAGCATCATTTTTGATACTTGGGAACGTAATAACTGCCGAACCGTTCCAAATAAGTAAAATCAAATTATACCGGAGTAATCAGCGTCAAAAATTGTACTAAGAACCACAACCTTAGTTTGATTGAAGGTAGTTGGGTTTTTGCCGACTGGCTAAAATTTTGTAAGAAATCACATATTTTAAACTATAATTTTGAACTGGCACTCCTATCTCTAAAACTAGGACCCGTATCAACATGAAACCTTTGCTATCTTACTAAAATGGGTGCGCTGATTACACATTTACATAGGAAAAGTCTCTGTCTCAACTGGTTACCGAGTTGTGCTGAAATTACGGTTTTTCAAATAATACAAAAATAAGCGAAATGGACCACATAACATGAAAATGGTAAATCTTAGGCATATAAAAGTATACATATTTTTGATAGACTCAACGATAGCTATCATTCGGTAGTGGGTAAACCTTTCTATCACCAACGGTTGCAATGTTCAATTTTTTTCTATCTAAAAGTGCTAAATTTAGACCGAAAAAATAATTATAACTTTTTGAGAGATAGGGCGTTCTAATGTAGTCATGCTTATGCATTGGGATGTACTGAATTCAACGGTGTGGTCGGTTTTCCCGTAGCGTGTACGGTTTGGCCAGAAAGTGGGGAACTATAATTTCCGCGGTTTATCGCGTTTTTCTCGCGAACCGCGCAACTTAGAGCAACGCGGCTTTCAGAAATGAATTCCTTGGCCAATTTCCCATCCAATACCGTTTGAACCGTCAACATCGGTCGATTGGATCAGACACAGTTTGCTTTCAAAGTTTCTAACATAGTAAAATGGGTGTTTTTAGCATCATTTTTGATACATGGGAACGTAATAACTGCCGAACCGTTCCAAATAAGTAAAATCAAATTATACCGGAGTAATCAGCGTCAAAAATTGTACTAAGAACCACAACCTTAGTTTGATTGAAGGTAGTTGGGTTTTTGCCGACTGGCTAAAATTTTGTAAGAAATCACATATTTTAAACAATAATTTTGAACTGGCACTCCTATCTCTAAAACTAGGACCCGTATCAACATGAAACCTTTGCTATCTTACTAAAATGGGTGCGCTGATTACAAATTTACATAGGAAAAGTCTCTGTCTCAACTGGTTACCGAGTTGTGCTGAAATTACGGTTTTTCAAATAATACAAAAATAAGCGAAATGGACCACATAACATGAAAATGGTAAATCTTAGGCATATAAAAGTATACATATTTTTGATAGACTCAACGATAGCTATCATTCGGTAGTGGGTAAACCTTTCTATCACCAGCGGTTGCAATGTTCAATTTTTTTCTATTAAAAGTGCTAAATTTAGACCGAAAAAATAATTATAACTTTTTGAGAGATAGGGCGTTCTAATGTAGTCATGCTTATGCATTGGGATGTACTGAATTCAACGGTGTGGTCGGTTTTCCCGTAGCGTGTACGGTTTGGCCAGAAAGTGGGAAACTATAATTTCCGCGGTTTATCGCGTTTTTTTCGCGAACCGCGCAACTTAGAGCAACGCGGCCTTCAGAAATGAATTCCTTGGCCAATTTCCCATCCAATACCGTTTGAGCCGTCAACATCGGTCGATTGGATCGGACACAGTTTGCGTTCAAAGTTTCTAACATAGTAAAATGGGTGTTTTTAGCATCATTTTTGATACTTGGGAACGTAATAACTGCCGAACCGTTCCAAATAAGTAAAATCAAATTATACCGGAGTAATCAGCGTCAAAAATTGTACTAAGAACCACAACCTTAATTTGATTGAAGGTAGTTGGGTTTTTGCCGACTGGCTAAAATTTTGTAAGAAATCACATATTTTAAACTATAATTTTGAACTGGCACTCCTATCTCTAAAACTAGGACCCGTATCAACATGAAACCTTTGCTATCTTACTAAAATGGGTGCGCTGATTACAAATTTACATAGGAAAAGTCTCTGTCTCAACTGGTTACCGAGTTGTGCTGAAATTACGGTTTTTCAAATAATACAAAAATAAGCGAAATGGACCACATAACATGAAAATGGTAAATCTTAGGCATATAAAAGTATACATATTTTTGATAGACTCAACGATAGCTATCATTCGGTAGTGGGTAAACCTTTCTATCACCAACGGTTGCAATGTTCAATTTTTTTCTATCTAAAAGTGCTAAATTTAGACCGAAAAAATAATTATAACTTTTTGAGAGATAGGGCGTTCTAATGTAGTCATGCTTATGCATTGGGATGTACTGAATTCAACGGTGTGGTCGGTTTTCCCGTAGCGTGTACGGTTTGGCCAGAAAGTGGGAAACTATAATTTCCGCGGTTTATCGCGTTTTTTTCGCGAACCGCGCAACTTAGAGCAACGCGGCTTTCAGAAATGAATTCCTTGGCCAATTTCCCATCCAATACCGTTTGAGCCGTCAACATCGGTCGATTGGATCGGACACAGTTTGCGTTCAAAGTTTCTAACATAGTAAAATGGGTGTTTTTAGCATCATTTTTGATACTTGGGAACGTAATAACTGCCGAACCGTTCCAAATAAGTAAAATCAAATTATACCGGAGTAATCAGCGTCAAAAATTGTACTAAGAACCACAACCTTAATTTGATTGAAGGTAGTTGGGTTTTTGCCGACTGGCTAAAATTTTGTAAGAAATCACATATTTTAAACTATAATTTTGAACTGGCACTCCTATCTCTAAAACTAGGACCCGTATCAACATGAAACCTTTGCTATCTTACTAAAATGGGTGCGCTGATTACAAATTTACATAGGAAAAGTCTCTGTCTCAACTGGTTACCGAGTTGTGCTGAAATTACGGTTTTTCAAATAATACAAAAATAAGCGAAATGGACCACATAACATGAAAATGGTAAATCTTAGGCATATAAAAGTATACATATTTTTGATAGACTCAACGATAGTTATCATTCGGTAGTGGGTAAACCTTTCTATCACCAACGGTTGCAATGTTCAATTTTTTTCTATCTAAAAGTGCTAAATTTAGACCGAAAAAATAATTATAACTTTTTGAGAGATAGAGCGTTCTAATGTAGTCATGCTTATGCATTGGGATGTACTGAATTCAACGGTGTGGTCGGTTTTCCCGTAGTGTGTACGGTTTGGCCAGAATGTGGGAAACTATAATTTCCGCGGTTTATCGCGTTTTTCTCGCGAACCGCGCAACTTAGAGCAACGCGGCTTTCAGTAGTGGGTAAACCTTTCTATCACCAGCGGTTGCAATGTTCAATTTTTTTCTATTAAAAGTGCTAAATTTAGACCGAAAAAATAATTATAACTTTTTGAGAGATAGGGCGTTCTAATGTAGTCATGCTTATGCATTGGGATGTACTGAATTCAACGGTGTGGTCGGTTTTCCCGTAGCGTGTACGGTTTGGCCAGAAAGTGGGGAACTATAATTTCCGCGGTTTATCGCGTTTTTCTCGCGAACCGCGCAACTTAGAGCAACGCGGCTTTCAGAAATGAATTCCTTGGCCAATTTCCCATCCAATACCGTTTGAACCGTCAACGTCGGTCGATTGGATCGGACACAGTTTGCGTTCAAAGTTTCTAACATAGTAAAATGGGTGTTTTTAGCATCATTTTTGATACTTGGGAACGTAATAACTGCCGAACCGTTCCAAATAAGTAAAATCAAATTATACCGGAGTAATCAGCGTCAAAAATTGTACTAAGAACCACAACCTTAGTTTGATTGAAGGTAGTTGGGTTTTTGCCGACTGGCTAAAATTTTGTAAGAAATCACATATTTTAAACTATAATTTTGAACTGGCACTCCTATCTCTAAAACTAGGACCCGTATCAACATGAAACCTTTGCTATCTTACTAAAATGGGTGCGCTGATTACACATTTACATAGGAAAAGTCTCTGTCTCAACTGGTTACCGAGTTGTGCTGAAATTACGGTTTTTCAAATAATACAAAAATAAGCGAAATGGACCACATAACATGAAAATGGTAAATCTTAGGCATATAAAAGTATACATATTTTTGATAGACTCAACGATAGCTATCATTCGGTAGTGGGTAAACCTTTCTATCACCAACGGTTGCAATGTTCAATTTTTTTCTATCTAAAAGTGCTAAATTTAGACCGAAAAAATAATTATAACTTTTTGAGAGATAGGGCGTTCTAATGTAGTCATGCTTATGCATTGGGATGTACTGAATTCAACGGTGTGGTCGGTTTTCCCGTAGCGTGTACGGTTTGGCCAGAAAGTGGGGAACTATAATTTCCGCGGTTTATCGCGTTTTTCTCGCGAACCGCGCAACTTAGAGCAACGCGGCTTTCAGAAATGAATTCCTTGGCCAATTTCCCATCCAATACCGTTTGAACCGTCAACATCGGTCGATTGGATCAGACACAGTTTGCTTTCAAAGTTTCTAACATAGTAAAATGGGTGTTTTTAGCATCATTTTTGATACATGGGAACGTAATAACTGCCGAACCGTTCCAAATAAGTAAAATCAAATTATACCGGAGTAATCAGCGTCAAAAATTGTACTAAGAACCACAACCTTAGTTTGATTGAAGGTAGTTGGGTTTTTGCCGACTGGCTAAAATTTTGTAAGAAATCACATATTTTAAACAATAATTTTGAACTGGCACTCCTATCTCTAAAACTAGGACCCGTATCAACATGAAACCTTTGCTATCTTACTAAAATGGGTGCGCTGATTACAAATTTACATAGGAAAAGTCTCTGTCTCAACTGGTTACCGAGTTGTGCTGAAATTACGGTTTTTCAAATAATACAAAAATAAGCGAAATGGACCACATAACATGAAAATGGTAAATCTTAGGCATATAAAAGTATACATATTTTTGATAGACTCAACGATAGCTATCATTCGGTAGTGGGTAAACCTTTCTATCACCAGCGGTTGCAATGTTCAATTTTTTTCTATTAAAAGTGCTAAATTTAGACCGAAAAAATAATTATAACTTTTTGAGAGATAGGGCGTTCTAATGTAGTCATGCTTATGCATTGGGATGTACTGAATTCAACGGTGTGGTCGGTTTTCCCGTAGCGTGTACGGTTTGGCCAGAAAGTGGGAAACTATAATTTCCGCGGTTTATCGCGTTTTTTTCGCGAACCGCGCAACTTAGAGCAACGCGGCCTTCAGAAATGAATTCCTTGGCCAATTTCCCATCCAATACCGTTTGAGCCGTCAACATCGGTCGATTGGATCGGACACAGTTTGCGTTCAAAGTTTCTAACATAGTAAAATGGGTGTTTTTAGCATCATTTTTGATACTTGGGAACGTAATAACTGCCGAACCGTTCCAAATAAGTAAAATCAAATTATACCGGAGTAATCAGCGTCAAAAATTGTACTAAGAACCACAACCTTAATTTGATTGAAGGTAGTTGGGTTTTTGCCGACTGGCTAAAATTTTGTAAGAAATCACATATTTTAAACTATAATTTTGAACTGGCACTCCTATCTCTAAAACTAGGACCCGTATCAACATGAAACCTTTGCTATCTTACCAAAATGGGTGCGCTGATTACAAATTTACATAGGAAAAGTCTCTGTCTCAACTGGTTACCGAGTTGTGCTGAAATTACGGTTTTTCAAATAATACAAAAATAAGCGAAATGGACCACATAACATGAAAATGGTAAATCTTAGGCATATAAAAGTATACATATTTTTGATAGACTCAACGATAGCTATCATTCGGTAGTGGGTAAACCTTTCTATCACCAACGGTTGCAATGTTCAATTTTTTTCTATCTAAAAGTGCTAAATTTAGACCGAAAAAATAATTATAACTTTTTGAGAGATAGGGCGTTCTAATGTAGTCATGCTTATGCATTGGGATGTACTGAATTCAACGGTGTGGTCGGTTTTCCCGTAGCGTGTACGGTTTGGCCAGAAAGTGGGAAACTATAATTTCCGCGGTTTATCGCGTTTTTTTCGCGAACCGCGCAACTTAGAGCAACGCGGCTTTCAGAAATGAATTCCTTGGCCAATTTCCCATCCAATACCGTTTGAGCCGTCAACATCGGTCGATTGGATCGGACACAGTTTGCGTTCAAAGTTTCTAACATAGTAAAATGGGTGTTTTTAGCATCATTTTTGATACTTGGGAACGTAATAACTGCCGAACCGTTCCAAATAAGTAAAATCAAATTATACCGGAGTAATCAGCGTCAAAAATTGTACTAAGAACCACAACCTTAATTTGATTGAAGGTAGTTGGGTTTTTGCCGACTGGCTAAAATTTTGTAAGAAATCACATATTTTAAACTATAATTTTGAACTGGCACTCCTATCTCTAAAACTAGGACCCGTATCAACATGAAACCTTTGCTATCTTACTAAAATGGGTGCGCTGATTACAAATTTACATAGGAAAAGTCTCTGTCTCAACTGGTTACCGAGTTGTGCTGAAATTACGGTTTTTCAAATAATACAAAAATAAGCGAAATGGACCACATAACATGAAAATGGTAAATCTTAGGCATATAAAAGTATACATATTTTTGATAGACTCAACGATAGTTATCATTCGGTAGTGGGTAAACCTTTCTATCACCAACGGTTGCAATGTTCAATTTTTTTCTATCTAAAAGTGCTAAATTTAGACCGAAAAAATAATTATAACTTTTTGAGAGATAGAGCGTTCTAATGTAGTCATGCTTATGCATTGGGATGTACTGAATTCAACGGTGTGGTCGGTTTTCCCGTAGTGTGTACGGTTTGGCCAGAATGTGGGAAACTATAATTTCCGCGGTTTATCGCGTTTTTCTCGCGAACCGCGCACCTTAGAGCAACGCGGCTTTCAGAAATGAATTCCTTGGCCAATTTCCCATCCAATACCGTTTGAACCGTCAACATCGGTCGATTGGATCGGACACAGTTTGCGTTCAAAGTTTCTAACATAGTAAAATGGGTGTTTTTAGCATCATTTTTGATACTTGGGAACGTAATAACTGCCGAACCGTTCCAAATAAGTAAAATCAAATTATACGGGAGTAATCAGCGTCAAAAATTGTACTAAGAACCACAACCTTAATTTGATTGAAGGTAGTTGGGTTTTTGCCGACTGGCTAAAATTTTGTAAGAAATCACATATTTTAAACTATAATTTTGAACTGGCACTCCTATCTCTAAAACTAGGACCCGTATCAACATGAAACCTTTGCTATCTTACTAAAATGGGTGCGCTGATTACAAATTTACATAGGAAAAGTCTCTGTCTCAACTGGTTACCGAGTTGTGCTGAAATTACGGTTTTTCAAATAATACAAAAATAAGCGAAATGGACCACATAACATGAAAATGGTAAATCTTAGGCATATAAAAGTATACATATTTTTGATAGACTCAACGATAGTTATCATTCGGTAGTGGGTAAACCTTTCTATCACCAACGGTTGCAATGTTCAATTTTTTTCTATCTAAAAGTGCTAAATTTAGACCGAAAAAATAATTATAACTTTTTGAGAGATAGAGCGTTCTAATGTAGTCATGCTTATGCATTGGGATGTACTGAATTCAACGGTGTGGTCGGTTTTCCCGTAGTGTGTACGGTTTGGCCAGAATGTGGGAAACTATAATTTCCGCGGTTTATCGCGTTTTTCTCGCGAACCGCGCACCTTAGAGCAACGCGGCTTTCAGAAATGAATTCCTTGGCCAATTTCCCATCCAATACCGTTTGAACCGTCAACATCGGTCGATTGGATCGGACACAGTTTGCGTTCAAAGTTTCTAACATAGTAAAATGGGTGTTTTTAGCATCATTTTTGATACTTGGGAACGTAATAACTGCCGAACCGTTCCAAATAAGTAAAATCAAATTATACGGGAGTAATCAGCGTCAAAAATTGTACTAAGAACCACAACCTTAATTTGATTGAAGGTAGTTGGGTTTTTGCCGACTGGCTAAAATTTTGTAAGAAATCACATATTTTAAACTATAATTTTGAACTGGCACTCCTATCTCTAAAACTAGGACCCGTATCAACATGAAACCTTTGCTATCTTACTAAAATGGGTGCGCTGATTACAAATTTACATAGGAAAAGTCTCTGTCTCAACTGGTTACCGAGTTGTGCTGAAATTACGGTTTTTCAAATAATACAAAAATAAGCGAAATGGACCACATAACATGAAAATGGTAAATCTTAGGCATATAAAAGTATACATATTTTTGATAGACTCAACGATAGCTATCATTCGGTAGTGGGTAAACCTTTCTATCACCAACGGTTGCAATGTTCAATTTTTTTCTATCTAAAAGTGCTAAATTTAGACCGAAAAAATAATTATAACTTTTTGAGAGATAGGGCGTTCTAATGTAGTCATGCTTATGCATTGGGATGTACTGAATTCAACGGTGTGGTCGGTTTTCCCGTAGCGTGTACGGTTTGGCCAGAAAGTGGGAAACTATAATTTCCGCGGTTTATCGCGTTTTTTTCGCGAACCGCGCAACTTAGAGCAACGCGGCCTTCAGAAATGAATTCCTTGGCCAATTTCCCATCCAATACCGTTTGAGCCGTCAACATCGGTCGATTGGATCGGACACAGTTTGCGTTCAAAGTTTCTAACATAGTAAAATGGGTGTTTTTAGCATCATTTTTGATACTTGGGAACGTAATAACTGCCGAACCGTTCCAAATAAGTAAAATCAAATTATACCGGAGTAATCAGCGTCAAAAATTGTACTAAGAACCACAACCTTAATTTGATTGAAGGTAGTTGGGTTTTTGCCGACTGGCTAAAATTTTGTAAGAAATCACATATTTTAAACTATAATTTTGAACTGGCACTCCTATCTCTAAAACTAGGACCCGTATCAACATGAAACCTTTGCTATCTTACTAAAATGGGTGCGCTGATTACAAATTTACATAGGAAAAGTCTCTGTCTCAACTGGTTACCGAGTTGTGCTGAAATTACGGTTTTTCAAATAATACAAAAATAAGCGAAATGGACCACATAACATGAAAATGGTAAATCTTAGGCATATAAAAGTATACATATTTTTGATAGACTCAACGATAGCTATCATTCGGTAGTGGGTAAACCTTTCTATCACCAACGGTTGCAATGTTCAATTTTTTTCTATCTAAAAGTGCTAAATTTAGACCGAAAAAATAATTATAACTTTTTGAGAGATAGGGCGTTCTAATGTAGTCATGCTTATGCATTGGGATGTACTGAATTCAACGGTGTGGTCGGCTTTCCCGTAGCGTGTACGGTTTGGCCAGAAAGTGGGGAACTATAATTTCCGCGGTTTATCGCGTTTTTCTCGCGAACCGCGCAACTTAGAGCAACGCGGCTTTCAGAAATGAATTCCTTGGCCAATTTCCCATCCAATACCGTTTGAACCATCAACATCGGTCGATTGGATCGGACACAGTTTGCGTTCAAAGTTTCTAACATAGTAAAATGGGTGTTTTTAGCATCATTTTTGATACTTGGGAACGTAATAACTGCCGAACCGTTCCAAATAAGTAAAATCAAATTATACCGGAGTAATCAGCGTCAAAAATTGTACTAAGAACCACAACCTTAGTTTGATTGAAGGTAGTTGGGTTTTTGCCGACTGGCTAAAATTTTGTAAGAAATCACATATTTTAAACTATAATTTTGAACTGGCACTCCTATCTCTAAAACTAGGACCCGTATCAACATGAAACCTTTGCTATCTTACTAAAATGGGTGCGCTGATTACAAATTTACATAGGAAAAGTCTCTGTCTCAACTGGTTACCGAGTTGTGCTGAAATTACGGTTTTTCAAATAATACAAAAATAAGCGAAATGGACCACATAACATGAAAATGGTAAATCTTAGGCATATAAAAGTATACATATTTTTGATAGACTCAACGATAGTTATCATTCGGTAGTGGGTAAACCTTTCTATCACCAACGGTTGCAATGTTCAATTTTTTTCTATCTAAAAGTGCTAAATTTAGACCGAAAAAATAATTATAACTTTTTGAGAGATAGAGCGTTCTAATGTAGTCATGCTTATGCATTGGGATGTACTGAATTCAACGGTGTGGTCGGTTTTCCCGTAGCGTGTACGGTTTGGCCAGAAAGTGGGAAACTATAATTTCCGCGGTTTATCGCGTTTTTTTCGCGAACCGCGCAACTTAGAGCAACGCGGCTTTCAGAAATGAATTCCTTGGCCAATTTCCCATCCAATACCGTTTGAGCCGTCAACATCGGTCGATTGGATCGGACACAGTTTGCGTTCAAAGTTTCTAACATAGTATAATGGGTGTTTTTAGCATCATTTTTGATACTTGGGAACGTAATAACTGCCGAACCGTTCCAAATAAGTAAAATCAAATTATACCGGAGTAATCAGCGTCAAAAATTGTACTAAGAACCACAACCTTAATTTGATTGAAGGTAGTTGGGTTTTTGCCGACTGGCTAAAATTTTGTAAGAAATCACATATTTTAAACTATAATTTTGAACTGGCACTCCTATCTCTAAAACTAGGACCCGTATCAACATGAAACCTTTGCTATCTTACTAAAATGGGTGCGCTGATTACAAATTTACATAGGAAAAGTCTCTGTCTCAACTGGTTACCGAGTTGTGCTGAAATTACGGTTTTTCAAATAATACAAAAATAAGCGAAATGGACCACATAACATGAAAATGGTAAATCTTAGGCATATAAAAGTATACATATTTTTGATAGACTCAACGATAGTTATCATTCGGTAGTGGGTAAACCTTTCTATCACCAACGGTTGCAATGTTCAATTTTTTTCTATCTAAAAGTGCTAAATTTAGACCGAAAAAATAATTATAACTTTTTGAGAGATAGAGCGTTCTAATGTAGTCATGCTTATGCATTGGGATGTACTGAATTCAACGGTGTGGTCGGTTTTCCCGTAGCGTGTACGGTTTGGCCAGAAAGTGGGAAACTATAATTTCCGCGGTTTATCGCGTTTTTTTCGCGAACCGCGCAACTTAGAGCAACGCGGCTTTCAGAAATGAATTCCTTGGCCAATTTCCCATCCAATACCGTTTGAGCCGTCAACATCGGTCGATTGGATCGGACACAGTTTGCGTTCAAAGTTTCTAACATAGTATAATGGGTGTTTTTAGCATCATTTTTGATACTTGGGAACGTAATAACTGCCGAACCGTTCCAAATAAGTAAAATCAAATTATACCGGAGTAATCAGCGTCAAAAATTGTACTAAGAACCACAACCTTAATTTGATTGAAGGTAGTTGGGTTTTTGCCGACTGGCTAAAATTTTGTAAGAAATCACATATTTTAAACTATAATTTTGAACTGGCACTCCTATCTCTAAAACTAGGACCCGTATCAACATGAAACCTTTGCTATCTTACTAAAATGGGTGCGCTGATTACAAATTTACATAGGAAAAGTCTCTGTCTCAACTGGTTACCGAGTTGTGCTGAAATTACGGTTTTTCAAATAATACAAAAATAAGCGAAATGGACCACATAACATGAAAATGGTAAATCTTAGGCATATAAAAGTATACATATTTTTGATAGACTCAACGATAGTTATCATTCGGTAGTGGGTAAACCTTTCTATCACCAACGGTTGCAATGTTCAATTTTTTTCTATCTAAAAGTGCTAAATTTAGACCGAAAAAATAATTATAACTTTTTGAGAGATAGAGCGTTCTAATGTAGTCATGCTTATGCATTGGGATGTACTGAATTCAACGGTGTGGTCGGTTTTCCCGTAGTGTGTACGGTTTGGCCAGAATGTGGGAAACTATAATTTCCGCGGTTTATCGCGTTTTTCTCGCGAACCGCGCACCTTAGAGCAACGCGGCTTTCAGAAATGAATTCCTTGGCCAATTTCCCATCCAATACCGTTTGAACCGTCAACATCGGTCGATTGGATCGGACACAGTTTGCGTTCAAAGTTTCTAACATAGTAAAATGGGTGTTTTTAGCATCATTTTTGATACTTGGGAACGTAATAACTGCCGAACCGTTCCAAATAAGTAAAATCAAATTATACCGGAGTAATCAGCGTCAAAAATTGTACTAAGAACCACAACCTTAATTTGATTGAAGGTAGTTGGGTTTTTGCCGACTGGCTAAAATTTTGTAAGAAATCACATATTTTAAACTATAATTTTGAACTGGCACTCCTATCTCTAAAACTAGGACCCGTATCAACATGAAACCTTTGCTATCTTACTAAAATGGGTGCGCTGATTACAAATTTACATAGGAAAAGTCTCTGTCTCAACTGGTTACCGAGTTGTGCTGAAATTACGGTTTTTCAAATAATACAAAAATAAGCGAAATGGACCACATAACATGAAAATGGTAAATCTTAGGCATATAAAAGTATACATATTTTTGATAGACTCAACGATAGCTATCATTCGGTAGTGGGTAAACCTTTCTATCACCAACGGTTGCAATGTTCAATTTTTTTCTATCTAAAAGTGCTAAATTTAGACCGAAAAAATAATTATAACTTTTTGAGAGATAGGGCGTTCTAATGTAGTCATGCTTATGCATTGGGATGTACTGAATTCAACGGTGTGGTAGGTTTTCCCGTAGCGTGTACGGTTTGGCCAGAAAGTGGGAAACTATAATTTCCGCGGTTTATCGCGTTTTTCTCGCGAACCGCGCACCTTAGAGCAACGCGGCTTTCAGAAATGAATTCCTTGGCCAATTTCCCATCCAATACCGTTTGAACCGTCAACATCGGTCGATTGGATCGGACACAGTTTGCGTTCAAAGTTTCTAACATAGTAAAATGGGTGTTTTTAGCATCATTTTTGATACTTGGGAACGTAATAACTGCCGAACCGTTCCAAATAAGTAAAATCAAATTATACCGGAGTAATCAGCGTCAAAAATTGTACTAAGAACCACAACCTTAATTTGATTGAAGGTAGTTGGGTTTTTGCCGACTGGCTAAAATTTTGTAAGAAATCACATATTTTAAACTATAATTTTGAACTGGCACTCCTATCTCTAAAACTAGGACCCGTATCAACATGAAACCTTTGCTATCTTACTAAAATGGGTGCGCTGATTACAAATTTACATAGGAAAAGTCTCTGTCTCAACTGGTTACCGAGTTGTGCTGAAATTACGGTTTTTCAAATAATACAAAAATAAGCGAAATGGACCACATAACATGAAAATGGTAAATCTTAGGCATATAAAAGTATACATATTTTTGATAGACTCAACGATAGCTATCATTCGGTAGTGGGTAAACCTTTCTATCACCAACGGTTGCAATGTTCAATTTTTTTCTATCTAAAAGTGCTAAATTTAGACCGAAAAAATAATTATAACTTTTTGAGAGATAGGGCGTTCTAATGTAGTCATGCTTATGCATTGGGATGTACTGAATTCAACGGTGTGGTCGGTTTTCCCGTAGCGTGTACGGTTTGGCCAGAAAGTGGGAAACTATAATTTCCGCGGTTTATCGCGTTTTTTTCGCGAACCGCGCAACTTAGAGCAACGCGGCTTTCAGAAATGAATTCCTTGGCCAATTTCCCATCCAATACCGTTTGAGCCGTCAACATCGGTCGATTGGATCGGACACAGTTTGCGTTCAAAGTTTCTAACATAGTAAAATGGGTGTTTTTAGCATCATTTTTGATACTTGGGAACGTAATAACTGCCGAACCGTTCCAAATAAGTAAAATCAAATTATACCGGAGTAATCAGCGTCAAAAATTGTACTAAGAACCACAACCTTAATTTGATTGAAGGTAGTTGGGTTTTTGCCGACTGGCTAAAATTTTGTAAGAAATCACATATTTTAAACTATAATTTTGAACTGGCACTCCTATCTCTAAAACTAGGACCCGTATCAACATGAAACCTTTGCTATCTTACTAAAATGGGTGCGCTGATTACAAATTTACATAGGAAAAGTCTCTGTCTCAACTGGTTACCGAGTTGTGCTGAAATTACGGTTTTTCAAATAATACAAAAATAAGCGAAATGGACCACATAACATGAAAATGGTAAATCTTAGGCATATAAAAGTATACATATTTTTGATAGACTCAACGATAGCTATCATTCGGTAGTGGGTAAACCTTTCTATCACCAACGGTTGCAATGTTCAATTTTTTTCTATCTAAAAGTGCTAAATTTAGACCGAAAAAATAATTATAACTTTTTGAGAGATAGGGCGTTCTAATGTAGTCATGCTTATGCATTGGGATGTACTGAATTCAACGGTGTGGTCGGTTTTCCCGTAGCGTGTACGGTTTGGCCAGAAAGTGGGAAACTATAATTTCCGCGGTTTATCGCGTTTTTTTCGCGAACCGCGCAACTTAGAGCAACGCGGCTTTCAGAAATGAATTCCTTGGCCAATTTCCCATCCAATACCGTTTGAGCCGTCAACATCGGTCGATTGGATCGGACACAGTTTGCGTTCAAAGTTTCTAACATAGTAAAATGGGTGTTTTTAGCATCATTTTTGATACTTGGGAACGTAATAACTGCCGAACCGTTCCAAATAAGTAAAATCAAATTATACCGGAGTAATCAGCGTCAAAAATTGTACTAAGAACCACAACCTTAATTTGATTGAAGGTAGTTGGGTTTTTGCCGACTGGCTAAAATTTTGTAAGAAATCACATATTTTAAACTATAATTTTGAACTGGCACTCCTATCTCTAAAACTAGGACCCGTATCAACATGAAACCTTTGCTATCTTACTAAAATGGGTGCGCTGATTACAAATTTACATAGGAAAAGTCTCTGTCTCAACTGGTTACCGAGTTGTGCTGAAATTACGGTTTTTCAAATAATACAAAAATAAGCGAAATGGACCACATAACATGAAAATGGTAAATCTTAGGCATATAAAAGTATACATATTTTTGATAGACTCAACGATAGCTATCATTCGGTAGTGGGTAAACCTTTCTATCACCAACGGTTGCAATGTTCAATTTTTTTCTATCTAAAAGTGCTAAATTTAGACCGAAAAAATAATTATAACTTTTTGAGAGATAGGGCGTTCTAATGTAGTCATGCTTATGCATTGGGATGTACTGAATTCAACGGTGTGGTCGGTTTTCCCGTAGCGTGTACGGTTTGGCCAGAAAGTGGGAAACTATAATTTCCGCGGTTTATCGCGTTTTTTTCGCGAACCGCGCAACTTAGAGCAACGCGGCTTTCAGAAATGAATTCCTTGGCCAATTTCCCATCCAATACCGTTTGAGCCGTCAACATCGGTCGATTGGATCGGACACAGTTTGCGTTCAAAGTTTCTAACATAGTAAAATGGGTGTTTTTAGCATCATTTTTGATACTTGGGAACGTAATAACTGCCGAACCGTTCCAAATAAGTAAAATCAAATTATACCGGAGTAATCAGCGTCAAAAATTGTACTAAGAACCACAACCTTAATTTGATTGAAGGTAGTTGGGTTTTTGCCGACTGGCTAAAATTTTGTAAGAAATCACATATTTTAAACTATAATTTTGAACTGGCACTCCTATCTCTAAAACTAGGACCCGTATCAACATGAAACCTTTGCTATCTTACTAAAATGGGTGCGCTGATTACAAATTTACATAGGAAAAGTCTCTGTCTCAACTGGTTACCGAGTTGTGCTGAAATTACGGTTTTTCAAATAATACAAAAATAAGCGAAATGGACCACATAACATGAAAATGGTAAATCTTAGGCATATAAAAGTATACATATTTTTGATAGACTCAACGATAGTTATCATTCGGTAGTGGGTAAACCTTTCTATCACCAACGGTTGCAATGTTCAATTTTTTTCTATCTAAAAGTGCTAAATTTAGACCGAAAAAATAATTATAACTTTTTGAGAGATAGAGCGTTCTAATGTAGTCATGCTTATGCATTGGGATGTACTGAATTCAACGGTGTGGTCGGTTTTCCCGTAGTGTGTACGGTTTGGCCAGAATGTAGGAAACTATAATTTCCGCGGTTTATCGCGTTTTTCTCGCGAACCGCGCAACTTAGAGCAACGCGGCTTTCAGAAATGAATTCCTTGGCCAATTTCCCATCCAATACCGTTTGAACCGTCAACATCGGTCGATTGGATCGGACACAGTTTGCGTTCAAAGTTTCTAACATAGTAAAATGGGTGTTTTTAGCATCATTTTTGATACTTGGGAACGTAATAACTGCCGAACCGTTCCAAATAAGTAAAATCAAATTATACCGGAGTAATCAGCGTCAAAAATTGTACTAAGAACCACAACCTTAATTTGATTGAAGGTAGTTGGGTTTTTGCCGACTGGCTAAAATTTTGTAAGAAATCACATATTTTAAACTATAATTTTGAACTGGCACTCCTATCTCTAAAACTAGGACCCGTATCAACATGAAACCTTTGCTATCTTACTAAAATGGGTGCGCTGATTACAAATTTACATAGGAAAAGTCTCTGTCTCAACTGGTTACCGAGTTGTGCTGAAATTACGGTTTTTCAAATAATACAAAAATAAGCGAAATGGACCACATAACATGAAAATGGTAAATCTTAGGCATATAAAAGTATACATATTTTTGATAGACTCAACGATAGCTATCATTCGGTAGTGGGTAAACCTTTCTATCACCAACGGTTGCAATGTTCAATTTTTTTCTATCTAAAAGTGCTAAATTTAGACCGAAAAAATAATTATAACTTTTTGAGAGATAGGGCGTTCTAATGTAGTCATGCTTATGCATTGGGATGTACTGAATTCAACGGTGTGGTCGGTTTTCCCGTAGCGTGTACGGTTTGGCCAGAAAGTGGGAAACTATAATTTCCGCGGTTTATCGCGTTTTTTTCGCGAACCGCGCAACTTAGAGCAACGCGGCTTTCAGAAATGAATTCCTTGGCCAATTTCCCATCCAATACCGTTTGAGCCGTCAACATCGGTCGATTGGATCGGACACAGTTTGCGTTCAAAGTTTCTAACATAGTAAAATGGGTGTTTTTAGCATCATTTTTGATACTTGGGAACGTAATAACTGCCGAACCGTTCCAAATAAGTAAAATCAAATTATACCGGAGTAATCAGCGTCAAAAATTGTACTAAGAACCACAACCTTAATTTGATTGAAGGTAGTTGGGTTTTTGCCGACTGGCTAAAATTTTGTAAGAAATCACATATTTTAAACTATAATTTTGAACTGGCACTCCTATCTCTAAAACTAGGACCCGTATCAACATGAAACCTTTGCTATCTTACTAAAATGGGTGCGCTGATTACAAATTTACATAGGAAAAGTCTCTGTCTCAACTGGTTACCGAGTTGTGCTGAAATTACGGTTTTTCAAATAATACAAAAATAAGCGAAATGGACCACATAACATGAAAATGGTAAATCTTAGGCATATAAAAGTATACATATTTTTGATAGACTCAACGATAGCTATCATTCGGTAGTGGGTAAACCTTTCTATCACCAACGGTTGCAATGTTCAATTTTTTTCTATCTAAAAGTGCTAAATTTAGACCGAAAAAATAATTATAACTTTTTGAGAGATAGGGCGTTCTAATGTAGTCATGCTTATGCATTGGGATGTACTGAATTCAACGGTGTGGTCGGTTTTCCCGTAGCGTGTACGGTTTGGCCAGAAAGTGGGAAACTATAATTTCCGCGGTTTATCGCGTTTTTTTCGCGAACCGCGCAACTTAGAGCAACGCGGCTTTCAGAAATGAATTCCTTGGCCAATTTCCCATCCAATACCGTTTGAGCCGTCAACATCGGTCGATTGGATCGGACACAGTTTGCGTTCAAAGTTTCTAACATAGTAAAATGGGTGTTTTTAGCATCATTTTTGATACTTGGGAACGTAATAACTGCCGAACCGTTCCAAATAAGTAAAATCAAATTATACCGGAGTAATCAGCGTCAAAAATTGTACTAAGAACCACAACCTTAATTTGATTGAAGGTAGTTGGGTTTTTGCCGACTGGCTAAAATTTTGTAAGAAATCACATATTTTAAACTATAATTTTGAACTGGCACTCCTATCTCTAAAACTAGGACCCGTATCAACATGAAACCTTTGCTATCTTACTAAAATGGGTGCGCTGATTACAAATTTACATAGGAAAAGTCTCTGTCTCAACTGGTTACCGAGTTGTGCTGAAATTACGGTTTTTCAAATAATACAAAAATAAGCGAAATGGACCACATAACATGAAAATGGTAAATCTTAGGCATATAAAAGTATACATATTTTTGATAGACTCAACGATAGTTATCATTCGGTAGTGGGTAAACCTTTCTATCACCAACGGTTGCAATGTTCAATTTTTTTCTATCTAAAAGTGCTAAATTTAGACCGAAAAAATAATTATAACTTTTTGAGAGATAGAGCGTTCTAATGTAGTCATGCTTATGCATTGGGATGTACTGAATTCAACGGTGTGGTCGGTTTTCCCGTAGTGTGTACGGTTTGGCCAGAATGTAGGAAACTATAATTTCCGCGGTTTATCGCGTTTTTCTCGCGAACCGCGCAACTTAGAGCAACGCGGCTTTCAGAAATGAATTCCTTGGCCAATTTCCCATCCAATACCGTTTGAACGGTCAACATTGGTCGATTGGATCGGACACAGTTTGCGTTTAAAGTTTCTAACATAGTAAAATGGGTGTTTTTACTTACTCAATTATCAGTTTAATTCTAAGAATTAGTATTTTTTAGTTATAAGCAATTAATCAAAAATCATAAACTTTTACTTGAACCAAACTACTAAAAAATAAAAATTTAAGAGAAAATAACTACGCAATTAAATAGAATTAAATTAAATGTTCAAACTGCCACATTACAATAAATGTGTATGTATGTGGGAAAATATTTGATTTTTAGTTTTGATTAGTTGCTCATAGTCATAACTAAAACAGTCCTCAAAATTTACAGAGGAATTTCAAGGAGTAAAATGTTGGTTGTTTTCGCTATACATATATGTATGTTCTTCAAAAGCGAAAAGGATTTTAAATGAAGGCCAGCCTTGTTTTTTTGTGGAATTCTATCTAAACTGATGTCGGGAAAACTGAAAAACACGTTTTAACAAAAATCCAGCTAGATTCGAATTTTTCCGAAGTAAAATCCTTATATTACTGCGCTACATAACCACTCGAAAATGATCAGTTCGTATCACAAAGGAGATTAGCGCATTGTTTCAGCACTCGGTGGTCTGCCGGTTTCATTTCGTGTAAATATTTACTGGAGCGAGTTTCAGGAAAGTTTGTTAAACACCGAAATTAATTAAATAGGTTCTCTGGTTTGAGTGGAACGGGTTTTTGTTAGGGTCCGTCATAGCTATAAGCCACTTTTTGCGAAACTACGTCAAACAATTCAACAATATTACAGTGGAGTTGCTAATGGAAATTTCGCTTGATGTTTAATCAAATAAAATAAAGTCTAACTTAACGCATTTCGCGTCCTCAAGCGCTCTACCCAGAACTGGTGTAAATACAAAAAAAAATGTAGGAAAAAAAAGAGAAGTAATTACCTAATTTTATGTTAAATCTATAAAACAGTAGAAAACCAACACCATAAATCCACTTACGGTAGGTTTTCTAAACATAATCGAGCATGGCAACGCAGCACTCTTTACATAACGCCAATGTATTCAATATGTGACATTATTAAATATATAACAAATCGAAAGACCTACCCAACATAATCCGTCGCCGATCTAACGTTTTGCATATGCCAATAAATTAAATCCACGCCTATCCGGCGAGATTTGCGTTTTTACGGAAAACTAATTAGCCGTCGGCCAATTAAAAACTGTCGCAAAGGCATTTTTATCAATCGTAAGCGCATACGATTAAAATGACGCGTTCCGAATCGTCCTTGACGATAAACATTTAAAAATCGCAGCTAAAAGTTGAAAGTGTCGTAAGATGTGATTTAGGATGTTAATTTCCATAATTGATTAAAGTTGTGAGTCATTTAGCGGTCTGTGATGCATAAATTGATTATTAACTCATGTCTTGTTTGTAATACGAAGGAAAAGGTGCTGCAGGTGGTGGCTATAATAAGTTTTTGAAAAATGTGAAAATGTGATCAGGTCCGAAGAAAACGGTATTACAGCTAACTAATCAATTTTGGAGTTTTGACAGATTAGGAATGCTGAAATGTTATTCTTTACTATACGCATGAATAATATTTATCAACTGCACAATATAAATACGAAAATCGACATAATAAAATATTTCCAAACATACACATGTGCGTTTCAAGATATAGAGTTGAAAACATTATAGTCGAAAAAACCCGGTTTAAGTTTGCGAAGAGCGAAAATATATTCGTTTCATAGCTGGAGAATTTCTTGGCGGACGAATTTTAATTTGAAATTTTTTGTGCGATACCTAAATAAGGCCGAATAGCGTTGTCAATGCTGCACAGTAAAATACATTCTTAAGCCCACAAAAAATTGTTTTCGAGCACTACGCCTTGCATTTCGTTGGCAATACGAGCAATATACCGTTACGGCATATTATCGTGGTTTTTCAAGTTTTAGACACCACATATATATGACTGGAAAAAACAATAATAATTTATGTTTTTAATTCAAAATGTATACAATTTGTAACTATTTACAGACACAGTTTTTCCACTTGTAATAACTATTCAAAATACAGCAAATCCTTCATTTTAAAACACTTTTTATTGATGTTTGTGGATTCTGCAGAGTAGCTCAGCAATAGCACAAACTCATCTTTGCAATGTTTATTTTCGAAATGGCCAAAACTAAGATCAACTAATTGTGACCATTTTTTCGGGTTTCTTCAGTTTTAATTGTTTAATACCATCAATATTATAGTATGCAACTGCACTAAGGAACCACTGTGTGGCAAGCCGGAATATTAAGAAATCTTTACTCAAAAAATAGTAAGTATATACTTAATATAACTGGTCTTCTTACTAAATTACCAATTTTGAAGTTTCGACGGTTTTAGTTGGCAGAAATCTTACTTATACTTTTGTAGTGCATAAACCTCCGCGGAACAAATGCAGTCAGAGCACTTAACTTGATTAGCAACGTGAGTGGTGCCCTAAAACATACTCAAACATCACCTCAACGATATTCATAACTCTGTCGGCTCTTAGATGTAAACTTAAACACGAGACAAGTGAAAAATTGTACCCGATTGTTACAGACTTGTTTACAACCATTTTTACATAAAAAGATAAGGAAACATAAATGACAATCAATTGATAAGATTCCAAATTTTACTCGATCATGATCTGACATTTTTGCAGTAAAAGGTTTTGAAGGAAACAAAAATCGGAAAGCCGAGTGTTAATTTAAAACTACAGAAATCAGGTACAAACGTAGAGAATTTTGATAGATTAATAAAAAAACGATTAACTAATATATCGCAGTTCCTTTCATTTGCTTAAATAAATAAAAGTGCAATACAATCGTTACCTCTATAAAAATATAATGAGAAGCTTAAAAAATACCTGTTCATGATAAAAAAATAACTACAATTGTTTAAATAACTCAGCATTTGAAAATATTATAAGCGCATTCAATAATCTAAATTGTACTATGAGAAAATTATAACGCGCCTCTGCAACCTGTAGCGCACATATAGTAAGCTCGTAAGAAGTTATTGAAAGAAAGTGAGGTAAAAATGTAAAAATTGCGATTTTGGTTATTTTGTCAAATTTATACCACCTAAACCCATTGTTCTAGAAATCTCAAAATGGCTTCATAGGAAACCTTAATCTGAACCCTGAATCCTAAAAGTTTGGTCATAAGTGTTCAAGCATTTGGATCGATTCTTTAAGTGATGTGCGGACGCCTCTGGAACACATATAAAACAGAGCAATAATTTGACCTGATATGCAAATTTCAACTTCAGATTCGTATTCAGCGCAAGTAAATCAATTGAAAACGCCTATGCGCATACCATAACCAAATAAGTTATCAATACTACCCTAATTTTCAACTTCTTCTCGAAAATATCTTTCAAACAAGTAACAGATCTATTAATATCAGTGCCTACACAGAATATGGAGTTGCCATTAAAAAAGTATCGATGACGTCATAAGTCGAAAACAATTGAATTTTTATTTAATATAATATGTAGGGTGAGCCTTTTGATCAGAAATGATCAGAAACCAATGCCAGTGTTAACCAACAAAAAAATAAAAGGAAGCGTCATCGAAAGACATAATATGAGATGGCAGCTGCCATGGTAATGCTCATATGAAAACGACTGGATAAGTTACGTTGCTGAAGAGAATGTTTGAGGCGCAAACTAAGGAAGAAGCCAAGAGGAATACGTTTTAAAAGACGTCAATATAGACATGGCAAGCCTGTGGTGCACACATTTTGTATCCTACACAAAATTACCGAACAAAATTTACCCGCACCTAAAGCACTGACAGATTGGTTGTTTTGCCAAATAAACAACATTGACGTTTCAATCGCATACGTTAAATCAAATCGAAAGATTTACTTTTATTGGACAGATAGACGTAAAAATGACATTTTAGCATAGTATAGGATATTTATGTGTCTATTTAACGATTGATTTCAATCAAACAATATTTGCTTTGTGTACCGCCTTGGAGCTTAAAATTTGTGTCATTAACCTTACTAGTTAGTTAGCTAGTTCGTACAGTGTTAATTATCAAAATAGTAGTGTTTAAGTTTTTTAATTTTATGTAGGCACTATAGGACGACCCCAAGACAAACAAAAACCAGTTCATCACCGTTAATCCCCTCGATTGACTGACCTAGACAACAAATTAGCTTTCACCCGAAACCTCGCGGTCGGGACAAACAACAAATTACTCCACGTCGGGGTGGACCGAGAGTTATTCGAGCGCGCCCGTGCAAAAAATCGGCCGATACGAGGTCGGCCGGGATAGTCGTCGGCGCTGCGTAACGCAAAAAGCACAGGACGACGACGCTTTCGTTCGGATTCACTGACCCGTGGCGGGCTTTATTAGGCCTATTGATTATGTAATTTGTTACCCTGCCCCCACTGTGACCTTTGCGGCGGTCCCGATGCGGGAGCGTCCTTTTAGCCGACCGTGACAAATAGCCGACGTCCCGGCAACTGAGATCCGTACGTACACCCGCACGGCGCGATTTTCTGCCCCGGCGACATTTCTCTCCTCTGGTAAAAGCGGCTACGCTGACGTATGACGAATAACACCATTAGAAGGATTTACATTGGGTACGTCTGTGTTATCTTTACGTTTTTGGTACATTACCCCCATGTTCTGTCCATTAGCATGGCAAATATGACGGGGGCACGTACGATACGTGGATATCATCAGAGAGGGAATAGTGACTTAAGAAATTAATAACCAGTGTATTTATCATTAGAACCACAATGGTGGATATAGATGTGATTTGGACGTTTTTTTTTTTTGATAAAGAGGACAATTCTGGACCCATTCTTTCGCGTGTTTGGTGTGCTTGACTTTAATCTACCGTTTGGTGTGGCTCATGCTTTCGATAAGGTGGCATGATGGACTCTTTGAGAAACTGGAACAGCAGCTTCCTACTGAATATACAGAACTGTTAAAATCATATCTGAAAGATCGCCACTTCAGGGTGAAACAGGATGACGAATACTCCTCGCTACGCAATATCAACGCCGGAGTACCACAAGGAAGTGTATTGGGACCACTTTTATACCTACTGTATACCTTTGATATTCCTGTTCCGGGAACATTTGCAGACGACACGGCTATTTTGGCGATTAGTAAACTACACCAACAAGAGAGTTAACTATATTCCAGTAACCATTAATGGGAACGATATTCCATACGCGGATACAGCGAAATACCTTGGCATGACACTGGATGCCAAGCTTAGATGGAAAGTACATGTCAAGAAAAAGTGGAACGAACTCAACCTAAAATTCCGCAAAATGTATTGGCTAATGGAACGGAGGTCAGCCCTGTCGATGCAAAATAAGCTCCTACTATACAAGAAATTATTAAAGCCAGTGTGGGTGTATGGAATACAGTTATGCGGATGCACTAAGCAGTCCAATATCAACCTCATTCAGAGGTTCCAAAATAAAGTTCTAAGGGCCATTGTTGGTGCACCATGGTACATCAAAAACACCAATCTTCATCGGAATCTTCGGATGGAGATGGTAACTAGTGAAATATCAGAATTTGCTAAGAAGCACGAGGATCGTCTACTCCATCAGGACAAGTTTGAAGCCATCCAGCTGGTAGACAACAGTGCGCTAGTGCGTCGGCTGAAAAAAACTAAACCATTCGAACTAGTGCGGGAGTGATTAAAAGCAGAGCACCCGTAGTGTATTCACAGTGATAGGAACTGAAAACAACCGCCGTCTACTTGAGTGGTAAAACTGTCAGACTAAAACAACTTGGGCCAATGGGCAAAATTGTAGAAATACTCATTATTTTATCAGTTTAGGTTAAGTGAAAATAATTTCTTAGTCATTGACTAGGTGTTATGCCACAAACACTCTGTGTTTGAACAAAATAAAAAAAACTACGAACTTTCGTTCATTTTTGTCTACCTTATGCCATATTTTGTTCTATATTGTTTTGCTAATGTTGAGTAAAATGAAAATTGTTCGTCACTGTTCATAAAACTTTATTTTCGTAGTTACCGGTTTCGCCTGTTAGGGCATCATCAGACTACTTGGCAGTTAAACTTAAAAAGTACAACACATCCAAGTGTAGAGTAGAAATAAGTTCTAAGCCAGCAATTAAAATAATATAAGTATTTCATTTATATATAATCATTTCATTTCACTAAACATTACCAAAACACCTGTTAACAGAGCATACGTTGTAATATTGTCTTGTTTTTCGACGCATCTCGTCACATGAATATTACCGTCACAGCTGTCATCTCATGACTTAGAAGTTTGCTTATTCTTTGGTCCATATGTCATTGATACTGGTGCGGCTACTATTTTCAAAGTATCTTTGTTTCTTTCGTCATTTCTATAATAGTACACAGTATAGGTACTATTCTGTCTTTGGAATGGTGCGACTGTGTTTTACCGTTGGACGGCAGAATACCTCTATTCTGGATTTTCAGACGTTGTCAGTTTATGCACTGTACTTTTTATTTGTTAGAGAAAAACATAAGTGCGAATGTACATCGTACGCATGTTCGTACATTTGTGCAAATGTTCGTACATATATACGAACGTTCGTACATTTGCTCAAATGAGGTGGAACTAGCTCCTAAGATTTTCAAAAACAATTATTTTCCACGATAACGGTAACAAAGATTGCACCTACATATTTTGGCTGAATATGTAAAATTTATATAGCGCATGGTTGGATAAAGCAATTGTGTATGTGAAGCAACCTTGAAACATGAAAAATTTAAACATCAGTTTTCAATTTACATCAGTCTCGAGCATTCCTGAAAAATAGCTTTGCGCCACTATTCCGTAAACTCTTCAAATATTTGCCAATCTATTCATTTGTTTCACGTTAGTAGTGTTTGTGTTACCGATAAAAAACTAAATACTTCTATTCCTTGTAGCAATAATTTTAAGCAATCGGCATTGAAACAAAGTTTTGTTTGTTTTTTTGTTGTAAATTTTCGTGTTATTCCATATCTAAGACTGGCTCAATTCCCATTAGAACGTTGTAATTTTCCATCATGCAAAAAAATAAACAAACCATCATAAATGTATAACTACCTTGCATAAACACGCAAACCATCCGTTTAATATCTAACGCAAATTGATTTTTTTGTAGTTCCCAATAATCTCTCGTCAATTATACTGTTCGTCTATTGTGCATTGTGTTTAGGTTATGCAAAAACTCTGGCACATATTGCACGTTATGCAAAACCGGGCGATGGAATATCCCATAGGCAAGGTCATACCACATGGCGCCGACTGCACACCAGTGTGAAAAGCCACTTGCGGCGGCGCTATGTCCTTAAAACGTGACCCGTATCCGCACTGCTATGATAATTAGAAACTCTCAATTACATATATCAATTGCACCGATAATCACAGTGTACAGCCATACTCATTCTGAAATAGCCAGACTGGAAACTTCTATAGATATATTGGCAAATAAAAACTCGTATACAATTCGATTATTACACCGGGTATGCTTAATGGGTTGCCTGTGTGAGATTCCGCTGTACAGACAAATTTAACACGAAAATCTCCACGTTATCTGTCATCTAGGGATTAGTAGATGTATCATTTCAATAAGTTTGACGTGCTTCGTTCAGTTATGATAACGTTTAACACAGATTTTGATGTGAATCATCCTTATCATTGACGAATGTTTAAGTAAATAAGTAACCAATGTATACGTAATTTTACTCATGTTTGGATAGTAAGGTGCATATAGATTTTTTATTGTCGAGAGCAGATAAATCCGGACCTTATCTCGCCGGTGCGTCGCAAAAATGGCGAACTTAACATGTTATCGCCACATTATATGCGTAGCTGATAGATATTACTCTTTTGTTTGCACTAATTGTGTTGATTACGTTCAGAGATACCAGATTCATATGTATGATATGTTTTAGGGTAATTCTGAGATAAGAGGTATTTTTCTGGCAAATGACTTTACAAAATTTATCTTCATCGTCTTTATCAATCCAATCTTATGGAGCTGTATATTGGATTTAAGAAGATTATGGTGACTGAACAACGTCCTTCCTTTGCTAAAGTGCTTCCAATTAATCCAACAAATACAGGAAGAGACAGAGATCACCAACGTACTAATTTGCAACGCACCAACAATGTATCATTTTTGCGGTTGGCCGGTATTACCCATGCAAAACCGCGAATGGTCGGGGAAAGCCTGTCAGCGTGCACAATAGACTTGTTTGCGTTTTAATGCACAAACAAGATACACATTGTTCCATTATGCGTGAGAGCATCGCCGGCCATAATTCCAACTCGGCGCTGGCTGGTAGTTTATTCCGTTTCGCCAGCGCCCCTACAGAACAAACGGCCGTAAACAAAAACGAGAAAGAACGGCGACCGCAAGACTCGAACGGCGCGCGGCGCATATGCCGGCCTGGCAAAACAACGCACCTCCACTTCCTGTTCGCTTTGTTCCATAATAATCGACGCTTAAGAGTGCCGTGCATATGTTATTTCCACATTTTATCGGTACATGCCATCAGAACGAGGAGAAGAAGATAGTTTCAAGGCGTGTTGACATTAGTAGGTACTATGGAATATGGCTATTAACCAACAAAAGGTATATAATATTTGTTTGACAAATATTGCATTGTTTGCAGATGCCGAAGAGAAGAGGAAGAGAAACGAGGAAGGACTGAGGAACACACAAGAGGAAGTAATGAGGAAGACAGACGAGGAAGGACTGAGGAAGACAGATGAGGTGTGATTGAGGAAGATAGCTGACGATGGTCTGAAAAGACACAGGAGAATGGAATTAGGAAAACAGAGGAGCAACTGATAAAAACGGAGAGGGAAGCAAATAAGAAAACAGAGGAGGAAGGACTGTTGATGACGGAAGAGAAAGGACTGAGGGAGATAGAGGAAGGACTGAGGAAGGCAGAGAAGGAATGTTTGAGGAAGCTAGAGGAGGAAGGACTGAAAAAGACAGAGGAGAAAAGAATTAGAAAATAAGAGGAGGAAGGACTGATAAAGACGGAGAAGGAAGGAAACAAATAGACATAAGAGGAAGGACTCAACAAGACAGAAGAGGAAGGACTAAGGGGAGGTAGAGGAAGGACACGGACGACGAAGTAAATCAGCCGACTGACGACGAAGGCCTGAGGAAGACAGAGAAGGAAGGACTGGGAGAGAGAAGAATGGTTGTGGAAGCTAAAGCATGAAATACTGAAAAAGACAGAGAGGGGAGAAATGAATTAGGAAATAAGAGGAGGAAGGACATAAAAACGTAGAAGGAGGGAAATAGACAGAGAAGGAAGGACTCCATAAGACAGAAGAGGAAGGACTAAGGGGAGATAGAGGAAGGACTGAGGAAGACAGAGGAGGAATGGTTGAGAAAGCTAGAGGAGGAAGGACGGAAAACACACAGGACAAATGAACTAGGACCACAAAGGAGGAAGCACTGATAAAGACAGAGAAGGCAGGAAATAAGAAGACAGAGGAAGAAGGACTTGGAAGACAGAGGAGGAATGGTTGAGGACGCTAGGGAGGAAGTACTGAAAAGGGCAGAGGAGGAAGGACTGATAAAGACGGAGAAGGAACGAAATAAAAAGACGGAAGAGGAAGGGCTGAGGAAGACAGAGGAGGGAGGACGGTTGAAGACTGAAGAGGAAGGACTGAGCGAGATAGAGGAATGACTAAGGAAGACAAAGAAGGAAGGATTTACGAATTAAATGGCTCAAGACTCCTAAAGGGCTTTAGATCATCTTTTAACGATTTTAAACATCTTCCTGATGAATACAATTTCAACTCTCAACTACGCCCGCAGCCAAGACTTCACAAGCGGAGAATGCGAAGACCGATTGCATCACCTCCTGGAGTTCATGGCGTAGACGACGACCTGTTACTCGGAAGGTAAGCGCGCCAGGCGTCCCGCCTTCGAGGTGTTTCATAATTCCAGCGGGCGCCATGTACATACTCTCGTCAATTATCCGATCGAAGGCTGCGTCGTCGGGTTCCGAACCGCTCGCCCCAGCATGGGCATCAAGTAGCCGACGACGCCGAAGGTAGCGGTAATGCAACGCCCCATCTAGCATGCCGCGCCGCCAGACGGCCGGCTAGATCGTCACGCACCGGGAAGTAAATCGTCCAAACGAACAAAACGCGCTACGCCGAGTGTGAGAGACCGAATAAGCGCCCGAAGAAAAGCAAAAAAGGAGAAGAACGAACGGGCGTAACAATAAACAAAAAGTCGCTGGCGCCGACTTACCTACGAGTCGACGAAAAGTTCTTTGACCTTGACTTCTCTAAGCGCGGGGGGGAGGGGAAACCACGAATGAACCAGCCGCGTAATAAGGCGATGCCATATCGTGTGTGCAGCATCAATTGGCAAAAAATTGATCGGTAATCGTGTAGACGAGTGACAATTAGCAAAATACTGGTTACGAAACTGGTTGAGAAGTCTCTATGTAAATTTGCTAAAAGATCACGTGTGTATTCATTATGCAATTGGTTAGAGCGTGTGGGTATAGCACGATTGGAATGCGATGAGATCGATCACATGAAGCTTAGAGTTTATGTTTATGTTTGTATTGAAATTAGAAATTGTAGATAATTTGTAGATAACTGGTGGCAGCGGTGGGATTTATGTTGTAGTTAATCCCACCGCTGCCACCAGCTGTAACGCCTAGACTCGCACCATCTCAGTCTTCCTCCCTTCGCTTCGATTCTTCAAATTTCCACACATTTCGTTTTGGGTATTGACTGTTTTCTTTTATAATAAACACACAATGACGAGGACAAAACTGCAACGCACCAATAAAGCAACACAACATTCTTCTCCGCCTATTCAACAGGTTCAAAGTTATGCCACCTCCTAAGTATTAGTACATCGCCTCCAACTCCAAGGCAAAAAACTAATAATCCATTCCCGAGACGCGAGGAGCACAAATGCCGACGATGAGAGATACTTCAAGGTTCGATTTCCTATCCGAATCATTACAGTGATTATGCGTTTTTTTTCTTTTGGACGCCGGATACCGTTCGAGACCCGAGGCGGATCGGTGAAGTGTTGAAAATTGTGGCGCCTCCACTCTACTGGGCCGAGCGACTGGCAGAAAAAGCCGGCGCGGTCCCACGACTTCCTGCCCGCGTGCCCCCGAGTAAATCAGATGCAAATGAACGCTAGAGAGCGCGAGCCCGCGGTACGCGGCATAGGGAAAAAAACGCACGGTATGCCCCGGGGGCTGGTCGGGTTCCCTGGCGCCATCTACGTCTCCACTAGACAAGTATCGGTGCTGTATGTTGTTGCCTTGCGTCCTACCTACCTACCGTGAAGTCGCGAAAGCGTTCGACGAGCCGTAATGAACTGTGAACGACTTTCGAAAGGATGAGGAGACGCAGAGGCGTACTACTGTGGTATTTCTATGGCACATGGGTACAATATAGATAGAGAATTGAATACTGTGGTTTTTTTAAGTAAATCTTTCAAAATTCTATCAATATCTTAGATTACTAGAACTCTAGTACTCTAGAACTCTGCAGAGGTGCTGAAATCAAAATCTTAACTTATGAAAATATCTTCATGGCAGTTGTTGCTGAAGAGAGTTAGAGAACCGAAACGTGGTGATTTTGGTATAATTCTACAAACGTCAGATTCTCTTTAATTGTTTTCAGTGTTCAGTTTCAGGTTTGTCTATGGTCTAGAAGTACCGGATTCTTAGCCAAAAATCAATTTTTAATGTTTTGAATTCAGTTAAATTTTGTATCCTATCTGAAAGTTAACAGGTCAATTCATTACTTCAATACGCGTGGAACTGATGCGCAATTCTAGCACATTCAGTCACAATAGTCACTAAAATGGCACATGGTGCGCTGCTACCACTATTTATTATTTTAAACGGGCTCAGCTAAAATCGAATTCTGAGTATATTATTTGTTTATTTAAGCGATAAGTAACAGTAAGCGATCTGTTGGAGCATCCGCCTGAAGGTATGTATTTTATATTTCGTAAATATGAATGAAGAATAATTTCAAATCACCACAATTACAAAACACGGAAGAATGAATTAACTTTCAGTTTCGTGTTGAAAAAAAGTCTTTCTACTTTGCATTCACAACACATTGTAACACTATTTTCGGTGTTACAATTAACAAATTGTAACATCGTTTTTAGTAGCTTTTTACTAAGATTGGTACACAACTACACAGCACACATTGATTGTTGACATTAAATGCCATATGTCAAATGTACAACACATAACCACACACTCCCTATCTTGAATCGCTTGCTATCAATATATATCAATATCAATATTTTATACATATTTAAACATACGTGTAGCCTGCTACAGTATGGCCAAAGGATTGGGGCTTTCTTAGTTTTGCTGTGTTCATCAAAATACGCCAGCATGACATTTCGGTGATATTTTACGACTCGGGTAAGTGATTGTCATCATTCTTTTCAACTAAACATCAAAATCTCCTTATCAGATATAATTCATGGACCGCATTTACTTTAATAACGTTCTATGCGAAGCTTAAACCTACATCGTAGATATGAACGATTTTAATTATTGCTGAGAGATTGTAAATGCCCAATAACTGGTTTATTGAATATCAGCATAGACGTAGGAAGCTGTAGTACATTTAATGTGTTGAGAATTTTTTACTTTATGTGATCTTTTTGCATTATTGAACTCTACTGTACCCCTAAATTCTCTTATGTTTTATCAGTATGAACATATTAATCTTCTATTTTGTTTATATACGCAAATTACCATAGAATTTCACTACATTTAATAGTAAACTTAATATTCAACATTCATAGCGTTTTAGTCATAACATTTATTATCTATTGGTGCAGCGTATTGAGGCCAGACTTACGCCAACCAAGACAATGCTGATGAATTTATTACCCAGGATTTATATAACTCATGCTCTGGCCAACAGCCAACAAATCTCTAGGTTACGTAAATTTTAAAGTTTTATTTTGCAACCAAAACAATTACATGAACAGAAGACAAAACTAACAACAAGATTTATTTATTTATTAGCATGGTCTAGTCCAATTTTGGACAAAGCCTAGACCTATAAAGCAATTATTATAATTAATAAGAAACGTACTGCCTTCGCCACTTACTGATGTGCAACACCTCTTGCAGCAAATCATACCCATGCCCGATCTCGGATAGGAGTGCCTTGATTGCTGTCGGTTGGGTTTCGCTTGGGGGAGCAATTTTCGATGTTTTCTCTGACCACCACCCACAATAACTATTAAAATCACGAAAAAACCCACTTCCAAACCGACCACCAGCAGTCTGTCCCAATCGGCAACTGATGGGACACTAAATTCAGCGCCACATAACCGTTTCTTGGCACCCTCTCTCAAGATGGCTTTGGAATTATCGAATTATCTATATTAATTATCATCGGTGGTATCTGGTGAAACGCGATCCCCCAATTACTAAAGTCGGTCGGCATTCTAACTTCTATTAAAAGAAGAGTCAGCCCCGATGATGGTGATGATTAGCAACTACGACTGCGGAGTTGTGTTTACTCAAAATAGACACGTAATTGGCCACGAATGCACTCTTCTTTTATTCTGACATCTGTCAATATCAGCGGCGAGCAAACCAGCCCTTAATTGAATACGGTCGATCGCGTGCTAATTCTGGGAAACAGGTAAATTGATAGGCCCGTAAGGTGGTGGTGCTCGAGTTTGGGTGGATTTCTGCTGTGTGTGTGTGTGAGCGCAAAATTAAATGAAGATGATAAGCATCGATTTTAAGTGCGACTGAATATGAATGCATACAGCAGTTTTAATGGAAAATTGAAATTAGTGCATACCAATAAACACAGCTATTGGTGTTATGGAAATTATTTACTATTTAGGTAGCAAGGCAGTATTGCTTCGATGTCCTTCCATAGCAAAGACGCCAATCAACGCAGTTCTACAATTTAGTGAGAGCATCACCCTGTATATCAATTCCTCTAGTTTAAACGCAGTGGTGATATATTACGATCAACTATATCAATAAAAGTTCCAATAACTAAAAGCATCAACTGTTGTGGGCACCACTGAACTGACCGCATTTATTCTATATGAGTATTGTATAAATACCCATAGGATTGAACACCAATGCTCACTAACCATTTCATACATATGTAACATACTATAAAAATAAAGTAAAAACAAAAATAAACTGTGCAAGAGACTGTGAGATTATTAAATTACTCACCGAGCTTTGCAAGAAGTACTGGTATGGCGTTGTGTTCATCAAAGGAACACACACAATAAAATACCATCACGATTTTGTCGAATAATAACTCTTATAGCAGACAATAAATAGCTGGAGTTTGCGTATAAATACGTGTTTGTACACGGATATTAACAAATAATTAATTAAAGGTTTATTAATATAGATTAATACATTGGATAACATGCTCAAGCTAAAAATGTGTATTTAGAATAATGTCATAGGTAGGTACCTACATTATTAATTCTTATTTGTGTCTATTTTTAGCTGTCTAATATTATCGATATAATTTTCGATAATAATGTTTAATATATTGTGTTTAAACGTCAGTAATACGTCACTTTTGGCGCTCATGCCTATTGCAAACGGTTGAGCCAGTTTCCAGGTTGCCAATCAAAATCTCATTTTATTTTAGATTTATTGTTTGATTTTTAACTAACAAAATACAGATTATTATAAGAAATAAAATGTTTGACCTTCATGGTAACTCCATAACAAAACAAATAAATAACAATCATAACAAAAGAAAAACAAAAATTCACATTAAAAACAAAACACAAAAGGGTATTTGACTGTATTCAAAATATGGCTTGTATTATAGTCATCCTAATAGATGACAGTTTAAGGAAACTATTTGTTATTACTTCAAAAAATATGCTTTATAACTATTCAGAGCTTAAGTTAAAATAGAATTTTATTCACGTCCCATCACGTGATTGAAAGCGCTCTGTAATTGGCTCAGTCTCTAGTGACGTCATTCGTTAGTACGCTTATGAATCTCCCGTTTTTGAATTTACTACGTTAATTTACAAACAATAGAAAACAACTTTGTTAAAGCGGTTAGTGGTAATCTACCGAAGTCTTGCGGAACAGCTACAAATAGTTTATCCGGAGTTTTTATTGACGTATTTCGGCATTGTGGATTTATACACCATTTATAAACTATTTTTATGTAGAAATTGTGAAAACAACGCTATCATACAACACAATTACCAAACGGCGACGAAGCCAATACCTTCAGACCATATGGGCCGATTTGACATCTAGTATCGTGTGACGTCACAAGAATCACGTGATCTACCTACAACAGAAACTATCGTTTTGGCGGGACTTTTTGTGATTCAATTTTTTACGCTAATTTTTATGAAATATTAAGGTAATTACGAAAAATAATACATTTACAAAGTAGAGTAAAGGAAGAAACACACTAGGATGGTTTTCCAATAATAGTCAAATACCCTATTGAAAACTCTGGAGAAGATGGATATTCTGAATGGAATATGAAATTCTCAATTATTACATAATAATTAACAACACTTACACAACAACTAAAAAAAATAAGTCGCAAAACAGGTAGCAATCAATAACAATAATGAGTTAAAAAAAAAACAGACAACAACAATTTTCCATAATCGGCAGCGGACACCCGTTATACCATTTTTCCCATTACATTCAATAATTACATTCTGATAGCATATTAAAAAGTCATTTCAATAATAATTGTCCAATTACGTGCGACGGCGCGGCGTACGACCGACTCTACCTGGGTCGCACGCCGGCCGGCCCGAACTGTCCGCAGCCGATGACGATTATCCTGTCATCCTCCGGACCTGGGCCTCGTCTCGCCGACCGCGCCGATCTCTAGCGTGATCTAGTGAGCTTTCCCACGGACGCGGACGGAAACATCCCACAACATCCGGACTGCCATCTGGTCACTCAAACGAAACCTCGTCTCTTGCATTTATGCGGCGCTCCGCACCCGCAGTACGGAATGGGTTACTAACTCGAAACGCGGCGGTCGGAGTGCGTCAATTTTTGACGCAATCACTCTTTTATTTTTTATTCTGTCGCGTATTCACAGCAGTGCGCATCCTCTGATGATGATTCCGTTCTCATTTCGCGGTGCAATCACGTCAGAGAGGTTGTGGAAAACTGACACAGCACGTGTATTGACGTTTTTCGAAATTATTGTTGCAACTCACATAAAAAATTTACTTCAAATATGAACAGTATATGTGTGCGTGGAGGTGAAAAGGGACCTTTTTGCCGTTTCTAGTTACGCAGATAATCGCAAATAAAGTTAAAATACAACAATCAACAATCGTCAAAATACACATTTTTGTTTTATTCGCTAATTAGTCTCTCTATTGTGTTTTTTATCAGATATATTCGTCTGAAACCCGTCTGCGGTTGGCAACGCAAGAAAAAATACGTTTTTATTGCGATCAAAAAAGTGACCAGTTGTCGATATCACACCACGCTCTAGCGCATTGCGCTGTTGCCGCATACAGTGGCACAAACAACTGTTTGTAGAAAATATAAGTACAAAGTTACATAATATTCCAGGACAATTACTACGCTTATATTAACTTCAATTGTTGTTTGTTTGTTTGTTTGTCCGTTTGGTTGTTTGTCTATTTGTTACGTTCAAATCTTGTCATCGATATTTTTCGTATTCCCCAAGCACCCTCGGAAACGATTTAACTGGACTATTTTGCCATTATATACAGAGTGCTTTCTTATCAGCTTATTCGAGCTAACCTAGAAAACCGCCTTTGGGGATGTGTTCAGGGAGCCATATAGAATCATTATTAGTTAAAATTTCCCAAGAGGAAGAAAGTTGATTAAAATTTTTCACACAGTGTTTTCGGTGACAATAAAGGAAGAAATAAAAAAAAATGATTACAGGCGACAATGCTTGAAAAATAAATTAAATAGAATAAAAAAATGAGAAATTTTAAGAAAAATTGACTAAAATTGTCATTATGTTTTTAAAGCGTACCTAGTTTTTAAAAAACAAACACTAAATTCTACTAAAAATCATGAAACTAATATCGAAATTGTCCAAAAAATTTTTGAATCAGTGTAACTTCCAAATATGGGCGAAGTTATTAACTTTTAAGCTTTGAAAAATTTTGAAGCGTTATAGCGCAAAAGTTTACTTTTTGCATCAGCAACTTAAATATATACATATTTTTCAATTTCTCTTTATGGGAATCGGCTTAAAATGTTGGACCTTTGCCATAACTTACTCTATCTAAAAACACTCATAATTCAATTTCGGTCAACTGGTCCGTTTTCATATCCAGGCATGTATGTATGTGATTAACCACAGCATATATGCAGTAAAAGTGAAGGGAATGTTGTAAAATGTATGTCAGTGGTTTGTTTGACGTTATAGTTTTCCAAAATATCAGAATTTTTTCCAATAATGCCCCACGAGCTCTATTATAAACGTGTATGAGCAAAATAGTTAACTACAAATTAAATTAATAATTTAACATTATTATATATAATTTGTTTCAATTAGTGTATAGTTTTCAGTATTTTCAGTTGTAAGATATTTGAAACATTAATTGCTCTAAAGCAAATATATACATAATATTTCCAAAATTGGAATGATACTTTCATACTATACAAAATACATGCTCCGATATGATTATTTATTAGTTAAAGACAGTACATAATATCTTACGTTCTCTCGAATCTCAGCAGTGAAACCCAACTAATAAATCACCGTAAATACAATTTTTAAACAAATTTAAGTTTAGCTTATTTTGATTTTCGGAATAAATGTTATTGTTTCAATTCTGAAATATTCAATATTATCTTCAGTAAAAACATTGACAACACACAGTTGATTTTTGCATTTACTTATGCAATGAATATTTCCATTGGATGCAACAAATTTATATAATGTAAAATTTCTTATTTTAACGCAATATCTTGAAATGTGACATTGTTTGGTAAAATTAATAGTTTAGATGCATGAGCAAATTATGTTTGGTCGAGATCGGTCATTTTATGTTACAGAAAACTTATGTTTATTAATATAAAAATTATTTAAAAAGTACCAACACGTAAACTTCTTTTGCTGCTATAGCAACCAACTTAGTTGTTTTTTCCTCAAATGGAATGGTATATTTTTTACTCTGATTTTTATAATTTTAATTAAAGAAAATGATGGAGAAAACGTCAGCTGAAAGAGTATAGGCGTTTTCAATATAGTATTTGCGCAGAACACGAGCCTGGTTTTTGTTTTCATGTTTCAGGTCTTTATGGACCTATCAGCAAGTTTTAGGTTTACTTTGAGACCCTTTTGAAGTTTGTTCCAGCGTAAATTCGCCAATATTACGCTTTTTGCATTCACCTTTTTCTATTTTTTCTTAGATCTTAAGTATATCAAAAGCCCCCACTGTATTTTCATTTACAAAATCCACGTTCCCCATACTTTTAAACTGTTTTTCTAGGAAGTTAGCATTAGAATATTCAAAAATACAAGAGCACAGAAGAAGTTACCAATGCTATGACACAAGTCCCTATAAAATCAAGGCCGCTATAACACTGCAGAGTAACAAACAACATGAGATAACTGCTAAAATTACAACTTTATACAGGACCCGACAGTGAAAATGACGGTTTTTTAACTGGAATAACTCAACAACGTTCAAGATACTTTATTATAAATTTTTTGTATGTAAAAAGAAGTGGATAAAAAGACCGAAACGCATTATGAAGTAAAAATAAAAAACGCTCAAGCCTGTTAGCAAAGTTAAGCTACGGACACATTATTCCCACGTGACGTGTTAACTTGTGCTAACATGCCAGGTCATATTCACGAGTGCGTGTTAACACGCGTTAATACATCAGGTGTGAATACAGACTTCAGCAGTGTAGAGAAAATGGACGTCATTATTTGAGTGATGTTATTTTTGCTTCATAATGCCTTTTCCAGTCATATTAACATCTTAAACTTCCACTCTTTCTTTATTAAATAACAGAAAAATAATAAAATATCTTGAACATTCGTTGAATTATTCCATTTTCAAAACTCGTCAAGTTTCACTGCCGGACCAGCATATAAATTTTTTAAAATAACAAACCATGTTTTACAATTCTTCGGTATTGCTTGCTACTAGGTTCGCTACTTTTGAATATTTGGCAACATTTGCTACTTCACGTCTTTATTGCATGAAATTCGGCAACATTACACGATAACGAAATCATTGAATTGACCAAATCGGTTATTACCAATGCAATTCCCGTATAACAATCAGTCACAAGAACCAATTCCTCAACGATTTCGGTAGAAAATTGCAAAGTGGCGTCCACGGAGACGTTGAAAAATGGTGCCATTTCGATAACGGATGGACGTCAAAAGCATATTTAACCTTTCCGCTGTTTATGAGCCAATTATTCGCGGCATCCATAAATCAAATAGCTGCTCGCGCGCTGTTTTCTCCTTTATCGCAATAGACGAGCATAGCGCTTGATGTGTAGAATATAATTTGTCTAGGAGTGAGCCCACACGTGACCACGGGATACTTACTATAACCGCCGAGATATTTTACACTTTTTTTACAGCCGTCATTCATCAATTTTATCCACCTACGGAGTCGCGCTGCAACCACGCTCTCGCCATATGCGATTATGTGAGACCGGATCGGTCGCATACTTGGTTATGCTGTACGTAGCTCGGGCTAACATAATTCGCGTTTGTATTTTGCCTCAGTGGGCTGGTTGATCTCGCAAATCCGACGGTTTTATGAATGAGTTTCATCGCATGAATGAATTGAATGCTGCAGTAGTAGGCCGGGTAATATAATGGACAGTAGTTAAGGTCGATTCACATTCGTTGAATTAGGTGTGCGTCTGACTGTTGAGTAAAATCACGTGTACTGACTTTTTTTAATTTTTTGAAATATCTATGAATACTTTTTGATTGAAAGTTGTAGGTAATGTTTCTTAGTTAAACTTGGAGAAAATAATTATCAATCAATATTGATGTCCATCAAATTATTGGTTAAAAATCTAAAAATGTTAAAATTTTAAAAAATGTGTAGTAGTACAAAAGTTGTTAGCGATATCATTTTTTAAAACAATTGCGTCCTAGGTTATCTTTAAAGATGGTGGAGAAAATATGGCAAACGTTGAGTTTCCTTCTGGACGGCATGTTTGATTTTGAATTTTTTGAAGGAATTTTCTTGAGTGTTTTACATATTGTATTACACTTATTTGGCTGTAGATTTTTTGCAAATTTTTATGTTTTTGTTTTCGCAGTGATTTGGAGCTAAATCAACATCGGTTTTTAGTGAACTAAAACTATGGCAGTTTGCTTTCACTTGTCTGATGGTCAGGTCTTTTTACTGTTCCTTGTCACGTAGAAATTACATCTTCAAATGAAAAATATCGATCATTAAAATAACTGCATTAAAATAACACGAGTTAGCCAGGATTTAACAGATGTTTTGATACTATTGACAGTAGGTATTGTCACAACATCAGCGTTTGACACTAGCTACTGTCATTAGAATGAAAATATCGGCCATATCCAGGCTAACTAGTTTTATATTAACGCAGACACAATTGATCTCGACAGCTAATAATTTTAATAATAATTTTACCAAAAAATATCATAGACATAAATTATTCAGAATTTTTTTAACTTTAATTTATTATTTAACTATTTTGACGAAATTACAAAAATGTCGGTACATTTGCCAAATCGTTAGAAAATGCTAAGAGTAAATGTCCAGTTCCATTGGACCCTTTTGAACAAAAAAGTGTTCAGCTCTATGTTCGGTGATGTTTCTCCGGAATCGTCGCCACAAATAACGCGCACACACATACACACACAGACATTTGTTAGTACCGTGGTCAAAAATGTTCACGGGACCCAAAAAGACATTTCCGCTAAATTGTCATACAAAGTATGATAAAATACAAAAAGTTGATTCCACCACCGATTCAATCTTTGCAAAAACAAACAAAAGAACAAGAAGAAGTAGCATTCGTCTAATATTTTTTACAGCTAAAGTTACAAGTTACAGCTAAACAACAAGTGTGATACATCATAATTGAAACTGACGAAAAGACCACCTAAAATGATAAAATCAAACATGCCGCCATACCAAGACCAATGGTTTCTCCACGATCTTTAAAGATAATTCAAGTAGATACACAATTAGACCTCTCGTGCCGTTGCAAAGTTTCAGTTACAAATGTCCAAATTCGCTGTTTTTTCAGTTAAAACAATAATAAATATTTGTTTAAAATTTCACCCTGTAAGAAAAAAATCACCCTATATACGATACCTCAGAATCTCTACTGTCCTTTTTGACTAACAAGACAAATGTCATAACCTATTGATTTTAATACACCTTTCATTTCCCATTAAATTGACCCGTTATTCAGAAATGTTGCATATCCAAACATAAAGCATAATAACTAGATTAAAATTTTCTGTTATTGCGAATATATAGTAGTTTCAATCTTCACACTACAAACAATTTGTTTTTTAAAGAAATATTTGAATTGATTAAATGTTATTGGAAATACGAGGGTTTAAAAATGTGTACCTTTTTGTAAGCATTAGATAATAATGTTCGAAAAGAACACTTTCTTTTTACTTTATTTGGGTGTTTCAGGCCAGAATAATGATTTTTTAATGGATATGGCAGGGTTCAACTGTTTTTTTACAAAGGTGGTATACTAATGCCAAAATCGCTACTCTCTGCTGTTAGTGTAATAATTAGGGATTATTGATATCTGTAATTCCGACACTCGTGTCGGAATTTGGACAAAATGCGTACAATTAATTGTAATATAGCCAACGATGTAAAATATGTTATTTTCTTGTGTAAAGACAGCAATAGAGCCATATGTATTACTTCTAACCATGTACACAATTCCGACACACATGTCTGATTTGAGGACATGCAATATTTACATGTACCTAATTCCGACACCCCTAAATTTGTGAATAATAGTGGTTAAATACACCGTATTATTATGAAAATATAAAGCAATTTTAGTCAGCCTAAATAGATATTATTAGAATTTTCTTAATTACTGTTATCCTGTAGCGTTGTAAAAAGAATTCGAAATGCAGTTAAGTTACCTTAAGGCGGGTTTTCCTAGGAGCAGGTTTTTTACGCAGCGTACAACGCATTTCAAGTTGACAGCTTAATACGCCGCGCATTTGTGTTTTCCAAACGTGGCACATCAGCTATTCAGGTGGTCTACTTATAGTTTGGTCAAGGGATCTTTGCGTGTTGTCAAAAGTGACAGTAGTCTGAGAAGACGTACGTTACGTTGTACGCCGCGTAAAAAACCTGCTCCTAGGAAAACCTGCCTTTATAGAGAGAATAATGAATAAACTACATACACAGTACCTTAATTTGCTCTGTACACTGAGTGTGTGATATTTTAATATAAAGAGTGATATGGTGGCTCATTTATATCCTATTTAACATACATTAACATCAAAACAGCAAACAACCTGTATACAGTGCAATATTAGACTGCTTACACACGTAGACGCTGTATGCGAAATTCTGCATCCGTGATACGGAATTCGGATGAGATGCGACGAAAATAATGCTGGATACTGTATGCGAGGCGGCCATATTTGATGACAGCTGTCTTGTGTCATTTGCGACTACAGTGCCGTGCGCGATAAATATAGATGTGGGGTAATGCAAAATGTTTTGAAGGCTTGCAAAGAAGAAAAATAAAACAAAAGGAGAACCATGTGGGTTCATTCAATAGTAAAAGTACGATGAATGAATGTCAATGAAGTCATTTGATCAGCTGTATTGAGAGTAATTTGCGTAAAGGCTGGTTTTCCTAGGAGCAGGTTTTTTACGCAGCGTACAACGTAACGTACGTCTTCTCAGACGACTGTCACTTTTGACAACACGCAAAGGTCCCTTGGCCAAACTATAAGTAGACCACCTGAATAGCTGATGCGCCAGGTTTGGAAAACCCAAACGCGCGGCGTGGTAAGCTGTCGACATGAAATGCGCTGTACGCTGCGTAAAAAACCTGCTCCTAGGAAAATCCGCCTTAAGGAGGACACCGTAAGCCACTACCACATTATTCACACGTGACGTGTTAACTCGTGTTTACACGTCAGAGCATAATCACGTGACGTGATAACTCGTATCGTTACGTCACGTCACAAGAAAATTACCGCCACCTTCTTCACACCTGACGTGTTAACACGTCACGGTACAACAAAATTACGGCTACCATATTCACACATGACGTCTTAACTCGTGTCAACACGAGATAGCTCGTCAGGTTATCATGATCTGACGTGTAAACACGTCACGTGTCAGTGAGATCAGACGTGACAACACGAGTTAACTCGTCACGAGTGAATAATGTGTCTGAAGCCTTGTGCAAAAAAGAATACCACCGAAAAAACTACAGTCGATGACGTTGAGGTCGAACATAAACTGCTCCATTATAAGATCCTCGCATGGGGACACTTTTTACCAAACTGAAATGCACCCACTGCCTACCCTTACCCCATCTCCACACGCCTATGCTATGATTGACACCTTCGCGCGGCAGTATGCGCGTCTGAACGGCTCCATATACTGCAATGTAAAATCGGTATCTCGTCACGGATTCCGCAGCAGGCGGGTGAAAAGTTGAAATTCGTAAATTCAGTATCGCGACGCTGTATCCGTCGCGCGTCGCCGTGTGAAAGGCTCCATTTGAACACATGTATTAGCTGAATCTCAGACGCGCGCGTCTCGCATACAGCGTCTACGTGTGTAAGCAGTCTTAAGGTACTAGAATGTGTACTACGTAAAACAAAAGTTTCTGTCTCTAATGATAAAGCAAATTTCATCAACTGCGGATTTAATGACTGATGTATAGTCTTATAGTTTTTATACAAAAGATGACTAAAAATTAAATTAAATTTATGTTTTTTTTGTGTTTGGTGTAAGTATTTACTAATTAAGTATTCCCTTGGCTTCAAAACACGCTACGTTACCCCAAAAACTAAAAAGGAAATAAATGTACTGAATTATTAGTCAAATTGAAGTCGTGTAGTAGTTTTTGGTGTGTTTTTTCAGTCCACCTTGCTCAAGTTTTTTCTTTTTTTTTTAATATTCTTAAGGCACAAGGAATCAACAATTGAACCAACAGTTCCTTCTCCAGCAACACTATATACTTATACAATTTCAATGTGAATTTTTATCTACACGCCAACACAATCATAAACATAAGATCATAAGTTCTCATATCTAACAGAGTACAATATGTATAATATTAAAAAAAAAAAGGAAAATTCACCCTTGCCTCGGGGAGAAAACCAACCCGTCCGTATACTCGGTATAGATTGGCAGTCTCCACGCAGCGACATGGCAGCTGCATTTATGGCACTCGGTGATATCAACAAACAGTAAGTGTGTCTTCGGGCGCTAGCAAGAATGGCGGGGTTATTTTTAGAAAGAATGCCGGGATTTAACGACGACTTTAAAACGGCTTTATTCGCCGTGTGTACCGATTGCAGTTATGGTCCTCCCCTTGTCTGGCCGCCACTAGCGGACAAACACATAAAATAACTTTTACAGCGACATCGGCGTTGTCGTCGTCGCATAGCTGGAGATAGACCAGCAGCGGAGGAAATTATTGGGGCGCATCCCCGTTTAATTGGGAGACGAGCGTCCGTATTTTTATAGCTAACGATCCTATATTTAGGAGCTGAATTATTTGGCTGTATTCTTTTTTGAAAGGGATGTTTTAGAATAGGTCAAGGATGATTATTGTGTCATACAATAGCTGGACAATACTTGTGAATGAAACGTTGATAATTACTTGAAAATAATTAAAAACTTTCAACTATATAGTTGTTTAGATACACAGTTCAGAAGTCGCCCGATACTTTAGAACGTCCCTGGTGAGAATTAAAAACACTTAACCTAAAATTAGCTCATTAATTCTGTAATTTCGTCAAAATAGATAAATAATAAATTAAAGTAGAAGAAATTTTGTATAATTTATATCTATAACATTTTTGGTAAAATTAATAGTTTAACTGCAAGAGCAAATTCTATTTGATCGAAATCGTGTCTGCATTAATAGTAGGTAGCCAGAATATTTTGAAACTTTTGACAGTATTCAGAACGTCAGAGGTTGCGAAACGTCAATTCAACACGCAAATGCATGGAGAATGCGATGAGGAGGAGAAACACGCGCGCACGTATGCTATGTGAAACAATGTTGAAACAGCTTGGTGTTTCCATGGTGTTTACAAAGTCAATGTGTATTTCGAGTGCGGATAGCAATGTCGTTATGCATTTTTCAAGGATTTTGCAAATGAGCCGCCATTTCTGTAATTTCGTCAAAACAGTTAAATAATAAATTAAAGTAGAGGAAATTTTGTATAATTTATGTCGATGACATTTTTTGAAAAACTAATAGTTTAGCTGTAGGATCAAATTCTATTTGTTCGAGATCGTGTCTGCATTAATATACGATTGCCAGATATTTTTATTCTAATGACAGTAGGTAGTGTCAAAGGCTGATTTTTTGACAATACCTACTGTCAATAACGGTCAAATCCTGGCGTTTTATGCGTTTTATTTTAATGCAAACACGATCGATTTCGATCAAATAGAATCTCATGCAGCTAAACTATTAATTTCATATGTTGTATGATAAAGTCATGTGCCTGGCCATATCAGATTTTTTGTTTAATACAACGCAAACATCATAGTAATAAGTTGTAGATATTGAATATAATTTAGTTTTGGATACTCCGAAAAAAATCAGTATGTCTTTGCAAATGTTTATTTAAAAATACTTGGTATAACTGGTTCCGTTAAATCAATATCGATCATCAGATTATGATGTCTATTGAGATAATATAATTCTTAATGACGTGAGTAACATGAACAGTCAGTAAACAACGTGCACATAAGGACTAAATTAAATGACACTTATTGTGTTATTTATTGTATTATTTTCACTTTCTGAAAAAAAATTCTTTGGTTGTTTCTTATTTTGTCAAAATTGACAGGGAAAATAGTTAGTGATTTTCTTGTCAAAATTATAAAATAAATAAATTGCTACGGGTTGCACAGAAGCGTTTTATTTTTATTCCGGTATAAATTAACACAAAACTGAAGAATCATGTATTGTAAATATTATCAATGTCTGATTTCGCATTTCAATTCTACGGAAAAACATCATACCGGAATACGCTGTAATCGCCTTTTATAGTACATAGTACATCCCATCTAAACTAAAAAGTTTATTGATAATTTCTAATGTTAATAATTATATCAAAGAATATAAAGCAAATACCGTTTTTTTTTGTTTATTTATTATGGGGGATACAGTTATTGTAGTAATTTTACTTTATAGTTTATAATTATATAACAATAAGTTAGCATGCTTTCATGGCCAGAAAATTTTAGAAAATAAATTACTTCCGGGTTATGCCGTGTGCCAAAATACGTAAATGCTGACGTTTCACGCACCATGTTGCTCGCTTCTTCAGAACTAACTGAATACTGCATATAATAAGTATTCAGTAAGTATTAGCTGTAAAGAAGGGAGCAACATGGTTCGCGAAACGTCAGCATTTACAAAAATTGACACACGGCATCAGCCGGAAGCAATTTATTTTCTATACATAATAATGTATCTTGATACGCTGTGGCAATCCCAAAATACTTTTGTTTTTAAATTATAATAATAAATGGATAAACACTGTAATTTTTTTCTTACTGTATAAAGAAAAGTGGAACAACCCACAACATCGTTTTTAGGCCTAGCCCTAATCATCTAACCTCCCTAACCTCCATATTTTTTTGCAAACGTATGCATGTTTAGTTTTTCAAATTTTGTGAATTAGTTATCTGTTTTAACAGCATTTCTGAATGCTAACAGAAATAAAAAAAACAAGACAATTATAAATCTGTGGATTGGATTGGATTCTGTGAATGGAAAGGCGTTTTCAATAGATTCCTTTGCGCTGAATACGAATCCGGACTACAAAGCTTTCTAGCAAGGTATCGATTTCAGTTAGTAAGTGAAAAATTGTCATTATGACAAAACAAAATGTAGAGAATTGGTGTGGCTTTGTAACAGAATATTTCAAACCTTGCCCAAGTCCCTCACTTATTCTATAGGAGGGTGTCTTGAAAATGGACCTTTTTGGTTTCATCCGTATAATCACGTGTAAAATTTTCTGATTCAAAGCGATCATTTTGATGAATTACTTTACTATATTCCGAAAAATAATGAAAATTGGTTAAAGATTACAAAAGTTATTGAACATCAGCGTTTAGCAAAATGACATTATGTAAGCAGGACATTTAAACGAATTGCATCTAAAATCTGCATGGGTGGAAAATAGCTGCATCCTAGCTTCGCTACGATCGTTTAAACGCTCAGCTTATGAGACGAGGACGCTTTTAAACTCTTGACGGCCGGCACAGAAGTGGGTAGCGACTCGATATGAGGAAGAACAAATTAACGGTAAATTGTTTTATCCGCTTCCTGAAGACGACGGGACTCTACGTCCATTAAATAGGAGAAAACACAATTACCCGGCTGTCTGAGCATTACGACAGAGCCGTATACCAGTAATTATCCGCCCACCAGTCGACTTCTACTCCACAGCCGTATCATCACCCATTCTACCCTCGATTTCTCATCGTCCTGTTTATCTTGCATCTTTAAACCGTCGCACAGTAGTCGATTTTGAACTTTTTACATAATTTTTGTTTGTAATACTTAACCTTGAAATGTATGGTTTTTTTACTATTTAAAATTTTTTTGTCCACATTATTGTCCTAATTAACCCAAGCGTACATCTTTCAGAGCACCATGTTGTGATGGTTCATTCATGGGGGTCGCAAACAAATTTTGTACCACAACATCTTTGTATCACAACTTTCCCCATTACAAATGACAACTAAACCAAATTCTGTACTAAACGTATACTGTTGTAGATCTACAAGAAACAAATTTCGTACCACATCTTTATATCACAACTTTACCTTTTATCATATGTTACATACATAAAACAAATTCTGTACTAAACGCATAATGTTGTAGAACTACAAAAAACACATTTTCTAACGCAAAATCTTTATATTACAACATTACCTTTTATCAAATGTCATAAACTATTCTACTAACTTTAAATCAACCGCTACAATTTTTGTCACTATTATATTTTACAAATAATAACAATTATAACAATTCTCTTTTACAGTTTGTAAGAGAGGGTACGATGACGCAACACGCTGACTTTGACAACTGAAGGCAAATAACCCTAGATATAAAATTATATAGATTCCTCAACAATTTGACAAAAGTGTGTTGTAGGAATGCACGAGTAGGTGGCAAACACTTCTCTAGTTCGTAGAGCCATGTTTATAAGGGAAAAATAAATATGTGGCAAATCTGCAACAATACGCATTTAAGGATTGACATAGTCCGTAGATAACCCGAAAAATAGTGAATAAATGTCAGGCTTATAGAGCATGTTAACGGGGCTGCAACATATATGGAGGAAGATTCTGACATCTTGTGAGTATGATAATATTTCATCTGCAAATACAGGAAAAATAGAAAAACAAATCTAGCACAGGGGTTTGAGGGTGGTTTACATACAAATTTAGTTGTTTCGGTGGAAAGAAATCTTACTGGTTTACGAAATAAACCATAAGATTGGATTATGGAAAATATATTTTTTTGGCTTTTGACTGTCCAAAACTGACTTACAATAGGGCTTACAATCGCCATCATCAGATGCGCTAAATCATTGAGTATTGATATAATATCACTTGCCTTCTCTACTAACTAAATACAAAACTATCACTTATAAATTTTCGCCATGATTACAGCTTAGGCAGATTCCATAAGGTTCCTTTCGTAAACCGTATGATTTATAAAAAAAAAATTCAACAAAATTTTGTTTCTTATTAATATATCTATCCAATGATACCACACACGACCTAGGCCTGTACGTTATCTAAATTCTCCAGGGTGGCAAACTGATTGGTTTTAAGGGGGGAACCTCGTATAGATGGCAAAAGATTAGGAAAACTTAGGGATTTTTCTCTGAAAAAATTATGCAATATTTTTATTTCAAATTTATACTGCACATTCTTGAGTATTTTGAGCATACCAATAATTTTTTTTACATAATTTTAAAGTATAAAAATGTGTAAGGAAATGGCGAGCTTGAGAAAAAAAAAATTAAAAAGTTTGTTTATTATTATTGCAAAAAATAGTTAAATAATTTGTTGTTTCAAAATCCAATACGACTAGCTGATTAAATTATCTTTCGAATGGTATTTTTTTTTATTCATATACGTTGAAAACTGGCAGAATAATTTCACGCGCCAACTCGGAAATGTAAAAATAACTGTTTCCGATATATTTTCGATATTTTTGCTATTCAGCCATGCCTTGAGGTCATAAAAGAGGTCATCTCCGTGTCAAATCTCCCCAAAATCAAGGTCAAATCAGGGTGCCTTTATATTCGAGCACGTTCCGAGCGCCCAGCGCGCCGAAGGACCTTAGCGAAAATACCTATATCTAAGCAACCGCTTAGAATTTCAATTTGAAATTTTAACAGTACATTCTTGAAACGATATACTTTCGATTTATACAATTAAAAAAAAATCGATATTTCGACCCATCATATTTATGTTACTTTGGATTAAATTGGACCATAGCGCTAAAATAATTTTGAACCAGATTCGCATTATCTACCACTGTGCGTCGTCCGTTTAATGTACTTTTGATGTACCTCTGTTACGTCGATTATCGCTTACGTAATTGGAAAAGTTTTAATTTCATGCATAGCCACCCCGGGTTTCGGGAGGGGGGGGGTGGTTAGTGTATCATCGTCTGATGGGGGTGTGGGTTATTTTGGGTGCGGTGTAAATTATTTTGGCCCCGAATTGCTTATACAACAGTTTCGACTGTCTCCGTCAAGCCTCTCCGGATATTATATTCATGGTGACAATGCGGCCTGTCGGGTTAATTTGCATTCCGGCCGCCAGTCGTCGCATCGGTAGCGGCGGCGGGCGGCTTTTGTCACAAAGGCCTGTACGCAGTCCGCGAATCACCAGACCGCAATTTAGCCCACATATACACTATACAGCACCCCCAAATGGTTGATTCGCACTAATGACGGTCTTACGAGGAAAAATGGAGTCAAAACAAACAGAATTAAACTAAAAACTTCAGGCGAAATTTAATCATTTTAGTCGAGTGCATATTTGGTGAATTATGTTCATAGAAATTGTGCAGGAACTGAGAGAAACTACACAGCGGAGATTATGGAGACAGCTCGGTGTTTTATGGTGACGGTTCGGTGTCAAACTTCACTCGCTCATAATGGCAATAATTCACTCGCATGACTATCCAAATGGCGATAATGTTTGCTCAAATAGGAAACGTATTTCAATCAGTTACAACAATGTTCATAACGTTTGCAAGCATTGTTGTTTAAATATCTAACATACCTCAAATTATAGGTTATATAAAAGACTTAGAAGCCCTAGATGCTCGGAATTTTGACCCATACACAGAGGAAAATTTTGTTTAATTCAAATAAATATGCATTGACTCAAAGAAATTTGTTGTTTCAATAGAGGCAAAGAAATATTTATTTGGGTATAAAAACGCATTTATTTGAAATATTTGTTTGGTAGAAAGAACGTTGATTTGTGCCAAACAATTTATGTTTCCAGTTAAAGTTTGCAATTTGTGTATTATAAGAAATGAGATTTGTTTACTTCAAATAATTATGATTCTGTTGAGTGAAAGAATTACATTTTTTTAAATTAACAAAATTGTTGGTCGAGTTAAAATGCTTAAAATTATTAATTTGTTGAAGGAATTAATAGACAAGAAATTTTCGGAAGACTCGCCATGTGTCACCTCCTTTTTGGGATGTCGCACATCCTCGATCAGTGCTTGGTCTTCCTAGCCCTACATATAGTCAAGGTTAAGTTAGTAAAGTGTACTCTGATTTGGAATCGCAACTTGAACCTGCAGGCACTGTACTCTATAAGTTCTATACTGTCGATCACGCGGATTTATACTCTCGATATGTACGAAGTGCGAGGAGAGAGTTTACAGCGCCATCTAACAAAACAGTTGGATGAAATTAAAAATATATTTATTTGAATCAAAATATTATTTCTTTGGTGGAAGTAAACCTATTTTAAAGCCAAAACAAAAATATTACATTAAAGGAAATAAATCTCTTCTTGGGTACAAATATATTTATTTTAATCAAAATATGATTTCTTTGGCGGAAGTAAACCTATTTTTAAGCCAAAGACAAAATATTACTTTATGCGAAATAAATCTCTCCTTATATACAAATTTATATGTTAGAATCAAAATTATATTTCATTGTTGTAAAGAAGTTTTTTTTAAAATCAAAGCTAAAATATTACTTTAAAGGAAAGTAATTTTTGTTTGTATCCATATATATTTATTCCACTTTAATAAATATTTCAAATAAATTAATCTCTGCAAGCAAATAAACTAGAGTATTCAATGAAGTAAATATTGTTGGCGTCAAAGAAATATGTTTTGACTCAAAAGAATAAATTCAAACAAATACATATCTTTAAAACAAGAAATCTTTTCTATCTGTGTAGACAACAACCCCAAAATGGCGATAGTGTTTGTTCGAATAGCAATCGTATTTTAACCAGTCGCTGCAGAGAGTTTATGACTTGTAAGGACTTAACAACCGATGCGATATTATCAGACACGATTAAGAAAAGACATAACACGTTTTTCAAAAAAATAGCTTGCGATAGACATATACAAAGTATGCAAACATGACAAATTGGCGGACACTTCGATATTTAATTATCTTCAACGTTTTTGATCACGTCATCGACATTTGTTTTTTAAGGCAACCCAATTTTTTTCTCACTTATCTTGATAGATCTGTTAATTGCCTTAATACTTAAGTTTATAGCAAACAAAAAATCTTATGTGGCCAGGCACATGACTTTATCATACTACATATAAAATTAATAGTTTAGCTGCATGAGATTCCATTAGTCATTAACACGAACATATTAATTAAAGAAAATACGCCTCATGAATTAACATAATTTCAAATGCCAACAAACGGTGCCTTGCGTCGTGGGCGCTTATCCGGAATTGTATTTACAAATTTCCGCCAGTGAGTGAACAGCTTGGCGGATAAATTTTTAAAAACAAACGACTATAAAAAAATGCCTTACAATAATATTTAAAAAGACGTAAAACATTCTGATTATTATTGAAATTAAAGTAATTAAGGTATTAGTGATAATTTTTGTTTGTCATTTGAAAAGGTGTTTGATTACTTTCCTTTCGGTGAATACGAATGCGGGTTTGAAGATTGTCAGATTGCGTTTTTTTTTGTTTCTTCTATGGTAGCGCCCGCACAATACATAAAGAATCGCTGTAAATGCTTCAGAATAAACTTTCATAAGTTCAGATAAGTACCAAGTTTGAAAGTGAAGTTTGTAAAATATTTTTGGTGTTTCTGAAATCACGTTTTCTGAAATACCTCTCATTTTTGTAAATCTTACGCGCTAGGATTTTTTTGTCCGGGTTCGTCTTCAGGGCACATAATTCGATCCAAAAAGCATTTTCATATTCCATTTACACACTTTGCAATCCATGTTAAATTTTGTTTTTCACGAAAGTTTTTTTTATGTAACGCCAGAAAATGTATCCTGTATCATTAAGACATTTAATTAAACGCACTACAAAAATCAGAAAGAAAAATACGGACGTACCTACTACATAGTTAAGAAAAACTGTCGATGACTTACTTAACAGACCATTAGGAGTTTTAAAGCCTGTTTTCACTGGAACTTAAAAGTAGTGTTTTCATACATAAAAGCCGGCGCGTAAAAATTCCGAAGCACTCCGAAACGCCAACAGTGTTAAAATAAGTGCCCTGAGTGTGATGCGTGCCATAGCTGTGGGATGATGGTGTTTTTATTTAAGCCATAAGTCCCGCATGATGGCGTAATCATTTTCCGGGCCGTTTCCAGTCCACTTTTCGGGACGGGAACGCTATGCGGAATTCCCGTAACGGGCGAACCGTTAAGGCTCTTTTCCCGAGGGGTAGTGACTGCGACGGCAGCACGTTCAAAAGCGATTTTTACGTTATTAGTGCGGAATGATTGCGGAACGCGTGCGCCACCGGCTTTATAGCTCGGCGCAAAAAAAAAACTATTGGTTTGGGATGGGATTTTTCTTCTCGGTGTGCATTTCCCCAGTGATATGCTGGGAGCTTTGCAATTATCTATGTTAGCCGGATGGTATTCTACGATAAAAAGATTTTTAAATAGTCTAGACTGTAGAGAGCGGATTATATGCATTTTGCTTTTTCTTTTATTTTGTAAGCGGCTTAAGGATGTACAATGTAAAATAATAAATATTGTATATTAATATGTTGCATAGAACTAGTAAGTAAATTATCTTCAGCCGGGCCGAAGTTAAAATACCCCACAGCAAAATATTTAAAAAAATATATAAGAAATGGAGTGAACCGACTTTGCCGATTCGTCAACTTTCAATGATATAAAACCGTATTATTTAATTTAAATGGCTCACATTCGATTGATATGTTAAATATCAATTCAATTATTTTCGATGACGTCATCGACACTTTTGTTTTTAATGGCAGCCCCATATTTTCTATCCTGATATTGGTGGATCTGTTAATTGTTTTAAAGGAAATTTACAAGATTTATTATTTTACATAATAAAATTTTCGAGAAAAAGATGTTTAGACGTTTTGATGTTTATGGACTGCGAATAGGCGTTTTCGATTGATTTATTTGCGCTGAGTATAAATAAGTGCTTATTTTGAGGTTTCTAGGACAACAGGTCAGGTGCAGGGCTGCCAATCCTGCACAATATACTGATCCCGGGATTTCGGGATTAAAGATTTTATAATCCCGGGATTCCGGGAGAATTGTCGCATCAAAACGCCTGGGATGACAAATCCAGTCAGTAAGAAATGCCTAAAATATATTTTATTGGATAATATCTTTTAACCCGAAACTTGATCAACGTTTGCAAATTTTACAAGTACAAAACCACAATTGACGGTTAAAAGGTAAAAAAGTTGTCAAAGTGTGCGTATTGACATCAATAATAAACAAAATATATAGTCTATTAGATAATAACTTGCTCTTACATCTTAAATTTGTTCAAAAATTTTGCATTTTTGTAAAATGTTTCAAGAATAATCACGGCAAAAGAAATTGTTTGATCGAGCCAAATTTCAATGAAACATTTTGACGTATGTTTGTTTTCTTCTTTAAATTGGATAACGTTAGAATTCATATGTCATGGATGTTTATTTATGTGAAGACGTTATTTATTGTTCAAAATTGATGGAACTTGATGCAACTTCTTAGAATATTAAATATTCAATTTCTTGTCATGAAAAAAATTAATATTAGATTTTTTTAGTTTAGATACTATATAGTTCATGTTTGTCTCCATATCGAATTATATCTAGTACTTGCAAAATCTGTTCTTCCTATTATACCAACATGTTGGTGTAAAACTGTAAACGAACATTTTATGCTTGCTACTTAATTTAATCAGAAAGAGTGCTGTTATAGACTGATATTCTCACTTAAAAAATAGCAGCTCAATTGATTTATTGTAGGTCAGTGCCCACATTTCGATAATTAATAAAAAATAAGAAAATAATTTAAAGTTAACTTTTTTAGGATCCCGGGATTTAGATTTATAATCTCGGGGATCCAGGGATCCCGTAATCCCGGGACTGGAAGCCCTAGTCAGGTGGTATAAATAAGTAAAAATTACCAAAATCGCGTATTTTACATTTTTCCCCACGTTTTTTTCGAAAACCGTGCGTGACATAAAATTAGATTATTTTATTAGATTAGTTTTCAGATCAATTAATTAAAACCCAAAAGGCATATCATATTGAATTCACAAAATCCACTTTCCCTAAACTTATCAATAGATTTCAATTTTCAATTGTCCCTTTCTTATAAATTTTCTTATGTAAGGCCATATTATAATATTTCCGATGCCATTGCCACATTAAATGATCTACCAAATTAAGTAAGAAAAAAATGGCGCTGCCATTTACAAAGGTCGATAACTCAGTAACAATTGACGATCGGGAATTCAATTTTCACACAAAAGGGGTACTTTAACATGCAGTACAATAGTTTAGATTATTAAATGCGCTTATAATATTTACAAATGCCGATTTATTGAAACCATTAGAAATATATTTTTTCAATGAACAAGTATTTTATTAAGATGCTCATATTATTTTTATAGAGTTGTATTCTACATTTATTTATTTAAGTGTACACATGTACATATTATGAAAGCAACATTCAAATATATAAATGCACATTTATTTATCCTGATAAACATTTATATAAATTTATAGCACATTTATTCCTTTCAATGCACAAGTAATTTTTTGCATAGCTCAAATATTTTTTGTATTGGACAAATATTTTGGTATTGAACAAATATTTTATCGAAAACTTACAAAAAATGCACGTTTTACTTTATAGATTGGGCATATAATTTGTACTGATTTGTATTTCTATTACAGGTTTCCTTACCATTACAACATATGAAAAGAAGAGGTGCAGCCAGCATTGCCTTTTGCGGTGGACAGACAAGTTTATCGTTTATTTCGTTTATTTCGTTTATTTCTGATTACTACGTTATTAATTAGATTATATATATTTATATGAATGTATGATGTAAGAGATGTTATGTTACTGAACATAATAAAGGATTGATATCTAAGTTACATGTGTTATGTATATAATCAACCCTATGATGTAAATTAATAAGTTTTATGTGTTATAGTCACTGTCAGTAAGAAACTGTTATTTCTTATTGACTAGTGACCATAACACAGAAAACTTATTAAACGACATAGGTAATACTTTTGATTTTTTGAGTGAATGTACTCTGTAAAAATTCAACAGCAAATGGTCGCGATAAACCAACGTATTTATTTTAACTTTTTCCTTCTTGATATTTTGAGCTGTTTTAAAACATCGTCCATCTTTTCAGATTCAAACTGAAAATGTTTAAACGATAAACGATTCTGTCAGAAAGTAATATTATAAGTTAGTAATATGGCCGCCTGTATATCATGAACTTTTCAGTTTCAGTTTTCAGCAACGCAACGAAAAGCGAGGTCTTCTTGGTGTATGTAAACTCTAAACGCTACACTCAGGTCAGTAAACAGTGTAAACTCCGTTACAGGAACAACAAATAATACATTTGGCACACGACTTGCTTGTTTGTTGCATTTATAATTTGAGTAGCAGCAGTTTGCAGCAGTTCGCAGCAGTTTGTATTTGTACAGTGTAATGTAGGTGATTTACCGTATCGCAGGTGCGGGGATTTGTTATCACCTGTATAAACAGGGGTATCGCCTTGTGATAGAGTACTGTGCAACGCGATAGAACAATGTTATGGCTAAATGGTAGACGGAAATACAATATCGGTGGTTTGGAGGAACGATTTGCGCCGGCTGTAAAATGATACTACTGAGGAAGGTCCCACAACAGACTACCTATATTGTACCGTCTACGTAATATAAAAGAGAAGATATTGGGTTTTATTCTAAGAAATTTATAATACAAAGTACGCCAGAGACGTCTTTAAAATGTTTTATGCATTACTAGTTATTACAGCAAAGGTAAAAATATCATTGCTTTTCCTTTTTCTGGAATAACTTTTCTGTTAGTACTGCAAATAGATAGACGAGATTTTCTCGTCGAAAATGCTTTACAATTTACTACAATGCCTTAAAATAATTAATAGTCAACCATGTGAGATTCCGTTACATATTTACATATTTAAATAGAATATCGTGCTTGCTTTGCAACTGGATTTGTAACGCTTATGATAGAATAGAATTTTCACATTTTTTATTGCAAATTGTATGTATTAGTCCAAATAAACGAACTAATGTTTCACACGCTTACCTTAGTTTACTAAATTAACATTATTCTTCGGACCTTGTAACATCAATGACTTATTTATTATGAATTACAAATTAAAAACTCAAACAAAGTAATTGGTTAACAACAATAAAAAAAACTTTGGCTGGCTTTATGAAACACCATGACAAAAAGTGGGTTAAGTCGGGTGATTTGGCGGGCCACCTATTAGAATCTTTCGTGCTAATTTTATAAACGTCCAATAAAAGACACAACAATAACACATGATTGTCAACAATTTTCAATATTCAATTTAAATCACTAAAAATTCAATATGACGCCCGCATAGGAAACAAAAAAAGGTGAATGTCTGGCAAACAAAAACATTTTATAGTACTAACAATGGCTTCAGAGCATGATGAAAAATTGAAATAACGTCTATTTATTGCTTTATCTCGGTGTAAACATGAGCGCGGGAGAAATGAGAAAAGGTACCCGATTTTTCGAATTAACGCTCGTCTTTCCAATTTTTTTTTTTTTTTATTTCGACAGAAGCATTTTTGACCGGCATACAACTTATGTAGAAATTATTGAGGAGTACGACATCCTATTTTTTCAATTTATATTTTTCAGTAGTTTTAGAGTTATGGGCCTTCAAACACAGGAGTCAACTTCTAATTTCTAATTTCTAGTTCTAGTTCTAATTTCTATGGATCTATGCATAACGAGTTCAAAATTCAGTGGAACTGTCCTGTAAGTCACTTAAATCTTGCACTATTTTTTCAATGTTTGAACAATTTTGTGCATAATCTGCACAGTTCAGTCCATGTTTCTGACATCCGCCTCTACTACTTTCACAACTTGTTTCGCAATTACAAGAAATGGTTTACGCCAAATTTAAAAGTCAAAAATAGCTACTAAAAAAACTTCTTGCATTATTCTCAAAAGTCGAAGGGTATGTTTTATATAGTACACCTACAAAAGTTATAGATTTTTTTCATAATCAATAATTTTCAATAATCAGTTTTACAATTTTCTTAAAAATTTAAACAAATTATCAAGAATTATTATTTAGCTCGCCTTTTTCAGGAAACGTTTACATTAGATTATTCTATTTCAAAAATCTAATCTTCCTGGACTAAAAAATAGCAAAAATTAAACGAATCCATGATTCAAAACTGTTCAACTAACAGAGTTATGCATTAAATTGAATAGTCACTACATCATGCTGCCTTTATGGCAGCAGCAATAAGTACCATCACAAAAAGCACTCTCAAATTGCTGTTTACATTCAGAAATTTTCAATTCTAGCAACTTCTTCTGATCACCATCGAACATAATCCGTATTTTCTCCGTAGAGAAAATAACACAACGTCGTCGCGAGCGAGCGACAATATCCTTAAATTTCATTAAGCTAGAAACTCACGACAAAGAATGCGCATATAACTATGGCGCGCTGGTGCAACTAAGTTTGCATACGAATGCCGATTGATGTGAGCAATCTCATTCCGTAGCTAAGCGGGTCGCATTGTGACGCCCAAACTCCAGCACCGAAAATAGGGAAAAACAAGACAGACGACGGCAGAGAGCAAAACTTCAACTTTTCTACTTACGCAGATTCACCCTCGCGCTGTGTCGCTCGATGTTCGCGTAATAAATGTCATTCCGCTTGTGCACAAGCCCTATGGAGAAAGAAATGGCATACATGTAACGTAAAATAAAAATAAAAATATGGTGTGCGCACTCAGTGCAATGCCAATCTCGTGCTGATCGATCGACAGAAAACAAATGCGGGTGATACTGGTTTTGATGATAATGTTAGGTGTGGGAGTTAAGATTATAATTCGTATAAAAAGAAATACAGGGGAAGCTTAACTAGGAAAAAATATTGAATTTACAACAGCACAACTTAACAATCAGGAGAATAAATCCGTAAAAGCTTTTCCAACGTTACCAACTGTTATAGTGTCCTTGCACAGCACACTTGTCTACATGCTACATGCTATAGCTTAGAAGCTAGGATGTAGCTTCCATCATTACATACATACTTATAGCTTAAAAGTAATAAGAATCAGAACTTTAAATAAGTTTTATTCCAATAATAAAATACTAGTTTTACATCTTCTTAAAGTATAGGAATGCCAAAAAATCCGATCGCGACAGCCGATGCGATAGTTTGCGTTCTTAATTTGGACGGCCGGCTTCCAGCCCTCCTTATGGGAAGTTACGTGTATAGAAAAATGCTAATAACTCGAGTACCCCGAGAGATATCGCAATGAAACTAACACTGTTCAAACGAGCATTCTTCGGTCAATCAAAAAGTCCGATCCGAAATATGTAAATTAGTACCGGTAATTAATTAATAACTGATTAGGTGACACGAAATATTAGCATATATTAAATATTAGCTCATAAATTTAATTTCCCTTTACACACAATTTAAGCTGTGATTATTTCAAGTTTGCAAATAAATTGGCTGAGATATACAAGTTGTTAATTATACTAATGCATACACAGAGAGAAATTTTTGTTTAATTCAAATAAATATGCATTGACTCAAATAAATTTGTTGTTTCAATAGAGGCAAAGAAATATTTATTTGGGGATAAAAACGCATTTATTTGATTGGTAGAAAGAACGTTGATTTGTGTCAAATAATTTATGTTTCCGGTTAAAGTTTGCAATTTGTGTATTATAAGAAATGAGATTTATTTACTTCAAATAATTATGATTCTGTTGAGTAAAAGAATTACATTTTTTTAAATTAACAAAATTGTTGGTCGAGTTAAAATGCTTAAAATTATTAATTTGTTGAAGGAATTAATAGACAAGAAATTTTCGGAAGACTCGCCATGTGTCACCTCCTTTTTGGGATGTCGCACATCCTCGACCAGTGCTTGGTCTTCCCAACCCAACATATAGTCAAGGTTAAGTTAGTAAAGTGTACTCTGATTTGGAATCGCAACTTGAACCTGCAGGCACTGTACTCTATAACTTCTATACTGTCGATCACGCGGCTTTATACTCTCGATATGTACGAAGTGCGAGGAGAGAATTTACAGCGCCATCTAACAAAACAGTTGAATGAAATTAAAAATATATTTATTTTAATCAAAATATGACGTCTTTGGTGGAAGTAAACCTATTTTAAAGCCAAAACAAAAATATTACTTTAAAGGAAATAAATCTCTTCTTGTGTACAAATATATTTATTTTAATCAAAATATGATTTCTTTGGCGGAAGTAAACCTATTTTAAGCCAAAGACAAAACATTACTTTAAGCGAAATAAATCTCTCCTTATATACAAATTTATATGTTAGAATCAAAATTATATTTCATTGGTGTAAAGAAACGTCTTTTTAAAATCAAAACTAAAATATTACTTTAAAGGAAAGTAATTTTTCTTTGTATACAAATATATTTATTCCACTTTAATAAATATTTCAAATAAATTAATCTCTGCAAGCAAATAAACTAGAGTATTCAATGAAGTAAATATTGTTGGCGTCAAAGAAATATGTTTTGACTCAAAAGAATAAATTCAAACAAATATATTTCTTTAAAACAAGATATGTTTTATATCTGTGTATAAGCAAAGTAGGCGAGGTTTTAAATTGTTTTGGCTCGCAATCATTCTTATAATACCTTCGAATTTATTTCAGTTACTTCAGTACATAATTACTAATTGTAGAGCGAGGCAAATGAAATTTTTGTGCACGTGTTTGGCATACGACTATATCACCTTGCGCATATAACTCAACTGTTCTAGAAGTTACAAATTACCCTATAAACGTATGTGTGCATGATTCCTTGCATCATTCATTTATAATACAAATGTTTGATGTCTTGTTAAATATTGTCGTAAAAATAGACTTTTTCTACTTTGGTTTCATAATGAACACATTGTGACACTGTTTTTGGTTTCATAATGGACGGTTTTCATTAACGAACCGTAACCATGCTTACGGGTACATATCCTAACCGTAGTTTATAAATTTATATTATAACATTCATGGCTCAAAATGTATACTATATATTTGTGCTAAAGTACAAAACAAGAGAAACACGTATCACTTTGCCGTTATTTTCGACCTATATACCTTGAGAGTATTTTGAGAACCAAACTTGTCATCGGTTTGTACAAACTATGCTTTATTTTTTCGATGCCAAACATTATCATTACGAAGGTCAAACAATCTATGCGTCATTTCTCCTCTAAATACACAACATTGTATTATGAAGCTTATAACAGAAAAAATAAATTAATTACATTTAATTGTTATAATTAATACGAACTTTTAATAACTGTTCTTCAATCCAAAGTTTCAAATCATAGTGATTCGATCGAAGTTTTTCCGCAACGCGAACAACAATTGAACAAAACACCCCGTTTGGAAACGCTCCAGCGCTATTCGGTCAACAAAAGTTCCTCTACCGGAGGCCAGCAACTCGCAAAGTTTCTAAAGCTCTATTCAGAGCGACAATGTTCCAGTAATTTCACACTTTAACGTTCCAGACACATAGGCCGAATGTAAACAACGGTTTTGTAAATACAGTACTAAATACATACGGCTACGGTCCAAAGACCCGCAGTACGCCTCGTTCCAGTTGAAAATTCGCGAGGATGATGTTTAAACTAATAAAATATGGCGCTTATAGGACAACAGTGCGAGGTTTCGTGCTATTTTTGAGAATTTGCATATACATACGCTATAATAAATTTTATATACTTCATTATATCGCCGGATATAGTCTACTCCTGATAAAAAGTAGATAAACGCAATTTAAAAGGAATAGATAATGTATCAAACACACTGTGCAACAAATTTCAACTTAGGATTTTTTCCTTGGCCTGACATCAGAAAATTTCAGGTAATATAATTCAAAATATAAAAATTTCATAGTTGAAAATTTTTATTGTTGGTGGATGATCATTGTTTAGGATTTTTTAGGAGGCCAAATCCATACTTCTCAGAGTGAGGCTTTTCTAATTTTCAATTGTCTTTTTCTCGAAATTTTTTTTTGTGTAAGGCCATATAATATACGTGCATCATTTAGCCAATTATATGGTCTATTTAAAACATCAAGAAAAATATAGGATTGCTCGTTACAACAACGTTGATGACGTCTTAATTAATGAATTTAGTTCATATTTTTCTATTGTGTTTGATAATTTGTGAACGAAACTTTGGCAAGATATCTCAAAATTATGACGTGTTGAAAACGTTTCAGGCATACCCTGACGTAATATGCAACTTTCAAGCCTTTTTGTATTCATTTGCAATCAGTGCAAATAAATCAATCGAAATATTTCTCATTAAAGTTACACCTGAAATTATCATTATTACCCTAACTTTGAACTGTCTAAACTAAATGTTGTTTCGAATTTTGTTTTATATAAGGCAATAAAAGGTGTATAAAAAATAAAAATAAAAACACTACGGGGTTGCTATTTTTAAAAAAATCTATGTAAGTAAAAAATGCAGAGTGCATATCTGCGTGCGTGCGTATTCATTAATGTACTATTCGACTATTAAAAAAATAACATCAGATACGAACTTTTATTTTATATCAACATAAAAAATGCAGGTAGTACGTGTATTTTGATAATTAAATATCGATGTGTCCTAATTCTTTGGTAGAATTACCAGTTTCAGGGATATTTTTTCATGTATAGCCAAAAAAGTACCTTAAGGGTACATTCTGGGTAACATTTTCAAAAATTAATGATTTTTTTATTTCGTATTTTGATTACACAAAATTTATAGAATACACTGTAAAACGTCACCACGAAATTCGCAGAATTAAAAATTGTGGAATTGACAGGACCTTTTAGAACAAAATTTAGAAAATATTCGAGAAAGAGGATAAATATCAGTATACTACAGAAAAGAATTTCTGAAAAATATTGAAAGATGTACGAGAGAAATTTTTGTTTAATTTAAATAAATATGCATTGACTCAAAGAAATTTGTTGTTTCAATAGAGGCAAAGAAATATTTAATTGCGGATAAAAACGCATTTATTTGAAATATTTGTTTGGTAGAAAGAACGTTGATTTGTGTCAAACAACTTATGTTTCCAGTTAAAGTTTGCCATTTGTGTATTACATATAAGAAATGAGATTTATTTACTTCAAATAATTATGATTGTGTTGAGTGAAAGAATTACATTTTTTTTAAATTAACAAAATTGTTGGTCGAATTAAAATTATTAATTTCTTGAAGGAATTAATAGACAAGAATTTTTCGGAAGACTCGCCATGTGTCACCTCCTTTTTAGGATGTCGCACATCCTCGACCAGTGCTTGGTCTTCCCAACCCAACATATAATCAAGGTTAGTAAAGTGTACTCTGATTTGGAATCGCAACTTGAACCTGCAGGCACTGTACTCTATAAGTTCTATACTGTCGATCACGCGGCTTTATACTCTGGATATGTACGAAGTGCGAGGAGAGAGTTTACAGCGCCATCTAACAATACAGTTGGATGACATTAAAAATATATTTATTTGAATCAAAATATGATTTCTTTGGTGGAAGTAAACCTATTTTAAAGCCAAAACAAAAATATTACTTTAAAGGAAATAAATCTCTTCTTGTGTACAAATATATTTATTTTAATCAAAATATGATTTCTTTGGCGGAAGAAAACCTATTTTTAAGCCAAAGACAAAATATTACTTTAAGCGAAATAAATCTCTCCTTATATACAAATTTATATGTTAGAATTAAAATTATATTTCATTGGTGCAAAGAAAAGTCTTTTTAAAATCAAAACTAAAATATTACTTTAAAGGAAAGTAATTTTTGTTTGTATCCATATATATTTATTCCACATAAATAAATATTTCAAATAAATTAATCTCTGCAAGCAAATAAACTAGAGTATTCAATGAAGTAAATATTGTTGGCGTCAAAGAAATATGTTTTGACCCAAAAGAATAAATTCAAACAAATACATCTCTTTAAAACAAGAAATCTTGTTGAAATCTGTGATGGAGGTGGTTAAAAAAGGTTCCGATAATTGAGATATAATCGGCGTCAGCGGTCGACTTTTGGTTGTGGAATAGTTAATTTTTCTAATTTCTTTCTGAAATTTTCACAATGTTTCACAATCTTTAAATGTTGTGCAATCAAAATATGCAATAAAAAATCATTAAATTTTGAAGATGTTACACCACAATGTAACTTTAATAATTTATTTAAAAAATAAGAATAATTTTACTAAGGCAGTTTACTTATAACCAAGTATTGATGATTTAATAAAAATGTTAGCAAACGTGATAATCGTGTTTTTTATAATAAATTATTGTTAAATCAGTATAATCATCATAGATACTCATACAAAACAAACTTAAGCTTCATTATCAAAAATCTGAACAAACTCATATTGCAATTAAAGTTTCAGTTACTACACTGAGAAAAATTGCTGTAAAATTAAAATACCAATGTGGTAGGTATATAAATTGACCTAACTCCAATTATTTTTACAAGTTTTTTTTTTACAAAATTTACAATTATTATTACAATTATTACACATTACCTCATATTTCATTTAAAATTACATTAAAATTGATGTTCAAATTATTACGCATTGCCCCATATATCACTTAAAATTACATTAAAAACGGTGTAATATTCCGGCAAAATTCTTGTAAAAGCACAATGTAAATATACAATGACAATGTAAAACTACAATTGAGATGTATAAATATTTTTTAGTGTACCTGTGTACGCTATAGCCACGTGCGATCACCGACCCATTTGCAAATTGATCATCTCATTGTCGGCGACGCTAACGCAGGCAAAACGCCGGGAAAATCCCACAATTTTAGCTTATCGCTGAAGGTGTCAATCACAGTAAGCGTCTACGTCCCACGCAGACGGCATGTGCGCTCCTTCACATAGCGTAGCAGTCAGAACGGACGCGCCAGCCAACAACATTTCCCGTAAGCCTCGAACAACGAACGTCGACCGCAATCGACCGTGGAAGCAGGCAGTTCCGCTTATCTTGCAGATGACAACTGACGGCTGCCTCATACCATTCAGCGGAGACGCACTCCAGACGACTTGTTTCGCAAAAAGATGCGTTTCGCCTGGTTCATTGGTACGACTGTACGAGATATTATATTCTATTGATGATGTCAGTGTTTACGCTAAACTGAGATTAGTACCATCGGCCACATCCGATTTTTTAATGGGACTGATGGAACGATTGGTAGATGCAACCACAGCAGGATGTGTGGATAAAACCTTTTATAGTTTATCAAAAGAAGTTTTTATAATGATAAAATATATAAGGACTTTCCCGAAATATATTGTATACCAAGCCAAGAATGTGAATCTTTTCTGTAACGAGAGTTGGCGAGGCTGGGCTCTTCTCAAGACCCGAAAATATAATTTAAAATCAGTACTTTTAATAGGATACCATGCTTGTTAAAGTGGATATGACTCCCCACAGTGGTTAAATTATCGTAGTTAGTTTTGTGCACGTGATTATGATGTTTTATACAATGCGATACAAGATGTTAGTAAATAAAGACACTTACCAGTTTTGCGGCGGGAGCCCCACAAAACGGGCGGAGACGCGTTACCAATGGGAGTAGCCAGCTTGATGGGACTCTCTGGTTCTAGAAATAGAAATAAAGAACTCATGTTAGTCAATTGTTTCTCAAAATACCCTAGCAAGTAAGGTACCTTGGGATTAGGGCATTACCGTAAAAATAAAAAAGTGATATAATACAGCGAAAAAGTTTCTTCCAGTTTAAGGAATTTATCATAAAACTAAAAAATGAAATATTTTTGTACCATCTCGAGTTTGTGATGAGCTGTGACAGCGGTAATATGGTCATTTTTTACATTTCTTCATCGCACAATTATCGTTTTTTTTTGCCTTTTTAGTGGAAAAGTTACGTGCAAAAGTGCGGTTAGATAAAAAAATCTATAATGTGGGTTGAGCTATTTGAACTGTATTTGAGAAAACCGAAAGACGTACAAGTAATATTATTTTTATTATGACAAGAAATGGAATATTTAATATTCTAAGAGGTTGCACTGAATATTTCGTCAATTTTGAACAATAAACAACGCCTTCACGCGAATAAACATCCATGACGGATGAATTCTAAAGTTATCCAATTTTATCTAAAAGAAGAAATAAAAATTCGTCAAAATGTTTTATTGCCATCAATATAAAAAAGTGAAAATTTGGCTCGATCAAAAAATTTCATTTGCCGTGACTATTCTTGAAACATTATACAAAATTGCAAAATTTTTGAGCAAATTTAATATGTAAGAGCTAGGTATTATCTAGTAGAGTATAAATTTTGTTTATTATTGATGTCAATACGCACATTTTGACACATTTCACCTTTTAAACCTTGATTAAACGTTGATCAAGTTTCGGGGTAAAAGGTATTCTCCAATAAAGCATATTTTATGCGTTTCTTACTGATTGGGTTTGGTAACTTATGTCATCCCAGGCGCTTTGATCCGGCAATTTTCGCTTTTTTCATGAATCCCGGGATCCCGGGATTATAAAATCAGATACCACCAGATACAAAGAAAAACGAGGAATCAGCCTTAAAGTTAATTAGTGAAGATTATTAAATTTAACAAGTCGAGCGTAAAACAAACAAAAAATTAGGTGATATTGACAGTTGCCAAGGTACCACAATAAATAAAGACGATTTAAATGGGTTTTAAACAAACATTTTGATTATTTTGACTTTGACCAACTGTGATAACGTATTAAGTCCTTTTTTATTTCCAATAAATAGTACGAGTGTTCACGTACTAGTAAAATGTAGTAGATTTTAAATACTTTATTTTGTGATCACGAATTACTTTTTATTATCAAAATGGCATTGTTGACAGAGAAAATCAAATATTTTAACGAAAATATGATTATTATACAGAGTCACTAGAAATTACTACTAAAGTAAAGCCTACACCCTGTACTTTTATATTAACTATCCTGAAATTTTGTTGACCGTTGAAAGTGATGAACAGACTGATAGGCTTCTTTAGATTCGGATTTTTATACGGAGCAAAAAATAACATATTCATACATATGCAACAACATATGCAAAACTAAATCTTGCTCTAAATTCGTACTCTAGTTAAAACAAGTACATATTTATAGTCAACTTTCGTGAGGAAAATTGCTTTTATACTCACGAAAACCGTCATTAAGCTTAAGATGCTAGTTAATTTTTACTTTCCGGCAAAAAAAAACGACTAACCCAAAAATAACGCGATTAAAATTAATTGGCAACTCTCATCGACAACAGCACGTCGTTATTTATTAAGCCGTCGACGAGCGTTCATGATTTGCGCGTAAAATCATTAATTACCACCAGCATAATAATAATAATTCCTCCAACTTACTCGAGTCTGAAAATAATCATAGCTCACCCGCTCGAGATCGGGCTTATAAAAGACGGGAAAAATCTGGTTAACGACGAGCATTAATTTCGTCGATTTAACCCTGATAAATATTGATGAAAGCAAATGGGATCTTTAAAACTTTTTCTCTCGCGCCGGCGTTCTTCAGGCCTGCTGGCGCAGAGGCGGTGTTTGTTTTTCCAAAACAGGATTTGCATGAATTTACGACGTGTTTTCGAGTGCTTTATGCCTCCAGTTTTAGCCGTACATCAGTAATTTTTCAATGGTGTTATGGCACGTTGTTACTTTGCAATATTTAGCACCACACGCATGGGTTATACACCCTCATAATTTAGTAGGTCGTAGAGGCTTTAATTTATGATGTTATTTTTCGGTTTCTTGGTCAACCATCCACCCAGGATGGCCTCTTTTGTTTTAATCTGTCATGATCACCATTTTGGTAGCAGAGTTGGAATCATTTAAAAAAAACCGCACACTAGCGTTTTTCTAAAAATCGCTCGTGTGCGCTTGGCCTTGCATGATTCTTTAAGGTAAAATTTTGGTTCGTAAAAGACCTTGTAAGTGGCGCCAAGGTGCACAATGATGATAATATGTAACATACACGGTAAATACACAAGGAACTATCGAGACATTCAAATAAATTGCAACCTTCACACTTTATATCATCACTTTATAATAACAACAATAACAAACAAATAGCTGTTATTGTAGGTGCAAATTTCGGCTGGACTGTAAAAGTCCGCTCTTGTATATCAGGAAGTTAATTATTTGCTAATCATACTGACTGTGAATTGTACCTTTGGAATATTTCAGTGGGATGATGTTGACATAAACGTAAAAATTACAGTTCTTGGTACTATCATATGATAATAAAGTTGTAGGCGAAGTCTCACAAAAAATTCTTACAGACGTTAAGTCAATAATACGTTAGCATTTTATAACAATGATGTATTTATCACGAGTTGCTTTTTCCACTATTTGTACAGCATTTTAATTTTTTATGATTTTCGTAAAATGTGTCCTCCATTTAAAACATTTAAAAAATGTAACGGTATATATGGTGTTCCAAGAAGAAAATCGATAATCTTGGAGTGAAAATAGTTTAATAGATGTAGTCCAAGATTTTAAACACGCTTGAGGCAAACTAGTTGTCTTGAAACGAATAGAATATTCCATTTTAATGATAAAATTTGGTTAGGAAAAACTTAAAACATGTCTAGTAGTGGAGATATCACAGAGGAATGATTGTTTAAGAAAATAACATTCTTAACATAATTTGTTTATTTTAAGACTACACCTACCTATAATACTAATATTTCTTTAATATAAAACAACCTAAATATTTGCTTTAAGGAAACAATTGTTTTGATTTAAGAACGTCGTTTTGAAAATAGTGTGAAGGACGCCGATAGTGTTTCTTAAAATGATGTTTTTAGACAAATATAAAGCAATAACTCAACAGCTGAAATGATTAGGGACGGACGACAGTATTCAGAAATATACAGAATTATAAGCCATTCCATAAAAAAATATTAACAACAAATCTTAGGTTAAGAATGGCCCAGCCTGTATATTTGATTTATTTTTTTTTTTTCACCCTTTCGTGACACAATTTTTTTGTTAGTATTCCAAAATCAAAATAATCGTCAAAAAGCCCAAACATGCAGATGCCAATCAAAAACAGTTAAATTCAAATTAAAATTGTTAATAACAAGACACTAACAAACTCAGTTGCTCTCAAACGCATTAAAATTTTGAGAAAGTTGCTGTGCTGGGGAAGTTTTTGAGGATTTCTGTATTTAACGGGATTTGCATATTTACTCCACAAAGGAAATACTTTTATGCAAAAAAAACATTTTTTAAAACCAATTTATAAAAAATGTAAAAATTAAAATTTTGCAAAATTTGCTATTAATGTTTCCAATTTTAATTAAATCATTGTTACCGGAAATCTGTTCACATGCAACATGTCAATTCGACTGGATATTGAGAAGTATGTCAAATATCGATTACAAGATTTGAACGTAACAAATCAACAAAAAGTAAAGTTAAGATAAGCGTAATAAAATACGGAAAATTAAAGCCTTCCCATACAGTAACTCCGAACTCAATTGGCATAAAAACAGACAAGCAAAATACACCGGAAGTATCTAATAGCGTCTTTTTTTGTGAAACTCGGGCGCACTAGTTTGAGCGCACTGGTACAATTTTTCACGAGTGCAGGGCAAGCGAGTGCGATCCCAACAGAACACGCATTGACGAGTGGAACCAACAGAACACAAAATTGTGCACTGGTGCGCCCGAGTTTTACCAAAAGAAAACGCTAAAAGTATTTTGTTTTACTATTTCTATCTTTTTCTACTATTTATTGTTTTGCTTTAAAATAATCTATCTATGATAGAAAGTGAGCTTAAACTTATTTTATTATATTGTTATTATACGTGGAAATATATAAGTTTTATTTAATTTTTTGCACATATTATAATATATCGACCTTACTCGATACCTGATGTAAACCTAAATACTATCATCATTCATGTTATGTTCAGTTCAGTTCTCTTTTCGCTAAAGGTCAATTTTCATTTCTCTAAAGATTTTTTCTTAATCGAAATAAGGAAAAACATCTTGTCTACATAGCAATGTTAGGAAGAAAAACACTCAAACTTCTTTTGCAGATCAACAAACACTTTCAACAAATTAAAGACAACGATTAGCATCAACAGCCAAAACGCTAGCGACCTCTCCAATTACATCACCCATCATAGCCATCATCATTTGGCCATCATCATCACTACAGGCATCATCTAAACCGACGTCTCGTTGCTGCTTCCTACGTTTAGCCATTGGCTGAGGACGCAAAATCTCGACCTATCTGCGATAGGTCCATATACAGGGTCCTGCAACTAACCTCCCGTCTTCTGTGGCTCACTTACTCATTAAGCTAAGAGTTTGACATTTTGCAGGCTTACCCTGTACTTCAAGGTACAATTCAAGAAATTATTTTTTATTATACAGGCTGTTCCAAAAATTTGCAACGCCATGGTAATATATTTTTTTAAATTGCATGCTATACATTTTTCTACACATTTGGAAGCCTTTTATGGTTGCCTACATATTACCAAAATTTTATTGAAATCGGTTAAGTGACCGCAGCGGAAGAAAATAAAAACAAAAAAAAAATGATTTTGCATCGTAGGCTTTAAAAATCAATAAAAACCACAAAATGCACCTCGTTAATAAAATTTTGCGACGTGCTTATTAAGTTAGCTGTAATAGTCTCGCTAACCAAGTGACATTGATCCAAATTATACAGGGTGACCAAAATCGAGTGTCAAACTTGTCAAACTTCAAAGCGCGCTATTGTTCTTATTTTAAACTGGAACCCATAATTTTTTTTAGGTGAAACGATGCGGAATTAAAGAATAAATATTGCTTCTGAATACAACCCCATCACAATTCCCAATATTTTAAAAGTTTTTCGCCAAAAACTCATTTTTCAACGTTTCCAATGGCAATTTTAGGTAATAAGTATCGTACGTGGCGTTGAAAAACAATTTATTACATAAAATATAACGCAGAGAGGTATTTTAGATTTTACTGTACTTAATTAAGTAGTTATTCAATTGCTAAATTTACTGCAAAATTTACCTATAGCCACATTTCCGTCCTTACCGCTATAGGTAAATTATGCAGTAAATTTAGCATTTGAATAACTACTTAATTAAGTACACTCAAATCTAAAATACGTCTATTATTTTTTATGAAATAAATTGTTTTTCAAAGCCACGTACGATATTTATAATCTAAAATTTCCGTTGGAAAAGTTGAAAAATTAGTTTTTGGCGAATAAGTTTTAAAATATTGGGAATTGTTATCGGGGTGTATTTAGAAATAATGTTTAATTTTAATTATGCATCATTTCACATAAAAAAATTTATGGGTTCCAATTTAAAATAAGAACAATAACACGCTTTGAAGTTTGACAAGTTTGACACTCGATTTTGGTGACCCTGTATAATTTGGATCAATGTCACTTGGTTAACGAGACTATTACACCTAACTTAATAAGCACGTCGCAAAATTTTATTAACGAGGTGCATTTTGTGGTTTTTATTGATTTTTAAAGCCTACGATGCAAAATCAATTTTTTTTGGTCTTTATTTTTTTCCGCTGCGGTCACTCAACCGATTTCAATAAAATTTTGGTGATATGTAGGCAACCATAAAAGGCTTCCAAATGTGTAGAAAAATGTATAGCATGCAATTTAAAAAAATATATTACCATGGCGTTGCACATTTTTGGAACACCCGTATAATAAAAAATAATTTCTTGAATTGTACCTTGAAGTACAGGGTAAGCTTGCAAAATGTCAAACTCTTAGCTTAATGAGTAAGTGAGCTACAGAAGACGGGAGCTTAGTTGCAGGACCCTGTATGTCCATCGAGTTATAGTGTCGTAAACTTCATAATACCACAATAAAAGAGTTGAATCAGTGTTACGCACGCCGCCGCTGATCGAATTATCCGTAATGGGCTGAATTGAGTTTGGCCGTAGTTGTGGGCATCTCCCGCCGTCTCATTGAGACCGTCAGCGATGGGCCGCTAATTGCCACCAAGTTCATTTACCAGATTGGATTACGTCAGGGTTTGTCGCCCGATGGTGCACTTAACGGAAATTCTGATGATCTCAGAACCGACTAACGAGATTTTTATGCGTTTCCGTCTTCCTCCGAATGTTTCGACGCCGTTAAATAGGAAGTCTAGTAGCGTGGTGTTCCCTGGAAGCTATTTGAATAATCGTTTGGTGTTAATATTGTTTAGAGAGATACTTTGAGAAGTTAAACTGAGACTGATTTGAAATGATTATTTCCCGGGACTGATTTGCATTATGCAGGACAAAAGGCTTAGAAGTTGTTGAAATGTTTCTAATCATTCTTTTTATAACAACCATAACCGTTTTTTTAAATTCTTCTTAGAAGGCTCCATACACCGCACCTTTTTTGCACTGCTGATCCGTTTATACAATAATATAATGTGCTAGGTGTTAAAAAATAACCATAAAATACTGGTATGGTGTACAAAAAGGTCAGGGTGAAATGAATGTATAGGGTTTTCCAATAAGAGGTTTCATTTTGAATAGCCTGCTTTTTGGGCAGCTGTCAATTGGACTATTAAAAACTACGCCATTACAAAAAATGCTACGATACACGCTTCAACAACGCATTGAAATTATCAAAATTCACTATAAAAATTAATAAATTAATAAGTTATTGATGTGGACGACGTTTATTTTCAGCAAGACGGCGCTACGTACCACACAAGCAACGAAGCAATCGCAATTTTGTAAGAAAAGTTTCCTGACCGTGTTATTTCTGGAAGAGGTGGTCACAATTGGCCATCGAGATCTTGTGATTTAACACCTTTAAAGTTTTTTCTTTGGGGCCAGGTGAAAGATAAGGTCTATGCCATTGCGCCACAATAGCTTCAAGACCTTAATGATGGAATTCGTGAAGTTATCGAGAACATACAGCCGCAAACGTGCGAATTTGTCATGGACAATTTCATGAAAAGGATATGGTGCTGCAAGCGTAGCCGTGGCGGCCATTTGGCTGATATCGTTTTCAAATGATAATGGCACACCTTCCTCTTTACAATGAAATCAACATTTATTGATTTCTCTTAAAAATACTCTTTTACAACACAATAATTTTTATGTAAAAAAACTGTTTGTTTAAAATATCTAAATAGAATTTAAAATGCAATTAAATACTCCATCGTGATATTTTTAATACCTTATACATATAGAAACAATTAGTAGTATTTATTTGAACTAGTATTGTAGCCTTTCAAGAGTTATACTAATAACAAAGAAAAAAATAGTGAAAGAAGAAACTTCAAAATTGAGTCATAGTAAACTTCTTCAATCTTTCCAATTTTACCTGAAATCACAACAGTTTCTTCATAAAATATATTCTTGAAGCATTTACAGCTATTCTTGAGTGGTTTGCAAACGCGATTATGACAATTTTCAATTGATTTATTTTTCGACAATTTTCTTATGTAAGGCCATACAATAGTTCCGATGTAATTTAGACAATTAACTGATTTAACATAATCAGTAAGAAAAAATGGGGATGAAATTTAGAAAAAGTATAGTGACGTCGTAACAATTGGTGGTATTATTGGGATTGATGGGAAATTGATCTAAACTCTAAAACTATTTCCATATTTTACGCAATTACTGTATAATAATAAATCAATTTTCTTTGGATAATAATTATTTTTTTTGTATAATTATTTTAAAAACGGCCGTAATAAATTGTACCAAGACGGATTAATAAGCAATTATAACTAAAAAATATCACACTAATTGCCAAAAAAATACTGAAAATTACAGTAAATTGTCGTCAATCAAAGCTGTCGCTAGATAGACTACAAACAAAACCATTGATATATTTATTTATTTCTGGTTTGATCCAAACTACAGAGGTTTTTTGTATTTTTTTTTCTGGGGCCTAACAATGCATGAGGTAAACGATTTTTAAATTCAGAACTTTTTAAATGTGACTCAAAATTATTTTAGTTTTGTAATATGGAACTTCTTTAATACGGTATTGCACTTATCTTGTCAAAATTGTTGATGCTAAAGTAGTTTTCTTTGCATTAATGATTTCTCGTTTTTCACATCTTCGAAGTTAAGAGCATGCAATAAAATGAAAATTACTTTAGTGATGTTATCTTAATGTGTTTGCAAAAAATCTAGTTAACAAAACATTAGAGGCCCTAGAGCAAACAAGCTGCTTCATTACATCACATGACAGAAACTGTTTTACTAAAAAGACTGCGTTTTCTTTTCTCCACTTATCGTAGAGTTACATTTTCGTCTACTCGAGTACAATTTCTTCTTTCGCTACTTCTACACCACTTTTTACTTTACCCAAATTACAGACTATGACTATAAACATCATCTAAGCCCGCAATTACGTAAAGCTATAGCGTATACGTCCAATAAGCGCCCTCGTGTGACGTCGGCGTTGGATATCCAGATCTTCTCCCATTAACCTTTACCGCTTTATTTATTCACGCCTAATGCGCCCAGTGAGCAATTACACGGCATAATTAACGCTCGGCAATCTCACCCTTTGTCCTCCACAGGGAATTGATAACGTAAACGTATCCCCCCCCCCATCCCTCCCCAAAACAATCCGAATACCATCCGTCCCAGCGGTATGCGTAGGCTGTTATGACGATCTAAAAGCTGTTTTACACTGTCCAAAATATTATACCCGTTTTACGCTACGCATTTAACTGCGCAATTTAGTACACAATTTATGCAGGAGATAGGTAAAACGGTATCTTAAACAGAAATTGTGATGAATTTTCTATTTTGTCTAGAAAATGAACAATTTTCTGTTTGTACATTCCAGTTGCTTAACAATTTATTGTGTAATTTCTTGCGCAAGTATTGCGTAGTGTAAAGCGGCTATTATTCCATATATTATATAATATTCGTACCAATATAAATTGTGCAGTATCAAACAAGAAATTGGTACGAATATGGGCTAACTTCTCAAATTGGCACAAAAATAAAAATATCTGAATTCTTGTACAAAATCAAAGCTGTTTTCTTCTATAACATCTGGGCCAATATATTGGACAGTCTAAAACAGCTTTAACACCAGCACCGCTGGGAGTTTGCAGAGTACCGAAGAAGGAATCTACTATTCCGTTTGAATCGGTCAAAATTAACCCAACGGTGTTTACCACTTCGGGGGAGTTTGTTTTCTCCTGGGCGGAGGGGGGGGGGGGGGGGGTTCTCCGTGGAAAGCTGCCGCGACTTCAATTACTTAAGGGGAAAATCGGTTTAAGCCACGAAAGCACTGGAAGTGGGGAAGAGTGTGTTTGCTGATGGAATGGGAAGCCATTTTGAGAACTCGCTTTAAGTGGACACTTGATATTTTTGAAGTAATTGCTATCGGTTGTTGCTATTAAATGGAAAGTCTGCTTGGTGTTTGAAGAGGTGTGGTCGGGAAATGAAATAGATATTCGAGAATCTTTATAGTTGTCTTTTTTTGTGGTATAATGTTCTTTTGGCATTTTATGGCACAATAAAATATCGATATACGTCGAATGATTTTCGGCGGTTGCAGATTAAAAAGGAAATTAAGGTTTTATATCGTTGGTTTTAAATGTCGATTTAACGTTACCGTCGAGTGTGAATAGAATTTTCTAGAATAGAATGAAAGGAGAATAGGGACGATAATATTTGTAGGGCTTTTAACTTTTTATTTTGGTTAGTTGTTTTCGGTTAATATCAGTGCATTTAATCTTTCTATTTATAATTCTCGGTTCAAAAACCGTGGGAAATTACCCTGGAAATTCAAATAACGGCTATTTAATTAATTTTCAATTTCTTTAACCAAACTACAACAAATTTCATCTAGTTTAAGTTTAAATTGTTTTTTGTTTATTTGCTGTGATAAGATACAAATATAGTAATAGAGCGCTTTACTTTACATACCGGGTGACCAACGGCATAGGTACTCCCGTTTATTTTCGCTGTTTATAAAGCTGGACGAATGAAATTTGGGAATGTGTGAACAAAAAATTGAACTTTTTGGGTACTCTTGAGGTTAATATGACTTCCGGTTTTTCCGGAAATGACGTAATCATTGAAATTTTAAATGGCACCCTATATTCTTTGTGTGATATTTCAGGATGACATTCTGAATACAAAAACATATCGATTGTAATTTTTTTTATCACCAAGGCAACCCAAAAATAATTTTTTACTAAATCGATTTTGCCCGACATTGCATTACTGGCGCCCTCTAGCGTAATTTAATTGGTTTTTGGCCAGAGAGTCATTTTTTTCACGGGTACCCGATGGCCACACCCTGATTATTCGATAGAAAACATCTTTCCGATTACAATGATACCAAATACTTGATATTTTATTAACGTTTTCGAATCGTAATTTTCACGATTCCCTCATCCACAAAATATCAAGAATTTGGTATCATTGTGTCGGAAATTATTTTTCCTCGCATAATCCGGGTACTTCCTTCGAGTATTAAAATTATTTTATGTCGAACGAAGAACCAGGATTAATAACTTAAGATAGATTCATAGCGGAGAGGCTATAGATTTTACTGAATGGAAAATAATAATCTTGTAACAACATTATTCGTAAATTGTGGTCACTAGGTTGTCAATATTTTGTGGGAAAATTCAAACTTATCTTAATTTTGGGCAGAGAAGCGACATATAGAAAATGCGTTTGTTTTCCTCGAGGATCATCCTAAGGATAACAAATGGATTCCTATACACGTCAACCAGAATCCTTCAATTTACTCGCAATATTTATTGGTTGTTCAGAAGTAGCTTGCATCCAATAAGCTGATAATAAGTATAGAGTTATGGAAGTTATGGAACACAAGGAAGTACTATAGTTTTAAGAATTACATTCAAATGTTCAAAAATTTTACAGCAATATTCAGTTAGGTTAGGTTTTATACGGTCGGTTAAACAACTTCGGTAGCTAATGTAGCAGAAATTGAGGATCGGTGGAAGAGAAATGTTGCCATGTTAGTCCAATCAAGCGAATATGGCGCAACATAAAGATAACCCACAAATATATGCCATCATCCGTAAAAAATAAACGGCATGGCTGGTTGAGCTTTCCAAAATTCTAAAGGCTTTTTCTTATTCGCAATTTTAGCCAACAAAACGAAGATTTGAAACATGTATCCACTTCAAGGGAAGTAAATACATTCCATTACGTTTCTTAATTTCCTTTCTCACCTTGTAGGAAATGGAACATCATTGGCAACAAATAATTCGCCCTCTCTAAATTATTTTCTCGAACAATGCATCGCTTCCCCTAAGTTAAGATACGCTCAATTTAGTTACCGAAACCTCGCATCGTCACAGGTATTTTAACGACCAAAGTCACGTTATTTTTACCGGCGGTATTGAAGTACGAAAAAATAAACGTAACATTCGAAGTTCACCGCGGTCAATATCGTCTAAAAGCGGCGACACGTTACAAATCGCCGGTTTCTCCTCACTTAGACAATTAGAACCTCAATTTCTCTCGCGTCTCCAATGAGGGAATCGACGAAAGCTGACAAGTACCTACGGTTGTTGGCATTGGCCGTTGTCCAAATCCGCGTATCGTTGACCAGAATCGTTTCGCTCAAGGATGCATGATACTAACCAGTGGTCACAGAATAACTAAATAACTTAACGAATATGGCTTACCAAATAGACATTGAGTCGCATTAGCCATACACAGATTTAGATTTGAAGCAATGAGAAGTGAACATCTTAAGGCATGGAGAAACTACCTCAGCATAGCGGAAAATCATGTTTGATGCAGTTTTGGAAATGGCAAAGGAACAGTTTGAAGAACACGATAAAAACCAATGAATATTAATGAATAAAATCCTATTTTTGTTTATTTTTTTAAGAAATTTCAGATTACTATTGCCTTTTCTTTCGATTTCCTAAGAATAATCAAATCACACTCAACAACTACCAAGAGAACGTGAAATATGTGTGAAACCACCCAAAATTATTCAGTCCGCACCAAAGAAAATCTTCATAGTGAAACTAGGTATGTACTTCGTACCGATCTTTTAATTTTGCTTTTAAATTTGATTAAATTTGATTAATTGAATGTAGCTACAGCATACGAACAGGACAATGATAGCTAAAAAGAGAATACATACCGAAAATTGGTCAGAATTAAACACTAGACAATGACTTCTATTTTTTTGGATTTATAAATCCTTGCTTCATACAATGCATAGTAAAATCACTTATCAAATACAGTAAAATTTCCAAGAAACGATTTTAGTTAGACGATTGGTACGAAGCAGCAAAAACGACGATTTTTGTACGTTTGAAGGGAAAGTGGGAACTCCCTAGTCTTCAAATGTATTCCGAATATTGAGCAGCGGATTTAATTTTAGATCAATTTGTGTCACACATTTGTGTGTAAACGGAGATATCTTGTAAACTAATAAACGCCACCGCTACTGCTATTTGCTACCATTTTTCTGAGACGGTTCCTCGAGGAACCTCGATTGAGAAGCAGTGATCTAAGCAAATGATCCCAAACGCGTATGGAATACCCAAGATGGATCATGTTGTATATTGTTTAAATTACCATCCAATCTATACTATTCTTCTTCAATTGTACAGGGTGGGCCTAATTCGATGTTAGTATAGGAGATCGCGGTAACTATAAGAGATATCGAAAAATGAGTAAGGTTGTTGTATCGTCTATGACTGAAATAAATAGAGCTTTTTCTTGTTTTCAACGATATATAACATGCCGGTCCAAAATATTCCAAAAGTAATGTTTTATTGAATAACATGAAATTAGTATATATCAGATAAATTATAATTATTGTCTTCAAGATTTCTCCGAGTAGGCGTATATTACTAGTGGCTTGATACCACTAATCAGTGACTTAATTAATGGATTTGCATTCTTTTGAATGTTTATTCCAATTAAAAGTTACGAAATGCCGTATGAATCTATTCAAAAAAACGCAATGATCGAATGCTTTATTCAAAGTAATAACAATGCTGAAAATGCATCCGAAACATACTTCAATCGTTATCCAGAAAGAAGACAACCTCACAAAACTATTCTCACCAATCACGGGTCATTTAGTATGCCAAGACCCAAACATTACCATATTGAAAATGCTGAAGAAGCTGCCACCAATACAGTTGCAACCACAGTTGCAAATCCCTCAACTTCAAGTCGTGAAATAGAAACTGAATCTGGGGTATCAAGACGTCGAGCTTTGAGAATCCTCAAGAAGCATAAATTTAGGCCATATGCTTTAAGAAAAGAACATCATTTGCAATCAACAGACCCTCAGCAACGAATGGAAAACGTTATTTGGACTGATGAAGCCTACATCAGCAGTGCCGGAATTTTTAATAGGCACAAAGAGCACTATTGGTTTGATGTGAATCCTCACCGTACCGTCAACGTGCAAAACCAAGGACGTCTTGGTTTTAGTGTTTGGTGTGCCGTGCTTGGCGAGCGTATTTTAGCATACCATATTTACAAGGAACATCTTAATGGCGACCGGTACTACGATATTGTAAACCATCATACTGTGAATGAACTTTTGGATAATTTGCCACTAATGGAGAGGGGAAGTATATTCTTCCAGCACGACGGTGCACCACATCACAAAATAAGAAGGGTAAAGGAATTATTGAATATAAAGTTTGAAAACCGTTGGATTAGAAACAACGGGCCAGTGAGGTGGCCACCACGATCACCAGATCTTACACCTTTGGATTTTTTCTTTCGGGGCACATTAAAAACAAATTATATAAAAGATCACATAACGACATTCAGGACCAAAAGCAGCATTTTGAAGAATGTATCAATGCCGTTTCAAATATTTTAAAAATGGACATCAATTTGAAAAATTGTTAAAGTAGTTTGTAGTAGGTAATCTTATTTTTTATTTTTTGTTCCGGTAATTATCTAATTATTTTACTTCGAATAAAACAATATATCCTGCAATGTTTAACCTTTCAGTTATACTCTCGACATGACAATATAAAAAAGTGAAGATTGACGACTGGAAATTGTAGGTACACGGCGACAGTTTCTTCAGCATACCACTTCCACTTCTGAAAAATCGAGTTTTGTGTTATATCTCGAAAAAAAAACGACACAACAACCTTGCCCATTTTTCGATATCTCTTATAGTTACCGAGATGTCCTATAGTAACATCGAATTTTGCCCACCCTGTACATCTTCTTTTTTATTCTATCTCTTCAATTGTTTCTCCATTTCTCTATCTTAGCCTAGATTCACTACCAGACAACGCATAATAATTCGAAAGTAATTGCTATGAATATATGAACACTAGTTAGTTATTTTCAAACATTTTTCAGTTTAGACAATTCATTTACAATCACAACCTCGCATTCTTGACAACTTTAGAATAACATTAACACAATACAGCTACAAAGTATGTGCATATAGTGCAAAACAATACCTTCTGACATCACGGCCATGAACAACAACACTATTACGACGACCACCCATCACCATTCTGATGTAACTCATCAGAAATGGCTTATTGTAATGTACAAAACGCCGGTGGTCGCCGCTTGTACTCAGATAGGGTTTTATGTTCGTGAACGCAGGAATATCAAAGAATTATCAGCGAGCACCGGTGCTGCAAATATTGACGCAGCACTCTTGCGAAAATGCGTCAGCGGCGGTGGCTCCGGAGGGAAATATCATTTGCCCTCCAGATGATGATGATCGAAGTGAAAATCGCGAACGGGAAATTGTACGTCGATCGGGTGTGCCGTTACGTCAACTGCATATGTCCCAGCGCGACCATATCGCGCCGTAATTGTTGTTTACTTTAGTGCTTAAACGTTTGATATTACATTAATGCCAACATTGTAGCGTTAAGCACTCCATCAAATATGTTCCTGCTGTATGTATATTGGCAGTTAAATTATATGGGGTATCTCTGAGAGCGATATTAGGCTTTATGGGCAATAGGCTCGCCATGATTCTATTGCTGATTCTGTGGCTCTTTCGGCAACTGAACACTTAATATAAGTATAAGATTTGAAAATCGTCAATTCTAAGAGGCAGATTCTGAACTTAAATCGTCAAAAAAACATCCGAGTCAAACTCTTTTAACAGTTCTTTAGGCAAGATTATCAGAAAATAACGATATACATTGTAAACAAAAACAAACAACCCTACAAGCCACGCTTATAGCATAAAACTCGGCTTTTCAATGTAGCTGGTGTCAAAATTCTCCATTTCATAGTGCTATTTTCACGCAATTTTTACACTAACAGCCAAAGTCGGATTTCTTAAACAATTTTAAGGAAACTGTTATCATTTTGCTTCTATTCAAAGCTGACTTGTATGAGCTAATCCAAGCAAGTGGGATATATCTACCACACAAATCAGAAAATAAAACTACATTCGGGAATATTAATTTTAAATGTGGCTTGATCAAAAACGTCGATTTAGGCATTGTTTATTTGACAATTTACGACTATTTTCACGAATTCATAGCCACCTAGAGTAATTAACAAAAAAGTACATTTTACGTTGTCTTTGTGTTCCTGATTGAAAATATTATACAAATAATATAGGGTGCCATTTAAAATTTCAATGATGACGTCATTTCCGGAAATACCGGAAGTCATGCGAATCTCAAGAGTATATATCGAATATTGACGAAAGAGGACCCAGGTGAGAAGTAATTTTTAAAATTAATTAAAAGATACGGTCTCAGCCCGGATTCGAACCGGGGTCTTTTGCCTTGCTGGGGCATTGCTCTACCGTTGAGCTACCGAGCCCTGTGATAAGGACTAGATTTAATTCGTCATTTCAAAGGATAGTAAGGATTGCTGTCTAACTAATATTATCATGACATCTATTTTTTCCAATAAAAATTACTCTTTCGTCAATATTCCATATAAGCCTTATATTTAAACAGACTAAACTAGTTTCCTAATCTCAAGAGTATCAAAATGATAAATGGAAACGTTTTCGTCTAAACATGTTTTGTTCCAACATGACTAACATCTGTGTGGTCACCCTAAGAGTGGCTTTTAGGGGTGCCAAGTTCTAATCAAATTGCGGACGCCAAAGAATATTGAAACCTAACACTTTCCGCTTTGAAACAGATAAGGACATTTATTTCCCTTAATGGACAATTTTTCGATAGTTTCACTGTATGTACTATGTAGACTTAGAGGGTGTATAAAAAAAAACAAATTTGAAAAAGGCCTAAAGTTTTGAATTTTCTTTAAAAAATCGGGGTTTTCATATTTTTTTAATGAAAAATTACCTGATTCTTCTTTTTCAAAGCACGCATGTATCCATATAATAAAATATTTAATGAGAAAATAAACTTTTAGCAACATTTAAGCACTTTTTTTGATCATACGAAAATAGTCATTTTTCTAAAAGTTCTATCGAATCTAAATAATCTTCAGGCGAATTCTATTTGTTGCATTAGAGTAATTTTGTATATTTTTGTATACGTTAAATCCACACCTTGTTGTTAAACTTTTTGTGTATGAAAAATAAAAATCACTCAATCTCCAATTAAAAAAAAGCCTAATTTTTAAAGAAAATTATAAACTTTAAGCCTCCTGCGGGATACCTAAATATTTTTCAATTGAGCCAGTTTTTTGTGGTATGTGTTGGTCCATAGGGACAATTTTTTATCAACTTGAAGTTTTGAATTTCGAAAAAACCTTTTTAGTTTATCATACGCAGTATGCTAAAGTATTGTAATCAGGCCGAAAAAAAAATTGAGATTTTAGCGGAAATAGGTCTTTTTGGGTCCCCTGAACATTTTTGACCAAGGTACAAAAAAATGTCTGTGTGTGTGTGTGTGTGTCTGTGTGTATGTGTGTAAACGATTTTTGTGGCGACGATTCCGGAGAAACTACTAAAGGTATCGGGACGAAAGTTCATATTTAGAAGTTTCATGACCTAACTTAGAGCTGAAAAGCTTTTGGTTCAAAAGGGTCCAAAGGAACTGGTAGTTTATTCTAAGCCTTTTTCAAGGATTTTGCAAATAAGCCGCCATTTCTGTAATTTCGTCAAAATAGTTAAACAATAAATTAAAGCAGAGGAAATTTTGAATAATTTATGCCTATGACTTTTTTTGGTCAAATTAATAGTTTAGCTACAAGAGCAAATTATTATTTATCGAGATCGGTCGCATCTGCATTGATATGAAACTAAATAGTAGCCAGGATTTTGACAAATATTTTTTGTGCTGTCACAGTCGAAAACAACTGATTTCATCAGAGGTTGGAGAACCACTATGGAACGTTGCCGCTCTAGTGCAGCAAAGTACAAAATACAAATAAATTAAGATCACCAATTTGATTGTTTGTTAATAAGAAATATCAATCCGTCTTTATATCTAATTCTAAAAACGATAAATTGAGAAAATTGTAAATAAAGTATAGCGATGAGTGTAGTTTTATTTTAGGTTGTTGGTTCGTATGTGACATCTACAGTGTCATGAACAAATATAAATCTGTCAGAATTTGAATTAGCATTTTAAACTTGACGTTTCGTCAAAGTGGTACCAACCTAATATTTCCTACACAGAAATATAACCATTTTTTAATTAGTTTTTAAAAATACATATTTTTCAAAAAGCAACACAATTAACGTTGGTGTCACTCCTGCCGAAAACTAGATAGCGCGACTCGCTCACATGCGACTGCGACGCTCCGCGTTCGGTGACGCGCTGCATCACCACTCCTCGCGCTATTCCATACTTTCGGCACTTGTGACATAAATAATTATTATTTTAATGTCGTAGTGTAGGTAGTGCCAAATGCTGATGCTTTTACAATACCTACGATTTACCTCAATAAAATAGATTCTCATGCCACTAAACTATTAATTTTATATATTGTATGATAAAGTCATGTGCCTGGCCACATCAGATTTTTTTTCAATACATCCTAATGTACATAGGTATACGTTTACATTTTTGAATCCTCGCATTTTCTCACATAACAAAGTACCAAAAAAAGTGTCATTCTATTGTAGAAAACCCCACTGTTATGGATATAATTGCATTTTACTTCGCTTGTATGAAACCTGGCCAGATTTATCTTTTTGTTACCTGGAAAAATAAATTATCTATTGTTCAATGTACATAAAACAGAAATCATCTGAGAAAGGTCAAAATTTAATACAATGTTCTCGGTATTCATTAACGTATTCTTGTATATTTACCGCATGTGGAGTCATGTTAATCCTGGTCACTTAGCAATGAACGCTTAGAAGCAGTACTTAGAATATGTTGCATATGAAAATGTTAAGATTAAAATGGCCTATCCTGCATAATTCCGAGGTAAGCAGGTGTACAGAGAATATACTTAACAGTATAACATTATATTTATCAAATGGTTTTCATAGAACCGACAACAAACAATTTAGCAATAATAAATTACGACCTTGAATTTTAATTATTTCGCGGTTATTCTCAACGAATATCAATTACAAATTTTCAACAGAACTATACCATTTATCTTTTCTAATTATTTATTTTTCTTATTGAAGAGCAAACATTTTAAATAACTAGCCATGTATTGTACTATATAGAATGTCGCAAAAACTCTAAAACTATGAGTCATAAGTATTAAGACACAGGCCAGTAAGGAATAATTTTTCACATTATTGATTTTCTCCGTGCAATACAACAGTTTGCCCAATGTGAGTTACAACTAAAACACATGCTTTTGTACTGTTTATGAACTATGGCACCACATTAATTATCAATCAATGTAGTTTTTGAGGTTTCCTATTTTATCCAAGCGCGGTCTGACCCCACACAATCACAACCATCATCGCAGTTTCCTTGTTTTCGCGCGCCGCAATGTTTACATTCGACGGTAAAAAACCCGTCCACGTGACACTAGCTGTCATAGCAAACGTGATAGATATGTAATAATTACGTGTTATGTAAACCGACCGACAAGATAAAACGGTGTAATTTACGCTTTGTCGTATTATAGACGACGAGATTACTAACCCAGATAACGTATCATCAAATTATACATAACAAATTATACAAAAGATACTATTATATTATAAATATTATCGCGTTACGGGACTAGAGATAATATCGATCAAACTCGTTCTTTCGCCTATTATAGCGTCGAGGATGACGAAAAACGTACCACGTTGGTCGAGTAGGCTGGAGACGACAGTTCCCATTTCATTGCACTGACGTGATGATGAATCCAGGGCACACTCGTCGTGAAAAATAAACATCACGTAACAGGACACATGACTGTACCGCCGAAACAGAACGTCTCTGTTTGCGAGGACGCCCAGCCGAAGAAATAAACGAAGAAAGCCTGAAAACCGTCAGGAAACATGGAAGAACCGAGCGCGACCCGACCAGCAGAATCACAGCGGGCACTGCACGATAATCAAAAATAGACCCAGTTCATGCATTTCGAACCTAACCTCAACGCCGCGACCGCGGATTTGCTCCTGCTGCACGCAAAACAAAACAATCTCGATCACTGAGGTACAAAACACACCTCATCCAAAGCTGGTGTAGTCTATATCAATTATTATGATAAAGAAACACTTAGGTGCTTATCCCCTACAATACAATTCCAACCTCTAATAAATAAATCAACACAAAAGTTATTGTTTATTTAACAAATAACGAAAAAACCTTAAAAGGCAAGTCACAACCAAAAAAAATCTAAAGATATAATAAAATTAACTGCATCTTCGCGTATGGTTGTAATTGTATGTCTATAAAATGATTTTAATACCGTCGATAATGAAATTTATTCCAGAGATAATGCATGTTCAACTCATAACATAACAATACTCGATAAGTGGCGCAAGTTGGAGCTTTTGCTGCCATCTGACGGCGGACGGCTGAAGCTTGAGGCGAGGTTTGGTTCGCGTCTGAGCTTAGTTCAACTGCACAACGTCAGATGCGCTCGTGTTAGCAAAAGCTGAATAAATTTGAAATCATCGTCGAGAAGAAATTCTTTTTATTAAACATCAACTAAGAAAGTAAGAGAAAACTTATGTTTAACAACTACAAGTAAAAATGTTACGGTAGGTCTTCTAAACTTTCATAAGATTTTAAAGAATTGATTTGAAACAAAATGTAAATTTGTTGATACTGAAAATTGGTTACAATGATAAATATAGCAAGTCTGTGAATAAGTGAGTGCATTTTATGAACTGTCACGCCAATTTGTTTTCTAATTTTACTAACGTTCGAGGCATAGAAGTGAGCCATATTAAATTTTATGGCAAACGGTCAAAATGTGGTTTTCATAAATAGAATCAATTACAGAACAGGTGAAATGGGTTTGAAACGATCGTTTTCCTTTATACTAAATGTACAACTTATTTGTTACTTTACCATACATCGTATTATAAAGTATTGTACTCGTGCCAAACTTTGAGATTTTAGTGGAAATATCCGTCTTTTTGGGTGCCCTGAACATTTACCAAGGTACAAAGGAGTAAACTTAGAGCTAAAAAGGTTTTTGTTCAAAAAGGTCCAAAGGAACTGGATGTTTGATCTCACTATTTTTGAAAACTGTGCAAATGAATCGCGATTTCTGTAATTTCGTCAAAATAGTTAAATAATAAATTAGAGTAGACGAAATTCTGAATAATTTATGTCTATGATATTTTTTGGTTAATTTAATAGTTTAGCTGCATGAGCAAATTGTATTTCATCGAGATCGCTCGTACTGCATTAAAACTATTTAGCCAGGATGTGACATATATTTTCATTCAAATGACAGTAGGTAGGGTCAACCGCTGATGTTTTGACAATATGTATCTTCTGTCAATACAATCAAAGTATCTGTCAAATCCTGGCTAACTAGTTTTATTTTAATGCTTACACGACTCATCTCGATCAAATAGAATCTCATGTAGCTAAACTATTAACTTTATATATAGTAGTTTGATAAGATAGTTTGATATCAAGTGCCCCGCCACAAGTTTTTTTTGTTTTGCTGAATAGTGGCTACCCCACCTTATCTGATATCGCAACTCTTTCAAAAAAGGGTTTTTAATAATTCTGAATCAGAATATGGTATTTAAATTGCAAAATTTAAAATATATGCTTGCACCAAAATAGCGGACCAGAAAATGAAAATTAATGGATTCTTCGGCCAAATTTAGTTTAGCTTTTGTGTGGGTTATGACGACGATTTTCTAGTGACGACACTATGTGATCAGTTATTCCAAATTTGGTACACATATTTACTAACATTTCAACTATTTCCAGAAAAAAGCAATAATTTCCATGAAAAACTAGGTCCACAAACCCCATATGGTTGGCATTATTTCTCCACTCCAAATAGTCTGAAGTAAAAATAGCGGATACCGTTGTATTCTATGCATAAGTAAAACGTCTTCAGTGGCAGCATGCAATTTTCACCAACTCTCGAAGTGTACAACTTTCAATCCATTCTATTATCTTATTGTAATCAAAACAATGCGTGTGGCATACCAAATTACTCAGAAAGAAAGGATGAATCCAAACATGTATAAAACCAATATGGCGTCCATAAGAAAACAAAAGTTTCGATTGTTTCTGGCGAATCCATTGGCGAAAATTTTAAACTGACATAATTAAATTGTAGACAAAAAAGTGCATTTTTTATGGGATTACAAATAAAGAAGTTATGATCATAATTAAAAAAATGAAATTTTATAGTTTTTTCAAAATAGCTTGGAATCCATTTGGAATTAAACTGTTTTCTGAATAGATTATAAAGAGCGCATAAATGTGCAATACTTTGTCCATTTAACCGACTTTCTATCTCTAATAATAACAAAAGTACCCATACCATCCAACGTCCCGTGAGACACACTGTATATTTGTGGAAATGGTGACTTGTCAATCAAAACTAAAATGATCGATTTAGCTCACAAATTGCCAAAAAGCGATACTGATTGGGGATTGGTTTTTTAGCACTTTTAGTATGCTATTTGCCAATTTCCAGATTTACTTTATCCTGTTTAATTAAGTTTAAAATTAAAATCAAATAACGTTTTTTAATCATTATTTCACAAAATATTATTTTTATAACGGATGCGTCCAAGAGAATTCGATAATACGCGACCTACATCGTTCCCTACGCTGTAATTTTCTTCCAGAATTGAGAGGCATCATAAACTTCTAATAAGTGCGTAATTGGATTGAAATAAGATTTTGATGAAAAGTTGCTTTGAAGCCAAATCTGATATAAAACTCGTAGAAAATCAATAACAATATATAGGACAGCTTGCATCAGACGAAAATAGATATGTACAAAAAAAGAGTATAAAATAGGTCAAACGCAGACATGTGCAAGCTGTACCTTTTAAAACAGCTTGACATGAGCTTTTATTACCTCTTGAGGATAAAATTCGACTTTTTCTTGTAGAATACGTTATGCAGTATGACATTAAAACACGCAAAAATGTAGACTTCGGTGATGATTAATAAAAACTGATGATGAATGTCTGCTACAGTACTAAAAAAGTTAAGTGTTCGTTTATTTTTATAGTTAAAAAGTTACATTTTTAGTCCATACTGAATATGGACCTAACGTCAACACGACATCGTCTATTGTCACCATGCAGCGTTAATTTATTATATGCCTGTGTTGACGGTAAGTTTAGTTGCCCCTCCTGGCACTTGCAGCGCTGATTGCGCAAATCACGATCTACTTTGCCGGCTCTGTCCGCGAGTTGACTGATGACGCTACTGTCAGACCATTGTCAGACGTTGACATCAACATTTAATTTTGATGTTTATGCTAGAACCTCTAAAGGAGTGCGTCTCAGCTCATTCTTTATGTTTGGCTTGGTTTGCCATTTGATGGCCAAAGGCGTCCCCATGCACGAGTCCAAAAGAACCAAATATTATCCGGAAGCAAAAATCGAAATCTGAGGACGTCAAGACATTTTACTGGCTTACGTTTACCGATTTGCGCAACGTTACAAGAAGTTATCAACAAGGCGAAGAATAACGAAGCTGTGTGGAAACCTCGTGATGGCTTGAAAAGTTAGTTTAGAATGCACATACAGAAGAAATCAATTGAATGGTTTGAAGATTGAGAATTCAAATATCTTAGTTTCCGATAATGCTATGGTGTCCATGATAAGACGATAACAAAATGGAAGCAGTCCTTCGATATTACGTATTATTGTTACCATTTCAACAGTATGAATGTTAAGCTCATCAATAACTAACCGAACTGTGACACCTACTGCTTCGAGCTTCAGAAGCAGAAGAGGATGATAAGTGGTTTTACCACACTTCTCGTTCTATCTTTTTAGTTGTTAGTGTTTTTCAATATATATACATTTTTTTATAATTTTTTTATCATTATCAACTTACCAGCAAATCATCAGTGTTCTTTAAAACAGCGTTTTCTGAAACAGCAATAATTTTTGCCTACTATGTGAACTCAGATATTAGGCAAAAATTATTGCTGTTTCAGAAAACGCTGTTTTTAAGAATACACACAAAATATAATTTCAAGATTATCGCAATGGCGGGAACGCTACTAGTGGCGCCGCGATTATTGTGCGTGGGGTAGAACTAAAAACACTGTCAACGAAAAAAGGGCTAAGTACGCCATCTATATTAGTATATATATATTTTATCTATGATTGTCACCACAACCAGCACTGTCTACTATAATGAATGCGAATCAGAATTTCCCAACGGATGACCGCAAAACAGAACACATTTCATCTCGAATTCTTCCGGGATTGCATTTGCAGAAAAAAAACTGGAATCTCGACAAGAGTCGCGCGGCGGACAATGCAGACTCAAAACAATGGCACAACGTGACATGCCAAGAGCAGCAGCAGCAGCAGCATTTCGAACGATATCATCCGGAGTGTCACGCCGTCATGGGCGGGAGGGCGCTCAGCAGTAAACATTGTGTCAACGCGGCTCTCGTAGTCATGACAATACCAACGGATAACCGAAAATAGAATTTGACGGCGCGGTTACGTGTACAGGACGCCGGGAATAGCCCAGAACGCTACAAGAAGATCCTAGCATGGGGGCAGAGAGAGTCTGTTTGTTGTGGTGATGAACTGTCGGATGCCAAACTGTTGTGGAAGTGTTTATTGAGAATGATCGATAACATGATCAAAGGGTGACATGGAAACTTGGTCAGCAAAGGGACCTTCCTGATTGTACGTCCGAACAAAATATTAAATAGGATATAAACAAATTAAGTTTAAGATTTCTTTTTAGTACATATGAGGCGTTCTTTTACAAATCGTACACTTTTTATGACGTTTTTTAAATAATTATTACATAGTCGCCCCCACAATGGATATAATTGGAAAAATATATATAATATCCGCTAACGTTTTAAGTACAAAACCCATTTTATTCTAGGATGGAGTCTCTCATAGTTCAAAAGATATTAAATTTTACCTGACGTGAGTCACGCGCGGCGTGTCGAAACTCAATGAAAAACGCAGCAAGCGACTACTTCAGGCGTGTGCGCGACGACGTTTTTGAACATCTCGCATACAGGAGGCTGGTTTTACATGTTAGTGCAGTTTGTTTTCTAAGAACGGAGTGAGTGGAAGTGCTTATTTATTACGTGCTAAAAATATTTATTTAATAAACGCCTTTAAAATGCCAGTCTTCTAACCGTATCAAACGTTCTAAATTTCAACCCGATAGATGTTTCAATCGCCTCCGCAATTTGCAATCAATTTGCCTCCGCATCCAAATATAAAGAATAAAAAGCTCTCAGATAAGAAATAAAATACCAATTATTGGAATTAAATATACGTATAACATCTAGGTAAAAGTTATCACGACTGCTTAAAACGTATGATTTTCGTTCAAGCATCAACAAGTTGTTATTTTGGAAAATGTTCTGAGTATCCAGGTGCAACACATTTGATCGACGAATCACTTATAGACAATGGATGAACGTCGACAGAACCACTTTGCTACTACTGATATGCCCAGTTGATGAATATTTACAAAAATTGAAGACCGGTTTAGAAAAAGTACTATTGCATTCATACTTAGTGAAAAGCCAAAATGATTTTAAGAACAGCAAAAAAAAAAAGCAATCCTTGCAAGAAGATAAATGCATTGTTATCTGTGATTTTTCTGAGAACTATGTTTTATTTGCTTTATTTATATTTGGATGCGGAGGTAAATTAAATGGATTGAAACATCTATCGGTTCGAAATTTTGAACGTTAGATACGGTTAGAAGACTGGCACTTTTTAAAGGCGTTTAATATATAAATATTTTGAGCGCCTAATAAATAAGCACTTCCACTCACTCCGTTCTTAAAAAACAAACTGCACTAGCATGTTGAACCAGCCTGCTGTCTGCGAGATGTTCAAGAACGTCGCGCACACGCCTGTTAGTCGCTTGCTGCGTTTTTCATTGAATTTGTATACGCCGCGCGTGACTCACGTCAGATAAATTTTAATATCTTTTGAACTATAAGAGACTCCATCCTAGAAAAAAAAATGGATTTTGTAGGTAAAAGTGTGGCGGATACTATATAAATTTTTCGATTATATCCATTGTGGGGGCGACTAGTAATAATTTAAAGAATTCAATTGTTTTACTTTTTTATATACAGGGTCCTGCAACTAAGCTCCCGTCTTCTGTAGCTCACTTACTCATTAAGCTAAGAGTTTGGCATTTTGCAGGCTTACCCTGTACTTCAAGGTACAATTCAAGAAATTATTTTTTATTATACAGGATGTTCCAAAAATGTGCAACGCCATGGTAATATATTTTTTTAAATTGCATGCTATACATTTTTCTACACATTTGGAAGCCTTTTACGGTAGCCTACATATCACCAAAATTTTATTGAAATCGGTTGAGGGACCGCAGCGGAAAAAAATAAAAACCAAAAAAAATTGATGTTGCATCGTAGGCTTTAAAAATCAATAAAAACCACAAAATGCACCTCGTTAATAAAATTTTGCGACGTGCTTATTAAGTTAGATGTAATAGTCTCGTTAACCAAGTGACATTGATCCAAATTATACAGGGTGACCAAAATCGAGTGTCAAACTTGTCAAACTTCAAAGCGCGCTATTGTTCTTATTTTAAATTGGAACCCATAATTTTTTTTAGGTAAAACGATGCGGAATTAAAGAATAAATATTGTTTCTGAATACAACCCCATCACAATTCCCAATATTTTAAAAGTTATTCACCAAAAACTCATTTTTCAACGTTTCCAACGGCAATTTTAGGTAATAAATATCCTACGTGGCGTTGAAAAACAATTTATTACATAAAATATAACGCAGAGAGGTATTTTAAATTTTACTGTACTTAATTAAGTAGTTATTCAATTGCTAAATTTACTGCAAAATTTACCTATAGCCACATTTCCGTCCTTACCGCTATAGGCAATTATGCAGTAAATTTAGCATTTGAATAACTACTTAATTAAGTACACTCAAATCTAAAATACGTCTTTTATTTTTTATGAAATAAATTGTTTTTCAAAGCCGCGTACGATATTTATTATCTAAAATTGCCGTTGGAAACGTTGAAAAATGAGTTTTTGGCAAATAAGTTTTAAAATATTGGGAATTGTTATGGGGTTGTATTTAGAAACAATGTTTATTTTTTAATTCTGCATCATTTCACATAAAAAAATTTATGGGTTCCAATTTAAAATAAGAACAATAACACGCTTTGAAGTTTGACAGGTTTGACACTCGATTTTGGTCACCCTGTATAATTTGGATCAATGTCACTTGGTTAACGAGACTATTACATCTAACTTAATAAGCACGTCGCAAAATTTTATTAACGAGGTGCATTTTGTGGTTTTTATTGATTTTTAAAGCCTACGATGCAAAATCAATTTTTTTTTGTTTTTATTTTTTTCCGCTGCGGTCACTCAACCGATTGCAATAAAATTTTGGTGATATGTAGGCAACCATAAAAGGCTTCCAAATGTGTAGAAAAATGTATAGCATGCAATTTAAAAAAATATATTACCATGGCGTTGCACATTTTTGGAACACCCTGTATAATAAAAAATATTTTCTTGAATTGTACCTTGAAGTACAGGGTAAGCCTGCAAAATGTCAAACTCTTAGCTTAATGAGTAAGTGAGCTACAAAAGACGGGATCTTAGTTGCAGGACCCTGTATATAATATCCGCTAAACTTTTACGTACAAAACCCATTTTATTCGAGGATGGAGTCTCTCATAGTTCAAAAGATATTAAATTTTATCTGACGTGAGTCACGCAAGGCGTGTCGAAACTCAATGAAAAACGCAGCAAGCGACTACTTCAGGCGTGTCCGCGACGACGTTCTTGAACATCTCGCAGACAGGAGGCTGGTTTTACATGCTAGTGCAGTTTGTTTTCTAAGAACGGAGTGAGTGGAAGTGCTTATTTATTAGGCGCTAAAAATATTTATTTAATAAACGCCTTTAAAATGCCAAAATCTTCTAACCGTATCAAACGTTCTAAATTTCAACCCGATAGATGTTTCAATCCATTCAATTTGCCTCCGCACCCAAATAGAAAGAATAAAGAGCTCTCAGATAAGAAATAAAATACCAATTATTGGAATTAAATATACCTATAACATCTAGGTAAAAGTTCCAGGTGCAACACATTTGATCGACGAATCACTTATAGACAATGGATGAACTTCGACAGAACCACTTTGCAACTAATGATATGCCCAGTTGATGAATATTTACAAAAATTGAAGACCGGTTTAGAAAAAGTACTATTGCATTCATACTTAGTGAAAAGCCAAAATGATTTTAAGATCAGCACAAAAAAGCAATCCTTGCAAGAAGATAAATGCATTGTTATCTGTGATTTTTCTGAGAACTATGCTTTATTTGCTTTATTTATATTTGTATGCGGAGGCAAATTAAATGGATTGAAACATCTATCGGGTAAACACTAAAGGGTGACATGGAAACTTGGTCAGCAAAGGGACCTTTCTAATTGTTCGATGGAATATTAAATAGGATATAAACAAATTAAGTTTAAGATTTCTTTTTAGTACGTTTTTTAAATAATTATTACATAGTGGCCCCCACAATGGATATAATTGAAAAAATAAATATAATATCCGCTAAACATTTACGTACAAAACCCATTTTATTCTAGGAGAGACGCCTTAGAGCTGTTTTACACGACCGAGAATTATAGCGAAAATAATAGCCAAAATTATCGCTATAATTTTGGTGAGAAATATTGGCAAATTAATTTCGAACGATAGTTAAAAGTTGTTTGACACACGGCAATTGATTTCGCTATTAATGTAGTCATGCGCGTGCGTACTATAGTAGATATTTAGATATACGCGGTTGTAAATAAAACTTGGATAAAATAAACATTACCTATACAATCGGTGCTTGTATTTCTAATAAGGAAAGGGAAGAAAAGCATGATAGAAGATAATAAGGTTATGTATTTGAATTTTTCATAGGTGTTTACATAATCATAATCGCATCCAATGCAGTTTTTCTGAGGTGGCGATTTTTATTGTTTACGGACTTCGAATTGTATAGATTAGGCCAGTTTCTGTATTCTTCAACTAAAACCACCACTTCGGCACGGGTCCACGCCGTCATAATGCAGCTGTAATAAATTCTCACAGAACAACGATTCTTTCTCGGCAATGTGCACAATTGAGCGTGCCGCCCCGCCCGGCCCCGCCGCCCATCTTACGCCGCCCCCGCCGCCCAGATTACGCCGCCACCGCCCTGCTTACGCCGCCACCGCTTCCCGGTTTACGCCGCCACCGCCGCCCCCGCTACGCGGTTTACGCCGCCACCGCCCTGCTTACGCCGCCACCGTCGCCTCCGCCGCCCGGCTTACGCCGCCACCGCCGCCAGGCTTACGCCGCCCCCGCCGCCCGGGTTACGCTGCCCCCGCCGCCCAGCTATTACTGTTTTGAGCGTTTTGAGGTTAACTGCGCGGGCAGATCAATATAATCGTAAATTGTACGAAATGCGCAAATTATCGCGCACAATCTCGCGGTGAATAGAGCAAGTGTGGTATTTTTCTCACAAAAAGTTTCGCTATTATTTTCGTTATAAAATAGTGGTTTTACACGTCCGATTTTCATCGACAAAACTTTTGGCTATTATTTTCGCTATTATTTTCGTTATAATTCTCGGTAGTGTAAAACAGCTCTTATAGTTCAAAACATATTAAATTTTATCTGACGTGAGTCACGCGCGGCGTGTCGAAACTCAATGAAAAACGCAGCAAGCGACTACTTCAGGCGTGTCCGCGACGACGTTCGTGAACATCTCGCAGACATGAGGCTGGTTTTACATGCCAGTGCAGTTTGTTTTCTAAGAACGGAGTGAGTGGAAGTGCTTATTTATTAGGTGCTAAAAATATTTATTTATTAAACGCCTTTAAAAATGCCAAAGTCTTCTAACCGTATCAAACGTTCTAAATTTCAACCCGATAGATGTTTCAAACCATTCAATTTGCCTCCGCATCCAAATATAAAGAATAAAGAGCTCTCAAAAAAGAAATAAAATACCAATTATTGGCACCTATAACATCTAGGTAAAAGTTATCACGACTATTTAAAACGTATGATTTTCGTTCAAGCATCAACAAGTTGTTATTTTGGAAAATGTTCTGAATGTCCTGGTGCAACATATTTGATCGACGAATCACTTATAGACAATGGATGAACGTCGACAGAACCACTTTGCAACTAATGATATGCCCAGTTGATGAATATTTACAAAAATTGAAGACCGGTTTAGAAAAACTACTATTGCATTCATATTTAGTGAAAAGTCAAAATGATTTTAAGAACAGCAAAAAAAAGCAATCCTTGCAAGAAGATAAATGCATTGTCATCTGTGATTTTTCTGAATATTTTTCTAGAACCAAAAATATTGAATTTTGAATATGGCAAGGTTTAGCAAATAATCGTAAATCATCCAAACTTTAAGCCTTCATATCTCTGAAAATAACTTTTTTTTAATGAATTGCATACAGGTATCCAATAAATTTTCGAGAAAATTTATTTTTATTATTTATATTAAAAAAGTTTGGTGTAATTTAAAAAAGTGGTTTTTTTGCGAAATCCGTACGATTTGTAAAAGAACGACCCATATGCAAGAAAAGATTCTATAAGAACTTTCGTCAAATATGGCAGTTTTGTAACTGTTTTAAATGGGTTTTAAACTTTAAAAATAAAAAAAATATTTAATGTTTTATGAGCATTTCCCAAGTAATTACAGTTTTTCTATGTTGTCGCTAGGTGCTATGCTAGTAGCGCAACTGAATAAAGTAGGAAAATTGTACAGGAAAAACATTTTGAAATATGTTTACCATGGACCGTTGCTCATTTGAGTGTAATAAATCTGCTAGCTGGCCACAAATCTAATGGAACTATAAATATTGTGCTATTTTATATGATAAACCTACAGGTAATTCCAGAAAAGCTATCCGTTTGCACAAACAAAACTATGTATTACGTTGGTATTACGCAAATCAACAGAGTGAGAAGTCATGCAGTACGTCGATACTGAGATCCATCAATCATTTAACGGATAAACTCTACAACGAATCGATCTTTATACAAGAATTATATAATATCTAGGCTATTATAGAGGGTCCATTTGAATCAGTGCAATAATTTGGAAGGGTATTGTAACTCAATATGAGGAACAAAAAAAAAACTTGCACTCAAAATCTTGCAGTTAAAAATTGAATTATCGCAAGGTGAGCACCGTTGGCCTTCAAACAAGCTTCTTTACATCGTCTCCAATTTTCTATTTAAACAGGCAATGTTTAATAAAATAATAAATTTGTTGTTTCAATAGAGGGAAAGAAATATTTATTTGCGGATAAAAACGCATTTATTTGAAATATTTGTTTGGTAGAAAGAACGTTGACTTGTGTCAATGAACTTATGTTTCCAGTTAAAAAGTTTGCAATTTGTGTATTATAAGAAATGAGACTTATTTACTTCAAATAATTATGATTGTGTTGAGTGAAAATTATTAATTTGTTGAAGGAATTAATAGACAAGAATGTTTAGGAAGACTCGCCATGTGTCACCTCCTTTTTGGGATGTCGCACATCCTCGACCAGTGCTTGGTCTTCCCAACCCAACATATAGTCAAGGTTAAGTTAGTAAAGTGTACTCTGATTTGGAATCGCAACTTGAACCTGCAGGCACTGTACTCTATAAGTTCTATACTGTCGATCACGCGGCTTTATACTCTCGATATGTACGAAGTGCGAGGAGAGAGTTTACAGCGCCATCTAACAATACAGTTGGATGACATTAAAAATATATTTATTTGAATCAAAATATGATTTCTTTGGTGGAAGTAAACCTATTTTAAAGCCAACACAAAAATATTACTTTAAACGAAATAAATCTCTTCTTGTGTACAAATATATTTATTTTAATCAAAATACGATTTCTTTGGCGGAAGTAAACCTATTTTTAAGCCAAAGACAAAATATTACTTTAAGCGAAATAAATCTCTCCTTATATACAAATTTATATGTTACAATTAAAATTATATTTCATTGGTGTAAAGAAACGTTTTTTTTTAAATCAAAACTAAAATATTACTTTAAAGGAAAGTAATTTTTGTTTGTATCCATATATATATTTATTCCACTTAAATAAATATTTTAAATAAATTAATCTCTGCAAGCAAATAAACTAGAGTATTCAATGAAGTAAATATTGTTGACGTCAAAGAAATATGTTTTGACCCAAAAGAATAAATTCAAACAAATACATTTCTTTAAAACAAGAAATATTTTCTATCTGTGTGCAAGGTTTCAAAAAAAAGCTGTAATTCGGACAATTTTAGAGACAATTTTAAATCAATGTTAAAAACAATGCTCGTAAAATTAGCTTCTTTCATATAGAGCGCAAGTATTTTCTATACCATTACATGATTAAATGTCTTGCATGTCTTTCCACTACAGTGCAGATTAGATTAAAAAATATTCACGTCTTTATTTTTGTTCTAAAGACAACCAGTAAATAAAAACTAAATATCGGCTCACTGGTTTAAAAAATATAAGATATTTAAGTTGGGTCAAAAATCCGTACATACATTGTCGGTTTTGTCAAGACCAATAGTATTTTATCCATTAGTATGAAAACAGCAGCGTTTCGCGGTCGATTATCTTCAATAATTTGCGCAGTTTTCCGATTAATGTCTACCGAGAAGACCTCTGAAACGCAGCAACGTCGATAATTCTCGGTACCGTACCGTGATTATCGACTGGATTATTATTTGACACTACGCGTCGCCCGTTTATATCTGCCGGATTTTATTTACCCATAAAATCTTAAAAGCACCTCGAACCTCTTTGGTCTTTTTTCCTGTTACGTTCCATCGTTGGTTCCGAGCACTTCTTCTCAACGAGCCAGTCTTCTCGTCTCGTTACATTAACCGTAGTGCGCGTCCGCGCAGGTAGACACATATATTTACCATTCGCCGCGGTAATAAACCGACAAGTTTTATTACCTTTTTATTCGACGGTTAACAGTCCCTCCTCCGGTATATACCGCAGATTTAACGCGGTTCACTGCCGCGGCATCCCCGCGCCATATTATAAGTAACGAGAAGGAACGTTAATGGGACCTAATATCCTTGAAATGAATTTAGTCGCGCTCGTTCCACCGCCATAAGCTCACAATGCTAAATGAGTCGTTTCTGCGATAATCGTTGTTTTAGAATCGCAGAATTCCGAACAACGCCTGCTGCGCTTTTTGGTAAGTGAATCTGCATACTTTGTTGGGTCTTAAAACTGTTGTCAGATCAAAAAGTAATAAACATAAACATAAGGCATTCATGCGAACAGTAAAAGAATGTCGGAGTCCGACCGTGTTCAGCGCAAGAAAATCGTCAACACTCTACCGCAGTTGTGCTGCAACTGATGACAAACCAACACCGCCGACAAAATATCGGTCTTCCTTCATCCGCGTTTCTAGTGTACAGTCACAGTGAGCTACATTAGTCTGTTGGCACATCGTAGTCAGCTGTGCGTTGGTTTATGTACAACAGTGGTCGCATACAAATAAAAACTCAGGAAAGTGATTAACTGGTAATTCAGTTTAGTACATTTTTTCCCGCAATTAGGCATTATAGTAACATTTGCTTAAATTACATAACAACATCTAAAATTGCAGCTTTATTATGGTTCTTATACCATGTTGCTAATGCTGTGTTAGATTTACTTCATTGGGCTGTTAATTTTAGATATGTTTGGTGAGTCACATGAATATTTTGCATTTATCTATGTGTGCGCGTGCGAACACAAGTTCGGAGACAAAATAAATAAATAAAAAATCATATTAAGGATTTTTCATCAAACATTTTTCATTTAAAATTCAGAATTACCTAAAAACTCTATTAACAAAGTTTCATGAACATTATATTTACGAAAATAGCTACAAAATGTTACAAAATAGCTTAGAAACTTGACTACACCTTCCTTCACATTTCATGTTTAAAAACAGTTGAGCTTTTAATCTCAAACCCCCATTTAAATGATATTTACAAAGATATTTAAATAAAATGTATTTTTAGTGTTTTGTTGTCAAAAATGTATAATAATTATTTCTCCCTGTATGTGTTTAAAACTGAGGGATCAACCCAGTTTTTATCTACTCTTCTTGTTGTATGTCCTTTGAAAACAAAGATAATGACGTAAATCAAAAATTATGTTCAGAAAATATTAGTTTTTCATGCCAGTTATTACCAGTTTCTTATAGCTGCGAAAGCCCATATTGTGCTTAAAGTAGAGGTAAAAAAATAACATAAAGTATTCAAAAACTCATCTTCACTTCTGAAGAATTAGGCCACCAGTGAGTGAAAGAATCATCAAAACCGGATAAAAGGTTGTGGAGAAAATCAACAATTTTTAACAATTTTTAATTCACGTCTAATGAACATTAAAAAAGCAATGAATTTTTTTTTATTCTACAGCGTATGCACATTTCACGTTTAAGTAAAAAACAATTGCTTCAAAATGATTTTATCGCAAAATCCCAATCAAATAATATTTACGAAGATAGTTGAGGCGCTATCGACTGTGTGAAGTGTTGAGGAGGGTGCAATGAAAAGCTTGTCAGTCTTTGATATTTTATTCTCTGGGCTATTCACATTCACAAACGTAGGCAAATGTGAATAGCCCAGAGAATAAAATATCAAAGACTGACAAGCTTTTCATTGCACCCTCCTCATTTACGAAGATATTTTAAGAAAATTAGTTTTTTTGATTCTACAAAATTCCGGGGAGTTCTGTTCATGTTGTTCTGTGCTATTACTAATAATATTTTCTGATAAAGAAAATCATTGAAATGGTGTTATACTCAGTTATAACTAGTGTCCATACACCAAAGCACCTTGCAAGACTTAATTAATGAATGAACACAAATAAGTTTAATTGTATTGTGATACAATCTTCGGAGGGCTCGCGGGCCGCACCGTAGTACGGTGTTGAGGGACGCGCTGCGGCCGCAGGTTTGACATCACTGATCTACAATAAGAATCTTTTGCATTGTGGAAACTTAGCGTGGTGGTGTTTCTGTACTGATTTGTGTGGACGGGAGCCACTTTAAAGTCACAATTTTGGTAAAATCACATTTTTAGATTAGGTAAGCAAGGTAAATGTCCCAAATTCAGACACTGTCCTAAATTCCGACATATTTCTGTTTAGTTGGATAAAAGAAGAAATCTACAATCTTGAACTATATTTTAGAACATACGGTTTGTTGATTTGACCACTTATCAACCCACAATCGTTTCTTATTCTACCAATGTTTTAACGGTCAGAATATAACCTAAAAGGTTGACTGATCTTGATAATTGAGTGTTATGCTAAAAGATGATTTTTTCCTTATAAGGTAACTGCAATTCGACTTTATAACTCGCTACAGGATAACATTATAGGCAAAACTGGGAGAGCTGAAGGTGATTCATCGCTTAAAATTGTATGAACCAAGATATGAACGTACCGCGTGAATTGGTTATTAGCTGTGTATATTAAGTTGCATACTAGGTAGTTCGTTCAAGATTAATATTTAATTATTAAAAATACTGTCATTTAATTGTGATAATTGTCCTATCTAATTTATATATCCATCATTAGCATGTTTCACAGAAGCAAAGTGAAAACATACCAACGAAAACATCTTGTTCACATCACACGTTCGCGCTCGAATTGGAGGTTAGGTTGCTACCGCTGTCATTCGTTCTTATGGTTCTAAGAACAGACGTACTTTTTTGTCTTGCCCATTTAAATTATACAGCAGACGTATGAAAAGTATGCTATTTCGTTTTAACACGCGTCAATATTTAGAAATATTCTGTAACGTATGTCTAAAATAACAGCTGAAATCTATGAGTAACCTTCAGCTCTCCCAGTTTTGCCAATGAAGAAAATTGTAATAGTATCTATTTAGGCTGACTAAAAACGCTTTACATTTTCATAATAATATCAAATATTAATATTAAATCAGACATGTGTGTCGGAATGGTGTACATGGTTAGAAGTAATACATATGGCTCTATTGCTGTCTTTACACAAGAAAATAACGCATTTGAAGTATCTTACATTAGCCTACGTTTCGCTGATATTCCTCAGCGTCATCAGGGCTATTGCGATATTAAAACGAGTCATAGGGGTTACATGTGTGGCGGCATTGTTTCTAATGGTCTTTGGTGCGGCAGGTTTAAAATACATGAGTGGTGAATTCCCGTTTGGAAACCGACTAATAACAAAATTTCCAAGAAAACCTCTTTATGTCCAAATATCTGAAATTTTATCGGGCAATATTTCATCCTCAGAATGAAATGGAATAGGAATTAGCATTTTCAATATATACTAATATATTACAGCACATTAGATTCTATTGGAACTCGTCCAGAAAGTTTCAGCTGGGATTTATAGTTTAAATCGATATTATGTCTGAACAACTTTAACTACTCTCGCACAGCTGTTACATAGCAATTCGTTACAAGTTTTACGACTGTAAATAATGACGTCGGTTCGACAGTAATATTGCCTTCCTTATAATAAATTGAGGATTAATTTATAAAAAGATCATTCTGATTAAATTTCTCGATAACCATCCAGAATAAAACATGATCTCTAAAACTCTCGAAAATCTGAAAAGAAGCTAGAAATGAATTTGTGCCAAAAAATTGTATATAAACAAGCAAATATAAACTTATCAGCTGGTCAAAAATAAATAGGATGATAAAAAATAGAAGCCCAGTCATCCTAGATTTTGACTCGGAAATTCATAATAATAATAACATATCAAAATGTTTAGAATCATAGTTAATAGACAAATTTTTAATTAACGAAAAACCATTGTAAAATCGCTGAAACCGCGCCGATACACCACACAATAAATCTTGTTTAAATTGCGAAATTATAGCAACTATTCGATTGAATGGGTTCATACGCAACTGCCTCCACTATGAATTTCAATATTTAAGCAAATTATACTTGCAAATTTTAGTGTTGTTAAAAAAACTAAACTGCAAATATAGAAATGCTTTTTGGTCTTACTGGCGTATGATTATTGTGTACTGTATTATATTATAAAAGTACATTAAATGCTACGAATAACGATGGAAGTTATCTTTTAGTCAACGTAACTACTATGCCATTCTGGGAGAGTTTTAGTCTGTTGGGATTGCAACATTGTTCAACGCAGTTCAACGGTTTGTGGATAGATGGCGCTGTTTCAAATTGAAAATGTAAATACAACATGAATAATTTATTTAGATATGATCTTAAGTATATTTTTGTGTTCGTGTTAAAAAATATAAATCGTAGCTGGCATACGACAAAATTTACCACCAAACGGGTTCGGGAACCTATACGAAAAAATTAATGGTCAATTTTGTACAATTGAACGATTGAAGAATTTTTTTCACGTCTTCACGTCAACCAGTTAGATGACATTAGAAATGCCCGTTCTATGTCAAACTATTGTGTGATGATTGCCGGTTGACATTAGAAATGTGCATCCAATCATTTAAATAATTATTTCATGAAACAAGACAATAAAAAAACAACATAAAAAGTGATTACGAGTAATTCTTGTATAAAGTCGTTTTTTATCTCAACAATAATTCAGTTCGCAGTGAAACCTCGACCTTAAAAAATCCTAAAATTGAATTACCGAAAGTCATTATGCAAAAGTTATTATGCTTTTAATCCGTGCCGAGATAAGGATAAATAAATTATTGATAATAGTATCAGAAAACAATTCAAGGTTATGTTAATTAACTTTGTACATTGCCACTGCTACCGAGTTCATTAAATACGAGAGTTTTTGTTTTAGATATCTGGAATAGTATTGAATCTTCAATTAAACAACTCTCCGAAAACACCAATCGAGGCTTATGCCCTTTGATCTGAACTGCTATTGCAGTTTGATTGATGGTTGATCATTTTTAGACAGATTGTGTATTTGATACATACAATATTCAACTAACTAACAAGAACAAAGCCTACTGAGAAAATTACTCTTAATCTACCACATAGTAAATCAGTCAGTAGTTATTTTTTTTTATTATACAGGATGTATATAAATAATACTGTATGTAATTAATTTTACTATAATAGTATGTACCTAAATGTATTCACAATATTTCGAAACATGAAAATCTTTTTGAATAATGCAGCAATTACTGTTAAATGTCCACAGGGAAATCGTAAGCCAAACGTATATTTTAGGACGAGGTTCTATTCTTGGCAAACGCCACCGATTTTCTCCGGTACATTGCAAATGTTTTTGGCACATGCATTTGACGGAACGATCATAGTGTCGATTGACGGCAACCAAACAAATATCTGACCTTGGCAGAGACCTTGGGCCGGAACAAAACGCTTCTTACGACTACTCATAGTTGTAATTTCCCCATTGAAATCTTATTACCATTTAGAGTATTTAGACGGTCTGTTGCTCCACATAATTTGAAGACGAATCATACCCCATATCTAATTATATGTAGCATTAATTTTATGGTTTATAGACACTGTCTTGTCAACTTTCAGAGAAATTTAGATGAGGGTCTTTAGTTAGAAGCCACAAACTTAATCTACAGACTTACTATCATTGTCTTTGACGTTTATAACCCATTTCAGTCAAAAACTGCATAAAAAGAAACGTTCCGATGATACAACGCGAACTGCATAATAAGAATAGTCAAAAAAGTCAAACATAACGTCCGAGTTTTACATAAACGTTCTTAATTATCTACAGTTATCTACAATTATTACAAGTGTGTCTTAGCCCAGAAATAAATTTACTGGGATTAGGGAATGGCGCTGCTTAGTTTTTTTTATTATTATTTTATTAACATGGTTGTTATACATTCCGGCTGTCGGACTCAAATATTTACTTATTTAAATAATTTGTTGACGCATTTTCTTACAATTTCGTAAACGAAAATATTAAACAAGCATTTCCATGAAAAACCAGCAGCGTGCATATTTGAAGATTGTCTTACTTTGGTATCTTTCTTACGAGTTCCACAAATATATTTGTTATTTGTTTTATAACACCCTGCATAAATAATTTTATAAAAAAAGAAAAATTCGTGTCCTAAAACATTCTTCTGATATTGATTTTAGTATACCAGACTTAAAATAAAAAAAAAACTTGTAAAAATCGATTAGATTATAACGCCTATATTCCTTATTTTTAATATATTATCATAATACAAGATACTAAAAATTTTATTAAAAAAAAAACAGTTTTATAGTGAAAACAGTGAAAAATTGCAAAATGATCCAGGAAGATTAGAATTTTCCTTAGGAAAAACTCCTGCGTATGTAGAGTGCGGAAAACGATTATCTGGGATTTTTTTTATTTAACAAATAAGTTACAAGACGCTGATTTTTCTTTGCGTAAAAGCAACAAGGCGAATAAAGAGATAATTATATTGATAATTATTTTGCTACATTCGACGTTGTACGGTGTAAAATGTACACAGGGCAAAAATCCAAAACAGCCAAAAGTAAAAAACATTTCCAATTCAAATAAAACTTAAAATATAGTGATTAGGGGTTTCTACGGTCATTGATTTTAGATTCAACTACAAAAAGTAAAAACCAAATAGCAGTTCTAATATCGAGGAAGAAGTTGCTAAAAATATTTTCGATTTATAACTTAAAAAGGTTAAAAATAGTATCGGATCTAAAATGGCGATAGAGGTTTCTGAAAAGATTTTTGATATATGCCATAGATACTATATTATAATCCTTAATACGAATGCAAAATATATTATATTGGTCATAATTAGCGACCTTTCATTTTCCTATTTATTGAGTAAACCATATTCGGCCCACCTTTTTAATATTCAATGTTTTGTCTATTTATTATCTAGTTATTATTATAGATCTAAAATATAAAAGAAAATAAATACCATACTCATCACTTATGAACTTATTTTTTTTATTAGATCCACCATTTTAAATTTATCAATTCTTTTTAAAAATTAGTTATTACCGATCTAATTATCTTCTTACCCTCGTCTCTTAATTTTGTCGTTTAATTTCTGCAACATGTTATACATTTCTGCACAGAATATTAGTATTTACAAAGTTTACTAAAATGCACACTATTCCATATCATTGGGTAGACTTTTGACATTTAAGATACAAGGAAGAGATTTCAAAATTTTTCATTCAAATTCATTTACGCGGTATTTCTAAAATAATGCTGTTTTGGCCTAATATTCTTGAAATAATTATGGTATTTGCAATAATACACAGATAGAAATTTTTATTTAACTCAAATAATTATTTGTTTGACGAGAGGCAAAATAGTATATTATTCTATGAGCAAGTAATGTAAAAGTTTTTTTTTTCGAACGTTTTGCAATATTTGCCGTGTGTGTGGTGAATGGTTAGTATTACTTAGCATAAATTGCCATGATAATGAATGCATTCATCACTAGGAGTAGAAATAGTATATTATTCTATGAGCAAGTAATGTAAGCAATTTCTCACGAGAACGAAGTTTGCAGCACGAGCCGTAGGCGAGTGCTGCAAAGCGTTCGAGTGAGAAATTGCCATTACTTGCGAATGGAATACTATACTTTTTCTACGACCATGCAACGAAATTTTATAAATTAATTTTTGTCCATATAGGGACAGCTGTATGTCACGATGACGGTTTACAGGATTTTGACAGATTAAAATTGTTTGGTGCGCCTTGTCACTTGGCGACGTTGTCAATGCCTTGACAATGTCGCTAAGCAGTGTATCAACAATTTGGAAATGAAAAATCCAGAGCTGTGATTGGTTCTAAAGCCGTGAGGAATGAAATATTTCTCACTACTGGCGGGGTATGAGGAGCCAGGAATGAAATATTTGTCATGTGTGTGAGGAATGGTTAGTATTACTTATCATAAATTGTCATGATAATGAATGCATTCCTCAATAGGAGTAGAAAAAATATATTTTCCATATTTGCTACAAATAACGTTTCTTTGAGTCAAAACGATATTACTTTACTCCGAACAAATGGTATTTGACTCAAATAAACATTCTAGAAACATCGGGACGAAACTTCACATTTAGAAGTTTCATGAGCAAACTTAGAGCTGAAAAGCTTTTTGTTCAAAAGGGTCCAAAGGAACTGAAGGTTTACTTTCAGAATTTTTCAAAGATTTTGCCGTTATTTCTGTCATTTCGACAAAATAGTTAAATAATACGTAGAGGAATATTTGTATAATTTCTTTTTTTTTAAGATAATAGTTGCTGCATAAGCAAATACTATTTGATCGAGATCACTCGTACTGCATTAAAACAAGCTAGCCAGGATTTGACAGATATTTTGATATTAATGACAGTATTGTCACAATATTCGAGTTGGCTCGCATTTAGTCGAACTGTGTTCGGTTCGAAAAAAAGCGAGCGCTCTAACAGCAGTATTAAATAGTATGATAAAGTCATGTGCCTCGCCACATCAGATTTTTTCCGTTTATTTGTTGGTACAATAGTCTAAATACTCTCAATCTACTAACATTTTCTGCAAGGTTTGAAACAAGAATCAGAGAGTTATTTAATAATTTTTTATTTAACTTTTACTAATAAAAATAATAATATTTCTTGAATTTTAAATTTAGCAAATTTATTCTCGATATGCGTAACCTACTTTCCGGGCAATACGAAAACATAATTGTTGACGATTAACAAAATGTTGACACATAAAGTCCTCGAACTCATTTACGTAAGTAATGAAATAATATAATCAAACAAGAGACCTCCCATAACTTCCCCGTCATGATATCAACTTATAATAGATCCACAAACACACACAAAACCCTCAGCCCTTGAAAACTTTATTACCCCTAGCCATAATCACGCGACAATTTCCCAACTTAATCAACACAATGGCCGGACAAATGGGCCGTAATTACAAACATGCGCCCGGCGAAATCAATTACACGGTTGCGTCTTTGCACGGCTCGACTACGCCATTTAAATAACCGACCAACGGCACAGTCAAACTAATTAATTAATCCACTATTGATTTTAATTACATCGAGTGGTTGTCGGTTGCAATCGAGTGTGCTATTTTTAACGAAAAAGGGCTGCCATTACCGCCGCCGAAGGAACACGCGACCGGTACGTCCTGCAGGACGATCATCAGCGATGTTTATGCAGGCCAAACAACGTTAATTTACAGTTATTTGTAATGGGGCACAGGAAGTGCTAATTTAGACTCGGCTGACGTAGGCCTTAAGGTAAACAATTGCGTTTTATCAATGTTTAAGTAATACATTGTAGGTGGATCATGAAACGATAACGCCTGTGATGCGGTGTAGTGATGTATGTATGTACGTACAACAGCTGCAGAGTGTTTGAACAACCTCGCGGGGAGCTATTACAACGTTTACAACATATTGAGGATTTTTTTAAAGGAAAATTTATGATAGCTTCTGTTTCTGGTAAAATTATGAATTCGCTGTATGTGGGGTAATTTTCAATCTCGTAAAAAGATATTAATGGAACTTGGAGTTAATGAATGTACAATAAATGAACCCACTACACTACAATTTAAGTAAAAACAGACAAAAATACATATAATTTTTAAAATTTTCAAGTTTTAATGTTGCCTTCAGGATCCTCTGAATTTGTTGCTTCATATCCATACTTAATTCTTTCGGAAACCGAAAAAAAGATATAATTTAATAATATAAAATAATAAAGAAAAAAAAAACAAGTGATAACTGTTTCTGGTGTGTATTTTTGGTAGAATCTGAAGGCAGAAATTCCAAATTGAGTCTAGTTTTTGAGAAAATCAGTATTGAAAAATTAACTAAAAATACAAAAATTTATTTTTTTACAAAACTAGACACCTACACACGCTTGTTATATAAATAGGACTTATATAAAGCAGAAATTAAAAAACAAACAACAATGATCAACAAAAAGAGAACGATTGCAAAAAAAAGAACACAAAAACGAACAAGGAGCACAAGCAATAAGCACCTATCACAATAATAAAAAGTAAGCAAATTAATTAATAAGTAAATTGATATGAAACTGTACTTTTGTTCACAAAAGTAATTGTTATTTTGCGTAAATTCTTTCCTCTACTATGATAGTGTTGTAATCGTGTCGAAAAAAAGTTTTGTAATTTTAGCGCCTGTCCTGTTGGTTTTCATAACTTTCATGACAACCTTAGAGCTGAAAGAAGTTTTGTTGGAAAGGGTCCAAAGGAACTGGAGGTTTACTTTTAGCATTTTTCAACGATTTTGCGAGTGAGCCGCCAATTCAGTAATTTCGTCAAAATAGTTAAATAATAAATTGAAGTTAATGAAATTTTGTATAATTTATGTCTATAACATTTTTTGGTAAAATTAATAGTTTAGCTGCATGAGCAAATTCTATTTGATCGCTCGTGTCTGCATTTAAACTAAAATATAGGGTTATAATTTGCGCCCCCCTCCCCCCGAACTCTCAAATGTCCCCCTTGATCACTCCAATTGCCTCCCTGCGTTGGCCCCACGTTGGGAAACACTGCTCTATAGTATGATATACATATGCCTAGCCACATCAGATTTTTTTTTATTTCTGTAACGTTTAAAAAAAACATTTTTGCCACAACACTTTTTCCACATAGTAACTGACACACAGAGCAAAAATTTTTATATGGACCAATTTTATTTCTTTATTCCTTAAAAAGTTACAGTCGTTTGAAATAATAGCAAAACGGTACTTTAAAAGACTAAGTTCTTCTTCAGGAATTGAAAAATGCAATAATTCGATGTGAAACTTTTGAGAATGTGTAAAAAGTTTCATACGTACTTTCTTTCATCGTTAATTTGTTTATTTAATTTGTTACTATTATGTATTTTTTACTTAAATTTATTTACATTTTTGTTGTTAGAGGTATTGATTGTGTTCTTCCTTCGTTTTTGCCTTCTTTGATATGTATTTTATTATTTATTTTCTTTTTTTGTTGTTAATATTTCAAACGGCTGTAATCATTTAAGGGTTTCAAAAAAAACAACCGGGTCAATACGAAAAGTTTCACACAGAATGATATTTACTTTCTAAAAATAATTTTTGCGGGGAAAGAGTGGGACACTTTTATTATTATTTGTCGATTGGTACCTACTAATTTAATAATTTAGTTACTTTTCGTATTGTAAAGGGTACTTGCGGTCTTTGTTAGTTTTTGCATTGGATAATGTGTTTTATTTTCTATTTTTACTTCACGGTACACCTAAATCCAATTTTATATCATTTAATTTAAAATGAGTAGTGGCAGTAATTTTTTTTGTATTAATTAAGTTTCAAGAACATTGAATTTACTACACTATACATATTTCGTAAAAAAATGCATATACAATTGAATTATTGAATTACAAATGAATTCGTATTTAGCGCTAAAACCAGACCAATTCTAGGATCAACTAATATTTTGGTATTAATACATCTGCATGTTGTTTGAGTGTCACTGGTCTATACAAATGTTCAGGTCTGACGGGTGGTATCGTAATTTAATGATCGACTTAACGCCCACTGTAAAAACCATGTAAAAACTTACTAACAGGACTGTTGAGACAAAAGATCTGATATCCTGAAAAACAAACGAAATGTATCAAAGAGTTTACTAGGAATTTATAAAGTGGCAAAGCATACGACATCACCTCAAAAAATAATGTTTTGGCAATTTTGACACCTGAATGATGTGTCGAAAAACGTAAAGGTATATTTGTTTCAGATTTTCAGAGGGATTTATTTATTTAGATCTGTGTAAGCCTGGCTTTATAATGGTAATGCGCGAGTTGGTGCGTGTCTATACGCATTACTTACACATCATTGCGCGTAAATGACGTACATAATGCGTAGGATTTAATTTAGAGGCATTTGAACCTTATCAAGGTAGACGCGTGCCATTTAACTCACGAGAAGAGACAAAGCTTCTTTCTGATGCTTATTTCTGATGTTAAATGTGAGCCCCAAATTATGTGAACCCACGGTTGCTAGACTTCCCTATTTGAGCAGGACTGGCCCGAGTTCAACAGATAAATCCAGATTGCGGGATAGCCATGGACGCCCGCAGAGAGGGGCAAGGGGTGCAATAGGTGCCCCTGTGGTTTTCCTATACTCCACGGTGAATGCTGAGAGCCAAAAAACTTAGGACGTGCCACAGACTCGGGCCATAATAATGATAATTCGGGCCTGCCGATGCCCCCGTAGTGGCGAGAGGTGTTGGGGATGTTAAAGCCTGGATTATTATTATTATTCTTCCCCATCATCCGCATTGCCCTTACGAATCCCGATTTGAATAACTATAAGATCATTTTGAAGAATGTAGATATTTTCGCTTAGGTCTTATGTTTACAGTGTTTCTGGGGTACACCCGTCTTCAGGCCAAGCTGAAAAATACATTTAAAACATTACAGGAAAATCGTGTGATACAAATAAGTAATGCCTATGGTTCAACAATGGCCCATTCTCATTACGTATTATCTCCTTATTTAAAAAGGAACTGGAAAAGAAACATTGTATTAATTTATTAGGGTGCATTTTATTTAGCCAAACTCTTTATATTAAGCGGTGCATTTTAAAAATGCTATGCGATTAGAAAAACAAATGCAGGATTTATAGAGGAAAGTTATGGAACTTGCTATGTTGCTATGTACCTATTTATATACCTATTTTAACAACAACTTAATTTAATTTGATATGGAATAAATTGTATATTTTGATGACTAACGTGTTCGCGTTTTTCTTTATTTAATAACAAGACAACTGGAAATAATCTAACTAGTTATCATCGAAGAATAAATTTCTTAATCATTGCATATTATTATATTTTGCGAGACGCATTAGTAGTGCAGCAAAAATATGTACGTGCATATAACATACAAAGGATATTATTGTCTTGTCGAAATTGAAACATAAAAAGAAATCTCGTTCTGACCCGATAACAATTTTAATCAACTAGAAAAATGTATTTTTTTTTTGTGGAGCATTGACGGTATCAGTTTCTTTTGCTCTAATATTCCCACAACATTCCGCGTACAGCGACAAAACAACACGTTTTTTGTCCAGCCGGCCGAAGCGGTTCAAAAACGTGTTTTGGAAATCGCATGTGCGTTGTTTTGAATCGAACATTTTTATACTTTAGGTGTTTTCAATCATTGACTTATTTATAAAATATCATTACGTTGTTTTATACTTATCAGAAGTGTATATTTTTGATTACTTAGGCAAATAATATCGAAAATTCAAAGAATACTGGTCTTTCTACTAAAATATTTTGTTTTTTATTCAGGATTGTGTGATCTCAATAGACACCAGATGTAACAATCTCGAATAATAATAGACCAGAATTTTTCCCATTCTTCCATACTAATTATGTTTTCCAATTCTTCTTTGAAGTAATATAAACAATAAGCACCATCCCACTCATAAATCACATAAATATTTGTTACTCCAACAGTACCTTCCATATTTCTAAGAACCTCTTCCACGTCAAGTCCCCAATGACGTCCCAGCCATGTAAAAACAACACGTAACCACCATCAGACACCATTCCTAATTAACATTCGAGATTTACGTAAGACGTAGGCGTCTCGACGCCACCTCGGGGGCGTCAGATTGAATGTCGAGCATCACTCGAGACACCTCTCTAGCAGACTCCCAGCATTAAGTGCCTTTCTATCTCAAACATCAGATCCAGGGCTCACGTAGTCACGTCTGACAAAGCTCCAGGTTATCTATTACAACACCACTACCTACTGCAACGTGAGCACCTTCCCTCAGGAGTTCGTCCCTGCAAAAGGTATTATGCTTAATGGAACGCGGAAAGTCCATAAAACTTTAGAGACCGGAGACTGTTCCTATTGATTTGTTCTAAATTTGGCGGCGGTAAGCTTGTAGATAGCCTTATTTCGAACATCGAAAGAATCAAAGAGGTGGAAAGTTTGTAAAGGATGTTACAATAAAAGTGCAAGATGTGAATTATGCGCAAATTTGGCTGTTATTATTCGATTGGTGAACAGCAACGTGACATTATTGTTCAATATTACTATCAAAATTGTGAAAGTTTGGCTGCTACAATCAGTAAGTGGCAAATGTGACTATGCTTCTGCACAAAGTAGCAATGTTAAAAGGTATATAAGAACAACAAAGAGTGAATGCGAGGCTCATTTTCAGGTGAGCCTTTGGTGGCCCTTTACTAGATGTGTTGTTTCATACATAATTCCCGAATGTTTACATTAAAAATCAATAAATATTTCAATACTTTGCTACCAAAAAACATTCTTAAATTCAAATTCAAATCTTACGCCTTTTTTGAAAGAGTTTATTTAATTTGCCGAGAGTATGTTAAACTCTGTAGCTTGTGAAAAGGAATTACCTCAGTTATTGACTATTGAATGTTCTATTTTATATCAAGCAGGTGATAGACATTACTTACATACAGGGTTAGAACGCCTAACCCAACCCTACGGTATATCAAAAAATTGTCCAAACAACAGCTTTTTTGGCCTTAAACAAGAAATTTGGTAACCTTTGCTTTTTTTAAATAGAACACCCTATATATAATTACAATTTTTATTCTTAGATTAATTCTAGGAATTTTTTATAGGAATCATTTATTTTGTAAAACCAATTTTTTTAAATTACAAGCTAATAACGAAAATAGCCAAAATTAATGCAAAATTGTGTATAAACAACCTCTCGTTTAAATATACATAGTTTTAATATACAGTGTGTTCATTTTATTATAGAAATTTGTGAACGTTTCTATTTTGTAATACAACACCGCGCTCATTTTAATTTTTTTTTTAAGTTCTAATATTATTTCTAAGTACTTTTTTAGAAATTATTTATTATTTATTTTATACTCGTTTGGTTAAAGTAAAAGTTCATGAATTTTCATTGATTGCTTCTAACTAAAAAATAATGCACTTTATACAAAAATAATTCCAACATAAATTTCTTGGAATTAATCTTAAGCTTTAACATGTAAAATATACAGGCTGTTCTGTTAGAAACAGGAATAGTTTACAAATTTTCATAATAAAATAAACATCCTGTATCTTAAAAATATATTTGAACGAGGGGTTACTTAAACAAACAAAAATGTATTTAATAGTTTTTTTGATTTTTGCAGATGGAGAATTATTTAGGTGTTCCAGTAATTTAGACTATTTTTGTTAAAAGCTTATAATTAAAAAATTATGCATTTTATACAAAAATGATCTTTATAACAAATTCTTAGACTAATGTTATAATAAAAAAATGTCTAATATATAGAGTGTTTTATAAATTTTAACTCTTTTCCGTACCATAATTTTCTCAATATAAGTTTTTTTGTACAAAATAGATTAAGTAAATATGGAAACCGATTTTTATCCAAAAATAAATATATTGTTGCCTCTAATGAAGTAACTTATTTATTTGAAGCATACAAAATGTCTCCCAGTATAAGATTGACTATTAAGGGATCACCAAAATGCAAAATTTGTGGTGAAGGAATAAAGAAAGACTAATAAATACATAATTTGAGTTCCAATAAGATAGTAAACAAATGTTCTAATTCAGTGTCCTGAAAAATACAACGAAATATCCCAAGTTGAAAGGTACAGTCTAAGAACGAGCACAAATTAATTTGTCTGAATCCATTAATGATTAAAAAACAAACAAAAATGAAATTGTCAAAAATTCCTCTCAAAAGTTAATAAATTCTACATATTATCGCTGCAATTTAATCAGGTTTTAATTTATGACAGGATAACAATAAAATTAATGTATAAATTGTTTGTTCATAGGTACATTATTACAACCATACATTTTCATCAACTTGATAATTTAACAGAATTGATCGAAAAATTATGGTAGCAAGACTGAGAAATTTATTTACCACTGACTGCTACCTACTGCATAAACACCATCAATGCAAAGCAGTGAGATAACAACGTAGTCGGATGTGTTTTTTGTGAGATGCAAAGTTTTCATTTTTGAGTTCTAATAAGCTGCTAAGTTGTACGAATTATAAAGTTAAATTAAATATTGTAAACCATATTATTGGAATACTGTGTATTTTATTACAGTTTTGGTTATTGATTTAATTTGACTTTGTTGGAATTGACTTTTCAACCAAATCATCTTCACGTACAATATTTCATATACAATATTAATCAATATTACCTTATTATTATTATTAACATTAGCTTATGTTATATCTTATAATTATTGTGATAGGTAAGTTCCGATGAGTAATTTAAAATTTTGTTTGGACGAACAAAACAAATATGTAGGAATAGAGAATGTATAGCAAATCCACGAAAATTTTAAAATCTTCCTAAAAAGCGGAACATTTTAAAAACACCGCGGGACGCGGGACAAAATGTGTAAAAGCGGGACTGTCCCGGGACATCTGGTCACCTTAGTCACCTTAGTTTTTTTTTAAATACCTTACGTTTGGAGAATTATTTAGGTGTTCCGGTAATTTTGGCTAAACCTATATAACGCATGGAAAACACGAAAAAGAAATAAAATTTAAATAATAAATCATCGTAATTACATTTTAAATGGAGCTAATGACAATGTTGGACTATAAGCGCCGATAAATTATACCATGTGCGATAACAATTGGCCGCACAGTAGTAAATGTCATTGATAATAGTTAAACTATTAAATGGTTGATATGAGCATAGCACAAAGTATTAAATAGCCACCCACGCCACGTTCAAACAAAAATAGATTTTATCATCAATTTCGGATATTCTTTTGCAATTTACACAGCAATCTAAGCTATTAAGCACTCACTGATAAAAACCGATGATAAAGTCGTAAACGTATGCCTTTTTAATGCCGGATTCGGAATTGCTGTTTTTCTGTAGATAAGGTAAATTTATAAATTTTATGTTGATATGTCATCCTGTATTCGAAGTACGGACTTTATTTGAAGTTTTAATAGTTATGTCAAAAGTCCATAAAAACCTGATAGGGGCCGAGATGAGAAGAGGCAATATTCAATGCAATTTTCTCGAAATTGTCAGTTATTTGGGAAAAAATTGTTATTGCCAAGTTATAGTGCATATTTTGAAAGCCTTTCATAAAGCCTTTCAAATATTCTGGGCTATAATTATAATAATAACCATTTGTATTTTAAGTGCTTATTCATTTTAGATGCTAATAATTTACATGCCTGCATTCAGATGACTTTATGTATTTGAATTGCTTAATGACAAACAAAAAAAGAGAAACTACTTTTTTATAGCAGTTTTCGTATTGAATTTTAATAATTAAGCAGTATTTTGCGCGTATGCTTGTTTTGCATTAATTTATTTACATTCCACTTTCACAATCAAGGATTAATAACAGTATATACAGCTATGTCACCTTTTTAAAATTAAAATACCAGTTTTTAAACATCCTCACAAGCGCTCAATTGTGCTGTCACATCAAACAGATGTGATAATTGGCATTATTTTTGTTTGCAGGATCAACTTTACTCTGTGAAACTTTTTAATGGTGTTTATTCCCATGCATTTAAGGGCTTTCCTTGGTAATACATTTATTACTTTTGTGATAGACTGTATAATATACTGCTGAGCGAGATTATTATGCTTTTAGGGTAACTGGCTTGCCATCTACACATTGCATTTAACTTGTCGTGTTGTCCCTTTTCTCCTAATATGAAGTCAAGGAGAGGGAAGTTTCAATAAAAAGGTGAGGAGTAGATTCCTTTGCACTAGAAGACCTAGAGAGTGGTTTGAGATGTAAAACATACCGGTCGCAAGCTTCCCGCTTGCTTTATATTAAAATGTAGTTTTTTAGTGTCTGATTTTGTAAATTGTAAGCCGATCATTGCTTCCTTACTTTGTGTTTAATTTTAATTTAATGTGTTTTGTATAATCTGACAACTCCCCAAAAAGATTTGGTAGATTTAGAGTTCCAGTTCATTGTATTAATTATTTTGTTTTAATTGTAAATAAACATTTGTTATTCTTTTATTGAGATTTGAGTTTTACTTATGGGTAAGTTTCTTTTAGTATTTAAAGTGAGCAAACCAGCTAAAATTTAATGGTAGAGATTTTGATTACAAATTTTATTGAGTTCAAATAGTGATGATCATGGTAAGAGTGATGGGCTTTGTCTGATAAAATACTGCATTGGTCCTATTGCAAGAAGTTACGTGCTGACCGTGTTTAGAGAGATAAATTTCATAATGGAAAAATGGCATACTACGTTACTGTTCAAAGTTGTACACTTTATATATGCCGTAAGGAATTAATCGCATTTTAATATTTTTGTATTTATCGCATCATCTAAAATTTTATAGAAGAATCAGTTTTAAGTAAATCATTTTCTTTCCATTAGTGTACAATAAACACGAAACAAAAACACAACTGATAAATAGTGAGAAAAACAAACTAAATGCGTATTATTTCACGTTTTAAAAGACTGGTACATTAAAAAGACCGGCATTAGTTTGCAATAATAGCAATTTCCTTGTTCACTGAACACATTTAAAAGCCAGAGTGTGTTACAGCGGTGCGTCAAGCGTGTATGGCTTTTTCATAAAAGCCCAAAGTGATTTATGGAGTCGGGTATAAATTACGCTTAAAATTATTGCCCGGAGTTAAGCCAATAACACGCTTGCATGACATACTGAATATTGCTCTAAAAAAAGAAGCAAAACGTTTAAAACTGAACGCCAGATGTGCCCGAAAATTAACTCCAGCGAAATAAAAGGAACGATTTATTTGTTAATAAATCCTGGTAGTATTCAGTGGAGATTTAGAATTACTCCACCGCTCTCATTTAAACGTAAATCCTAGTATACTCAAAATAAAACGAATAAATATGATAATTTTACACCATTCCAACAATCTGCGAGCTCGTAACATACATAGATTACTATTACGCGATGGTTAGATGACTCAAATCGCCGATTTAGATAAGGATTTTACTGGTACCACTCGAGTAATGTAAACACAGACACGTGAAATGATCGAAATGTGGTACGATGCTACTTGGTTTAGGGTTATTAGACCGTATAATCTAGGAATAATGCCAGGAATTGGCACGTACTCATTAGTCACACCGACGCAACGACAGAAAGTTTATTAGCGTAAAACGAGTTATGCAAATAGCGATGATATTCCAAACAGTAACGTCCGAATAGTGGTTCTGTGTATCCTCTGTTCGCAAGTCGCCTATATAATTGCATTTTTGTGTACATCCGCCGTTCGTTAGTCATATAAATATTAATTATCTATGTCAATGGCACCGTTTCGAGTAAGGAATGTTAAGACGGTCGATACAAAACAAAGTTAAAATATCCGGTAGATTAGAGGATAGCAATAAAAGATTTATATATTCGTTTTATATTTCAAAACCATTCGTAAAAAGCGGTGGATTTAATTTGATTATTACAATTCCAACCCAACAAAAACGTATAATTTGAAAACAAAACAGAAATTAAAAATGTGCTATTTCAATAATAATTACTGTATTTTTTTATAATTTTAAAATATCTATTTAAGATGTGTGTGTCTAATAACAGCTGATTTCAACTTAATTTGCCAAAAAGACTTGAATCAAAGACAAATGATGGCCAACAACAAATGATATCGGATAATATGGTGTTTTCAAAACATATTGTGACCTATTGTCTATTTTGACCTTCTTGCAACAACATTTAAGTACCTACATAGTTGATTCCATATCATAAAAAAAATACAATTATTCTGAATGCCTTCTGCTGTATCCAGTTTGAACAAGAAGAAACGTAACATATCAATAGTTGGTGCTCAAAGTTTAGAAGAAACCAACCAAATAAATATAAGGTCTAGGAAAAGACTTAAGCTAAAAACTTGAATGACTTTTGAATATACAGGGTTATGTATTTGTCAGAAACAGACCAATTCAATTGTTTGTATATTCATCCTGTATATTTTTCCTGTTTTTGATACTCTTTTAAATTACAAATTAAACTGTAAAAACCAAATGTCCCTGAGGTCAGTGGTGTAAATGTAACAAATCGTTTAAATGTTAAAAGAAAACAATTAAACAAAAGGATTTCTACCGTCTCAATAGCTCGTCGTTTTTGAAAATGACTTAGGAATTATAAATACGAAATCCTTTTGAATATAAGATGTGTTTCATTTTTAAGCATTTGAAATTTGTAGCTTAAGCAATTTTATAAAACTGTTATTGGAAACTTTTTCTTGTCAACTTTTTAGAAAGAAATATATTGAGTCGTTACGTTTCTTTTTATACACACTACTACCACTTCCATCTTTAATGAATAGAATTCCAGAACAAAAGGAAACGTGTCGACTGAAAATCTTCGACGAATTCATACAGTTTTTCTCTTCTAACTTAATCAAGGATTTCTCATTAGTCTCGTACAAAATTAGATATAGTTTCTTTTATGGCAAAAAAACATGACCTTAACAGCTTAAACTGCCTCCAGTTTGCCCCAGCTACAAAATTCAGCATTCTAAGATTATAATTTTTGGTACGCAACCCTAGACAGCGCTGGTATTAACCACAGTCCAAAATATAATATATAATATCCATTCTAAATAAAAGATTTTCCAAAAACCAAAACGGTAACATAAAAAATATATTGATTAAAAAAAAGAGGCAAACTGGACCTAAATACACCAATCCTCAAGGCACCTCATACCAGAATCGACAGTCATTTGTTCCACATTAATTAAATTGAATTCTTTAAATCAAATTAAGTTATTTGGTATCAAAACAGTCGATGAAACTGATATCAACCGATAGGTTATCGTTCCCGTAGTAACAAATTAAAAATTTTATAATCATAGTTAATAGGAAAATTTTTAATTAACGAACACACAGCGAAGTATATTCTCAAAACGTGGGAAAATTATATGCTTGCGGCGATTGCTTTAAATGAAAGTTTATATTTACTTGTCTTGAAACATTTTCTTTTATTTAAGAAGTCTTACACTTTAATTAAATCATTTTATTCTCAACTTGAGATAATATCTAAGTGCGGTATAGCAAACTAATCATTTAATTGCTTGGAACCACGTTGCTTTGAGTGAAGTATTAATTTTGCTGTGTGAAAAACTGTCGAAAAATTGTGCCTGTCATACTTTAAACCTTCATTCCTCGAATCTCACCCACTTAAACGTAAAAATAATACACTTTAGCGGTGAAAATTTACCATCAAAAGGATTCGGGAACCTATACGAGAGAAATTAACGTTAATTTAGTATAATTATTTGAAGTATTTTTTGCGATTCCACGTCAACCGGTCAGTTCACATTAGAAATGCTTGTTTTAATGTCAAACGTTCGGTTGAAGTAAAATTGCTAAAATTGTTGAATGAATTATACTAAATTAACGGTTCTTTTTCTCCAATAGGTTCCCGAATCATTTTAATAGTAAATTTTGTCCGCTACAATGTGGTATTTTTATTTTTGCAAATAAACGAGTGAGATTCAAATCAAAAATCCAGAATGACTGAACTATACGTTTAAAATACTGTTGGTAATCATCTTCGAACTACATACCTATGTAGCTTAAAAGAGGTATGTTTTGCCTGTATACTGTATCTGTTAATCTGTTAATATTTTTGCTAAGAATACATTTTTTCGATAATAAAAAATCTGTTGTAATCTTTAGTTTTTGGACCGCCTGTATAATTTTTGAGATTAAGTAGTTGGACTTGCTAGCGTTTGTTCACATACGAGCATGCATTTCGCTACATTGTAACAAAAACAAACACATCCGTTGCGTTTATTTACCTTGGCTATTAAGAAACTAAAAATATAATAATGACGAAATTATGCATACCAATTCAACGTTGGTTATAGAACGTTGACAAACAGAGCACTGAAACTTTAGACAGGGTCGGACGCATAAAAACACACGATGAAATATAAAACTTATCTTCAAACCCATATTTTCTACATTTTCAAAAAATCGTATCACAAGACTGATGTGGTCGTATGGTAACCGATAAGAAAGGTGTCCGTCCGTTTTCCGGTGTAAAATGATTAGCATACATACATTGATATATTTATTCCAACTTGTGACCTTAAATATTACAGATAACGCACGATAACTGATAGTTCGTAACCAATGGCATTATAATGATAATACAAATCCTTGCACGACAGGCGTTAGTGCATAATGTAAAATAGAAATTACCACTCTGTGGTTTTCTTTTTACATAACAATATTTGTTGTCAATTCTTTCATAGATACACTGCCGAGATAATCGATTATTTTCAGACTGCTTATAATACGTCTTTGTGCTTTTAGTTATCGTATTGAAAGGATAACTTTCGAAGATATTCTTTAAGAATTCATAAGGTTAGAGGTCTTCTTCTCAATATGTGTGTCTGTTCGCTTTTAAAACATCCAGAAATATAAAAGAGGGAACTGTTTTTCCTCTGGTCTTCTTATTATGGATAAGTCTGCATCTTAAAGACATTACCTGTCATTAGGTATATTACCTCTTTTGGAGTACCCATGGTTGTTGGAATGGCAACGAATCTGCGGAACCAACCGTCATTGGCATTCTTTAAAACATGACTCAGTTCTCCCCGAGAAAGGTCCTTAATGTCGGTTTTATATTCGTTCGAAAAGACACTGGCCATTAACATTTTATCACCTCAAGCCACTTGGCACAGGAATAATATTAAAACCGCCGATTTCAAATCACTAAAATCAACAATGGAAGTCGTAAACCGGTCACAAAATGGATAAAGAGAGATAGAGAGACAGTGCAAACCAATGCAAACGGAGGCATTGCTCATAGATGCTTGCGCAACCGAGCTAACAACGTGGAAATAATTCCTGTCAATGTTGCGTGTCATCGATATCAAGCAAAAACAAAAGCGTACCGTCTCGTCCACCACGTACAGGTATCTCCGATTATATAGGAAACAGGTTCTTGCCTTCCGACGTTTCTCAATTCACCAACATTAGCTCTCCATTGATAATATTTATATCGGGCGAACCTCTTCCTCGATACAAGCAAAACAAATATGATAAGACAGCAGAACGTGGTCGGCATGGTTACACAATGTGTTTACCGTTGCGTTTCCATCAAAATCGAGCACTCTTGATCAAGTTCACGGCGGCATTGCTCCACACTTACATCGGTGCCAGTAAAAAAATCACTCCTAACAAGCGATTACTAATTGGCCCGTTGACTCCTCGTAGGTCGTGCAATAAATACTTAATTTCGCTGATGATGTAAACTCGTAGTTTTGTTAAACGTATTGTGTCGCGAAATAAAAAAAAAACACGCACACAAGTCTGATTCTCAAGGTTCCTGGGTGATATCCAATCTCGTCCAGGACACAGACGACGCGGAAAAATATAGCAAAGCGATTTGTCATGCCGGGAATTGACAGGACGATCCATCAAAAACAAAGTGCGTCGCGTGGAAAAAAAAGCTAATCTATTGGAAACCCAAAGGATTTCTTTACGAAAATTCAGCAACATGTTAAAGTTATCTCTTTGATTGTGTCAAGTCACGTGGATTTATTTATTTAGAGCCTTATCAATTGTGTCAGAAGTGAAATATGGTGTTGACTAAAAGACGAAAACATTACTTCAAAATTGCTGCAACAACATCTCCAAGAACAAGCATAGAATCATCACTTACCTACTGGAAAAGTTTGTTGAAGAATCTTTGAAAGAATCCACGTGAGCAACACGTGCGGGTCACGACCGTGGGTACGTAGTACTATGTAGCGTTCGCGACTTTATTCGCACCACTGCTGGATAGGTTGGGGCGCACAAAACAGCTGATCACGCGAACTGACAGCGGCGGAGAATAGAGTACGCGCGGCGCATTGCATCGCGGTGGGCTGGCGCGATGTTGACTGTCGATGTCGTTCCGTGATTCGGTCGTTTCGAAACGGCTTCACGGTCCTGCTACGTAGCGTATCCCTGCTGCTGCTGCTCGTCGCCGCCGGTCGCGGCAGAGCGGATGACGGCACGGGCGGTGCGACGACGACAACGGGAATATCGTCCGGGATAACGGTTTTTTCGCGGTATGCCACGGCGCGATGGCTATTAGCGATTATGCCGGTTTCTTGTGCATGATGACTAGGATGATCGGTTTGAAATGTCGCCAGCGAGAAGCTGAGGACAAAATGTAGCATGGTCTTCTTTAACTTCTGGCTCCAAGACACCAGAACCAATGTTTTCGGGGTCATCCTGTATCAGTTTCGGTATTTTTATCAGCGTTTCTTCAGGGTTGCCTCCTTTCGAAAATGATATAACCTAGCAAATTTTGTTTGTATTTTTCATGTAATTATTTTATGTTATTAAAATCGATTTTACTTTGTTAGTTAGGTAACTTGACAGTGTTGTACTTATTTCAAACTATATTTATGATTAAATAATCGATCATGAATGTGTGTGAACGTGAAAAAAACGACTTCTCGTCCAAAAACCAGTGCTAGAGATTTTTAACCAATTCATAGCTGCCTAAATTAATAAACAAAATAATTTTTTTGTTGCCTTGGTGATAAAAATTGACGACAGATGTTTTTGCGCTGATGATGTAATTCTGGTTCTTTCTCTGCTTTAAAGGACATTTTCACGTTACGATTAACAAGGAAAATATGAAGCATTTGGTATCATTGTAGTCGGAAAGATGTTTTCTGTCGATTAATCAGGGTGTGCCGAATAGAGTACCCCCGAAAAAATGACTCATTGGCAAAATGACTCATTTTAAATCACGGTAGAGGGCGCCAGTAATACAATTCATTTTTACCAATTCATAGCCACCTAGATTAATAGACAAAAAAAAGTATTTTTTGTTGCTTTGGTGATAAAAATTGACGATCGATATGTTTTTGTGTTCAGCATGACATTTAGATTGAAGTCATCACACAAAGAATTTAGGGTGCCAAAGAATTCAATTTTTTGTCTATTAACACTTCCCCGAATTTCATTCGTGCAGCTTTATAAACAAACAAAAATAAACGAGAATACTTATGGCGTGGGTCATCCGGTATATTGGAGTATCGGAGAAATCTCTAGACGAATTCACCACAAACCGCAAGTAGCATGATAAAAATGTAAAAAATATTATAAAGTTGATTTACTACAATTCGTCATGAAGAGAATCGCTCAAAACCTTTAAATTCAAACCAAATTGCGGATTGTTTAGTAGCAGGCATTTAATGAAGGCTTTCTTGGTGTCTTTAAAAGAATAACACAATGGGAATGGGCAACAAACTAAACTATAGGATATTTGCAAACGTTCGCGAAAAACAGCGTCTCGCGAGTCCGTTGAGATGCAATTTTCTCTAAGGAATTTCAAGTACCAGAAAAAGGAAAGCTTGATATGCCTCCGTAAACTGTCCTTGACACTTTAAACGTGTTTTTCTCAAAACAGTTTTTTGGCAAGTAGTTTTATATGTCAATATAAAAAAAAACATTAGACCGATCAACTTGAAATGTTTACTGCATGTTCAACAAACATTGCTTTGTCGTTTGATGAACCAGAAACTCAATACGTTATGTATTTTTTACTTAACAACAAAAACACATTGTCCATTTTGTGGGCGAAGTCGACAATTTGAGTTTGACAACTCATCGGGACTTATCAAAGTGAGGAAATGGTTTTCTAAAATATAAATTTAAAATGTCAAAGATGAGCGGAAAAAAACAGAAAGCATGAACTTCTCTAAAAATTGCATTTTTTACTTTATCATACAGTATGATAAAGTATTGTAATCGTGCCCAAAAAACAAATGAGATTTTAACGGAACTTGGTCTTTTTGGGGACATTTTTAAACAAGATACAAAAAAAATGTCTGTGCGCGTGTGCGTATGTGTGTGTGTATGTGTGTACGCGATTTTTGTGGCGACGATTCCGGAACACTACTAAAGGTATTGGGACGAAAGTTCATATTTAGAAGTTTTATGACCAAACTTAGTGCTGAAAAGCTTTTGGTTCAAAAGTGTCCAAAGGAACTGGATTTTTCCTCTAACCATTTTTCAAAGATTTTGCAAATGAGCTGCCATTTCTGTAATTTCGTCAAAATAGTTAAATAATATATTAAAGTAGAGGAAATTTTGTGTAATTTATGTCTATGATATTTTTTGGTAAAATTAATAGTTCAGCTGTATTTGATCGATGTCGTGTCTGGATTAAAACTACATAGTCAGCCAGGATTTGTCAAACACTGATTTTTTGACAATACCTTCTGCCAATATAATAATAATAATAATAATAATAATAATACAACGCGCGTCATTTGATAGAGGTAGGTTCTAAAATTGTCCATATAGAAGGTCAATTCAATAAACAATTTATCTGTCTATGATTTAGTGAATTCCAACTAATACTTTTGGAATAGGCAGTGTTGCTCTGACACTCTACTCCACATTGGGTACGGACTTTACTTCAAATTAGTTAATTGTTCATCAAAGAGCACGCAAAGAGTAACCGTGTGAGAACCACTGTATTGAAGGAAAAGTGGAATAAAACTTTTTTGTGCAGAATTTTATAAGAATTCATTTTGTACAGGAGCTAAAATTTCGAAATCGTGACCTTTTTGCGGTAAAATGTCAATAGTCAATAAAGTCCAGTCACATGGTGTTTTGGCGAGGAAAAATATAGAAGTTTGTATTTTCATTGTATGTTTTTTGCGGTTGCTCCGATGTTCACATTTGCTACTCCCACGGATATGGCTTCACAAAGAAAATAGAAAAAAAACAAAAAAAATTCTCGACTTTTCTTCAGTTTTTTGCCAAAAAGTCTTAAGACTATGTATGCACTTTTCGACCTAGACCACTATCAACAAAAACAAAGTACCTACACTACATTTCCTGTAAAAAGCACCCTCAAGTGTATTTTTTTGTTGAATGGTTTGGCCGCTAGATCGCGTTGAAAAAAATTCAACTTCTTTCCTTTTTATGTAGATAATGTGCGTGTAACTGCAAAAAAGCTAGACTCTGATAAAACTACTTTAAATTCCCTACAAATTGCATAACTTAACCAGATATTTTGGCCAAACTGTGGAGCCGCTGAACAAACGCGTTGAAAGTCGAGTCAAGAGCCGTTCACCAAAAATTCAGTAGAGACCTATATTATTATTTATTACTATTTATTTATTAAAACCTATATATATATATGCTTCTTTTTATATAATATGTTAATTAATGTAACGTTTTGTTTGTTTTTTTTATTAAGTCTGAGACATTTAGCGGTTTTGCTTAGCTTAATGACATAAAACATCAACCGGATCTCGCAGTTACACGGTTTGGACAAAACAAATGATTGATGTGCAATTTATAGGGAAATTAATGTAGTCTTAGCACAATCCTAGCCTTTTTAATTAACTCAAAAACTGGGTTCTACATAAAGTAGGAAAACCTGGCCTTCTTTCAGCGCGCTCTAGCAACCAAACCGTTCAATCAAAAATGCGTTTTAGGGGTGCTATTATAGGAAATTTAATGTACTTTAATTTTGTATCGGATGGTCTACCTCGAAAAATGCATAGTTTTGTCACTTTTTCGCAAATAACTGAAAAAAAGGTCGAAAATTTTTATGTTTTTGGATTTTCGTTGTGAAGCCACATCTGTGGGTAGTAGCAAAGTTGAAATTCGGATTCAGCAACCCAAAAAACATAGAAATGAGAGAAAGATACCTTATTATTTCTTTCTTAGAACATTATCCCCGATAAAAGTCAGTATACATTTCAGAGATTTTAGGAGTATGTAAATTCTAAAAGCGAGGTATGTATCTATGATACAGATTTTTCAGATGATATACCTAACAAAACTTGTTATAAATGCGATTTGTCCCTAATATTAAAACATGTAAAAAAAGTTACTGTAAAAAAATCATTATACTTAATTCAAAAGGTCATGGACTCAACCGTTTTATATTCAGAAATAAATCAGTCTTCTTGCCCTTCTCTGGAAAATTGTCCACCGACACCCATGAGTCATGACTATATCAAAACTTGAGTAAAACAAACTATTATATACCTAGGTACAGACAGTACGAAACTATGGTTGATTAACTAATAAATCTTTATGGTGATTTTTTACTGTATATGTTAGGTACAGCCCCCCACTACAAGCCGCCTCTCCGACAGGCTCCCAAAATACAAATTATTATACCATGATTAATTAACCTAATTAAAAAATCACGCGCACTAACCTGAGTACATTCAAGTCTCACTACTGCATCCACCGCAATATCCGCCGTCTGAAAACTAAGAATGCGCAACATCAACAAAAATTTGCAAATAAAACTCCATTTCGAGACAAACATACCCAAAAATCCCGCGACGGACACATGTCCTTCGTGGTTTGTTTACCTATTTCGACATGCCCGCACACGCGCGCGCCGCACTTTTGATGAATTCGGAGACGGAACCGTTCGCGTTCCACAATCCAGGCATAACTTGCATACTTTTCGTACCATACCACCGGAATATTTGTATCAGGAGATCAGAAAACCGAAGAGATACTCGTGCATTGCATCGTACGTCAAACGCTCGCGCACTACTGGTCCCCTCTCCCGGATAGGCGACCAATTTATACTCGGTCGGTAATACAGGATCCTTTATCATAAATTCAAATAATGTACAGGTTAGATTTGATTCTTTATTACCTATTTATTATTAATACGGTTTTGATTCAAATGAAATAGTAATAATTTTACTTACTTGTGCTTCTTTACTCCCTAGGGCTTACGCAGATGCCAAAACCACTAGCTTTTATTTTGTTCTTAAAAAGTAAAAGAAACGAGACAATTCTATTTAGTGTAAAATATTTATTGCAATAATAATAATGTATGGTAACAAAATATTATAAGGAAAGAGCGTATTATGGACATACAAAAGTAAGTAGTCTAAAGTTGTTCTTTCAATATTTTGAAAAGTTTCTTAAGACATCGAGATTTTTTATAGGAAATGTATATATTGAAAAACATCTAAAAAAGTACACATCCACTCCTAATTTGAATTTGAGAAAATTTCTAAACGAAATACGACTATGGATCCTATGTCGAACCACTGAAACGTACTACGTAAACTTCAACCACGCACCGTTAGGCCTACCATTTCTTTACTAGAATCGGGAATGTTTCACAGTCCATTCTAAAAACTCGACTCAGATCATCAAACAAAACCTTAAACTTACATTGCACTTGGCGCAAAAACGAGGTCAAAAATGGAAACTTGAATTCAAATATGATATCAATTAATTCCGGAAAATATCCACTTAGAAATGCAACAAATATACACGAGAAATATTATTAAATTTTAATGGGAACAGTAAATTGTTTTAGTAGATAATTTAACATAGACTAGATATACGTGAACAACAAATTTGTAAATAGGTCAAATAAGTGCCCTAGCTCACTTATACATTTAACAAATTATGTAGTAGTCTCCTGTAGAAATTTTTATTATACCCTCTAATATGTATTAACATTCATTTACGAATCCCTAAAAAGGATAAACGATGTAAAGATTGAATCAAGAAACGAACAGAAAATCAAAGTTTGTCTTTAATTTCTTTTTCGGTCGTAAACCTCTTTTCTTGATTCAACCTCAGAAATAATAAAAACAGTTATCCAGTACAGAGGGTAAGTGAGAGAGGTGTTTTGTATATCTCATTCTAAATTACACAGCAAAAGCTTATCACACATTAGGTATAAGAAAAAATGACCCATGGTTAAGGGTCTGGAAAAGTTTAACCTTTACGGGAAATCAACAAAGAATCTTTGAGAACAATATCGGCCAGATAGAATCAAAGCTTTCCTTGCAAAATAACGATATTCAAAAAACAAATAAAAATACCAAAGTTGTCACAAACAAAAAACCAGATGAGTCATTATTACTACCTCAAGTATTCCAGTACATACAGGATGTTATTCCTATTTGTATACATACCAGCTACGTACTCTTAAAGTTGGAGTACTTGACTTTCAATTGCAATATCTCAAATTTAGAAAAAGAAAAACCTAACCTGCAGAAGATATCAAATGATGACAGATGTCAAATGGTGTTTTGTTTTTTAAATAGAAGTAATACATAGCCAGTATGTAAAAAAATTGTATTTAATTGATATACATGTAGTTTAAAAGTAGTTTTAATGCATTAAAACAAATTCAACGGATAATCGATTCATCTAAAGTATTGAAATACATTATTAGGGTGCACGTCACATTTTAACCGTCCCCATCAAACCACTCAAACAAAAACTAAAAAAAGAACAATTCAACACCGTATTTTATGAACCAACTATTAATGAATAGTTTCGAGACAAACGGAAGAGAGATTCGACGGGGCCCCACATCGCCTAAGGTTACAATAAACAAAACACAACAACAAATATAGCATCTATAAATAATACTGACCTAAACAGTTTTAACTTTAACCAAAACAAACCCCATACCAGTTTACGTCCACGTATTTTTCGGGGGGTAGAACCCCCTAGGCCTGGGGGGCTGCACGGGCCTCACGTTCTGATAGCCCCAGACATTAGCCATACCGGGGTTGTAATATGGCACGAAGGTTCCGCGGGGTCTCGGGAGCCCCATGTCGGGGGGGAACATCATCCGCGGGGGCGGAACCCCTTGAGGAAGTTTGTGAACGCCCATTTCGACGGGCGGAGGGGGCATGACGTGCTGAATCGGGGGCGGGGGTATATTCGGCATGAATGGCGGGGGCACGTTCATGGGGGGCATCCGCATTACGGGGGCCATGAACGGCATCGGGTACTGTGGCATTTGGACAAACGGGCCACTCATAAACGGGTTGAAAGAAGGCACAGTGGGGTTGACGGCGTAAACGGGGCCCCCGACCGCTGCCGGCTGGAACGGGAAGCCCTTTTTGTCGTTTTTCTTCGTGACTGTGGCGGTGGTGCTGTTCGGCGCGTGCTTCTTCGTGCTCGGCTCGAAACTGTCGCGGATCTTGTGCAGTCTCGAGTTGATGATGTTTTTGACGTTCATGTCTTTTTCGAAGACTTGGTGCCTGTCGAGGCTGTTGCGTTTTCTCGAGTCGCCCTTCAGGCAGCGGCGGTGCTGTCTTTCGTCTTCGTCATCGGAGAAGTCGGCAAATTCGGTGGGAACTTCGTTGTCGCATGTCCAGGAGGCGTCGCTGCCTTTGGTTCTACAAGTTAAGACAATTCATATGGGAGCAATTCAAAATATTGTAAAACTTAAAGGTAAAAATGTATTATGCAAAAGTAAAAACTTTGTAATATAAAAGTTTTAAAATTATATTTTGATTTGTGTAAAGGAGTCTATACAGAGATCTTTCTTACTTCTATTTTTATGTTACTTTCTCTGCCCAAAAGAAATAATAATGTTCCTAACAAAATGGGTGACAATGCGTCAAAGGTGTGGTCAAAAGCCACAGAAATGTAAACATAACCTATCACGTTTTGTTTCAAAACAAACAATTAGGTTATGTTTATATTTCTTCTTTTGTTGAAACAGGGTTTTTGGTGTGGCTTTTGACGTAATCTCAACATCTTTGTTAGGAACATTTATTTTATTAGGTAGATACCCAGATACCAAACTGCATACCTAACTTCTCTTTTGTTGGTCTATGTTCATAACACATCCAAAACAAGTTTTATGCCATTTTGATTTTCCAATACATAAATCTGTAATTTAAAATTTTACTTGTACGTAATATCCTTTGTCTTTAGGACAACTGTGGTATGCTTTATAAATTTTATTAATAAAAAAAGTCCAGAATTTTACAAATAGAATTAAAAACATATTCCTTTGCTTTTCGTATAGTTGTTCTTATTGTATTGATGGATAACTTTTACCACATTGTTCTATTATTAATAATAATGTCCACAATAGTAAAATAGTAGTCCTTTTTCATTAAAATATTATAACAAAGAAACTTCTCACCTTCTTTATTGCTACCATTTCACATTGCTCACTGTTTTGTTTAAATTTCTTTTATAACAGAAGAAAGTATACATTTTCACAAAAACAAATTAAACATTTTTATTAATTCATTCATAAAAAAAAACATAAGACACATCCATACAAAATAACAGAAATAAATAAATAACAACTCTCTAATAAAAACTAAACGAAGTCAGCCTAACTAAAATCACATCCTATCAAATCGAATCTTCCGAAACAAATGACACCAGCCACTCAAAAACTAAACTAGCAACTTTTGCACCTGCCAAAAGAAACATGCATTACATGAAGCGTGATCGATTATGCGTATGAAACTTACTGCAGAAGCTTGTCGAGGAAGACAAATTGGGTATGCTTCGTTCTGGGTGCTGAGTAGACCGCAAGACCTTTCGTAACGCCAATGTTTGCGATGTCCTCCCTCGAGTTGAACCTGACGACGTACGTCGGCGAAGTCACTGGTCCCATAACGTCATCAACGTACCCCAAAGGCTTCTTGCCGCTATCAATGAACAGGAGCGTTTCCAAGTCATAGGCGGGGACGTTCGGAAGTGAATCGATAGTTACTAAAATAACAAAAGTTACAGAGACTACGGTTAATATTAGGTAAGCAAACTGCAAAACTGTATTTGCATTTTTACTGTTAGAGAGATTTTCTTTATACGTTCTTCAAAATTTATTTTGCTAAATACTTAAAAAAAAAAAAATTATCTTTAATAATGTATTTTGTGTCAAAGAAAATAACAATAGTTATTTTATAGTTAGTTTTATATGAATTTGCGTAAAATTCACATACATGATTTTGCAGATTAACCGATGATTTGGAATCAAATATTAATAAAGCTTTTAGAATTTTGAAAAAAGAAACACTTAAATTATATTATATTTATAATAATATTATAAATATTTGCAATATTTGCGAATTTATTCAAGCTGAACTGAACATCTGAACAACCTGGAACGTCTTAGAGTAGACAAACATGTATTTTTACATGAAAAATCTTGCAAGTTACGTCTAAACAAGAATATAAAAATGTAAAAACTTAAAAGACAATTGTCCGTCACTTTCATTCTGTTTACTCCAGAGTGTGCCTACAAATTTGACCATCAAAACATCATTTGTTTCGCCCAATGTGGTGACCCAATGTGTCACCCAATGTGGTGACAAAACCATCAAATAGTTAGAGAATTATAAAAATTATTGAACATCAAAGCTCAAGATAAAAAGTTTTAATCGTAGCTTCTTTTAAAAACATCCAGAACATTTAGAACAATTCAAGGGATAATGGTTATTACGTAAACTCGTCAGTAATATAGAGTCAACTAAAAAAGCGACCGGCAATTGGAGGGTTCCTGGTTCAAATCCAGGCGGAGGTGTTTTTTCCAAAAATTATCCTCACCTGGGTTAATTATCATTCGCTTCTTTAGTTGAATTTAGAACAATATTCAGACAATTCAAGAAAACAAAAACTACTAATTTAGACAATATAATCTTACCCAGGCGATCGATAATGCCAGTTACGTTGCCCATATGGATGCAGTCATTCTCAGTCACGTTAAGATCAAGTTTGGACAAATCCGGCACTGGAGGCAAATCATCCAGACTAAGCTCTCCGAACGTGCGAACGACAGTCTCGGCCACAGTCTTTTTCTTGGTCTCTTCAACTTTCTTTGCAGCGCAAACTTCCTCGCTAAAAATAAACCGCATAAAAACCTGTAATGTGACGTGCAACAATAAAAACCTTACTTGTCGGAAACCCCTACGGATTCAGAATCAGAATCCGACGACGAATCACTGTCAGATGATGACGCATCGCTGCCGTAAACCAATAAATTGCATAAAGAGCTATTCCCAGCACGGGGGACTTCGGAAGTGGTCGAGGTTGATACTTCTGGGGCGATTTCCAGTTTTTGATTGGTGTTTTCCGTAGCACAGCCAGAGTTGGGCATAACCTCTTTCAAACATTCCGACGTTTTGTCGTTATTATCGGCGTCAAGTTTTAGGTTAATATCCGGCGACATTTCGGACATTTCTTTCGCGGCCTCATGTTCTTGTTTCGGCTTAGTTGTGTTATTGTCGAGGTCCGTCTCATTTGCAACGTTTTGAACTTTAGTTTCGTCGCTCATGGTGCTTAATTTTTGTTTTTAATGTCTTTTAACGCAGTCTTTCGATGATGTGGGAACACTTACGATTGCTCGAGCATGTCAATATGGTCTTTATTCGATAGGAGTATTAAAAAAAACTAACCGAACTTCAAACTTCTCAGTTCAAAGATCCACAAAGCACATGTTTACACCACCTCGGTAGAATATCAATCCGCCATTTTGAGCGAAACTTACGTGGAACCATTCAAATATCCAGCCCACATAATCGTTTTATCGGATAAATTTAATTACACTCGTTAATATTTTTATTACCTTTGAGCAGTTTTATAAATACTAATCATCTCCATACAAAAACAAATAAATAAAAGACTCATGAATACTGAAACGCTCATCATCTGAACGTAGCCCTTTTGTTATGTTGGTACTTCCTGATTTCAATACTCACAAATTTTGTTCAATAACAATATATTTATAATAAAAATAATTATTATAATTTGAAATTGTTACATCAACTAAAATAATTTATAAATTTATAAAATAATACATCAATTTCTATCGGTTATTTTTTCTTGCGGACGTCATAAGAGCCGCAAGGGCAACATCCGTCCATATTTTAAATATTCTCGCATTCCAAGGATTCAAACACCTTTGTTGTGGAGGTGCAAAACTTCTACAACACAAGCCGCATTGCTTTGCATGCTGATTGCGTACAATTTCTTCTTCCTTATTTATTGCTTCACGTTTTTATAAACTGTTAGATTACTAATTTGTAGAAGTAGGTGTAAGTAACAGCGCATTTTGGATCCGTTGAGCGGTAGTGATGGTGTTATAATGGAAACAATTCTAAAAACAAACTATAGATAATTTGAGATTCTGATCACAAATGGCGCTGTGTTCAACATAATCTAGGTAAGTAACTTTTTGTAGTAATAATTTGATTCATTTGCGCGTAAACTAATAATTACAGCGCATCGGTGCTTGCAAAAAATTAGAAAGTACATCTTGGTATATATTTTTCCGGCATCATCTGCATTTTACTCTATGAGATGTTAAGAATGTAACACTTGTGTGTAGTCGCTACATGTACTAATTGTTCCAATTTTTAACACTCTATTAATGTTGGAAAGTATTATTTAATGTTGGTAGGAGTTTTGTTCGTTATTCTAAACTCATTCCAACCGCGGTATGTTCTATGGTGCTACAATTTTCAAAATCTAAACACGTAAGTAATTTTAATTACGCTTTTAAGACAAAAAATTGAAGGTTATCTCGTTAAAATTCTTTGTAATAATTGCTAAATATCGAAAGCATTCGAAATATTTCAGGGCAATAGTATGCTGATTGCTTATCAACCTCGCTAGACCTATGTTAAAATAGAAATTACATATATACAGATAATAATATTATTTTATAATACAGGTGATTCTATAGACTTGAATATGTTTTTGTTTATTTGATTCTACTATTATTATATAATCTTATAATATGAAAATTTGCTTTAATTATAAGTAAATATATAGATAAATGTTGTGACTATTTTACGTAGTAATTATAATATCTTTTTAACTAGAAAATTATACTGATAGGTATATTTTGCATTGCATAAATACTACAAACTGGCCTTTATTTAATAGTAAAACTTCAGGAGAATTTAACGTCAACAAATGTTTCTCGGAATTGCGCATAGAATTCGTTTACGTCCAAGTTACTAATGCGTGATAAGAACGGTAAGTTTATTTTCAATAAGAAATTATTGGAATTTTCTAAGCTCCAGAATTCGATCAGTGCGTATATATACCTTATTTTCTTTCACTTTTCTTTCATGTTAGTTATAACAACCTCAGTGTGTTCATTTAAAACAATGGTGGAGAAAGTTTTTGCAGCATGAAGTGATTGATAAATTCTGTAAGAAAATAGACATACTATAGCAATATTAATTTCATCTTTGACTAGAATTGGAAACTTTAGTTATTGGCATTTTTTTGTTTGTATAACAGTGCAGAAGATATACGTATTATCAAGTTTTACTCGTTCTAAAGACATCGTTTATAATGTGTTTGTGTTTAAAAAATGTGCAGTGTTTTTAATAAACCAAATGGCTTTTATTTGGTTTATTGGATTTTATTTGGATTTGACCTGTATTTTTGAAACCCCTGACCGGCGAATTCAACTATTGGACCTGGAGTTTTATACCTTTATCAAAATTTTTTGGATATTTGGTTCCTCTGCATATGTAATTTACAAAAATATTTTACATTTTGGATTCTTTTCATTTAACCTCACGTGTAATGGATAAATACGATCAAAAACACAAGCAACGAATCAGATTTTATGAAACAAAATAAGTCTAACCTAAACAAATAAATCATTTTGTCTTCTGCAATTGTCTGTCATTATGTAAACGAGAAATATAATATGTAATTTGTCATTTAAATTAATTATACCAAAACACAAACACGTATGTACCTAAAAAACTATTGATTATATCTAATTAGGTTCTCTAGCTCTGCTATTTAAAGACAAATATGTCGTTTTACGTACAGTATTCATTAACTCGGGTAATAACATTGGGTAGATTATCCAATGCTGGCGAACTGTAGAAACGATTAAAGAACATATGTTCTTCATGCCCATGAGTTTTAACATCTTTATAATTAGAAATCTACCTCGACGCCATGTGCATCCTTTTATAACTTCAGTTGTGATCACCGAGTGATCAGGACACATCCAGCATTATGTAAAGTTTTGTGTGTATACTCCGGATATAAATACTAATTTTCGAAATAATACTGCCTACTTAAAAAGTGTTACAAGGTGACTTTGATGGAGGTAAGTAAGATTGTCTTCCATCCACGTTTCAGAGTGTCTGTACATTTTAAATAACAAAGACGCGACTGTTGAATATGGATTAGTTTCCGATAACATAGCTTGCGTACGTCGTTGAATTTTATTAGTTTTTTTTTATTTTGACGTCATGTTTTGAGAAGTAGTAACAAAGAATATGTAATTACTGCGTTAATTGTTTATAAATTAATTGTAATTTATTAGGTTTTGATTTTAATCATTCTCTTTTTTGAGTTGCTGTAAATTTACACTAAAAAACATTTATAGCTTAAAAGAAAAATAAACAATGAATTTAGGTAAATGGTGGTAGTGATATGTTTAGAAATCTTTTCCATGTTATTGGATCCACCATTTTTTGTTTTTAGTTTGTGATTTCATATTTGAAATTAGCGACTCCAAAATCCTTTGAGTTGCATTTGATTTTGAAATGCTTTTGACTCTGGGTCAACAGTTTTGTTTTTTTCTTGGTGCGCCACTAAGGTAAAAATTATCACCTTCCTCTAAATAAGATTATTATTGTGCGCAAGTGCAACTTTTTAAAAAATTTTATTTGAAGTCTAGTCATTTTAGACTGATTGAATACAGTAAATAGTTCGGCTGCCTACGAAAATTATACCAATAGATTAAGAAAAATGTGCTGAAATCATATCAAAATATTTACTGAGTCTTTGATATTATTTCTTAAACCTTTGATGAGTTTATTTATGGTATTAGGAACCGGTTTCGACTCAAAATTGCGTCATCATCAGGACGGAAATTTCCGCCCGGCTGTCGTTTTTCATATGCACGTTTGCAAATTGTTTTAAATGTTGTTACTTTGCATTTTAGATGTTTATAAGCGCTATTACACCGAATATTTGACCATTTAGGCTGATGATGACTTAATTGTGGGTCGAACCCGGTTTCTGATAACATAAATAAACTGATCAAAGGATTAAGAAAGAAATTAATTAGAAATTAAATTATATTATTAATTGAAATAAACAAGAGTAAATTACTATTATTTATATAAAATGTCGTTTTAGCAAGCCTATATCCTATATTCCTATGTTTCATCTTTGTCTGCAATGGACTAACCACACATATCAGATAGACACCAAGATTTCTTCTCCAAATTTTGTTTTGCATATCGTTTAAATATTATCTTTCTAGCTCTATGGCTATAAAATCCTTAAAATTCAAAGCTAATTTTTAAGAAGAAAGATAGAAGCCAGTGGCTGGTAGTCGTTGTTGATGAAACTATACAGATATACAATTGTTCTGCAGCATATTTTACAGTTAAACATTGTTAATTAGTAAAATCTCAGGATTCATTGTAATTTTACGATTTTAAAGTATATTTCCATTGTATTTTTGACTAAATTGCGTGTAATTACAACATTTCTATTGTAATGTATACAATTACAATAGAAATGTTAGATTCAGAAATTTCTAGTATGAAATTCCATGTGGCAAAATAATAACTTAATTTTACTTCACTATGAATTGTATTAGTCTGATTGTGCGTATTGCTACATCGCACGCCTCATCTGAGAATACAAGTTGGCCGTGACAATGTATGACTGTTGCCACATTGTCCATGTAATCAATTTAGTTAACTGGCTACCTGCCATAATAGTCAATAAAAGAATATGTTTTTGGTATTTTGTTGTTATCTTTTACAGTTTGTTCAAAATAAACTTTTTTATCCTTCCTTTGAAGGAACTAGATTTCTTAAAATCCTTGCAGCTTCGGAAATATATTAAGATTCATCATTTTCCAATGTTCATAATCACTTGAATCGCCAACATTACTAATATTGTAAAATTTGGTCATGTTTGTTAGTTTTGGACGTCATAACTATAAAAAATAATCTGTCTGACTATCATACATACTAAAACCGAAATATTTTCTTCTTACAGGTAATATGACAGCACCAGAAAGACATGAGAAAGTTTATTCTTGCCATAGCAATCATCATTAGTGCATTCATTCAAGCCGGCAACCTATGCCCAGTGGATGATGACATTCTTCCAAGCAGATACAGAGGAGTGGAGTACGAGAGTGGTTGCACATGCCGAGAATACCTGAAATCGCATGCAACATGTTACGATCCAGATAGGTGCGTAAAATTCCCAAGAAGATTTAAAACAACGTTGGCATGCTTCCGTTTTGCTACCACGGGAGTCTCGGAGATCTTGGTCGGAGATCTGAAAAACTTCCACCACCTGACCGGTTTACACATCGAAGCCAACCTGAATTTGAGGAAACTCGAACCTGGACTATTCAGGAATATGTCAAATTTGAAGAATTTGTCAATTTCGTACAATCCAAACTTAGTGAAACTGGAAGAAGATGTTTTTGAAGGCTTAGCCAACTTGGAATACTTACAGATAGGCAGAAATGGATTCGCTACTAATCAGGACTTTACGCCATCATTAAAAGCTACCCACATGCCCAGGTTGAGCAAACTCTTCCTTAAAGAACTGTATTGCCCTGAAGTGAGACAAAATGATTTAATCAACTTGAGAGGGAGTAAAGTGGAGAGATTGTATTTTATAGACTCACAAATTGAGTATATCCATCCAGATGCTTTTTCCCATTTGAAACATTTGAAGGGTCTATGCTTAGGTGAAAATTTACTTAACGTTACTACGATAATCAACGTGATTAAACAACTGGAGAGAAAGAATATCTGGTTGGAAGAGTTGAATTTATTTGCTTCAGGTTACAAAAAGCAAATTCCAGCTGACTTACTTGTGACAATTTCAAATTCCAGAATCAAAACATTATCAGCTGCGAGAAATCAGTTCGATGTGTTGTATGATAACTCCTTTCCGACTATGCGAAATATAGAAACAATAGATTTAACCAGCTGTGTCATAACAAATGTATCGCTCAATGCCTTTGCAAGTTTTCCAAACTTGAAATATTTGATTTTGGTTAGAAATAAATTTACATTCGTACCAGATGGAGTTCTCATACCGATGCTGAAAATATTGGATTTATCGCAAAACACTTACGAGAACGACATAAAAAGTTACTTTACCTTAGAGCCAAGGAAATTTGTCAACATGACAAACTTACAAACTTTGCACTTAAGTTCGAATAACATGAGAAAGCTGTCAATGGAATCTTTCGTCGGATTGCAGAATTTGAAAAATTTGTATTTGGATGATTGTACGATATTTTACATTGAGGATCGTAGCTTCCTCCAACTAGAAAACTTGGAATATTTAAACTTGGCGAAGAACATATTTCCTACTAGACGCTTCAATAAAGACATATTCTGTGGATTGAATCGCCTGAAGCATCTAAGTCTAGCAAACTGCAAAATCAACTGCATCCCAAACCAAAGCAACGTCTTCGAACATTTGACGTCCTTGGAACAGTTGGATCTCAGCAATAACTTATTACTTGAAATAAATCCAGCTCTACTTTTACCTGTCCGAAATTTGAAAACTTTTCACATATCAGGTAATTTAATAGCAACCTGGAATCAAGAGATGTTCTCCCAACTCAACCTCATAGACAGTTTAGTAGCATTCGAGAACAAATTAACAATCTTCACAAATGAGATGCTAACCGACTTCAGCAAACTTAACGATCTCGACGTTTCGAGCAACGTCTTTCATTGCGATTGCATCATGGTAGAAACTTTCCAAACCCTTTCATCTGGCAATCAAAGCCACGTATTCAAGTTACTTGCTAATTCATCAGCCATGTGTCTGGGTTCCGAGAATCACAAAACCTATTCAATCCAGGACTACTACAACAAGACATCCAAATCATGTGAAATTGCAAATATGGAAAAACTTTTACATTACTTAATTCCCAGTGTTATATTTTTATTGCTACTCGCGTTAGTTGGTGTTTTATCTTACGTGTACAGATGGCATATACGATACTGGATGTTCCTCACGAAATTATCCTTAACCAGGAGAGCACAGTTCCACAAAAGGAGGAACGTCCAGTGTCACACTAATTATTTATACGACGCTTTCGTCTCCTATAGCAACGAAGATCGAAATTTCGTCGTCAGATTAGTTTCCATGCTGGAGAATTACGAACCATTTCTAAAACTCTGCGTGTACGAGCGTGACTTTGAGATTGGAACGATCATATCCGAAAGCGTCTTGGAATGCGTTTCGATGAGTAGGAAAACGTTGCTGATCATCAGTAATTCCTATATAAAGTCGCAGTGGTGTACCTGGGAAACTCAGGTTGCTGAGCACCATCGCCTTTTCTTTGAGAATGAATATGGTGAATGTGTCAACGATTCCATAGTTATGGTAAAATTGGGCAATATTTCCGGTAGCAACATAAGCCCAATGCTGAAATATCTTATGAAGACCAGGATATACCTCCAGTGGGACCCTGCTGATAGCAAACAGAAGCAGTTCTGGGACAAACTGCGAAACGCCTTGGCACCATCTGAGGATGATAATAGGGTTAACGCGAAAGTATAGACGTTAAGTGTTTATGTATTCGTTTGTGATGTAATATACAGATTGTTTTATAGTAATATGTGTTTTCTTTTCCTCGTGATTTGATTTCAATATAATTATTTTATATTTCTCTACTTTTATATCATATATGATTGAAATGGAATTGGTGGTTAAACTAATAATAGTCATGCTTTGTAATCTTCATGACATTGTACCTATATTATATTCCTTAATCTTTTCCATCGAGCAGGGATTTTGAAATATTGCACCCTGTTCGACCATTGGCTATCCCACTAAAATAGGTGCGCTGATTTTTCTGGCAAAGGCTTTGACTCTAATGGTTACTCAGTGGTGTTCAAATTTCGAAATTTTAAATAACCAAAAAATAGGCTAAATGAGTCACCTAACATCAAACTGGTACATCATATGCATATAAAAGCTTATAGACTCTTTATGTACTTGTCGAAGGTATTATTTGGCGGTGGGTAAACTACAACATCACTAGCGAGTCTTTTGATAAAAACATAACTTTTAAGAAAAATTTTATTGATATTTGTAAAACATTGATTGTGTGTGTGTTTTTCTCTAACATTTTTTATGAAGTTCCATAGTAGTTGAACATCATTGAATTCCGAAAAAATAGCAAAAATCAGAGAAAAAAATGTACAGTTCCATTTGATTAAACTGTTGCTGTAGCAACAACATCAAATAAATTATAAACAAAACATAATTATTGAAAAATCTTGCAACTTGAATTAGCAAAACACTTTTATTTGGAGATTTTTGTTAAAAAAACGCCAAAAATCTGTTAGAATTAGTACATGTTGCTCAGTTTTTGTTACAATTGTTACGATAAAACCAGTTGAGCATTGAGCTATCAGACCATTCTGTTGATGCTCTGTTGGAGACCCACTACGCATCACTAGTTCAATTCTTTCTACCTCGAAGTGCTAAATTGTGTACGAGATAAACCATTCTTATGGTCACTGTTATGAATTGAGCAGCTTCGACTTCAAGAAAGAGGCGGGTTTACCTACATTATAATTTTTTAAATTTGGTCCGTGTGTATACTAAACGAATTTTATTTTGATCTTATAGGTAATATGACATCACCAGAAAGACATGAAGAACGTTATGTTTACCATAGCAATCTTCATTAGCGCATTCATTCCAGCCGACACTATATGTCCAGTGGATGATGACACTCTTCCAAGCATATACAGAGGAGTCGACTACGAGAGCGGTTGTGCATGTCGAGAATACCTAAGAGCTTACGGGACATGCTACGGTCCAGCAGATTGCATAAGATTCCCCAGAAGATTTAAACCAACGCTGACATGTTTCCGGTTTGCCACCACAGCAGTCTCAGGGATCTTGGTTGGAGATCTGAAGAACTTCCAAAACCTAACCGGTTTACACATCGAAGCTAACCTGAAGTTAAGGAAACTCGAAAAAGGTGTCTTCAGGCATATGTCAAATTTGGTAAATTTATCAATTTCGTATAATCCCAACCTAGTGGGACTGGAAGAAGGCGTTTTTCAAGGCTTAACGAAGTTGGACTACTTGATGATTAGCAGAAATGGATTCGCTAAGATTCTGGATTTTTCGCCATCGTTAAAAGCTAACCACATGCCCATGTTAAGCCAACTTTATCTTAAAGAACTTCATTGCCCTGAAGTGAGACCAGGTGATTTGATGAACTTAAAGGGCAGTAAATTGGATAAGCTGTATTTTATTAACTCACAAATTGAGTATATCCACCCAGATGCCTTTACCCATTTAAAATATTTAACATCTCTAAGTATAGGCCAAAATTTGCTCAATGTTACCACTATAATCAATTTGATTAAGCAAATGACAAAGAAGAAAATCCCGCTAGAAGTGTTAAATTTGTTTGCTACCGGATTCAAGAAGCAAATTCCCACTGATCTACTTTTGACCATCGCAAATTCGTCAATCAAAAGATTATCATCGGCGGTCAATCAATTTGATATATTGCATGATGACTCATTCCCGCTTATGCCAAAAATTGAATTGATAAATTTAAGCGACTGTCTCATAAGAAATGTATCCCGCAATGCTTTTTCAAGTTTTCCAAACTTGAAATATTTGATTTTAATTAGAAACAAATTAACGTTTGTACCGGATGGAATTCTCAAACCGATGCTGAAAATATTGGATTTATCGAGAAACACATATCAGACCGACATACAAAGTTACCTCACATTGCACCCAGGGCAGTTTGCTAACATGACCAACTTAGAAATATTGTACTTAAGCTCGAATAATATCAGAAGGCTTTCAACAAAATCTTTCGTCGGATTGCAGAATTTGAAAGAGTTACATTTGGAAGACTGTACGATATTTATCATTGACGCTCATAGCTTCGTCCATCTTGAGAACTTGGAATATTTAAACTTGGCGAAAAACATATTTCCAACCAGACGGTTCAATAAAGACATATTTTACGGTTTGAACCGACTGAAGCATCTACGTTTAGCAAACTGCAAAATCAACTGCATCCCACACCAAAGTAACGTCTTCGAGCATTTAGAGTCCTTGGAACACTTGGATCTAAGCAATAACCAATTACTTGAAATAAACCCAGCTATACTTTTACCAGTCGGAAACATGAAAATTTTCAACATATCCGGGAATTTGATAACAACCTGGCATCAAGAGATGTTCTCTCAACTCGAGAACATTGATAATTTATTAGCTTTCGATAACAAATTAACATTTTTCACTCATGAGATGCTAAACGATTTCAACAAACTAACAGAACTCGACATATCGAGCAACATCTTTCATTGCGATTGTGCTATGGTCGAAACTTTCCAAACACTTCCATCAGGCAATCTAAGCCACTTATTCAATTTACTCGCTGATTCACCCACGAAGTGTCTGGGTTCGCAGCAATACAACACCTATTCAATCCAGGACTACTACAACCAGATGCAATCATTCTGCGAAGTTGAAAATATTAAAAAACTTTTGCATTACATAATTCCCAGTGCCATATTCTTATTGATACTCGTGTTAGCTGGCATTTTATCTTACTTGTACAGATGGCATATACGATACTGGATTTTCCTAACGAAATTATCCTTAACCAGGAGAGCCAACAAGTTCCACAAGAGGAGGAACATCCAGTGCCACTCGAATTATGTATACGACGCTTTCGTCTCCTATAGCAACGAAGATCGAGAGTTTATCGTTAGATTGGTTGCCATGCTGGAAAAATGCGAACCTTTTTTTAAATTGTGCGTGTACGAGCGCGACTTTGAGGTTGGAACAGTCATATCCGAAACCGTTTTGGAATGCGTTTCGATGAGTAGAAAAACGTTGCTGATTATCAGTAATTCCTACATAAAGTCACAGTGGTGTACTTGGGAAGCTCAGGTTGCTGAGAACCATCGGCTTTTCTTTGAAAATGAATATGGGGAATGTGTCAACGATTCCATCGTCATGGTAAAATTGGGCAACATCTCCGGTAACAACATAAGCCCAATGCTGAAATATCTTATGAAGACTAGGATATACCTCCAGTGGGACCCTGATGATGAGAAACAGGAGGAGTTCTGGGACAAATTGCGAAACGCTTTGGCACCATCGGTAGATGTCAAGCGGGTTAAATTATAGTTAGTTGCTCAGTGTTTTTTTTTGTATACGTACGTTTGAGATGTAATATAATATTGGATTTAGTAATGCATGTGTTTTCTTTTTCGTTATGTGTACAATGTCCATTTCCAGACTACATTGCTGACATTAGCAAAGTAGCAAATTACTAGGAAGTAATTCTCATGTCTCGTTGTCATCTCATATTTCGTTTCTGCGAAACCAGATATGCATTGCTTACTGGAGTAACCACTATTAGGTTTAATATAATTTCTTCTACAGGGTTAGACAAAATTACCGGAACACCTAAACCATTCTCCAACCTTAAGAATGTGCATACAAATTTCAAACAATACTGATAATTTTTATGACCCGCAGGGTTTTTCCTTTATCATACGCAGTATGATAAAGTATCGTAATCGCACCAAAGAAAATAGAGATTTTATATATCGTATGATAACGTCATGTGCCTGGCCACATCAGATTTTTTAGTTATAAGTAAGTATTTAATATTAGTCAAAATTACAAGATTACAGGGTTTTTCCTTCATCATACGCAGTATGATAAAGTATCGTAATCGCACCAAAGAAAATAGAGATTTTATATATCGTATGATAAAGTCATGTGCCTGGCCACATCAGATTTTTTAGTTATAAGTAAGTATTTAATATTAGTCAAAATTACAAGAACACCAAAATAACTCGCTTACAATAAAAACAAAAATAATCTAACAAATGTTTGCTTTTAAACTAGGTATCTTCCATGGGTATCTTCTAAATGTATTTTATAATATACATGGTGTTCATTTTATTATTAAAAATCTGATGGGGCGAGGCACATGACTTTATCATACAATATATAAAATTAATAGTTTAGCTGCTCGAGACTCGATGTTATTGAGATAAATCGTAGGTATTGTCAAAGCATCAGCATTTGACACTACCTACACTACGTCATTAGAATAATAGTTATTTATGTCACAAGTACCGAAAGTACGGAATAGCGCGACGAGCGGTAATGCGGCGCGTCACCGAAGGCGGAGCGTCGCCGTAGCACGTGAGCGCGTCGCGCTATCTAGTTTTTGGCAGGAGAGACATCAACGTTTATTGTGTTGCTTTTTGAGAAACATGTATTTAAAATAAAACAAATAAAAGATGGTTATATTTCTGTATAGGAAATGTTAGGTTGGTACCACTTTGACGAAACGTCAAGTTTTAAAAGCTAATTCAAATTCTGACAGATTTATATTTGTCCATGACACTGTAGATGTCACATGCGTACCAACATACTAAAATAAAACTACAGTCATCGCTATACTTTTCTACTCAATTTATCGTTTTTAGAATTAGATATAAAGACGGGTTGATATTTCTTATCAACAAACAATCAAATTGGTGATCTTATTTCATTTGAAATTTGTATTTTGTAATTTTCCGCACTAGAGCGGTAACGTTCAATAGCGGTTCTACAACCTATGATGAAATCAGCTGTTCGAGTGTGACCAAGTGTGACAGCACAAAAAAAATATTTGTCAAAATCCTGGCTACTATGTATTCATATCAATGCAGATGCGACCGATCTCGATCAAATAGAATTTGCTCTTGCAGCTAAACTATTAATTTTACCAAAAAATGTCATAGGCATAAATTATTCAAAATTTCGTCTACTTTAATTTATTATTTATCTATTTTGACGAAATTACAGAAATGACGAAAATCGTTGAAAAATGCTAAGAGTAAATAGCCAGTTCCTTTGGACCATTTTGAACCAAAAGCTTTTCAGCTCTAAGTTTGGTCATAAAACTACTAAATACGCACTTTCGTCCCGATACCTTTAGTAGTTTCTCCGGAATCGTCGTCACAAAAATCGTTTACACACGCACACACACACACACACACACACACACACACACACACACACACACACACACACACACACACACACACACACACACACACACACACACACACACACACACACACACACACACACACACACACACACACACACACACACACACACACACACACACACACACACACACACACACACACACACACACACACACACACACACACACACACACACACACACACACACACACACACACACACACACACACACACACACACACACACACACACACACACACACACACACACACACACACACACACACACACACACACACACACACACACACACACACACACACACACACACACACACACACACACACACACACACACACACACACACACACACACACACACACACACACACACACATTGTGTGTGTGTGTGGGTACATTTTTTTGTACCTTGGTCAAAAATGTTCAGGGGACCCATAAAGACCTATTTCCGCTAAAATCTCAATTTTTTTTTTCGGCATGATTACAATACTTTACATACTGCGTATGATAAAGTAAAAATGGCAATATTTTCTATTTCCAATAGAATAATATATTTGTAATTTTGAATTTTTACTTTATCATACGCAGTATTGTAATCATGCCGAAAAAAAAATTGAGATTTTAGCGGAAATAGGTCTTTTTGGGTCCCCTGAACATTTTTGACCAAGGTACAAAAAAATGTCTGTGTGTGTGTGTGTGTGTGTATGTGTGTGTGTGTGTGTGTGTGTGTGTGTGTGTGTGTGTGTGTGTGTGTGTGTGTGTGTGTGTGTGTGTGTGTGTGTGTGTGCGTATGTGTGTACTCGATTTTTGTGACGACGATTCCGGAGAAACTACTAAAGGTATCGGGACGAAAGTTCATATTTAGAAGTTTTATGACTAAACTTAGAGCTGAAAAGCTTTTGGTTCAAAAGGGTCGAAAGGAACTGGTAGTTTATTCTAAGCCTTTTTCAAGGATTTTGCAGATGAGCCGCCATTTCTGTAATTTCTTCAAAATAGTTAAATAATAAATTAAAGCAGAGGAAATTTTGAATAATTTATGCCTATGACAATTTTTGGTAAAATTAATAGTTTAGCTGCAAGAGCAAATTCTATTTGATCGAGATCGGTCGCATCTGCATATTCTGCATTGATATGAAACTGCATAGTATCCAGGATTTTGACAAATATTTTACTTGTGCTGTCACCACAGAAATGTCTATGGCTGTCACCACGCTGTCACACTCGGAGAACCGCATGGAACGTCATCTACAGTGTCATGAACGAATATAAACCTGTCAGAATTTGAATTCGCTTTTTAAACTTGACATTTCGTAGAAGTGGTATCAACCTAACATTTTCTATACCGAAATATAACCATTCTAGATTTTTTTTTTAAATACGTTTTTCTCAAAAAACAACACAAAAACGTTGATGTCACTCCTGCCGAAAACTACATAGCGCGACTCGCTCACATGCGACAACGACGCTCCGCCATCGGTGACGCGCCGCATCACCGCTCGTTGTGCTATTCCGTACTTTCGGCACTTGTGAGATAAACAACTATTATTCTGATGACAGTAGGTAGTGTCAAATGCTGATGCTTTGACAATACCTTCGATTGATACTATGGACTATCAAAATATCTGTCAAATCCTGGCTAACTAGTTTAATTTTAATGCAGACACGATTTATCTCAGTCAAATAGATTCTCATGCAGCTAAACTATTAATTTTATATATTGTATGATAAAGTCATGTGCCTGGCCACATCAGATTTTTTTTTATACAATGCGTCATTTCTTAGTTATAAGCAAATAAAACGGATACAAAATAACAAAACAACTGCCAAATTAAAATAAATGTGTATGTGTGTGGGAAAATATTCTTAATTTTAAGTTCATGATCTTTGATTATCTGCTTGTAATTTAAAAACGATGCATTTTATAAAAAATGATTCGTACAAAAATGTAAATAATAATAATATAAGAAAAATATCCAGAGTGTTGTATTAGAAAAAGGAAAGTTTACCAAATTCCCATATAGTAAAATGCAGAACATCCTGTATAATGATAATATATTTATACAAGAGCTGTTTAATACAAAAAAACTTTTGCTTGAAAAATCTTTTGAGATTTTGTACGGTTCAGAATTATTTAAGTGTTAAGGTAAGTTTAACTAATTTAGAGTAATTGTTTAAAACTAAAAAATGATGCATTGTATTAAATAAAGCTTCCTACGAAAACTCTTAGAACTTATTTAAGAATTAAAAAATATATAGGTGTTCTATTTGAAAAAGGAAAGGCTACCAAATTTCCATAACAAAATGCCTGTATGTATAATGTATATACAAAAATCCTTAGTTTTTTTTTAATTGTTCATATTGGATTATTGAGGTGGTCCGGTAATTTTGACTAACCATCTATGTATTTAACTTTAAAATAGTTCAGAATGCCAAAATTCAAAACTATTTCCGTTCGTCTGCGTTCGTCTTTTTGTGATTATTTATTTAGGATTGTTTCCATAGTTCTGGTATGATATTTCTAAAATTTTCAATTTAATTGACTAGTTAGCAGGTATGTCTAGGTTTAAGCTCGCAACAATTGTGAAGAAAATTTGAATGTTCCACACGATCTAAAGTTCTTTCGGTACACCAAAATTGCTCGTTCCTTCTCTGTTGGAACCGCGGATCGATAAATACCGTACTAAATTGAATAACACCCATGCTCCAGCCTGCCGTCAAAATTGCAAAATAAATTTTCCTAATATTACATAGGATGTGGGTAAATGAAAAATCGGTACGAAGTGCGTGGGAGACCATTTACGCAAACGAGGCAAACGAATGACGAGAGCAAGAGGAACAGAGAGAGGTACTAAAGACAGAAGAACGCAACAAAACGGCAGAGCGGCGTGAAGTCTGAAGCGAGTCGCAAGCAAGTAGAGGTTAAGCTGGTATGACATATGGTTGCAAATTCGCAATTTTTTTCGAATTTATGAAGTGACACCGGCACAATGAGGCAGTATCTCAATTTTATAGCTTTCTTCTCGGTTTTTGCCTCATCTAGGCAACTGCAGCTTGCCGAATTACGGGTAAGTTAACGATTTTAACCTGTTGATTTTTTTAGTCCGCCTTTTTTTTGTAGGCTCTGCATCAACCGCAGAAATTAGCAAACTCGCAATTGTCTTACCTTGCCAAATTGTCGATTACGACGCATCTGAATGATGTGCTCGATAATATTTGTGTTCCAAGAGTCGTTGGTACCAAGGAGCACAACAAAGTCTTTGATTATATTATTTCGCAGCTGAGCAGCAAAGGTTGGGATATCAACGTTGATAAGTTTACCGATGCTACTCCTACGCATGGCTCTCTTACGTTTAGAAATATTATCGCCACTCTGAACCCAGAAGCCGAGCGGTACCTCGTTCTGTCGTGTCATTATGATAGCAAATATTTTGAAGATTTTGATTTTGTCGGTAAGACGTTTGTTTTTTTTTTAATGTAACCGTTGTTTCGGACTTGTATTGCATCACCATTGTTGTAAGATCATATCAACAAACAATTTAAACGCCTATAATCAAAATTGACTATTAAATTATTTCTGCAACTGCTATATGTGAGAATTAGAAAAGGACTACAAATTATTTATGGACAAGTCCATCAATCATATATTTTATACTCATTTAAAACAAACGGTACAATAAATTTGAACAAAGAATTAAGTTGTCATTTATAATTTAATGATTGTAATATTTTTTTTAATACACTTTCTTTTCTGTTATTATAAGAAAAATATTTTGGTTATCAGTTTTACAAATGTGTATAAATGTTGACATAAAAGATATGTGTCACAAGAAATTTTGTTAGATAAATGAAATATTACAAGGTTTGTAAAATTGTTTGAGATATAACAACAAATTCCCATAAATAATATATTAATATCAAAAAGATTATCTATTTTTATTTGTACACAATTATAATTTCAGCTAAATTCGTAAATGAACATTTGTCATAACTGATTAAATTCTGCGTATAATTTATTGCGACACATAATGATCACATAATGATAGTTTTTGTTTATTTTAACGTTAAATCTATCAAAAACAAGTAAATCCCAGTTTGCGAGCGTCACGGTGAAGTACATAAACATGAATTTACAAATTGTTTTCAAATGGTTGACCTGGTGAACTGGATGTTTGTATTATTCACAACCTCGTGTTCTTACTATTTCCTGACCTTACTACGAAATGTCATTGTCGATAAGAAGCTAAATATAATTGTGTGTATTAGACCACGTTGTGACTGGCTGTTTCATTGATATAAATAATGATTTATCGATTGACGATTGACAGGAACCAAGTGAAGGGTACAGGGGAAAAACGATCGAAGTCACAGTTTTATTACAATGTAAAACTCATTTGTCGTATAGATGTGACTTCGATCGTTTTTCCCGTGTACCCTTCAAGTGATTCTTCTGGTCGTTATTGCGTAAAGCTTTATTTCAAAATCTGTGGTAATTAGAGAAAGTTTTTCTGCTGGTATTAAATGTTGACATAAGTATTGAATGTCAATAACACTAGGTTACACCGATTTTATACCATAGTTAAAAAATTCTTATGTATTTTGATAAACTCAAACTAGAACTGGTGCCAAATAAAATCCACCATGTCATATTTCAAAGATATGTAAGTAAATATGAGACAGGAAATAGGTAAACCATACAAATATAGTCAAATTTAATTCAAAATACTGTTGTACCTTCCAAGAAAACTGATTTTTTACAAAAGCCACCAATGTGTTGTTGATGCCAATATCAGTAAAATAAATCATGTTACAGTTCAACTCTTCTAAATATAACACAATAAAAAATGGTAAAAATAAAAGAAATAGAGGTCTGATCGCCTGTAGTAAAAAAAACAGTAAACTATCAAATGCTTGCTTATACCAGAATGAACAAAAACTATCTAAAATTACAGTGAAGACGTTCTTGTGATGTTTCATTTTAAATGCCTCAATCCATTGCACTAGCGTAAGTTCAAATTTTAATTATAATTTAATTAATTCTTGAAGCAATTTTCTGTTTTATGTATTGTACTACTTATTGGGCTGTAGATTTTGTGCAAATTTTTATGTTTTTGCGGTGTTTTGGAACTAAATTCAACATAATTTTTTATTGAACTAAAATTATGGCAATTTGCTTCCACTTCTGACAGTTAGGTCTTTGCTGTTAGTTTCTTACGTAAAAATACATCTTCAAATGAAAAATATCGAAAAAAGGGAACAACATAGTGTATTCGGGGTTCAGGCTGATATTGGAAGTGCTCTTCATTTAAACTTGACATAAAAAATAAAAAGACGACTTGGTTTGAAGTGATGTGACTTTCTCAAAAAACATCATAATTTAAAGTCACGAAAAGACTACCTAAAATGATAAAATCAAAACATGCCGCTCATAACAAAACCAATGTTTTCTCCACGCTTAAAGAAACTCAAGTACACAATTAGATTTCTCGTGCCATTGCAACGAGTTTGTTACAAACGTCCGATTCTACTGGCATTTAGTAAAAACAATAAAAAAACATTGTTTAATAATTTCCCTCTGTATGAGAAAAAATCACGATGCTATAAATTCTCTATTGTTCTTTGTGACCAAAACAAGTTAATGTTATTACCTATTGATTTTCATACACCTTTCATTTCACATTAAATTTACCCGATATTTTTAGAAATGTGTAGCATAGCCAAGCATAAAGCAACATACCTTTGGATTGAAACGTTCCGATATTGCAATTTTATGGTACGGTTTCAATCTTTACACTACAAGCAATTCGTTTTTTAAAGAAATATTTGAATTGACTAAATATTATTGGAAATACAAGTGATTAATTAGTTTTTTTTTTTAAGATTATTTGCTCAACAATATATACGTTAATAAACATCAAACTAATGTGCAAAAAATCTAATTTTAACATGTTAAATAAGTACGTAGGCTTTCACGGCCAGAATCATTTAGAAAATAAACTGCTTCCGGGTTATGCCGTGTGTCAAGATTTGTTAATGCTGACGTTTCGCGAACCATGTTGCTCGCTTCTTCAAAGCTAAGTTGTTTTATTTGCTATTGAATTTAAATAAGTAGTAGGATAATTATAGTCTTTTTTACAAAATGAAATGAATCAAATATACAAAATACCGTCAACATCTGTTTCGTTTTTTTTTAAGTTTCGCATTTTCTATTTAAAATTCAAATTAATATTGTTATTGAAAGAAGATAGACAGATCTTTGAGCTAATATATGTTAATTTTTTATCAAATTCTAACCATAATAGTTATTCCTAAACAAATGAGGATTTGAAATTCGTCAATACCAGTTTTGATTAAGTACAAAAAGTAACAGTATAGTAATAAATCAGACAAACCCGAAAATAAAAACTATTGATCAATTTTATTTCAGCTGCGACCGATTCAGCAGTTCCTTGCGCCATGCTCCTAAACCTAGCGACGGTGATGCAGCGTGAGTTCCTCCAATCCCTGACGCGAAAAGATTTGAGCCTCAAGTTTATATTCTTTGACGGTGAAGAGGCGTTCAGCCAATGGGGCCCGAAGGATTCCTTGTACGGCGCCCGACACCTCGCCGAGAAATACGAAGGAGAAAAGTCTTTGACCAGGTCGGGTGCCGAAGTTAGCGAGCTGGACAAGATTGACGTCTTGGTGCTCTTGGACCTGATAGGAGATCGGAACCCTACATTCTACAGTTACTTCCACGATACGGACAGCTGGTAATTGACTTAACCTCAAATTTGAGGTTAGAATTGTCTAATTTTTCGTTGGCGTTTAGGTATAACAGGCTGTACGAAGCTGAACGGAAGTTGAGCAGCATGGGGCTGCTGAAGAGGGAGAAGAATGCTCAGAGATACTTCAAGAATCAGTATCTTAATGCTCATATCGACGATGATCACAAACCGTTTCTTGTTAAAGGTTAGTTTGGATTTTTTATAGGTTATTCTATGGCTTGAATATGTTTAGGTTTAGGTATAAGTTTATAAGTTATTTCTTTACCCGGGATGCTTCCATGTACTGATATTCAATCAAATATATGTAAATTCATGTGTTAGTAATTAGAACTTTCAATACACAAAGCTGAAATTATTATTTACATTTTGTAGACTTTCTTTTTTTGTTATGGCTCTACTGTTATTTGCTTTTACACTTCTCTTATTATACTTTTTCGTTATTATTTTACTTTACGATTGCACCATAAACTTTCTAATTGTGTTTTACTTTAATTCTAGGTGTTCCCATTTTGCATTTGATTCCCGTACCATTTCCGGACTTTTGGCATAAGCCCGGCGATGATAGGAGTTCTGTTGATGTACCCACTGTGGAGAATCTAAACGCCATTCTGCGGGTGTTTGTCTCCGAGTATCTGCACCTGTCAGTAAAAAAATCTTGATTATTTTTTCATAACTCATGGCTTCCTGTGATGTTCTAGAGTTCTTAAAGTATTATTATTGTGCATTTCTATTTACATTTCTCTGTGATTTAAGAAAACTTAAAACGAACAAAAAAAAGAAATGGAAAAAATATTTTCAAATAAACGTTCTTTCCTACATATAAAATCTCTTCCTGCATGCTATTACATTACTAGTAGTACGTAAACTTTATTAGTTATAAACTTATTTAGTGTTTACTTTAAGTTAATTTTTTTATTTTATGGTTTATTTTTTATTTTGTCTTTTTGGTTGTGGTATTTCAACGTACATATACAAGAAATATGCAGACAAATATACTGGCTCATTTTGTGATATTTAGGACTACATAAAAGAAGTTACCAAGTAAACCAAATTATTTTTTTGTCGACAATTCTCATTTGTGTGTTTGTCTGTATATAACTATGTTGTTTGTATCTCTTTTGACATCCTGTCATTTTATCGATAAAAAACCAATGCATTTATTGTTGTTTAGTTACATTCTAGATGACGACAACTTTATCAACAATGCATCACGTAAAGAGCTATGACGAGGCGTTAAAGGCTTAGCACGTTGTCCATTCGAATTCAGAAGCTATGTCCTTAATACGTGGCCAGAAAATTGTACATAAAAGAAATTATACTTAAAATTATTTTTTCAGAGTTTTAAATTGTTATTTTTGTATATCTATTTATTATTAATATTCAAAAGTTTATTGTAGAGTGATACTCGTACTTAAGAAATTTCTTACTGTGTTTATAATGAATGTTGGAAAATGTTTCGTGTTAAAGCCAATGGATGTAAAATAAATGCATTTTGCAAGTTTATTATTTCATTTATCTGTATTGACCTTTCCCACGCTCTAAAATTGTCAAAAAGCAATTATAGAATTTTTACCTTTTATTGTTTTTTTATGTATATTTATTATCTATGAATTGATGCCCTTGCATTGTTTAATTATTTGAATTCTTGTGTTTTTAATTTTTTTTCTTTATTTACAGATATGTACACTTTCTCTTGATAATTTAGTGAATTCTCCAACTAATATTGTTGCTTTTTTTATTAATTGTTTATTAATAATGTGTAATGCGCAACTGATAAACACAAACGTGGAGTTGTTTTATTATACAGTCTGTCCCAAAGATTAGTGTTTTTTACTTTTGAGTTTGAGCTTGGTTTGGCGTTTTTAGTATATCCCAAACTCTAAAGAATGGCAGATCTATCAATTACAGAATTACAGTATATCAATGTCTTTATTCTTTTAGGTTTTCTCTCTTCATTCTTCCCGAATAAATTAATAATAATTGAACATTTTTAATTGACATCGTGAGTATTGCCAAGTTGTTGCCATTTTCTGAATTTAGTTGCGCCACCTCACCGTTTACCGACGAACTAATGCTTCTACAATTGTCCAATAGATGTCGCAACAAAAATTGATAATTTCATAGTTCTATTTGGATTTTCTAATTAATACGTTGTTTTATTTGTGTTTTCTACATATTTTGTCTGCCATAGTAATAAATTGAACAATTAGAACGAGATACCATGTGAATTGCAATTAAATTAGTTCATTTATGGTCAACGGCCAACGCACATGTTTGTAATCATAACACCCATAACACATTGCGCAAGTGTCAATAACAATCAAAAATGTATTTGTTGGTATTGTGCAGAAATGGTAAAAGGCCCGCATGAAAAAACATGCGATTTACATAGTTATTCGGAAGCGCATGGCGCGGCAAAATATGTCATTGACAGTGGTTGCCAAAGCTAAAATTGTCAATTAAATGAAGGTCACGATTATAGGTAGTATAACCAAAATCAATGACGATTATCACAAATTCGAACGCACACGAGTCATTCGGCGCAACGTAAGTTAATTGGATCATTATGCATTGGTAAACATGCCGAAACTAATGGCGAATCATGCCAATCAATATTTAAACTTTTAAACGCGAGACGCAAGCATGACCATGGAACAACCGAAAGCAAAACAGAAGAAAACAATCGGGAAACTGCTGTTACCCAAAGTGCCCAATAAAGTTGGGGCACTGAATCGTAGCCAAAGTACCAACAATAAACCGGAAAGCCCTAGAATTAAGAAATTATCACGATCGAACTCTGCTTCTCCAAAGGCGTCACCCGACATATCACGAAGACCATTAAATCTAGATGTATCGCACTTATCGCCGAAAAAGGAAGACAAACCAGATATTATTTATAGTGCTAAAGATGAATATTTTTTATACAGCCCGAAATTAAATACAGTAAGTTTTAATAGTATATCGAGCCGTAGGCGAGTGTATAAACATGGCAGCTGTCAATCAAATGTCAACTTGACAGTAGCTTTGAATATTAATGACAGTACTTTAGAATAAAGAAGTCATTATTCTAAAGAACTGTCGTTATTATTCATACGAATACAATAAACTTATTATACGTGTAAAAAATTATTATTGAATTCAATTTTAGCCTGGTATACAATTACGAAGATGTAGTAGTGCTGACGAAACCATGAATCGTTTAAGCACTCCTGAACATGACGACGGAAAGTTAATGGAAAAATGTATGTCTCACGAGACTGTTTTGAAAGAAGATGATATCGGTTCGGGTATGAGTAGTTTAGTTGCGAAAGGATTGATGGCTGCTCAGGTATTGCATTTGATTCCAACGGTGAAAGCTCGACAGAGGAATTTTCTACATGGTCGTATCGGAGCAAATTCTCTGTTGGGGCCTTCCGAACTTGATCGGAATTTACCAAATAGGCAGATACACATCTTTGTCGGTACTTGGAATATGAATGGTCAAAACCCTCCAAGGTATGTGTTTGATGCTTTTGTTTGGATTGATTTGGGTTATGTGGTTAGGTTTTTGGGCATGTGAAAAAATTGTTTTATGTTGACCCAGGTTGGGTTATATAGGCGTCTCTTCTATACTGATTCGAAAAATAATTGTGTTCTTTATACCTGTTTTTGTAATAGGGTATTCCGGTGTTTTTTAAATTGTCATTTTTTATAAACTATGGGTGTTACTGTTTGCTACTTCACTAGTAAAATATCAAACATCGTTTTAAATTAAGAGAAATCGTTGTTTGAATTTTGAATTAGGATTGGTCTTTGTGACGTCACAAAGACCGCTCAAAGTGAGCGACTTGACAACGTTGCTATATCTAGGGTGCACGTAATTTGTTGTCTTGTTGTGTCAACGTTTAGAATCGCTCGTTTGTTGACACCTGCTTTGGTTATTGAGGTCATATCAAATACTTGACTTCAAAATGTATAAACGCCAACGCCGACATAGTTCTGTGCCGAATTGAAAATGGAGTTCGACTTCGTTCTCAAACAACAGGGTAGCCAACCGTCAACTTGGGCGATCAGCTGTTCGAGAGCTGTCCGCTGTTGCCAGCGCTAATAGGGATCGGTAATCATCGTGTGTTTCTGAGGGTGGTCGGTGAATTCAAACGAAATGCACTTTTAATTGCAATTATCTCACAGAAAAACTAAATCAAAAAGCTCATAGCTTAACTTTATGAATCCTCATAAATTGTACAATAGGTTAAACCGAATGTCTGCTTAAATTTTGACATGACCGGAATACCCTATTGTCCTTAGTGACTAGTATATATTTATTATTTTAGAATTTTAACAGCAGCAAAAGTGTTAAAATTGTTTGATTACTAGAATTGCAAAGTAATTAGAAAACTTGACTGAGTTTTGAATTTGAATTACTATTTAGCAAAGAATAATTTCTAAAAACACCCTGTGTTATAAAATAAAAACACTCAGTATATGACAAGACAGATAGGTAAACTCAAAATATAGAAAATTTTTCACTCTCTTAAAATTATCATTGTGGATAAAAGAATGTTTATCTCACAACAAAAGTTTCACATAAAATTATTAGAAAATTAATTTTTTTAAATTTTATATTACAATATATCTTTTTCACCATAAAAAAAAAAATATTTTAGTCGAAATTTGTAGTTAAAAATGATGTCAGATAAATTGGCCATTACTTTGGACCTTTTCACGTCAATATAATTGAATCGGCTAAACTACATACAATATTCTACTAACATTTCTTGTTTTAAATTTCAGATACCGTTTTTTTTTTTTTTGTGTTGAAACCGATGGTTTGAAAAGTTACAAGTTTTTGTGGATATATGTTATAACTATATATTATGATACCAGATAATTTATTAAATAAACATTTATGTCTAATAGGGAACTGAATGATTTTGTTCTACCAATCGGAATGGAACACGTTCCCGACATATTAGCTTTCGGCACCCAAGAATCGAGCTCGGAAAGATTCGAATGGGAGGTCTCCTTACAAGAAACAATTGGCCCTTCGCACATATTATACCATTCAGTTTCACTAGGTAAAAAAATCCATTTATTCTCTAAACAGTAAAATTCTAACCTTAATACTACTTAGGTACTCTACATTTAGCAATATTCCTACGTCGAGACCTAATATGGTACTGCTCCGTTCCGGAAGAATCCAGCATATCCGTACGACCGGGAACGGCATTCCGTACAAAAGGAGCCGTGGCGTCAGCCTTCATGATTTTCGGTACCTCGTTTCTATTCGTCAATACTCACTTGACTGCGCATCAAGAAAAGGTTAAGGAAAGAGTTTCCGATGTTAAGAAGATTGTTAATTCGATGGATCTCCCAAGAAATTTACCGGTTAAAAATAAAAATAAAGGTTGTGTCAGTTAAAAATGTGTTTTTTTTCTAATTAAGCCTGATGTTGTAATATTTTAGATGTTACGCAAAATTTTGATTATGTGTTCTGGGCTGGAGATTTGAATTTTCGGTTGGCAACGCCGAGGGCTAAAGTTCTGGAATGGTTGTCGAAGACTAGTTTTCCGTTACCTCCGCATATGCCTCATGGGTATCTTCATCACGATCAGTTGTGTTCCGTCTTGGCCGACGGTGCAGCTTTTCGAGGATTTTCCGAATCACAAATAACATTTCCGCCAACATATAAGGTACTTTACAATGCAATAATGCTTTTTGATTTATTTGTATTATTGTTGAATATGTATTTTTTGTTCTGTTAACACATACGAAAAAGAATATGAAGTGACATAATAATGCTTTTCTATTTATTATTATTTTATTTTACAGTATCTAATAGCAGAGTGTTGTCATTGCAAGGTGACAGAACCTCTGCCTGTGCGTCAATAAAATTGATTTTAACTGAGTACTTATGTGTTTTTATGCTTTTTAAAAGTAACGTTTTCTTATTTCCCTTTTAAATGTGATTATACTTTTGATTATATACTTTGTATCCATTTTTATAAATATTTGGTTTTTTCATAGTTTTTAGAACTTATATGTATGATATAAATAGAAATTATCGTCGAATAAGAAGACATAGCGTGGACAAAGATATTGGTCAAGTAATTCTAACGTGTCTATCATACACAATCTCTGTGGAGCCCTACGGATTCCCTTATATGGATATCACATGGTCATAATTTAGTTTCCGCCGCTCAGAACTAAAAATGAGCTTACCCTCTTCTTAAATAAAACACCACTACCTTGCATGCATTTTCTATGCCAGAAAAACGTGATTTTGCCAATTGACACAATGTTGTAGAAATTTCTAAATAGGCTGAAGTATTCATATTGATGTAGAGTTCATATTTTTATGTAAAATTTTTATAAATTTGTTCTCGTGTGTCCTTGAAGCTATGACAGAGTTTCTTTTTAAGGGCCTTTTTAATGGCGTTCATCCATTAAACTAATTTTAAAAATGTTACAAATAGAAACTGCTGGTAGTTTTTACATCAAAGAATTCTTTTGTACTATAGTTGAATTTGAAATTTTTTATTAATATTTATTTTTGTAATTTAGTACGACCCGGGAACACAAAATTTTGATACGTCTTCGAAACAGAGAACTCCTGCGTACACCGACAGGATACTATTCAAGCATCGTCACGCCCGTCGGCTTAGCGGACAGCCCGACACCCCGCCCATGGAGTGCTTAGAGTACGATTCTGTACCATCCATAGTAACATCCGACCATAAGCCAGTATGGGGGGTTTTTCGAGCACACGTTCGACCTGGTCTTGACACGTACGTACCGTTTTCAAATAATTCTTTGGAAAATATCAACATTTTATCACTAATTATTTAAAAAAATAATTAATTAATTAAAAATTTAATTAACTAATTAAAAAATAGTTAATTATTTTTAAAAAATAATTATTTTAAATTAATTACTTATTTACAAAATTAATTAATTAATTAAAAAATTAATTATTTACAAAATTAACTAATTAATTAAGAAAATAATTAATTATTTAAAAAATTCATTAACTAATAAAAGAATTATTAATTAATTAAAGTAAAAAAATATTTTGTTTAGAATACCGCTTGCGGCTGGTTTATTTAATCGAGATATCTACTTGGAGGGTATAAAACGACGTGCTACTGCTTTGGGGGACGCTTCGGATGCAGCTGCGGTATGTTCAGTACAATAAATCTAGTCAAAAATGTACTTTTATAAACCTTTTATAAGTGATCCAGTTGAATGCAAACGTGTGAAGTTTTGACTATGTTTACTTTGGTGAATATCTGTAAAATTTTTATTTGGTCGTTCAAAATTATTCAATCATTATGAAATACCTCCTAATCAGCCCGACCTGTAATGAACACTTGTCGGCGCTAGCCACGAAAATGCAATAACTCTGTCCAATCAAAACACAGTTTTCGATTCGGTTTGACGTTTGTGATTAAAACGTCAACGGATTTTAACATATTAAAAGCCAATATGTCAGAGATTAGTCTTTAGAAACAGGTGATTTTATAACGATATTGTTGTGGTCGGATAAAAAATTAAGAAGTGCCCAGGCTCGCTACGCTCGCCTTTGCAACTCTTCTCTCGGCCCGGAAAAGAACCGCATTCTCGGCTTGGTAAACAATATACTATTTCCGTAGATCCTTTATTTATGTGTCAGTTTATTGAATAGGCAATCGTTTATTAAACAACTCTATTAATGCATGATTTGTTATAGCCAACCACATGACGTAATACCGTCATTTGATTGGCCAATCGAACATATGTGAAATGAAACCTTCCAATCAAAACATACCACTCTCTAGAACTGTCAGTGTCAAATTACATAAATTGTCATATAACCTAAAAAGACATCGGCGAAGAAAAATCTATGTAGACGATGCTAGAAGAATACGATTGACGAAAATTTTTGTAACCAACATGAATATTATATTAAATCATATTAAACGGCGATTAATGATCTCGACAATTAACGCACTCTTTTTAATATTCTTGTTGGTTAAATAACTATTATCTAATAAAAAATGAGCAATTTAAAACTAACAGCATCTATGAAATACAAACCCTGCTTTATTGAATGCGGCCCCTTTATTTTCTGCAATTGTGAGGGAGGGAATCTTGTTATGAAAATGTTATTTGTTTCAAATTTCTCAGATATTCACCAATATAATATGTTGACTTTTGAGATTTTGTATTAAATTACAACTGCTTTTGATACATTGTCTAATGTCCGAATTAGGTCAAATCTTTCCACGATAGCCAACTTAATAGAAGTAATTAATCATCTAGTCATTCTGTTTCTAGTCAATGTCTTTTGTTTTTAAGTAGAGGTCGATAGATGTCATCCGTTAAATTCTTAGACATCGTTGTTTAGTGTCTGTTACTAATTAGTATTATCTAGAGCAATACTAAGTGGAATACTGACAAATCTAATGACCTCGGATTTAAATCCAAATTAGCAATATATATTTCCTAGAATTCGTAAGTATTAAACTAGCTATAGTAAACTAAGCAACTAATTAGTAGGAAGTTAGCCATGTGATTTCAAGTCGTCATATCTGTGAACTAACATGCCTCCTGACAAAAACAAATGATATATATTATATATTTACTACGTATATACTTTGTGTAACTGCGATGAAATCTAGTCCAATATGGTTGTGTCTTACCTATTTTTATACCTTTTAGAAGATCCGGGAATTTGACGTTTCCACTTATGTCTCAATCCTTAAAAAATCAGATACGTCTGCGAGAAAAGTCGTGACGTCAAATGCGCGGTTTAGAATTAGTTGACTGATTTTTGCCTAGTCAAAAATATAATCTCCATAGCGACCACAGAAGGCGTTATGTTTGCATCTGATAACTGCCTGAGGGATAATCTGCGATAAAAAATAACGTTTCTAAATTAAACCTGGTTTTGTTACTTATTTATTAATTTTTATTTTGTAATTTCGTACGTCGATATTAAGGAATTGATAAATAGTAATGAAGAATTGACAGATGCAAATTGAAAAACGCCCTCCGTAGTTGAAAAAGAAGCCATTGTATTAAACTATGTATATGGATAGTGAAATTTATTGTTGTTAGCTGTAGTATGATATATTACTATTAATAATTGTTAGAATCAAATAATTAATATTAGTGTAGCCAAGAGCTAGAGGTAGTCATGACATGTGCCTCTCTACAGTCCTGTCATTTTTAGTATGGATTTCTCATAATAATGAATGAAGTATTAAACTACATATAACCGAAACACAAAAGTTCCCCACATCTTACTTATTTGTCAAATTATAAGATTATTGCACAAAAAAACTTTGTACTTTATTTTACATGCTGTACAATAAAAGAATTGAAATTTCACTGCCCAGCGATTTATTGAATTGCTAGCTATCTCAAAATTTAAACTATAAACAGAGTGGTCTATTTTTGTGTTTTCTACCATTCTTAAGGGGGGAAATTTTTATTCTCTAAAAGACAAATGTTAAATATTTCTGTTTATTTTAGTTTTTTTTTTCTATTAAATTTCCACATTCATGGAAAAGTTCTACATTTCAGATGCTCGAGTGTTTTCTCCCCTTAAGAAATTTTCATAAAATGGATAGAGGGTAATAATTTTTTATTTGTTTGTTATATTTGTATACTTAAAATTAAACAGGGTTTCCATACATAATCTTACTGCTAGTTTAGGCATGCAAATGAATTGTTGGCAATAGTGGAATCTTGACCTTGAAGAGTGACATATAGAACCTCTGCCTAAGAAAAGTTTAGGCAGGTTGGTGCATAAAGAAGTAAATCTTCCTTGCAAAACTCTTGAGATTTTATATAAATCTTTACCAAATTCCGTTTTGTGTTTAGATTTCTTCTCTTGGGCAGAGATTCTGTCACATGACCTTGAAAGGTCATGACTCCGCTGTTCAAACATACTCATAAAAAATAATATATAAACAACCAGGAGAAAACGGAACAATAATTATCAAACGTAAGAGGAATTTTGAGGAATAATTCTTTAACACTCGAAGATTTTCAACAAATCAAAAAAATTTTTGGTTATCTTTGAGAATTACATTTATCAGATTATTTTTGTATAAAACTAATTTATTAATTCATAACAAATTAAGAATAATATAACCTTTAATTTCCAGAGTTTACAGGCTTTACTATTTCACCCTGAATTTACCATTTTGATATGCATAACAGGATCTTTACAGGACAAAGTTATTTACCTGAGTGCCGCTGAGGGAAAAAGAAGATTGTAAAGATGAACCTGCTTATTTCTTTAGCTATGTTAATGAATGTTACCTATAAAGTGTTATTTCTATAAAGAAAAAAATAATAATAACTGTATCTTGTCGATATTTACAAAAGCAACATTGTAAGATGCCTTCCACTGTCAAAAATTGAAATAAAACATCCTTGAGTATTATGTTATTATTTTTAATTATCTTCTTTTACTATCTTTGCTAAATCCATCAATAATAACACCTTTCCTTTGTTCTTTCTTTCAGCCAAGACTTTGGTCGCTTCTATAATTTTCTCCATCGGCCAAATTGAATCTATTTTTGGCTGAATTTTATTGGCCTCTAATAATTTGAAAACCTCTTCAAGGGCAGCACGAACTTTTTGTTGTTCTTGAGCTGCCATAAGGCCCATATGTAAACCTCCGACTGATCTAGAGTTCATAACTAACGATGTTAAGGAGAAACGAAGAGTGCTCATCCATAGTTTTATTTTTGAGTAGAAGTTTATTTTTCTGTCATTATCTATGATGGAGTTTGCTCCTAAAAGGACAGTTCTTCCTAAAGGCTTGAGGAGACCCAAGGTCTCGTTTATGGCTTTTCCTGCTTGGTTGTCGAGAATCAGGTCAAAACCTTTCGGGCAGCTTAGTTTTAATTTTTCTACGGCATTTTGATGGGTATGGATATGGTCAACACCATTTTCTTTTGCGAATTCTTCTTTTCCTGGTGATAGGGTACCAGAAACTTCAACGTTTGGTACAGTTTTTGCTAGTTGAGTTGCAGCACTTCCAACACCCCCTGAAAAATGACGGATTTAATTGTTTATAAGTCCAGTTTATAAATTAATTACCTGCGCATGACTTGATGAGTACATTTTGATGGGGTTTCAAGTTTCCTACAGAGAAAAGGCTGAAATAGGCGGTCATATAATTGACAAATATAGCAGCTGCTTGTTCGAATGGTACACCATCTGGGATTTTGTAGCATTTCTCTGGCGATATTACTACTTTTTTCCTAAATAAACCGCCTTCGTAGTCAAAACACATTACTCGGTCACCGATCTAACAAACAAATGATTCTAGAAAATGGGGATATTCGTGAAGAATAATTAATTACCTTTAAGTCGAGATCATGTGTTGCAAAACCTAAATTCGTAATTACACCACAACATTCCGTTCCCAGAACGAATGGGACCTTTTTTGGGAAAAGCCCTAGCCTGGTGTAAATGTCTGAGAAGTTTAGGGCACCATAGTGGACGTCAATTTCGACTTTTCCGGCTAGTTCCGGTAAAGGAAAGTCTTCTATCTGAAATAAAAACAAAACTCTGGATGATTAGTACTGAAATTTCTTTTCAAGGGGACAGAAAACTTTAGATTCAATGCGGTTGAATGTGACAGCACTGTTGCCAGATTGGGGATTATACCTCACTTCTTGGGTGGTTTTCCTTAGAGGGAAGTTTTGGGAGTAAACTAAAGGTACTAAAATCCCCCAATCTGAAACACTGAATGTGAGAGGCAATAATCAAACACTGGTTACCAATATCCACCGACATGGTACTTTGATGATTGCAATATTTTCTTTCATGCACAATAGAAGCTAAAATTTTAAACCAATTGTTTTGAAAGGGCAATCAGGTTAGAAAAACAGTTTCAGAATTTTTTATTTGACCATGGGTACCTACAACTTTCAAGGTCTTGACAAAATTTGTTCAAGTGTTTTTGAGGCATCTCTAGCGCCTTTTCTGTTTCCGTTTACAAAATATAATGATCTTAATTTTCAAATGTGTTTTCTACCAAATTTTTTGCATTCAAGCCGTACAATTTTAATGTTTCCACTGACCTATCAACAAAAATTTATCAAAATGACTATAAAAAATACAGGTAAAAAATAGTTATTTATGTACCAAGGGGATTAAACGGATGTTTATGCCCCGAGGGTGACCGTATAAAAAGCTCGAGACCCGATAGGCCAGGCAAATTTCTCATGCATTAAAAGACGCAAAATTATAATAATAATTACTATAATATGTATAATATTCCTGAATAAAAAGCCTATTTTCCTTTGTAAAATATTTACCATTCTAGGATCGATGAATTAACAGTTATATATGTACCAAGGGCATTAAACGGATGTTTATGCCCCGAAGGTGACCGGTCTCGGGCCTATCGGCCCTCGACCCTCGAATCAAAATAAGGATCACCCCAATAGTTATAGTCGAAATCATTTACACGTTTTCCAGATATTTTTAGATTTAACAACTTTTTTTAACAACAATTTTATGGCATGTTGTGAACATAATATGCTTTTTTATCATATAAGTTTTATAGCAAATAAAATATAACAGTTATTGAATTTTAAGTCTCACTTAATAATAATTAATGTGAAAAAGTAAGTAGTCTGTGTGAAAATAGTTATTTATGTACCAAGGGCATTACAGGGATGTTTATGCCCTGAGGGTGACCACGTTAAAAAGCTCCCGGGCCTATTGGCCCGAGAGATTTTTAAGTCGCCCGAGGGTATAAACATCAAGTAATGTCCGTAGTACATACAACATTTTATGTCCTACAATGATTTTGTTCCTCCGTTTGAATAACAATATAGTATATTATTCTATGAGCAAGTAATGTAAGCAATTTCTCACGAGAACGAAGTTTGCAGCACTCGCCTACGGCTCGTGCTGCAAAGCGTTCGAGTGAGAAATTGCCATTACTTGCGAATGGAATACTATACTTTTTCTACGACCATGCAACGAAATTTTATAAATTAATTTTTGTGCATATAGGGACAGCTGTATGTCACTATGACGGTTTACAGGATTTTGACAGATTAAAATTGTTTGGTGCGCCTTGTCACTTAGCGACGTTGTCAATGCCTTGACAATGTCGCTAAGCAGTGTAAGATATCAACAATTTGGAAATGAAAAATCCAGAGCTGTGATTGGTTCTAAAGCCGTGAGGAATAAAATATTTCTCACTACTGGCGGGGTATGAGGAGCCAGGAATGAAATGTTTGTCATGTGTGTGGGGAATGGTTAGTATTAGTTATCATAAATTGCAATGATAATGAATGCATTCCTCAATAGGAGTAGAAAATAGTATATTATTCTATTACCAAGTAATGTAAGCAATTTCTCACGAGAACGAAGTTTGCAGCACGAGCCGTAGGCGAGTGCTGCAAAGCGTTCGAGTGAGAAATTGCCATTACTTGCGAATGGAATACTATACTTTTTCTACGACCATGCAACGAAATTTTATAAATTAATTTTTGTGCATATAGGGACCGCTGTATGTCACTATGACGGTTTACAGGATTTTGACAGATTAAAATTGTTTGGTGCGCCTTGTCACTTAGCGACGTTGTCAATGCCTTGACAATATCGCTAAGCAGTGTATCAACAATTTTGAAATGAAAAATCCAGAGCTGTGATTGGTTCTACAGCCGTGAGGAATGAAATATTTCTCACTACTGGCGGGGTATGAGGAGCCAGGAATGAAATATTTGTCATGTGTGTGGGGAATGGTTAGTATTGCTTAACATAAATTGCCATGATAATGAATGCATTCCTCAATAGGAGTAGAAAATAGTATATTATTCTATGAGCAAGTAATGTAAGCAATTTCTCACGAGAACGAAGTTTGCAGCACGAGCCGTAGGCGAGTGCTGCAAAGCGTTCGAGTGAGAAATTGCCATTACTTGCGAATTGAATACTATACTTTTTCTACGACCATGCAACGAAATTTTATAAATTAATTTTTGTGCATATAGGGACAGCTGTATGTCACTATGACGATTTACAGGATTTTGACAGATTAAAATTGTTTGGTGCGCCGTGTCACTTAGCGACGTTGTCAATGCCTTGACAATGTCGCTAAGCAGTGTATCAACAATTTGGAAATGAAAAATCCAGAGCTGTGATTGGTTCTAAAGCCGTGAGGAATGAAATATTTCTCACTAGTGGCGGGGTATGAGGAGCCAGGAATGAAATATTTGTCATGTGTGTGGGGAATGGTTAGTATTACTCATCATAAATTGCCATGATAATGAATGCATTCCTCAATAGGAGTAGAAAAAATATTTTTACGTTTTCAAGTGTCATGTGTATCTACGAAGTTGAAGAACAATACAAACAGTTCGGAGTTGAGTGACAGCACAGACAATTAATTGTCAAATTTATAACCTTAATTGACATTGACGAGTGATAATACAGTCAATTAATTGTCAAACTTATAACCTTAATCGCAAATAATTGACATTGACGATTTAAAATTTATATCTTGAATGACAATATTATAAAAGGATGTACAATCTTTTATAATTAAAATAAAGGTTTTTTTTTATCAAAACAAATTTTTGGTGTTTTCTTTGGGCAATATCAGTAGAATAGAATAAGATAGTAAAATGCTTATGGCCCGTGTCAAAAGTGTTGGTAGCACAGTATTATTCATTATATAGGATTATTAATTATATATGGACTAAGTATTAACATACTATGTCGTAAAAAATGCAAAAAACTGTGCGTGATAGAAATTTTTTGAGGTCGGGGTTTTAATTTGCGCGAACAAAACTATCGAAAGCGCCTATTCACGTTCCAATGGCTAAAACCATGTTCCTCAGAATTGAACATTTCTTCAAAATCACCGTAAATAAAGCCGCCAAATTTACATACAACAAACATTGTTCATTTGTCCTTTTTATAATTGCTCTCTAAATATCCTTCTTTCCTTCAGAATCCTTATCCTCGTTTGAGAAAATTTTGTGTGTTCTTAAGGCTGCTTCTACACGGTGCAATATGAGTCGCCAACGTTTGTCATCGGAGTGCAATGCGCATATCAAAACTTCGCGCATTCACTTTGCCAGCATGTTCACATTGACACCGATAGCTGGCTCACGATACGCGGAGCACTCCGATGACCAACGTTGGCGACATACATCGCAGCATGTAGGAGAGGCCTAACGTATCAAGGACCACCAAATAAGACATAATATTTAATAATAATAATAATAATAATAATAATAGCATTTATTAATCATAAATTAAATTACACGTTAACAATAAGAAATTTTATATATCTTTATGATCATTTAAATTTAAATGCTAGATGGACATATTCGTGAAATTCTTATACCAAATAGATATACAATAGAAATGCGACACTATTGAGGCTCTATGAACACGATACATGAATTCTTAACAGATTAGTAAACAATATGCCCAACTATATAACTTTAAATTTCAGTGGACAAGTGCAATTGTTAATGAATAACGTATATTGGGCCATGAAATAACATTGTCCGGATTTAACTTAAGATTTGACTAGATTTTATTTATACACGTTGTCACTTATTTTCGTGAGAACGCAAAGGATTTTGACATTTTAGATACAAAATGTTAGAGTCACAAGAACACATTGTAATTCATATTATAATGAAAAGATTATATCATTGTCGTATTTTTATTCTGCTTGCATCATGAACATGAGAACGCTGGTTTATTTTAACGTAATCGCATAAAACTGTATCTACTATTATTATCTGTTGTTCTTTCGAGAACATTTTGTAATAACATGGAATTTACTAATTAGTAATTTTCACTAACCCGCCACTGGACCTAAATAACCAAAAATCGAGACGCATAAGAAGACACTGAGTTCAATGCCACTATATAGCGGAATAAGTTCTTTAGTGCATTATTTCGTTTGTTTTTTCGAATAAACCTTTAATTAATGTAATCTTACCGTTAAGACTTCATATCCTCCGAATTTGTGAAGAACCACTGATTTTACTGAGTTATCCATTGCTCGACAACTATACTCCGGTTACGGAAGGTCTCGTGGTACTGACGCCGGTACTTTTAAATTACTTCTTTTATAACACGGCTCGCTGGCCAGCCGGACTTGATTGCCAGTGGCGTGCGTCCGCAATTATTATGTGGACATGTGGAAACGTATTATACATATATGTGTACAATGGAATCTAATGAATCTACCGTTAAAAATGTATTTCTGCAACAATAACAATTCGGCGATAAGAAATAAGCAGCGATAATGAAATATTCAATTTGTTGATTGCCAATATAATCGGACCCAATAGTCATAGTTATTCCATAAAAAATCACCTGAAATGCTGAGGTATTCAAGTATGTACTATAGCCCAGATTTTTTGCTTAAAGATTGGTCAAATGGTCCCGTCTAAAATTTTAGGAAAAACATTGTACCAATCATCCATACTTCATTTTGTATTAATTAATGTTATATACATGCAATTATAGATAAAGGGTGAATTTCTTGTGTATTACTGGGTTTGTCTAGGTATTAATTATTGTTGTTGTTGCCCCACTACGTGCTACAATATGTCTCATTCATGTACTTAAGAAAGCAACGGACTCTATACCCAGATAACAATCGTTTATTGAATAAAACACACGGGTGCGAGCGATATGCGTGTCACAATGCTTATTTTCGCCATATATTCGGCACGGTGCGTCGTCCGTGACGTTAAAACGCACGAGTGCGAGCGATATGCGCCGCACGTCGCTACTCGAGTGAGAATGCGGGCGATATGAACATGCATCGATGACGCATCTGCGTGATCATATGAACGCACGTGCGGTTTCAATTGCAGCTTTATGCGTCGCACGATTATTATCTGGGTACCTACTTGTTGTAGTCAATCTGCACTGATGTGCGATACACAATAACAAATGTTAATTAGTAATTATTGACATCTTTGCAGATATTCGAAAAGGATACTACAACAACCCGTTAAAAAAAATTGGGGCTACCTGATCACCACAAAATGTTTAAACCTTCATCTACAAATTGATATATAACATGGTATAATCGATGCCAAAATTAAGCACAGTACGGATACTTCAAAGTAGTTGTCCTGTTTTATAGAACGTACTAGCCTCTAGTGATTCCTTTTAAGTTCCTGAAAAACCAATACTCTTTATAAATAAGTTCATGTTTGGACCCATATTGCTTAAGCTTTTCCCACTTATGTAGGTCTGTATGATACATATTTTCTAAATATTTACATTTGTACAATAAGACTTTGTATAAATATAAATGCTTAAACAAAGAAAGACTTTTCTCGATGCTTTTTTTCGATTTTTGATTCTTTTTTGGCTTGACTAAGTAATAAAATTATGAAAAACACATTTTTGACATTCTTAAGCAAAGCCCGTTTAAGTGTTACCTCACATGACCGGTTAAAAAGTATACCTTTTTCGTGTCAAATTTGTAAATGACACAAAATATCGAAACTTGGGAAATGGGGACTAAATAGTTTACCATGGGCATTAAACGGATGTTTATGCCCCGAGGTTGACCGTTATCGGCCCTCGAGCTTTATAAGTCGCCCAAGGGTGTAAACATCAAGTAATGCCCGTGGTACATACAACATTTTATGTCCTACAATGGTTTTGTTCCTCCGTTTGAATATAATTAATAAAAATTTGGACGTAGTCAAGTGTCATTCACATGCGTATCTACGGAGTTGAATAACAATACAAACAATTCAGAGTTGAGTGACAATGCAGACAATTAATTGTCAAACAGAATAACCTTAATCACCAATAATTGACGATTTAAAATTTACAATTGAATGTCAAATAATTGCTTTATCTGACATATAAACCATGGCAACGCTTAATGCCCGCGCGGTCGTTAAGAATCCAATAGTGATTCTAGTAGAAAAATCTACTTTGCGTTCGTTATAAACTCATAACGAAACCGCTTTCGGTGTCGTTATGAAAACACTATGCCACAAACTTTTAGTAACTTTTAGTTTTCCAAGATTGATGACATCGACGTCAAGTGTCAAATAAGGCTGACATCTCAATCCTTATTGGCTCGCCTCAATCGTATGTGCGAATTTTACCGCAACTACCAAATGTTGAAAATAAAGCTACTCTAGAGTTGAAGACGACAACCGCACTTTTCGAAATTTATGTAAAAATAATGTCGCAAAGTAGAAACAATAGTAAATAACACTCGTTTTATAAGACGCACTATTATCGGCGCTAGTACTGGTGCACTCGTTTAATTTCTTCGTTCGCCAATTTTTGTCTTATAAAACTTGTATTATAATATTTTATAATGCCCTTTATGCGAGCATAAAGTAGCTATTTTCGCCCCGGTATCTAAGATGTAAAATGTCACTTTATGATCACGTAGGAATTTTTTTTTCTCGAAATAAAATTACAAAAGACATAGATAACAAATGGCTTCCGTGTATCCATTAAAGATATTTATCAGTGCAAGATGTTTCAAAATGTATCAAAACAATTATTGTTTCAACTTTTATCCCATTAAACATACTTTATAGCTATCTCTTCTGGTTAAAATTATAAAATAACGTACAAAACAAAAATTAACAACTATCACCTTCACGGTGTTTGTTTAATTTCAAAGAAGTCCATGATTAAAGGCTGTTTTACACTACACTACTTTCGTCTTTTCTAAACCTCTTATTGGTAACAAAGAAAATTTCTAAAAAATAGATTAGTTGGAAATGCTTAGCATTTGTAAGTTTGCCAACAGTGCCAACGTGAGACATTTTCAATTCGTAAAATATAGGTTCCCCAGCTAAATCAGTGAATAATCAAGAATAAGAACGTCTATGATATTTTTTTTACAAAAAAAAACTGGTGTAGTTCGTTCGATTGTGACGTTCGATTGTGAACGTATTATCAATTCTTAAATCGTACCCAGAGACCTGAATTTTAAAGTCAAATTCCTCCCAATGTAATCTATGTATGTAAATACGCTGGTGTCGAATGTTCGATTATGGAAGTTAGACCGTGTAGCTGTCATAGAAGGACCGACCCGTGTTTTCCTTTTTTTATCTGATTTCGAGGCGTCCTGTAGGGTCATAATTCATTAAGGGTCCCTCGGAGTAAAGAAGACCCGAAAGAAATAGAAGGGATAATTCAATTTGATTATAAGAGAAAAGTAAATATAACCTCTAAATTGCGTTAGACCTTCGGGAAGAATTACGTGATTGTTTTTAGTAATGGGCTTTCTGGTTCTTTTTTCTTCTGTTTGTCCCTTTGTGTTCCGTTATGTTTCAAGTTATTCCCTTCGAACTTGAAAAGTTTGTCGGCATACGTACCCAATTACTGTCAGATCTTTTTATTTGGTGGATTTGAGGATTTAAAGCTCGAAAATCGATTAGATGATACCATGGGAAATATCAAATAAGACGTTTGAGGGGTTTCATGAGGAATGGTAAATGGGAATATTGAATCTTCTTACAGCAGGTTTGGTATTGACTGTCCTCTGATAACTTTTTTGAAAATGAAATAATGTTAATTGTTATAGTTTGCCTGTTGATTCAGTAGTAAAGGTACTCAAATAAATTTGCCCGCTGTAGCTTTTTGTCAATAAAACCTAGAAAATAATTCGACCTGGACTTTGACCAGGAACCTCGTCCATACATCTTTTCTGGTCTCGGTAGCTCAACTAGTTAGAGCTCCCGACCGGAAGTTGAGAGGTAGCTGATTCAAATCCAAACCGAGGTTATTTTTTTATAAATTATTTGTCCTCACTTGGATTAATCACACTGCCAACAACAAAATGAACCAAACTAATATACAAGATAATATATAAATATAATATATATAAAAGATAATAATATACAAGAATTTATAAAATCAGATGTGTACAAATAAATAAATCTTGCAATCAACAACAATGTCAGGTCACGTGACCTGACATCGTTGTCTGATTTTATACATTCTTGTACACTGTCTAGACTCCTGGGAGATTGCCATTTGTAACCTTCAAAGAGATGACAAAAGTAGACTCCCAGAACTTGGATTGGTTCTAAAATCGTGAGAAATGAATTTCTCATGATTCGCTGAGTATGAGGAGCCAGGAATGAAATATTTGCCATGTGTGTGGGGAATGCTTAGTATTACTTATCATAAAATGCCATGATAGTGAATGCATTCATCAATAGGATTATAAAAAATGTATATAATTATTCTGATTAAACTTAAATGTATGTCGCCCTATTTAGTCATATGAATGTCATATGGTTTTCTGTGCTTGTCAACAAAGTTTCGGATTTTATCCAGCCATCTATAACAAATCGCAACCTATAAGAAACAAACCTTTTAAAAAACCTTTATGTATTTCTCTATTTCTTGTCAGCTGTCTTAATTTATTTGACTGTTTTCTCGACATGTTTAGCTACGTGTTCCACTATTTGTTCATGTACGTTCATTGTCTTCTTATTTATATATTTCTGGCTTCATTTTTTGTACTAATGGCCATACCACTTTAGATGTTTTTTTCTATTGTTTCAATGATTGGTTTCTGTTTGTGTTCACTACCTCTCTTAGGGAGGCCACCCACATAGGTAACATGGTCAGTGCTCAGTGGTAGCATGTAAATACGCTAAACCTCTCCCTTACGTCCTCATGTCTGCACTTGACAATTTTTGTTCTTCCTGCGTTTTTTTTTGAGAATTACCTCACCTCCGTCGCCAACAAAAAATTAAAGAAAAACAATAGAATTTGCAACTTCGGTCATAAGATTCCCGCTTTAGGTTAAAGTGGCGTTTATACGTTGGTTAGAAGATTAGGTTGGATGGTGGCTACACAGAAAACACATTAGCGAATCGATGGGGCTCTTTTTAAGGGATTTATTAAATCAGGAATGGGGTCTAATTCGATTGAGACTTGCGGATTTCCGCATAGCGATCGGGACATCAGAAGGTCCGAGATTACCATCAACTTCGATCGTAGCCGGGAATATTATCATTCTCGCGCTTACCCTCTTTGGGAAACTATCGATTGGACTGACTTCTGCCCTATCTATCCAACGACAAAAATGTTTCGGGGGAGGTTTAACTTTTACGACGTGGTAGCTGGAAGGTCATGTATGTATGCGAGCCATTCGATAGTTGAAGTGGTTGCATACCGTTTGGCGTTATCACATCCACAATCTTGGCCCATTGGAAGAATAAAAGTTCATTTTAATTTAGCTAACATTTTCGCCTTTCTGTGTAAACTAGACTAACTATACAGTGGCCTACCGAAAGTCGGCATCATATGAGAAAAGTTGTTATTTGTTTAGTTTGTTTATATTTTCAATATTTTTACGTGAAATGTTGTATACTTATAGAGGATATCAAATCAATAATCTACTACTAGACTTAGTGTGTGTATTGCTTTTACGATTCTGTGAATTAATTTCTGCGAAAACTTTTAAAACTTTTACTCGTTTTGTCAGTAGAACGTAGGGGTGCGGATTTATCTTTAAAATATTGAAAGATGGAGGTTTGGGAGGAGGTTAAAAAACGGGAGTTTAGAACCGAGATATGTCAATATCTATTCCGTCAAGTCATCTGTCATCAGCAAACTTCTGTATTTTTTGACAGAATAGATGTTGACATAGATATCTTGCTTCTGAAACGTTTTTTTACCTTCTCCAAAAACTACATCTGTCAATATTTTTAAGTAATTCTTATTTTTTAAAGATTGATGGTTTTTAATCAGTTTCAATAATAATATCGCCAAAGATTCAGTAAACATTTTGATATGCCGTTCCGAGCATTGTTCTGAATCAATTGGTGTAACACTCAGTGGTGTAGTCGTAAAATAAATAGTACCGGGGCGCTTTACAAAGTGCAGGACAATGATAAGGAATGAGAGTGGTCAATAAATAAAGCTACACAATGAGATGTCATAGACCACGTGGGTGCTCTTTTTAGTTGAAATCATCTCTAGCGACAAGTGTTGGCTGTGTACAATAGGGTGGTCCAAATTTATATCTTGCAAAATATTTTTTTTGCCAGAGGGCAACGCTCCCGCACAATCAGTTCCCTTTCCGAAAAAAAAAATCCCATAAATTTTAAAAAAATCGGTTAACGTTAACACGTGCCACCGAGCACCTCAAATTTCCCATTTAAAATACATTCGAAAAACGCATATTTTTTCCCTTGTTTCACGTTTTGGATTTAGAAAAAAAGTTCTGGGAGATAATCAGCAGTACACTAAAAATGTGGCAAAATTTTCCACAAATTTACATGTTTACAAAGTTACGTGATTTATTATTTTTCTGACAGAAATTACTATTTGGATTATTGACGTTTTTCTCATTCCTTAACTAATTTAAAAATTAAAAAATTGTTTAAACAATTACCATTTGTTTAAACAAAAATATACGATGTTACGAACTCATTTTTCCATTTGTTGCAAACATTATTAAATTATTGCTTTTTTGTCATTTATTAACTAATTAGAAATTGTTTAAAGTTTAAACAATTACCATTTGTTTAAACAAAAATATATGTGGTTACGCACATATTATACTAAGTTTGCAAAAATAATTAGACTTTTGTTATTTATTGTTTTTTACTAATTTGGGATTGGCTAAACAAATACCATTTGTGTAAACAAATATATACATTGTAATGGACGTAATTCTGTATTTTTTACATAAATTTTATTATTAGATTTTTGGCAGTTTTATGACGTTTAACTAATTTGTAATTGTTTAAACAGATACTATTTGTTTAAACAATGATATACATTATTACGGATATATTTCTTATATTTATTGTAGAAAATTAAATTATTGGCGGTTTCTGTCATTTATTAACGATTTTGCAATTCTTTAAACAAGCTCCATTTTTTTAAACAAATATTTTTCTTGTTTTTTCTTTTGTAGAAATTATTATTGTTACATTGTTGGCATGTTTTTTGTAATTTGTTACTTAATGTGCAATTGTTTGAACAAATAAATGTGTTTAAACAATAATATACAGTGTTAGTACGTATTTCTGACAAAAATTATTATAGGATTTCTGGTCTTTCTTGTACTTTTGGAGGTTTTATGATATCGGTAAAACAAGTATTGTGGTTGCAACGCTAATTATTATAGGTTATAATATTATAGGTTATAATTGAAAATTAGTTAACAAATTAAATTTGGCAAGAAAAAAAATACTAGAAATACAATAATAATTTTTACCAAAAAGATACGTCAGTACCTTTGTATATTTTTGTTTAAACAAATGGTATTTCATTAAATAATTGCAAACTAGTTAATTAATGACAGACAATGCCAACAATCTAATAATAATTTCTCAAAAGAAGAAAAATATGTCCGTAACATTGTATATTTTTGTAAGCAAGTGGTATTTGTTTAAACAACTGCAAATTAGTTAGTAAATGATAAAAAATACTCCTAATAATAATTTCCTTTAAAAATAGAAAATATGTCCGCAAATTTGTATGTATCTTTGTTTAAACGAATGGCATTTGCTTAAACAGTTGCTAATTAGTTAATAAATGACAGAAAAATATGTCAATAATCCAATAATAATCACTTCTACCAGAAAAAATAATAAAACACGCAACATTATAAAATTGTAAACTTGGGGAAACTTTTGTCTCATATTTAGGGTACTATATGAGGAGGGTAGGGGGTGGTGAACAAAAGAATTGTGGTTTTGGATTTGTTCCTTGGGGAGTTCTGGACAATTTCTGGTAATCGCTTTATTTCCGCTACTTTTTTTCTAAATCCGAAACGTGAAAAAAACAAGGAAAAAGATGCATTTTCGCAATGTATTTTAGATAGGAAATTTGAGGTGCTCGGTGGCACGTGTTAACGTTAACCGATTTTTCAGACCGCGGCAGACAAGGCGCCTATTACATATCGTAGTTTAATCATATAGTAATTTATGTAGTACTATCATACCTGTTACTTTTCCTTATTATTTTGTGCTGTGGAGAAAACTAAAAAAAGTGCCAGGGCGCGCCCTGGTTGCAATAAAAAGTACCGGGGCGCCGCCCTGGCGCGCCCTGGCACGACTACACCCCTGGTAACACTGCTAAAAAAATTAGTTTACCAGGAACCACAACAACTTTCTAATCAACGAAAATTGACAACTGAATTCATTATTCATTATGAATTCATTGTCATAGTAGGCTTTCATACGTGAATTTAAAGCATACATACTTAATTTACATTTTTAAGTCTAACTTAGAAGTAACTTAGAATTGTAATTTTGTTGTTGTAATTTTCTTTAGTTAAATTATATGCCCTTAAAGCATACTACACTGTTTAGGCAGCATAAATATGCTGCCTGAATTATTTGTGTTCCTAAATCTATAATGACTAGACCAATTCTATGATGTACGCTTAGCCCTGCCTAAAAGTTTGCCATGTTTACCTTAACATAACGTTAAATGCAGCGCCGCCGCGTGGGTAGAATGCGCCTTTGTGCAAATTAAAATTTGGCGCCCCATTCCGTGAAACATTGAAAATTAAAACAACATTATTCTTTTAGAAGTATTTATAATATATTTATAATATAAAATATTTTAGAGTAGCACATTTATTTAGAGTTATGTATAATATTAAACGAATATAATGTAAAAAAATAACAAAAGACTCGTACTTGTTACATATCTACAAAAAAACATTTATATTCTCATTTAAAATTATTTGTTGTAACAACGTTTAACAGTGCAGCTAGTGTCATATTACATTGTAACTCTTCTTGTTTTCATTGATACAAAATCTTTAATTAAATTAGTTACATTTATTGAATCTAGGATCTCATTTTCTATTAATGCCAAGCTTGACAGTCATTCATGGCTCATTGTGAAAAGTAAATAATTTTTATTTTTTTTAAGTTGGAAAAACTTCTTTCACCGGAGGCAATGGAACATTCGAAGAACAATAACAAAATTAGGAAAAGTTTCAGCTAAATTGTTTTTATGTTTGCAGATTATGAATTAGTTTAAAGTTTTCATGATGTTGCTGTAATAGTTGAAACCTTTCTTGAAGGGAAGATATGGTACAGCACAGCATTGCAAAAAAAAGTTATTTAAAAAATTTCGTTTGGGTTATTTATAGGCTGAACTGGTGCTTCATAATGGAATACTTTCGTCTTTTTCAAAAAACGGGATCCATGTCTAATTGTTAAGCTGTATTTGCTGATGAAGGAATAAAATTTTCAAGTTCGAGTTCTGTGTCTTTTTAATTCATTTGAAATTTTATTCAAGGCTTGTGTATGTCGGATTCCAATGAAAATTTTTATGTAAATATCTTTGAAATTATGTTTTCAATTATGTTTGTACTCTTGCATCTATATCTTTAGAATCATCTTGTGAAATGTCATTAAAGGCCTGATATATTTCTTTTAATTTTGTTTTTTGCGGTCTGATTACCTCAAGACGACTTTCCCATCTAGTAGCAGCCAGCGGTTTTAACGTCAAACTTGTTATATATATTTTTTAATATTGCTCAACGTTTAACGGGTACTGAAAAGAAATTTGAAAAAAAAAAATGCAGTTTCAAATCCTATATTTAATGAATACGGTAAAAGAACGCTCTTGAATTTATTTCAAGTATTTTTTGTTGGAGGACATTATGCTTCCCACGCATGTTAGCAGCATTATCATAAGCAATAAAATAAATTAGAAATATTGAGATTCATTTTGAAATGATTAGTAATAAATTCGAACAACCCTTGAGCAGTGGTGTCTGTCAACAATTGATTGAAAACCCAAAAAATCTTCACGTATTTCAGCAGCATATAGCATAACAGTAATAGTTTATTCTTTATTGTGACTTACATCCGGAGTAGTATCTAAAATTATTAACAAATATATCGAACATTTTTCCATTTCTATAATTTTCTGTTGTATTACGTTGGAAATAATTTGAACAATTTCAATTTGAATTTGATTGCCTAAATAGTGTGCTGTCCTTTTTGTTGATAGCTGGATGCGTCGTAAGTGTTCTCCATTACCGAATCAAATTTGGATATAGTTTCAACTAATTTTAAGAATATATTGGAATAAAACTATGGTTGTTTTGTGAATGTCGAGTATATTAATTACATGCGATCGATTTCGGTCTTTAAAAAACCATCTTCAGGCCAATAGTCATTAGGTAAAATTTAAGAAATGACTATTGGCCTGAAGATGTTTTTTTAAAGACCGAAATCGATCTCCTGTAATTAATATACTCGACATTCACAAAACAACCATAGTTTTATTCCAATATATCAGTCACGTGAATGTGCAAGATGGAACAATTCATATATATAATTTTAAGAAGTTAGCGGTGTCACTGACAAAAAACTTTTTAGAAGAACCTCTGAAAGCTAATTATTGTCTTGCTAGGTACTGTATGATGTAATTAATCGTTCTACCACTGACTGCCAGTATTTATTCTTAGTTTCATACAATCCGGCTGAGTTGAATCAATAGTACATTTCTTACTGCGCATCTGGAGGTTGTGTAAATACTAGGTCCACATACATAATTAAATTTATCAGCATCCAACTTGTACGTACAGTACCTAATCTAAAGTTAGCTAGGATGTGCTACTCTGCAGAATGGAAATATTAACGTAATCTACAGTGAATTGCACTTTTTCAGAGCAAACATTTTGCTTTGTAATTCGAAATGGCGCCCCTCTGGACAAGGCGCCCTTGTGCGGTGCACAACCTGCACACCCGTACGCGGCGGCCCTGGACTTAAATGTATGCTACTAACTTATTAATTTTTATAAGACTTTTTGACTCGTATTCAAGCATAGCTTAACCATTCATGTCTTGTAAAGCCCACGGCAAATGATTGATCAGCATCGGCGGCGTAGACATGGCGCAGTTGGTGTTAAAATCACCGATATTGAAATCAGTAGTAGAAACCTTAAAATTCATAATCGTGCTCTGGGCTTGCCTGGGACCGTCGGTGGGATGTCTACAGCATTGTCCCTATCTACCCCTTGCAAAGTTGTCCACTGTCTGAGATTGCTGAAAACAGATTGGAGACAAAAGTCTCCCCATTTCCCGGCGGGGTGCTGCCGAAGCAAATAATGGGAACAAAAATACAGACGTCAAAGCTAAGCCCGGTCCAAATCGATTTATGTTTTCATTTTCACGTGACATCGCCGAACGCGGCCGTCGTCGTCGCCGCCATTGTTCGACTCGGGCTCATTAGAAGGATTTACTCCTCTCGCACCCTTATACAATTTTCGCGAACTTTCCGCCATCGCCCAAGAACCCTCCTCGCCTTTTTCCCCATTTCCACGGGGAGCGCGTACGCGGGGGGTTAATTGCAATTCTTTCTGCGGAGCGATCGGTCGCACTTTCCGCGTTGTCGTAAACATTCACCCGCCCGTTACCCAGTACATGCTGACGATGCACAAATCTTCAAAATACCCAGAGAAATCATTGCTCGAATGGTTCTAAACAGGGCTCATATTTACACCGAGATCCAGAAAATGTTGTTAGTCATACCACTTATGTAGAAGTGATTCAGGAGTATGACACACGTTATTTCAATAGTTTCTGTTCAGTACTTTGAGAGTTATGAGCCTTCACACACAGGAGTCAATTCTATCTAAACGAGATATGGCAGTTAGGGTGATTTTCTCGTGCGGCGTCACATGTACAGTCATGGAAAAAAGTATGTTCGTATCGCTATCGCAGGATTTGAAAATAGTATGTCGGTTATATATTCGGTTATATATTCCCTCGGCCCGGCCGCTTCGCAAAAAGTTGTCCGTCACGAGGTGGTTTTTCGAAGGATGTAATGTAACGGAATTTAGTTTATTTTGAGCGTGTCCGATCTTTTCCTTAATGTGATACCTTCATTGCAATGTAATAAATGTAATATGACCACAACATTTAAGTTTACCAGTAGTGCATTTAATTAACTTTAAAATTACTTTTATAATAATATTAATAAACATGAAATTTGATAATATGATACGAAAATCTGATATTAAGATATTGCGTAATATCACGACACATTATTTAAATTTATTTTTATCTAATACACATATTAATTACGTAAGTAAATGCCTTTGCCCAGCAGTGGGATGACGGGCTTAAGTAAGTAAGTAAGTAAATGCACAAATCATCTTGTTGCCAAGGATTATCACTGAATATAGACTATTTCAGAATTGTAATATTAAAATATATTTACTAAATGTTAATAAATTCTCTAAATTTAATTTAAATTTATATCTAGGACGGAGCATGAAGGGACAATAGAAATATATCTGTATTTACTTTATAGCGTTAATGTTTCAATTATCTTTCATGAGATCTAATACATGCTTGACAACCAAAATAATATAAAATTATAGCAAGAATATATGCAGGCTGTCCCAGGCTGTTTCTTCTGCAAAACATTTTTTCAGTAAGCAAATTACCTTTTCAATGCATTAAAAAGTTACAGCCGTTTGAATTATTAACAATATCTTATTTTAAATGGCTCCAACTTCTGAAGGAACAGAGAAAACGAATAAAACCATATGAAACTTATTACTTTCTACTTTCTAGAAAAAAAAAACATTCTAGTTTCATCATTTGTTCATTTATAATTCGAATTATTAAAATTTTACTTATAATTAATTAACAAATTACTTAAAAATACCGAAAATTAGTTTATTATGTCAATAATGATTAATCTCAAATCTTTTTTCAAATCTCAAATCTGTAGTAGTTTTGGACATAGAGGGAACTAATTTTAACAATAATGTCATCTCAATGTTCTTTTAGATGGTCGTATATTTTGGTTTATTTATTTTTTAATACTAATTATTTCATATTTACATTCCATCAAAATTCGTCGAAAATTTAGAGCTTGCTTCTACAAGCAATTATCAATTTTTGTAAATTAGTGATATACATAATTCTCATTATTTTCAGTTGTCAAATATTTGAAAAATATTGCTGTAAAGTAAATACAAAATAATAATATAAAAAGATTGTAATGATACATTCATGCTATACAAAATACATCCTTTCTGGTTATTAACTTAAACTGCAAAATATCGTTGAAGCTAAATATCTCGAAAATACCAGTAAATCACAAGTAACAAATTACCATAAATACAAATTTAAAGCAATTTAATTTTATTAATTTATTTCTATATTGTGAATAAAATGTTAATACATAAAAGTTCTGAAATAACCTTCAGTAAAAATATTGTCCACAAGAAATTGATTTTTGTATTTATTAACGAAAAAAGCTATTAGATGCAATAAGTTTGTATAGTTTGTTGTGTTTTATGCAATATCTTGAAATGAAATTTTCATTTTATGTTATATAATAAATTATATTTAATAAAAACACAATTACATTGCAATGTAGGAATTAGATTAATTTATTAAACACACATGAGGCTAATAAATAGAAATATATAAATCATTATAAACCAATTCAAAGCATTCGAACAAGGTTTCTCAAATAATAAATTTCCGATATACGAGTATGCAGCGTAACCGGGCAATTTGTTGCACTTAGCGGCCGACCGGCCGACTAGAGTAACAAAAACTCGTACATGGATGTAACATCGACACACTGCTGAAATACGGATCAGAACATACTTTATTCCACGAGTGTACATATAATGATTACAGAAGAGGAAACAGTAACAAACCAGCTATAGAAATATGGTTGAACACTGACTGGGCAGCAGCTGGCAACGTCTTTATCAAGCTTAACACAAAAGCAACGATTATGTCTGCCCATGACGACTAATACTTACTTATGAAAAAAACACAGGCGGTGTGAAATGAAAGCTGACACCATGCAAGTCTTAACTTTTAAAGAACCATTAAGAACTAGCTCACGAACAACGAAATGTCTATATGTAGGTATATGCTTTGTTCGTCGATGGTACTCTGGATTGTATGACAATTTAATTGCAGCCTCATTGTCAACCATTATAACTGGAATTGTATTCAAACTTATAGTTTCTTCTAAAAGACCCATTAATACTCTCGAGCAGCTTCACTTGCAGCAACAATTTCAGCATTCGTTGTTGATATTGAAACTTAAGTCTGACGTTGACTGATCCAAGATATTGCTCCACCACCAAACATAGTTAAAACTCCAGACCTTGAGCGTCCTGTAGTATCGTCTCCACCATGATCTGCGTCACTGAAGGTTTCCAGCTTGCTTTGCCCACCTGGTTTGTAAGTAAGACCAAGCTGTATCGTACTCTTTAAATAACGAAAAATTCGGTTCACTTTGAGAATATCGGTATTGGTTGGAGTTTCAAGCGTTCTTCAGCAGCTCCAACAGCTTCTCTATAAGGAAAAGTAGTGTTCAATTCATCTTCACCTTCCTTCCCTACTTGAACAACTCCTTTGATTATTGGTGTAGATACAGGTTTGCAGTCTTGCATACCAAAACGTTCAAACACTTTTCTTGCATACACAGACTGGCTAACATGTATTGTCCCATCTCCTTTTTTCCAATTTCTAATCCTAAGTAATCGCTTTCTTAGCAGTTATCCTTAACTCTTCTTGCAAATTCTGTAGAAAAGAAGTACCTAGTAAAAGCATGTCTTCACCGATTTTTTTTGTAAACAAGCATGCATCTGCCACAGATCTTTTGATACTAAGTTGTCCGAGGTATTCGCTAAAACGTTTATTCCAACATCTCGGTGCCTATTTTAATCCATAAAGACTTCGTTGACGTTTACATACATTGTTACTTCCATCTTCATAACTTTCTGGTTGCTTCATGTCGATTTCTTCGCTCAGTTTTCCATAAAGAAAAGCGGTACACACATCAAACTGTATAAGAGACATCTTTCTGTTGGCAGCTATACTTAACAGTGATCTTATGGTTCCTCCCTTAGCTACAGGGCTGTAGGTCTGGTCGTTGTCTTCACCTTTACGTTGTGAATAACCTTTGATGACCAGCCTAGCTTTATACTTGTCAATAGAACCGTCTGGATTGGTTTTTATCTTGTACACGCACTTGCCTGGTATTGGCTTCTTACCTGTAGGTAATTTTTTATCTCCCAAATAAATTTTTCCTCGTACATTCGGTTCGCTGATTTCCCCAGCAACTGTCATGACAAAATCGTTAAAACGTGCAGGTTTTCTTATTGTTGATCTGTCTCTTAGCTGTCTTCTTATTTCGATATTGTCTTCTATTCTTTCTAGCTCATTTTCTAGTTCAGTATTCTCATTCTTCACTTCTTCCAGTGTTTGAAATGGTGGTATAATACATCCATTTTGCACTTGTTGCGGTTTTAATGGCTTAAGCTCATCAAAAACTACATCACTTGATCTTACAAGTTTTTTTCTGCTTTTGTCACCAAATTCGGTAACCATCGTCGGCTTCATGACCAATAAGAATACCTCTAATAGCTTTTTTATCCATTTTTATCCGATTTTTCTTCGGGACATGGCCGTTATTTTGTATTGACAAAGGTTGGCTTGACATGACACAACGTTTCGTTGTGTGTATGGGAATGATAGGGTTAATTAATGTTAGGTTTAATTGTACAAATTTTAATTGGATTTGTAAATCGAGAATTGTTGTGTTTTGTCTGAATATTGAATCATGAACCTACCCTTGTGTTTTGTTTAAATGTAGAAAGTAGAAAGTACCTAAATATATTTTGTCAAATTGTCGTGATAGGATTCATAAATAGTAATCAATATTCCTGTTAGGTAATAATGCAAATTATGTAATATTATCTAGTAACGACAAATACTTAAATCACTGTAGCATTGACCTTTGCCCTTCTGGTTATTAAATCACCGTATGTCAGCACTAACTGAAGTCGTTATATTTAATTAAGTCTTACGCGTTAATGAGACCACCTGAAACTTTTTCGGGTGAGAGGCGACGGTGTATTTTTTAGCGCCACTTTTACCGTCTTTTTTTTTGTCGCCGACGTCATCTCTCGCAATGTGTTTTTTTCTTTCCTTCGCCGCTCTCAGCTTCTTCTAAAAGCACTTCAGTGTAACTAATATAGAGGCTTAATCTGCGGAAATGAAGCGTCCCAGGATTGGTTTGTTCTGTTGCATTCAGGCCGCCCACGGAAAATTAATGACCCAGGACCGGCTTTTCATCCGAAGGCTAAGCCAACTGGATTATTTGTTAGAAGAAAATCTAAATGTGGGAAGATTGTATCAGGGTGTGTCATACGTAAATCTTTGCTGTCATTAGCTGTAAAATGTATATGGATACCCAAATCAAAAGAGGAATTGAACATTTGTGGGCTTATATTGTTGGATACGACGTTTTTAAGTAAAATTTTTTTATTACATTATATTTTATTATATTTTGGTTACTTCCGGTTTCACCGGAAATGGTGTCAACAATTTTCGTTCAATTCTATGTTGCATACCTAGGCTTACCTAGGTGATTTAGCCTTAGGGGTTGTTTGCCACGGAGGAAATCCCCTAGTTTATGGGTAAATACAACGATTAATTTACTTACATTGAAGTTACACATACAACAATTTTGATCAAAACATTTTTTCCGTAGCCCTTCCTCGTAATATATTTCAAACTTATACATAGATAATCGATGCAAATTATTGTGGTTTAGGAGTTGTTTGGTTTGCTACAGAACGTTAAAAGGTGACTAACTAATCGAGATACTCTTATTCTAGCTCTTCTAATAACGGAATTGCTGGCATTGCATAATATAGCTTTTTGTGGGTCAACCACTTATCCAATGATTTTACAAAAATGCACATTGAAAGCTAGCATTCCGCAGGTGATTTTACTATTTAATTCGTTGATATCTATGCATTATTTCCGGAGTAATGAATTGCTAAAGTTAAAGGAATGAAATTTACGGGGCAAAAACAGCGACAATTCGTGTTAATTTGGAAAAATCGGGAAAACGCGAACATATACAGCATTCTAATTTTTGTGAGTTGTAGCATATTAATCAAGGACAGCATCAGAATTTTTAAAAAAAATTTCGCCCCTAGATTTGTGAGAAAATGGACGTCAAAAGAGGGGATATAATATATGGCCACGATAGTACCTAATAAATAGGAAATAAAAACAGACATCTATATAGTAGCGCCATTTACATCTGGTAATTTTTTCTTTTGAAGCTTAGGAGAGAAGTTTGCTACACTTTGCTATTTGCATTGAGACGGGAACGTCGGGAACTTTAATAGACATTTTAGTCGATCTGACAGTAAAACATTACTCTTACTCATAATTTAATTATAAATTGTACCCCTAAATCGACCGATCGATAAGAACGAATTGAATGCAAAAATCAATTGCGAAAACAGTTTAGCATTCCACCTACCCGATTCGAACGTATATTATAGGACGAGTGCAATCCGAAATAAATCAGTAAACACATTAACGGAGCGAACCCCTCGATGGTCTTCTGCTCGGGTGCATTAATCCAAAAGGGGTTCGCAGGGCGAGATAAGAACACTCGCCAAATTTTAACTCGAGCTCTCGCCGGCCGGTCGGTTGCCCGGGCCAACCCGAAATTTACGACGTTCCGTTTGCCCTAGCGTAAATATCACTGTCATTGCCGTCCTCGGTTGGGCATGTGTATGCGGGTGCGTTTGTGACCGTTTACGCCGCCCCGTATCGCGAAAAAATGACATTTATATTGTCCCGCGTAAATCGTTTCGCGTTTTATTGCACGAAAAATGGAAAATTTCTCAAAACGTACGCCAGTTATACGTGCGATCAGTGTTATCGGTTGTCCCATACGCTATTTTACGACATTTCAATAAGCTATGAAATTCTGTTAATTTTCTGTAAACACTGTAAAAAAGTTTTTCTAACGCACGTCGCATGAGTTTTACATGCTATAAAGCGCGCTAAGTGTGAGTACAGGTCACAGATGAGTGATGGCGTAGTACACTGGTAGACTAGTTAGTTATTTAGTAGACTAGTGATACCTCTGATATCTGTATACAAGCTCTCACATCAGCTTTGTTGTGTCAAGTAACCAGTGACATTGCTGTACATGAACGCAGTTGAACAGGGTATTTGACTGTATTAAAGATTACAGTTTAAGGAAACTATTTGTTATTAATTAGAAGAAAGTCATAAAAGCAGACAAAAATGCCGGTGTGGCAATTATACACATGGAGGAGTACACTAGGAAGATGGAGACGTTTGTCAATGATAATGGCTTCCAAGAAGTAAAAGACGCCAGAAAAAAACCCGCTGAAAAGCCTAATCAATGCGACAAAGCTATTGAAGGAAAAATAACATACACTAAAGAACATTAATCATGCGAAACAGCCAACCATAGACATATTTCAACTAAAATGGGTTGTTAAAAACAGTGGCGAGCTGACTGATAGACTCACAAGAATAAACCCAAATGGACTTACACTCGTGTCTTTTGACGTGGAAAACTTGTATACTAATACACCGGTCCATTATACAGTACTCCAGATTATAAAAAAAAGTTGAATGAATCTACATACAACGATATGGAGTGTCAGGACAATTTCGAAATGTTTGAAATAATCAACAACTACTGTACATTCAACGGGAAAACTTATAAGATGGACAAAGGACTCCCTATGGGCTCTCCTATCTCAGGAGCAATGGCCAACATTTTCCTAAATAGGATTGAGGAAGAGTACATGCACAACACAAAAAACGAGTTTGTTGAAAACATAAAAGGATGGTATCCCTACATGGATATCCTGTGCCTCTGGTCAGGAAGTCAAATTGATCTGGAAAGTTCAATAACTACATCAACCACATAATGGGAAACCTGAGATTCACGACTGAAGTAGAACTGAACCAGTCGATAAATTTTCTCGATGTAAGTATCATAAAACAGCAGGATAGCTTCACTTTTGGAATCCTTAGGAAACCCTCCACATGCAGCGCCCGAATTCCAGCAGACTCGTGCCACCACCATACACACAAAATGGCAGCTTTCAGGTCAATGACGCAGCGTATGCTACGACTCCCCATATCTGAAACCGAAAGAGAAAAAGAGGTCGGAGTTATAAAGCTCCTGGGTCTTTCTAATGGCTACAAAGTGGAGATCTTAGACAGAATAATCACTCGAGAAACAAGAAAGCAATACCCCCTCTACTCCAAACCTACCAGAACATCAACCGAAACGTGGAGAAGCTTAACATTTTTTAACAACAATCTTGCCAACGCTGGTAGAGTATGGTCTCAAATGTGGATTCAAGACCAACACCACCTTATCTATCTTAAGATCAAGCGGAGAATCGGAAGACAGACTCAAAGGAAGTGGAGTGTACAAGGTGAAGTGCGATCAAAGCTAAGCACCTTTCAGGTTTTGGACGCCACCTGCTGTACACAGGCCACAAGAGCGAAAACAACAACAACATTAGTGTTATCCACAAACAAACTAAAGGACCTAAATTAGAACTTCTTGAGGCTTTAGAGATTTGGAAGCTGGCAGATGATGGAAATATGTTGAACGAACAGGTACAATTGGGGAGATAACCAGAAAAGCAGTGTTCGTAGAGGATGACCGACAACGAGCATCCGCGAGCAGAATGGGGTGGAGGCGCAGGGGGGAGGAGGAGGCGGTAGGTGGGGGAGAGAACGAACTATTACAGCTCTTAAATTAATCTATCAAATTTTCTTTCAAGTTTTTTTAAACATGTTTTTCTTTTTAGTTTTACCGCCACTTAGCCCTTTTCCGCGTGAAAAGGAGTCCCTAAGTTGACAATTTTCGCGTTTTTTAAATTATTTTCTGGCATTGCCTTTTCATTACTGTTGTCACTTGTAAAAAAATTTCCCATGCGAAAAATTACAAGTTTTGTCATTTAATAGGTTTTATTGTTTTTAATTGTGTTTTTGGGTTTCACCCTTTGTAATTACTTCAACTTTGTTTTGTTTTGTACTATGGGGTTCGATTGTGATTATGATTTTGTTCCTTCTCCAACCGTACGTTCTTTCTCCTCCTGTATGTGTTTCATGTATGGGCGCTTTTGGTTGCCTGCGTGTATTATTTTTAATATTTAATGCCGTATTTTTCGGCTTGTTTCGTTTTCAGTTATCGTTTTGTCTGCACGTGATCTACGTACAACAGAAACTATCGTTTTAGCTGGACTTTATGTGATTCAATTTTTAACGCTGATTTTTATGAAATATTGAGTAAATAATTACGAAAAATAATGCATTTACAAAGTAGAGTGAAGGAATAAACACACTCAGATGGACATCCTGGATTCAGCTCTTTATTTTTCGCGTTCTGCGTAAAACCTTCGCAGGACGCTTACTATCCTGGAATTTTAGGGAAGAGCGCATTAGCACTAAAGAAGTAGTCGGTCTGGACATGAGTTGTGTGTATCCAGGAGCTCTATGTAGTCAACCGACCAATAACAACACGATCTTCTAGGTGGGCCGCAAACCAATGTGAGCCTATGTAACTAATATCATCTCCTTCTAATACTTGAGACACGCCCACTGTGCAGGTGGTAATTCGGTCGCGGCTCGGAGGCGTGTTTTAGAGTACCACACATATTATGTTATTGGTGACATTACAGCAAGTTCAATAAACAAAATAGGTAGGTAAGTTTAAGACAAAATGTCTCCACAGTACCTAATCTCACTAATATCTATTTCTTACTATGTACCTACGGAAGGTGTTAAATTGTGTCTTCTTGGCTTCTTTATTTCTAGATAATTAAACATATTGCCTAAATAATAAAACAAACCACATTTATCTTCACTAGGTACATAATTTATTTACAAACAGCAACAAAGTATAATATATCATCCCTAAATCAGACAAGAATCTCGCAACAATTTCCTAACCAAATAATATCAACGACAGGAATAAATTAATTACGCGCCAAACGACGTGTCCCCGGCGTCTAAAATTTACTGCGAAAATTAACAGGTAAATCAGAAGCACAAACGACCGCAATCTAGCCGGACAATGAACCAATTAGGCATATCATGAATCATCCATAAATTTAATAATAAACACCTGAACTATTTCGCCGCTGATGGACCGCTGAATCGGGCTGAACAATACGCCGCTATGTGGGGATCATTACCGTCGAACAATGGCGTCGCGGTGCCAAAGAAATAGTTCGGATACCGCACAGAAATCTGTGGTGTAGGTACACACCCCTACAGGCTACTGTCAACGACGTACAATGATTTATTCTTCTGTTAACTGTACCGGAGGGGGCGGTGAAATATTGCCGGTAAGCAAGATGACACGTGTTGTTTGTTGTGTTCTACGGTTGGGGAGCGTTTTGGTTAAGGTTGTTTCTTTTTCAGGTAGGTTTTATTGTAATATATTAAGAGAGAGAAAATAAAATTTTGTTTAGGTTTTAGTTGGGTTTAACATTTAGTTTACTGTTTGTTCCACAATCTCACAAGATGTTTTATTTTGCACGAATTGGTCAATGTTATTGTACGAAAATATTCATGACAAATTTTGGTAATCGATGTCAAAGATGTGTTGATGTAATATGCAGAACATTGTAGGTAAATTCGTGGACATTTGAATTTATTTACCTCTTAGCATTGAAAATACATGCAAAGTTTGTAAAATTAACATCTGTACCTATCATAAGTTCATACGGACTAAAATAATAATAATAATAATGACGTGTTTAAACCTGTAATGTCTTTTCCAAACTCACGGTCGTATTTTATTAGATTCTACGTTTTACAGAGACTTAGATTCACTTTTATTTCTTTTAGCATCTAAATTCATCACAATTGATTTTCAGAAAGTAGCAAATGTATATCAGATTAAATCAATGGGTTGCATACAGTAAATGGATGACATATGACAAAATGACGAAGCATATGAATGCTAATTTGTACATATTTAAATATTCAATTGTATTGATTGGTTCATATTAAATTAAGTCACAAGTTGTGTACTATTATTTAATATGTTAAATGATATATTGATTTTAATAAATATATGTTAAGATTCATACCTTACTAAAATCTTTAGAGATATAGATATTTAATCATTGTATGTAATCCTCAACATTTCCCTTGCTGACAGTGATTATACATATATTTCTTTTCATATTGAGTTTTATTTTTATTATATAATTTTTCAATTCTTCTTTCAATGGGTTTATAACAACTATGTAACTTTGTTTCTCATTGTTTTTTGTAAAAGTATACAAATATATTTAATCCTATATTTTAAAAAAATTATACTTAGACTTGTAAACTAAATTACCTATAAACTAGAAAATAAAACATTATTTTAAAATGTCAAATTCTAATTGTAGCTAACTAAGGAAAATCAGGTTAGGAGATTGTTCCTAACAATATATTTATAATTTCCTCAGAAATTGTTAACATTTCAATACACAATATATTCAATACACTTATAATTATTTAACTGTACTTTCTAAATACAATTGCTTTTCCAACATCATTTGTTAATTTCTGAATTTCAATTTTCATATTCTGGATACAATTGTTACTGTCTGAATATCATTTGTAATATCTGAAAACCAATTGCAGTTTTCTGTATATCAATTTATTTCTGTAGTTAAAACTATCGTAAAAAAAGTTGCACATCAAGGCCGATTTTTACGTGTTGTTTTTTATTTGCGATAGGAACACCAGTATAAATAAACTTCGTCTGTAGAAAATGATCTACTAAAATTATACAAATTATTTTGTTTTCAATTTTATTTGTTTATTTTCTTAAATTTGGTATTAGAAACACAATTGAAACAATTTCATGAAAATCCAAGTGAATTCCCTTAGTTTTGAAGTATGCAAATTATTGAACTCCAGTGTCTGCCTACTATAGCTGGTATGTAAAATGTGATGGTTTGTTTGATCTACGTCTACCTACTCTTGAAATGTGGCTTTTATAGACAAAAACAATTGAAGACCACATTTTTTTTTGTACAAGCAAGTTAAATGCAGGACTTCTAATGGGTTTAATAGTTAGTTCAAAGGAACATATTCAGCCATATTCACCAACAAGTAAAATTTGTATTCATTTACTTGCTGAAAATAGATTTTGGTTGAAAAAATTAATCGATAATTCAGGTATCGTTTACAAATTAAAATGAAAATCGAAAAGTTTGATATTTGACTCAACAAACAAAAGTGCACTAGACTATTTATGACTATACCTTTTGAAACACCTTTTGTACGTTGTGGACCAATTATACAAAATTATATTAATATATGATAATTAAGTAATCTTAATAATATATTTTATAAATAATATCCCAAAATGTCGCCAAAAATTTATTATAAATGTGGCATTATATATTTGTGTATCAAGTTTTTTATAATAAATATTATATACATATCTAGCTGTTCCAAGCGACTGATGGATTATTTTGTAATAAAATTGATTTAAATTTACTCGAGCATCATATAATTATGCCATTGTTAGTTGTGTATCCACTCGTTATAAACCCTCTTAAACTATCATCATATGTAACAAAAATATCAATACATACATTCTTATTGGAAACTACACGATTCCTATTTATAAATATTTTACAGTCAATCATTTTACCGCATTTTTTTTGATAGTTGGTACATATAATTTTAGACCTATTTAACACATATTTCCCTTGATCATTCTGGCGATAATTTTTGATTTAAGTCTCCTTTTTGTAGCCCCTATCGAAAGACTATGACATACCTGTAATCTGCTACTTTCAAGATGTACAATCTTAAACTCTATTTGCCTACTGCGACAAATTTGTACTCGTTATACTGTACAAAACTGGAATATTACACATAAACTTCGATGCAAAACGTAAATTTTACACATTTACAGTCTGTTTTCCTCAGTCCACTACGTAGTCTTTATCCCCATCTCTTGAACAGTCTTCGTAATCCACTCCTTATAACTGGCCACCCTTGTATACACTCCAGGACGATCCTTCTTCGCACAACCATCTCCCCAGGAAACAAGTCCAGTCAGCACCATCCTGCCATCGTAATGGCACATCAGCGGTCCACCAGAATCCCCTCCACAAGCATCTACACCCCCTCTGAGCTTACCAGCGCACACCATAGTCTCCAAGATACTCTGCCTTCTACCACCAAGAACATCATCACTCCTACACACCTCCAGCGACAGCAAAGGCACAGAAGCTGTTTGGAGCTCCGGAGATATATCAGTTTGAGCTTCAGGATCGTAAGCACCCCACCCAGACACCTCGCATCTCGACCCGGGTGGCGGAGATTGCCTGGGAACGCACGCTGGTTTAATAAAGACGTTCTTCTGGAAGCCTGGACGAGACAGTAAGAGGATGGCGATGTCATTGCTGTACGGTCCAAACCTTCTGAATTCTGGGTGTGGAATGCCTTTGATGACTTTGAGGTTCTGCTCGAAGATGCTTGGGTCTGTGGAATAAGCTCCAACCCTAGCTGTTAGGTTTTCCTGGTAGCAATGGGCTACTGTAAGGACCAGTCTTGAGGATATAAGAACTCCTCCGCAGTGATGTTTGTTGTCGTGGAGGATGTCTACTATCCATGGTACGGCTCCGAATGGTGGTTTCTGTCCTCCGATGATCTTAGGGTGGCGTGGTGACCAATCTACGTGCCTGGTTCCGCATTGTTGATTTGGAAACTTTGGTTGTCCACCGCTCTTTAGCTCTAGCGCTGATGCGAAGAAGACACACGTGAAGATGAGGAGTAACATGGTGACTTGCGGTTGTACTGAGGACGTTTGGATATTTATAGCAGCCGAAATGACCGGAGCCGATTGTCAAATGTTTTGTTTTATTTGCTCGAGCCCGCAGGTCGATGCATTGTCCTAAATTGATATCGGCTCACCTTGGCCTGCAGTGAAAGTTGAGTAAGGTACGTTTTGCATAACCCTACGGTTGAACGAAAGTGAACAGGGACGGAGATTGTGGAGACGCTCGGTGAAATTTCGTCTTTTGTTTTGTGGATCTGTCATCGTATCGTCCGATTTCGAATCGGGCGCCTGTCCGCCTTGTTTTGTTTTCGTGAAATTCGATGTAGATGCTTCGCGAATGCGGAACTGTAATTATTTTAATATCGATCTTGTTGCGGGATAAGGTATGGTATTGATTGGGAATGCGTCTGATGGCGATGGTTTGGATGTAGAACTGTTATTATCGATCTGGAGATAATGGACTGGAAAAGTACACGATGGTATCGGAAATTTTTGTGGTTTTATTAGCTGTCGTTGTGAATTGCAGTTCCTACCGCATGCACTGTAGTGAGGAAATTAGGTTAAGGTAAAATGAATATTCATAAACTTAATGATCACTTGATCACTTGAACCTACTTTATTGGTGGTTCAGGGTTAGGCCGTTAGACGGTTGTGTATTTTTTAAAGCTTTAAAGTCATCGTATAAGAAATGAATGTACCTACTGCCATAATAAATGTATTAAAATATATGGCAAGATATAAACAAATATTGAAAGTTCAAGCAAAACGTTTAACCATTGTCGTAAAAGTATCTAACAGAATCATTAGAAAATTATTTTCGTTCATTTCTAGGCATTTTCCACCAATACCAAAGCTGTTGGACATTCCAACGTCGGATACACTGATAGTGTATATTAGCACTATCACTGATGCTGCATGTATGCGAATATGTACCCTCTAAGACATCCCTTTTACGAGGAGACTACTAAAACTCCATCTATCGGCACCCTTTACTTTATTTTGAAGACAACGACTGTCTTAAATCAAACCAATGGTTTTCTTAAAGCAAATATACGATAATTATTAAAGAAATATTATTATTACACGTATGTGTTGTCTTAAAACAAATAAATTATGTTAAGAATATCATTTTCTTAACATTAGACAACCATTTTTCTCTGTGCATATGTATACAATTCTTGTATGAGAATATGCTCGAGAAAGAAACAATTAAAAATTAGGGTAACGTTTAATACAGGGACATTGTGAATAGTCACTAGAATAAGTAACGTTATATAAGTACGTAGGCTTTCACGGCCAGAATCATTTTGAAAATAAACTACTTCCGGGTTATGCCGTGTGTCAAGATTTGTAAATACTGACGTATCGCGAACCATGTTGCTCGCTTCTTCAAAGCTAATTGAATACTGATTTTACTATTTTCTAAGTAACGTTATTGTTAGATTGTTTAGTGCTCACAGAGAAATGATTGTCTAATGTTAATAATTAACATTCTTAATATTAATAATGAATTCCTCCATCTTACACCAGTTAAAATAGAAAAAAAAAATAAATAAAAAGATCTAGTCGTTTTTCTGATGTTATTTTATTTAGCACTTATGGTTACCAGGTTTCGAACTTCGCGTTCGTCTTCAAGGCCATGCGTCGGGCTACATCAAATTGAGATCACGTGTCATAATTTTTGGGGTTATGTGTATTCATGACGCCTTAGATCAATTATCTTCAAATTGCTGTTATAATTAGGTTTTAAGTTGCGAATCAGCTTCATGTCTGGGCACCAGAAAACTTTGCCGGGTGTCGTGTATACCTAAATGATAACTGCAGTTGTCCAAAAAGTATGACACGTAACCTCAATTTGATGTAGGCCCACGCATGGCCTCGAAGACGAACGCGAAGTCCGAAACGTGGTAACCATAATTGCTAAATAAAATAACATCAGAAAAAATACTAGATCTTTTTATTTCTTAACATTCTTAGCATAATATGTTTATTTTAAAACAACCCATTCTTGTAAAAAGAATATTTCTTTAATAGAAAACAACCTAAATATTTACTTTAAGAAAACTATTGTTTTGATTTAAGAAAGTCGTTGTTTAAAAATAATATAAACGGTGCCGCTAGATAGAGCTTTAGATTCTCGTCCTAGAGGGTATAAAACCGCAACTGACGTAGAAATGTCCAACAGCTCTAGTATTGATGGAAAGGAGACTAAGAAGGGACATCGGGTAAATTTTCCAGTTGGAAAATAACAATATTCTTCTTTGGACGTCTTAATTGCATTCCATGTAAAATATTATTGCTTTCATATAATGCCATGGTTCATATTCAAAGAAGTAGGTGAATGTTTAATACAAGAATGTGACCTGATTAATCTCAGTACCCAACCTTTTGATTTAAAACAACAAATTCTTAAGTCAAAAAAGTATAGTACCTACCCATTTAAAATTGAACAATCTTAAAGTATGACAACCGGCCAAAACAACGGCTTCCTTCAATGAACGGTATATATTGTTGCATATACATATAAAGCAAACGTTGTTTTGGATTAACAAAGCTTGCTTTGAATTGAGACAACGTTTCGTTGTGTGTCAGCTTTTGTATTAAATTGGCATCAAACAACATCAAACATGGCAAAAGATTTTCAACATCAAAGCTAAAATGGCAAAGTTTTGTATGTAAATGACAAATGTGTATCTACAAATATTCAGATACTTGGATTATTAAAAATGGAAAATATTGAGAAATCTTAAGGCTTATTAACAGAGTATTGAGAAGGCGTTCCGTAATTACTCCACAAGGACCCAAACTTAGACTTCCGTATCTTCACTTGGTTCTTCCGGTATAATATGGTTTAGGTATTAATTTTTCAAAATTGATTTTACTCACAAAGTGCAGCGGGCATCAGAACCGGTCAACAAAAGTTCAACATCAAAGTTTGCCAAAAATATAGGTTCAACGTTCTTGTTTATCTAGGTACTGTTTATTGTCTTAAAAACAAGAAGATTTGCAATACTCAATAGTTTCAGATTAAGTTTAAGATTATTGATGACTTTTAAGATTGGTATACGTTTACAATCTTAAAATATTAACCAAAGTCAGTACTAATGCCGACTAAACCAATATTTGTATCAACTTTGTTTCATCTTAAGGTCAAGCTTATAATTTAAATTAATATTTATGAAAACCTGTCTGCACCCACAATTATAATGTTTTCAAACGTTTGCTCGGGCTCATTTCAATTAGTACAAGTTTGCCTTACAAAATCTGAACGCAACCAAGCCAGTTAATAATGAAATAGTTCTGAAGTGGCCATGTGTAAAACTAACACCACTCTCCCACGCTGGTGCTGGTTATCTAAAGTCATGTAAGTGCAAGAAGCGCGCTCACAGTTCCGAGTTGTAGCCGTTTTGCAAAACTGGAGTGCCGGATCTGAACTGTTGCCGCGTTTAGTACGGGTCGTTACGAAAACACTGCTAACAAATGGAACTGCGGATGGTGAACTGTTGGAATGGGATCGCCGACGCAGACCGTTGCTCTTTGTCAATGATGTTTATGAACATCCGTAATTGTGCCTCAGAAGCCATAAAGTTCCACACGACGGCAAACAGATCAATACACTCACGTTTAGACCGTTCGTTTTTTAAATCTTCTATACGATAAAAAATGAATATTATTACCTATTGTTAATATTGCCATGAGTATAGCTCTCTATGGGGTGCCACATCTAAGCGAGGAGAAAAGTAAAAATATTGGTTATACTGGAGATGATTTATGTCGCTGTTAAATTTATGGTGAATGTGTCAAAAATGTATTCAATATTTATGAATATTTATATCTAATATGTATGTCATTGAATAACTGCTGTTATGAAATTAATTCAGTGCTGTAAGTAAGTATGGAAACGTGATAGAATCCGACGGTTTGTTATTTTCCAAAACCCACAACCTCATCTATTTTTAATTCTTAAAATAAGCGTTTTTCGAATTCGGGCTTCAAAATTTTCTGTCGCGTAAGGTACCTATTCGAAAAAGAGTGGGGCCAAACTATCAAAAAAGGCCTGCATTACAAACTCCAAAAAAGTCTCAAAGTAAACTTTGTACTTTTACCTGATGTTAATACAAAAAGCATAAGCATAATAATTAATACAAAATTATAATTATCTTTAAAAAATATTGTTCGATACACAATATAATAGTCATCAGCTTAACTCCAATCTGTGTTTAATGCATTTTTAGGTTAGGTATGTAACTAAATTTCAGATAGGATTTATATTGTTAGCTTTTAAAACTTGTGAGGTATTTTTACATCAAAAGTGATGCTATTAGCTTAGGTATTACTTATTAGTTTATAATAGTTTATAATAGTTTAGAATAGTTTATAATAGTTCTTAATCTAAAATAAGATTTATAAGTTTAGTTTTTCGTTCATATCAATGGCTGATTAACAACAATGTCCATAACTTGTTCTGTTTATTTTTTTGTGATATTTTCAATTTATTTACCAGAATATTTAAAAGTTTTATAGTCATATTTCTTTTAATTGTTTTAATGGTGTCATAAAAGCTTCTGATTAATACTTCTTTTGTCATAAACCTAAACTGAAAATATTAGAATGTAATTATCTGCGTGCAATGTGCATGTACCGGGTATTACCAAATCTATAACAAACTCCTAAGAGTAAAGTAGCTTTATGTTCAAAGCTATGCAAATATGAAAAAAGTAGTTACAAACTATTATAGTATATCTTAAAACCTACGCCAAAATATTATTGAAAAAGTATTTCAAAATATTAGGAGACATTAAATACGAAATTATAATCACCTTTGACGTTCCATATACCAGGTGTTCATGCAACGACGAAAGAAATTATAGTATCATATTTAATGCCCGCTAATATTTCTAAATACTTTCTTCACCGGACACGGTATATAGCAACATTATTTGTTTAAACAAACTGAAAACGCTTTTCTAACCAAAGGAAGCTTATCCAAAAGTTAATTCAGAGCAGAGTAATCAATATTTTTCAAGTTACTGGCATTTTAACATTAGACTTGAACATATATGGGCACATTTTAAGTTTCGAATATAATAATACATAACTGTTATGTAAATCAATGTTAAAAGTTCCCGATTTCTGAAAAACTACTCCCAGTGGCGGCAAAGATGGTAAAATCTGATCTGCTCGGAGCTTTCAGTAATTTCAGCCAATCAAAGTACTGTTTCATTTGATTTTTTCTGTTTTATATGTTTAGAGTATGATCGATGGAAATTAGCGATGTGGCCGTCATTCTGATCGATCAAAATGTTCCACAATGGCCCCTGGTATACTCCAGAACGTTATAATAATTTCGGCTGCTGAAGGGGTGAAAAGCCATTGTTTTTTAAAAAACTATCGGTAAAATCTTCTTCGAAAAATGTAGGTTCAATGCATGATTAAACAAACACATTTTTCTATTCAATTCTCAACATGGTGATAAGCCAAGAAATGTAAATTTCTAAAAATTATAGCAAATATATTTCAAACGCGACTTAGGTATCCATGGGGGTCTACATAACTAGAGGATTTACTCAAAAGCCATCTACCAGATAAGCAATCTACTCTATCGCAAAGTCGAGTTTGCGCCAGTTTTACCAGTTTTATTAATCCATTGGTTTCATTTATAGGTTTTATAGCATTTATAGCGTTATAGCATTTATAGATCAAAACCCCAGCCATGTTGCACAAGGATAAATAAGATCTAATCATCTTAAAATTGCATAAATATTCACAAAATTGTAACAATTTGGCAAAATTGCAATTTTTTTCTGGAGATATTTGCGTTAGACAACAAACTGCGCTGAAATTCAATATTCTCTAAGAATTTGGTTGGGATACGCTCTTTGACCAGGCACCTGACCGATTTTAGTACACCATACATTTACTTTGTGATTTGTTTCTTCTGCAATTACACTTTTGCATCATATCCAACATAATTCCATGCATTTCAAATACGAACACTTGTACGGCATTTAGTAGGTACCGAACGTTCCTCTATCAAACTTGGCAATCTTCTCATGTTTGCGGACGTTCCCGGTATCGTTAACTGATATCCATTCCGGTTTGGTTATTTGAATTAGATTAGCAATTCCAATTCGATATATTTGCCAGGATTGCCGTCTCCGCTATGAGCGTACGGTAATCAATTAGCGATCGGCTGTCGACTTATCGGCCCCCAGACGGTTGGCTTGCATTAGCTAGACAGACGGTCATACCGAACTGAACGGTTTATCTTTATTTCTGATTTTTACGATGCCATATAACGGCGTCTAGACGAATGGCGGTGCTGAAGACGCCCTTTATTCGCATAGCAATCCCATTGTTCCTTGCTTAGCCTGAAAAGACGATGATTTCGATTGAGTATGATGTCTATTGAAACGGGCGGGTTCCGGGTTACGGTTTGTATGGATAACTTGAAGATTAAAATTCTTTTTTTTGTAGTTTTTATCCGAATGAAATCTTGTTTGTTTGATACATCTCACTTATGTGGATTAGATTTTAAGAATCACCATTGAAGGAAAAAGCACACCTCTGCTGTTAATGTTTCGGGTAAATTTATATTTTTAAATTTTGTCAAAAAGAAAAGCAACCAGCCGGACTTTCGTATATGTATCTACTACATCTTTATACAGGCTGTCCCACGGGTCTGGTACGTTAGAAGTTTCTCATGTTCTACTGGAAAGTTGAAATTTAGGAATTAGAATTTACTCGATCTGAGCTCTTCAGTTACAATATTCTCAAGTTAACTGTCACGTCCGGTCACCGGACGTGACAATTTCGTATCTAATTTTGTCCCCCATTATTAAATGGAAGGATTCAAAATGGATTTAATAAAAAAGTGACAATATCTCATAAACTATTAAAGATAGATATGGGGCATTCTTTCTGAAGTGTCCCAATCCAAAAATATAAAGCTTTCGGATATAGTTGAAACTTTGGAGAATTATTGTACTTAATAACAGTAACAAATACCTAAAATATTAGCTCATGAAAAAAAAATATTGAGGAAATTACTAGGGGTTGAAGTTTGATCGTTTTGAGTGACACGGTCATTTTTAGATTACTGTAACTCCAATAAATCTTTATATATATTTTATTTTTATTTAGTGCATTTTAAAGCATTTTTCATGAACTTTTTAATGTTCACAAAACAAAATTAAAAAACAAAAATCTAACACGTTTTTTTAACGTAATTTTGTATTTCGATTTTTGTCTCATTTGGGTATTTTTAATATTTTTTAAAATAGTTTCATTCGAAAGCTGAGAGTTTTTCCTATACAATGAGTAAAGATGAAAGTGGGACAAAAGTGGGTTTGGGAGAAAATTAATAACTAAGCAAACGGAGCACCCGCGCTTCCGCTTCATAGGCCAGCGCCAGCGTCCAGTCCGTGGCGCGTAGGTCACCCATTTGTCTACTTCAGTAACATTTAATAATAATAATAATCGACGGCTCAACATCCCCCAACGGCTTTCGCCACTACTGGGGCATCGGCAGGCGCGAATTATCATTATTATGGCCCGCGTCTGTATCACGTCTTAAGTTGTTTGGCTTTCAGCATTCGCCGAGGAGTAAAGGAAAACCACAGAAAAACCTTCACTCTGAAAGCAGGGCGAGGTAAGTCTGTTTCAAGGCGAATTTCTTTTTCTGGATTTTTTTTTATATCGTATTTGTGTTGTTTTTAATTCTTCTTGTTTCTTTTTCTGTCTTAAATGGATGGAGCAAGTAAAAGGGGAATTCGATTTTCATATTTGTTGGAATAAATGGATAAATAGTTTTAGAAAACTTGGTCACACATCATTTGATTTACGTGGTATATCACTTAAACTACAAGAACAGTTTCCATCTATATCAAAGTCTTCGAAAATTTCTTCTAAATGTAGAAAAAAACTTTGTACATTAAAGACAGATAATTTGAATGCAGGGTCAAATTCTTCTGTTCTTGATACAGCTCTCTCTAATCATATCATTCCTTCTGAAATGGACATTTGTGACAATGAGTCGGAAATCGAAGAATCTGATCATAATAGAGATAATGATTTTGCATCGAATATGATTCCTCCAAAAACAGCTTGCGTTGACGGGAATCATAGGTCGGGAGTCAAAGTTCTAGAAGCAATTATTGACGATGGCGTTTTTAGCGCGGGTGCTGCGTTTACTTAGTTATTAATTTTCGAAGATTTAGGGCGAAACGGAAACTGTTCTTGTCATTTAAGTGATATACCACGTAAATCAGATGATGTGTGGCCAAGTTTTCTAAAAGGATTTGTGCATTTATTCCTCCAAATATAACAATCGAAGTCCCCTTTTACTTGCTCCATTTCAGCTGAAAAAGAAATAAGAATAAACAAAAACAACACAAATACGAGATAAAAATACAAAAAAACATAAAATACCAGAAAAAGCAATTCGTCTTGAAACACACCTACCTTGAAGTACATGTTATAAGATGTTACTGAAGTAGGGATACAAATGGGTCACCTACGCGCCACTGCCTGGACGCGCGCTGGCGTATGTAACGCGGGTGCTCCGTTTGCTTAATTATTAATTTTCTCCAAAATCCACTTTTGTCCCACTTTCATCTTTACTCATTGTATGTGTTGTAAAAAGTCTTAGCTTTCGAATGAAACTATTTTAAAAAATATTAAAAATACCCAAATGGGACAAAAATCGAAATACAATATTACTTGTTAAAAACACGTGTTAGATTTTTATTTTTTTATTTTTTTGTGAACATGAAAAGTTCATGAAAAATGCTTTAAAATGCACTAAATAAAAAATAAAATATATAAAGATTTATTGGAGTTACACTAATCTAAAAATGACCGTGTGACTCAAAACGAATAAGATTTCCTATCGAATGGCGTCCATTTGAAAAAATTTGTTTTTTTACTTTTGAAAATTCAATTATTGTGTTGTAAATTCTTAACAGCCTGTATCACCATGAACTAAACGCCGTCTTATTTGGTTATGTTTCTAGTTTTGGACCACATATCATGAAACTTTTAGTTTCAATAAAACCGAGATATTTAATTTTAAACATAACCGCGAAAATCACATAAAGATTAGTAAAATCAAAAAACTCAAAAATGGTGATATTTAGTTATAGAGAAACCTTATTAAAAATGATGTATTTTGATACGTAGAAACCAAAAATAAAATTAAAATTCTATCATTCCATTTAAAATAACAAACTTGATAGCGACTTCCGGTGACCGGACGTGACAGTTGACTTGAGAATATTATAGTTGAGGAGCTCAGATCGAGTAAATTTAATTTCCAAAATTTCAAGTTTCCAGTAATAGTAGAACATGGACAAGTTTTGTATAAAATAAAAAGGTCTACATCAGTATTGCCCTACCATAAAAGTAATTTTACAAAGGTCTTACACGATTAATCATACTGTCATACTGTAATGAAATTATGTTTACAAAGAATATTCAGCAATACTCCGGTAAATTTGAACATTTAATTAATTAACGAACTATTATTTAGAGATTCAATTAAGTTCAGAGAATTGTTTGAAAGTAGTTTTTGGCGTTAATTACATCGAAACTGCGTAGTTCCAGAATTGTGTTCATTCAGTTGAAAAGCAAGGATTTTAACGCAAACCTTCTAAAATAAGTCTGTATTTTAATTAATGTTTAGAAACATTTTCCATAAAACAAAAATATTTTAATTATAAATTAGTAGAAGCACGTTTTTAAGTGCGTTTTGAAGCACATTTGCAAGCAGTGTGGTTAAAAATGCGACAATGATCCTGAAAATAATCCGCAAAACTGAAATTTGAATAAAAACTTGTTCCATGGTAGCACTACTGACTACTCAACCTATAACTGAACATACAAATTTTATTAGCGGCTCCCGACGAAATTAACTTAAATATGTATTGTAAGCGACATCCAGGCCTTGAGTCACCGCTGATGCCGGCGAAAAACCCTGTTTCGTATACCTGCCCAACGTTGACTAACTGGTGGACTGTTTTTCTGATATTCGAGTATTGTATCGTCTACCGGGGCGATTGGTCATTCTTAGCTAGTTTGTGATAAAGATAAGACGTGCATTGTACTTACAAATATTGTTCTGCTATCATTATATTACGTTCAACTTGCATACGACTATTATTTATTTAAATTACGATCTATAACAATATCTACTAAATTACTTAAAATATAATTAAAATCCTCATCTGTTATGATCTTATGTTCATATCAATTATTTATGATTCTTAGACTTTCAGGCACACCACTAGTTAGGCATAAAAGATTTGCTTGTGATGTATTGCGTTTTGAGTCACACTGGGTCGCTGAGTCACACATTCAATCATGCAGCATGTGCAGCCAAGTGCCTAGTAAAAGGCATATTCGGAAGAACAAGCCGTGGAGGACACTGCAACGGTTACGGACGATGTATTTGTAGATATGAAAATGAGGACTAATAATTATTTATTACTCACTTATTACATTTTATCTTCTTAAGTTCATCGTAAGATTTTAATTTGAATATTGTACTGTAACAATTTTATTATTAACTATAATATCATTATGTAAGTTCTCACGAACAAGGTACTGTATAAACCATACGATTCAAGAAATGGTATGTTGTTTAAATAAAAATAAACACTGACTCATTAGGCATAAAACTTTGAAAACTTTTGATTAAGTCTGAATTTCAAATGTAACCGAACGCCTCTGTGGCTTTAAATAGCGTCTATTTCTATATAATGCGCGTGTCTCATATTACTAAACAAAGGCATTTACTTCTCTAAATTTCTAAAGAAAACAAACACATAAACCAGGCTCAACAAAGAAATGGATATCGCGGCCTATCGGGTTTAATTCCCGCCTAATTTTAGACGCGGTAAGCTATAACGTTAGTTGTACCAATTAAAGTCCATTCGGACAAGGCAAATAAAATAGTACGACGTATAACCTAAACAATACAAGTTTATTAAGGATTCTTTCATATGATTATAGTGTAATCCATTGTAGTTGTTATTAATTAGAAAAGCGGTGCTACTAAAATACAACTGCAGCAGATAACAAAATTTGTTCAATCAAATAATTATGCATTGGTTATAATAAATGTATGATAAGTATCATGGATATGAAAGAATTCTATTGTTTCAATAGAGGAAATCATACTACTAACCGAGTACGCTGGTCTAGAGGCGATTATGGCGCCATCTTTGTGTATGTTTGCGATTAAGCCCCACTGCAATAAATATTGGGGACCGTCTCACGAGTCCTAAACCGAACAACTCGGAGACATTCGGGCAGCTTCGTAACGTTGGAAATGTCATTCATAATTTTGTGGGCGGGGTTGCGTAGTAAACGGACGCGTAAATCTGGTTACTTACTAAAGTCACTATTTACCATTTAGGTTATGTGTACAGTGAAATGTCAATGATACTAAATTATGTATTGACATTTTATATGGTATGTTTTTCTATCATAATATGAACATGAGGAAGTAAAAATGAATTGAAATGGTTGGAGGAAATTATACGTCATTCTCTAACCTACACATCCATCACATAGTGGAATGAATAACATACCGATACCAAACTTAAATATGTATCTTTGCCGATAACTACATACTGTAGATACTTGTGTGTACACCGTATGGTGTTTCTTTATAATTTATTGAGTTTATTTTAGCCCACAAATTTTAGGTTGCCCAAGGGATTATATAGTAACCTAAAGAAATACATTTTTATGAAATAATACCACATACTTACAACGTGCGTTGTGTACTGTTATTCAATGCAACGTTCTAAAAGAAAATGAGGAAGTAATTTTGACGAAGTGTGCTTGAGAAGCTACGTACTAGTTAATTTGAAATGAATTGATAGTTTTGAGGAAAAAATCATTAGCTAACATTGCAACAACTGGCCTGAATTAATCTGTCTTTGGTATCTAAAAATGCATTATTTTCTCATTTTAACTCATTGTATGCAAGCTTATTTTTTTAACATTAATTTTCATATTGCAGAATATTAAATTCAAATCTAGTTGATACTATTTTCAGTAAACTATTTTTACCGTGGTGATTATGTTGGTACCTAACTTGGGATAAGGCATAACCTATGATGGAGATCTTCGACACGTGTCCCTCATGGCATCTGTACCGGAGCATCACCTGTCCTCCTGCGAAGATCTTTCACTTACTTTGCCACATATCTAATAAACATCATTCTGAATTCGATAGGGTTCAGTAATCATGAGATCATTGAAATGTACTCTATCAATCTTTGCAATATTAATATTTAATTTCATTTTAATTTATTGAAGGGTAGTATTTTAAATCACTGCTTAGTGTTATATTTACCGTTTGTACATTAGTATGCAACAAAGTTTATTACCATAGTTTATTATCACTATTTAGAAATCATTCCGACAATAAATGTCGGAATGATGGTCCTGCGGAAGACTATTATCGAAGAACAATTATTGTTCTCCGATAATAGTCTTCCGCAGGACTATCAAAGCTCCAAAAATATTACTATATAAGTATGAGAAAGAAAATACAATTTAAAATGTTTACACAATAGATTTATTGAATATAATTATAATTAAATGTACAATAATTTTATCAATGAAACTAAATAAAAAATGTTAAATGTAAAAAGTATTCTAACAAATTAAAAAATTTGAATATCTACATAAAAAAATGGTTTTTATAGTTATTTTTGGAGGAATTCAACATCGTACAAATTATCTCAAAGTAAGAAGTCAAGGTGTTAAAAATGAATAAGGTTTTCTGTTACGTCTCACGCCAATTTAACAAATTATTTTAGTTATTTGTTCCGACAATCGATATCATCTCAACGATAGGTTTCTTTGCCAATATACAGTGTCTATTGGGGGGTAGCTTAGACACACATTTTGATATGTTTTGATTTGCACATAAGTGGATAACAGCATCGGCAGGTGAGTCACTCTTTGATTCCAGTAACTTGGGTTGCATAACTATTCCTTCGTTGTCTTTCGATATTGATATATAACAACAGAAGCGTGGCACTATACGCTATACAGGTGTTATTAAAAGAATAATCTCTCAGGCTTTCTGTTTCCAAAGGTCAGTTTGTCCAAGTTTACACTGCTATGAGAGTCCAGCCCGCATCGTGTATGTTTATACAAATAGCTTTGCAATGTCTTTCTAAGATTCTCCTTCCTGGACACGTCTAGTTCAATATAACGTAGGCTAGGAACTTATTTTGAAGGGCTACCGGAGACAATGCCATTAATATCGTAAGCTGTATCCTGGACTGTCATACTATTATGGTATAATCTGCAAAGAATAATGATGAGTATACAACCAAACAATAATCGTAAACTTACCCAAACAACAATGCGCATATTCACAACAGATAATACATAGTCGTATATTTTCCAATTTTTCCCTGACTGTTATTTGAAATAATGATAAAACTGTTATGCTTTTACCTGCATCAAACTTGCATCAAACATACTGAACATAACCTTAAAAATTCAGGGCATGCCAACCGCAGATGCTAAACATACACTATAGAAGATGGACAAATGCGACAATGCTACTTTTGAATGGGCAAACGATGATTCCCGATGAGTGCCGAAATTGCGGCGGGCGCGCACGACCGGCGCGCGTTAGGACTGATGCGACCGTCTCAAATATTGGTACCACTGCATAGTAGGGTTATATGAGGAAAAGTTTTAATATTGGCCCACTGCTTAAAACTGATGAAATATTATTTTTCTAGTTTGCGTTCGTTATAAACTCATAACGAAACCGCTTTCGATGTCGTTATGAAAACACTAAATCACAAACTTTTACTAACTTTTGGTTTTCCAAGATTGATGATATTGACGTCAAGTGTCAAATAAGGCTGACATCTCAATAGCTATTGGCTCGCGTCAATCGTATTTGTGAATAATACCACACTTCGCTACGCTCGTCGTACTCAAAACAACTCGTGCGCCAATTTTTGTCTTATAAAACTTGTATTATAATATACTAATATCAAACGCCAAAGATACACATTATAGATGTAACTGAAAGTGGCTCCACTTGCAAGATACACATCATAGTTGCAACAGAAACTGGTCCAAAATTGCTGCATAACTTTATTCGTTACGTTAAAACCTTCACATTCCGTAGCAAAAAGCACTTAAATCACAATAGTTTGAACCATGCCTAATTGCAATGTGTCTTGTTTCGTTGACACCTGTTGAACCATGTGTGCAATTAGAAGCGTTTGTTTACCACCGGTTGTCCCCTTGTTGTTTTTGTTGTACCACTGCTCATTTTGCAACTTACTCTTCGATGAAGACATAAATAAATGTCGAAAGCTTAGGAGTAGAACTAAGAAGTTGTTTTAATATGGAATAGATATTTAGGTTCGCTGAGGTAACAAAATGTTTATTTATAACTTTTTCAAAAATTGCTGCATAACTTTCATACACCAAATTGTAGGTGTATAATGGGGGTTGGCATCATCCTTTGGTATTGATTTCGGAACATTATGTACTTAAGGAGAGGCTCTCATGTAATTGGTTTTTCCAACAATTTTTTTTCTTCATATTTTGAAACCTTGAAGTGCCGCCTTGTTAAACCAAGTCCCTGAAACAGTTTCTTTATTCTGATTAAGTTTTGCGTTTTTATACCATATGGTATTTTCCAGTCGAAATTTCCTGGCGCAAAGAGACGTGTTTATTCAAATGATAATTTTCGGTAACGCGTTAAAGGAGGAATGTGGAATTTGGATACAGTATAGAGAAGGAATAGATCTACGTGTTTATGTTAAGTAAATTAATATATTTAATGAATTCATAAAGAAAAGGAGTTTCAAAAGTATAATGTTTCTACATTCCCTTGTAGAGTTTATTACACTGATACAGCCGACGCGTTTTTCTAGAAACTCGATCTTTCAAAATGACATGCGATATTACTTTTGAATTCTCTTTTATTCCCTTAGAGAAAATATTTTTTATTGGAGGCCTAACCTTATAATATGAGAAACATTTAAATTATTCTATTATTTAACTGTGTTTAATATTTAACACTTTTTTAATTATATGTTGGTTTAGCCGCCCGCTAGCTAGTGTCATCTAGTTTCACAGCGCTTTAGAAATTAAAGATTTCTGGTTGTCTTTATAGGAGCTATCGTCCACGTCACGTCGTTGAGACAAGCACAATTGAATAATTTAAGCAAAAGTGAAAATTTATTAAATAAATAAATAGTATCAATATTTATGTATAGCTTAAATATTAACACTATTTATTCCAACCTGTAGGTATAAAATTGCAAGGGTTTAAAAAGGAATCATTCAAAGGTCAGTATTGCCAACAAGATAACACAGTGTTTGTGTCTAATTCCACTTCACTAGTAAAAGCTGTATTGTGTGTTCTGCAAAATAAATTTTATGATGATATGCTCCAAAATTTATGAGCTGATTGAACCGCATAAAAAATTTACCTTCTAGCAAAAATAGGAGTGTTTCGATAAGTAATAAATTAAAGATTTTCCTATTTTTTTTTGTCACAAAAAGTACAGATCATTTTGATTTTTGTATATGACGAACCTGGGAGTCTACTCTTGTCATCTTTTTGATGCGAATACGAGACTTCTTGAATGGTTTGTTTGGAACGTTGGGGCGTGGCGCGTGCGTTATTGTTCTTAGCAACAAGCAAACTTGCTCATAGATACGTTCCAAACAGCGGGCAACCGCTGATATCCCCACTCCGTCTCACCTAACCATTCGAGAAGTCTCGTATGCGCTTCAAAATGATGACAAGAGTAGACTCCCTGGTCCATCACGCTTTACATTAGGGTAACTCTAACTTCTAACTAAAAATATAAATGACTTGCAACATCCCTTGTGACAAATTAATTAATTTTAAAAATTTCTTTTATAATTATTTTCAAATGTCATTCCTATCGCGGGTTGGAATTGCATAATTATGTTAAGCCTCGGTAGGAGTAAACCTCCTTCGTTATTTCTTTTTCGAAGAAATGCACGTAAGTTGTGTAACTGTTTTCCAAACTACCCTAGCAAGTGATACTACATTGTTGAGAAAACATCACAAGGTTGATTTATATAAAATACTTGTCTCTTTCGAAGAAGATATCGAAACCCAATTGGCAACCTTTTGACATCTTACATGCTTATTGTCTTTTATTGACATACATTGACATAATCTTCCCTGCTTAAAATTTCTTAAAATTAGATGATTAGAGAATTAACAGAACTACAAATTCTGTCAAAAAAGCCAATTTTGCCATCTTTGACTATAAATAACTCATGACGTAGACACAGTATCGATAGTGACTTTTCCAACGCTATTTGTAAGGCCCACGGCAAATTGTAAGGAAAATCTTTATGTTACTAGTCTAATTCATCTATCCGCATTTTTATTACAGTATTTTCAATTAATACAGTGAACCTTCCTTGTCGCTGAATGCGTCTGTAAATTTCTTATTGCCCTGGCCCAGGGGCGTGCACGGCGGTAGCACCGGCACCGTAGGGAGTCGATACATGAATTTCGGTGCGCTGCCGCTGTGTGCAAACAGGCTGGGCTGTTTGCAGTGCCCCAGCTGTTTATTAACGTAATTAAATGGTTTTATGGAGTAATTAAGGGGCCCGTTCGCGACTGGTTCGAGCCGAACTTAAAATATATTTCGCACGCCAGATCCGAACGAAACCGCAACCAGTAAACCGCGAGATGGCGGTAATTACCGTTTATTTGAATTTGCAAACTTGAAGTGCTTGACGCTCTCCTGCTAGAGCGCATATTGTGTTTACTTGAAGGAGTAAGGGTGTATAGGTTACTTTTTAGTGTACAACGATTTTGACGTCGATTTTCTCGCAGAACTAAGGGCAAAAAAATTTGAAAACATTCTGATGCTGTCCTTGATTACTATGCTACAACTCATAAAAATAGAAACCTGTTATTGTTGGCGTTTTCCCGATTTTTCCAAATTAAGAAGAATTGGCGCTGTTTTTGCCGTAAATGTCATTCGTTAAACTTTAGCAATTAATTACTCCGAAAATAATCCATATATCAACGAATTAAATAATAAGATCATCTGCGGAATGCTAGCTTTCAATGTGCATTTTTCTAAAATTATTGGATTAGTGGTTGACCCACAAAAAGCTATATTATGCAATGCCAGCAATTCCGTTATTAGAAGAGCTAGAATAATGAAATATAGACTATAGGCTACCCAATAATTCATAGGTTTAAAGTTTATTACATAATCATTATTTATCTTGCATTTTTCATACAAAAGATCGTGCTGAAACGGCGCGTGAATTCCGACGCTTTACGGTCTTTGGTGTGCTGCGGGGAAGGGAGGCATTAGCAGTGCTGTCATGTCGGAGAGAACCGCCACAGCTGAGAGAACCGGGGCAGCTTAATATCAATACACAAAAAGAACGATAACTTGTCAAGGAAGTAATTTTAACTAACAATTATATTAATTTTCGCATAATTTTGATTATAATATGTGACCCGGTACGAGAGAAATCTCTTCTATCGATTAGCGGTTATGTTTTCGTCAGTTTTTATACAATAAGGTTGTAAACAAGATTTTTATGGAAGCGGATAGATCTAATAATATGGAGTTAGCAGATTTTCCGATTAGTGGTGAATACTGAATGAAATTAAGTGCTTGATAAACCCAAAAAATATTTAAAAAGTATGCCTGATTTTGTTATATAAATATTCCAACTACAGTTTCAACAGTTTATTTATTAATAATATTTAAATACATGCACAAACAATATAAAATAAATGCAACTCTTGATATATTACATATATTAGAAGCGTCAGCTCTGTCAGCTCAGATCAAAAAACTTTTACAAATTTAGCATCGTAAATTTGTAGACATAGAATATTTTGCAGATCACTCATTAATTTTAAATGCTAATCCCGAAATCCGATTTAAATTGCCAAGAATACACATGGGACTTCCAAATGCCTGTTCGTGGTTCTGTTATCTTATTGACTCATTTTGCCATTATTTTTTAATTAGGTAATCTGTCGCCGGATATCCAAATTTCTTTGGCGAGGCATAATTGCCGTGTCGTTATATGTCTTGTGTCCGTAAACACTGTTCTTCTAGTAACTAATGCACGTGCGATCCGCCACTACTGGCAGCGTTGCTGTCGATCCCTTCCCCCGCTCGCCCCAAAGACCGAAGAGCGCCGCGTCAATTGCAGCAATCATGAGATGCTTCAACTCGATCTATTGTAGGGAAAATGCAAGATAAACAACGATTATGTAATAAACTTTAAACCTATGAATTAGCGGGTAGCCTATAGTCCATATTTCATTATTCTAGCTCTTCTAATAAAGGAATTGCTGGCATTGCATAATATAGCTTTTTGTGGGCCAAGCACTAATCCAATGATTTTACAAAAATGCACATTGAAAGCTAGCATTCGGCAGGTGATTCTACTTTTTTATTCGTTGAAATCTATGGATTATTTCCGGAGTAATTAATTGCTAAAGTTAAATGAATGAAATTTACGGGGCAAAAGCAGCGCCAATTCTTCTTAATTTGGAAACATCGGGAAAACGCCAACATATACAGCTTTCTAATTTTTATGAGTTGTAGCATATTAATCAAGGACAGCAGTAGAATTTTTTAAAATTTTTTTCGCCCCTATTTTGCGAGAAAATGAACGTCAAAAGAGGGGACATAATATGTGGCCACGATAGTACGTAAAGTTGCTGTCAATCTATTCTAAAGGTTGAATATGAAGGTATTTAGTAAAGACACATAGATTCCTATGTTTCCTATGATTCCTATGTTCTTAATTACAATGAGTTTTTTCAATTAAGTAATTAATGAACATTTGTTTTCTCTTCGTAAAGATATTAGAAGAGGAAAATTAAACTGCACCTTTCGCAAGATTTGGCGCTATGATTTTTTAGCGTTATTATTAAAAATACTTCATTTCAAGTCCTATTTCGACTATTTAAAAGTTAGGTAATCTTCTTAGGCGTTGTGATAAATGGCATTCGGATTTAGATTCAGATTCCACAAAATAAATTAATTTCAAAGGATTATTTCTCTTATAAAAACGTAAAACAGTAATTTGCTTTTTTTAATATTATGATTACAAGAAAGATTGTCTATTTTATTTAAAGCCAAATGTTTAATCCGTTTAACATTTGTTTAAACATTAATCACCAACCACTAAAGAAATAAAAGGTCGATCAACATAAGTTATGTTGACTATAACCTATTAACAACAGATCTTTCGGTTGCATAAGTTAAAATTGTCTTACGAATTTTTCAAACTAATCACAGTGGTAACTAAAGTAACTACATTGCGAGATGTAATATTTATAAGACATTGAAAAGACCAACTAACATTGTTGCACTTAGAAGAAAAGCATTTTCCTTTTTAAGTTTAGATTTATATTTTGAAACAATTGGTATTTATTAAAAAGTAACAATATTAAAAATAGTTAAATATTTACTATAACATAATAAACAGGTATACTCGCGGAAAATAGTACGTACACATCATAAAGTTATGGATGAAAGTCGCATCAAATTTCGTTTGGTAGTTACTGAGCTACATGGAAACAAGAAATTTAGGATGTGAACATATTTTTTTCCGCGACTGTACATACAAAGAGTAACTAAACACTAAACAATTCACGCACATGCTTTATTTACGGACGCCGTGTCGCACAAAGTAGTACGTCATTTACCTTATGTATATATTATTTTCTTTCCTAAGCAACTCAAAAGATTACGTACATATTCAACTGAACTAATAGTTACAAGCCCGTCGTATGGAGTGTAAACGTCGTAGTGAATGGATAATATGATTCGTTTCTGTCTGTAAACAGCCCCTGTTTACTGCGCTGGTTTGCCGCTGACAGCTGGGATTATGTTTAGATTCAATTTATTACGCGTTAGCGGAGATTTTGGAGTCTCGCTCGCTCATACCGACCTCCCACGCGTTCGTATCTATGGCAGGTGAAAAGGGAAGTTTGCTTCTGCAAAGTTGCCGATTAATCCAGGATTGACGTTACCCTTCGAATTCAATAGTTAAAGGCAATCCAAAAGGTTTCGCCGTTGGAGCAGAAGGCTCGGTTCGAAGGTACGTACCTACTCCTAATTGAGATCGGGAGAAATTAGGAACTTTGTAGCCCGGCTACCTAGATTAAACTTCGTAATTCGGCAGGTGTACAGATCAATATTCTAATATAACAATGAACAAAGGGAAAGCGACGTCGTTGTGCTGTTCGTTTGGTCTCCATGTAATTACTGTTGTTTTAAAGTTTAACGTTTGTGCCAATCTTCTTCGTTGGGAGCTGTAATTTCTAAGCGAAGGGATTGTCTTTCTTCGAGTGTCTCTCGTGTGTTGGTGTGTACGAAATCTTCGGTTGAAATGTTGCTATAGTAATCTCTGAATTAGCTTGCTGGTAATTGCAAGGAACACCATGAGAAATAATAATACTGAATACTACGATAAACGTAACTGCAATTCGACTTTTTTTTACATCGCTACAGGATAACAGTAATTAAGAAAATTCTAATAATATCTATTTAGGCTGACTAAAAATGCTTTATATTTTCATAATATACGGTGTACTACTCTTTTAACCACTATTATTTACAAATTTAGGGGCGTCGGAATTAGGTACACGTAAATATAACACGACTTTAAATCAGACATGTGTGTCGGAATTCTGTACATGGTTAGAAGTAAAAACATATGCCTCTATTGCTGTCTTTACACAAGAAAATAACATATTGTGCTAGTAAAATTAATTGCTATTACAATTAATTGTACGCATTTTGCCGAATTTTGACACGAGTGTCTGAATTAAGGACATCAATAATTCCCAATTATTACACTGGCAGCAGAAAGTAGCGATTTTGGCATTAACCCTTTCACTGCTCTTGACGAATATATTCGCCAAATGGTGCGGACGAGTTTTTCCCAATTCATGTAAAAATACGATCAGAATGATCATACGCCTCAAAACTAGTAAATAGCAAAAAAATATTACCGCAGTGAAAGGGTTAATACACCACCTTTGGAGATACTAGTTGAACTCATTCCATCTCTATTAAAAAAAATCTGATGTGGCCAGGCACATGACTTTATCATACAATATATAAAATTAATAGTTTAGGTGCATGAGAATCTATTCTATTGAGATAAATCGTAGGTATTGTCAAAGCATCAGCATTTGACACTACCTACACTACGTCATTAGAATAATAGTTATTTATGTCACAAATGCCGAAAGTACGGAATAGCGCGACGAGCGGTGATGCGGTGCGTCACCGAAGGCAGAGTGTCGCATGTGAGCGAGTCGCGCTATCTAGTTTTTGGCAGGAGCGACATCAACGTTTATTGTGTTGCTTTTTAAGAAATAAGTAATTAAAAAAATAAATAAATGATTTCTGTATAGTAAATGCTAGGTTGGTACCACTTTGACGAAACGTCAAGTTTAAAGGTGCGTTCCGATTGGTAGGTAATGGTAGCTAATAGCGGTGGTAGAATACGAATTTATAGTATTTCTTACATCTCGTGATAATGACACATATTAGTTTGCATGTACATAAACATGAGTCACTAGCAATTTTCTATTGGAAATACTATAACGGCGTCTGCTACCAGTGCCAGTATAATTAATGAACACGCACCTTAAAAAGGTAATTCAAATTCTGACAGATTTATATTTGTTCATGACACATCCCTACCAACATACTAAAATAAAACTACACTCATCGCTATACTTTATTTATAATTTTCTCAATTTATCGTTTTTAGAATTAGATATAAAGACGGGTTGATATTTCTTATCAACAAACAATCAAATTGGTGATCTTATTTTATTTGAAATTTGTATTTTATAATTTGCCGCACTACAGCGGCAACGTTCCATAGTGGTTCTCCAACCTCTGATGAGATCAGCTGTTTTCGAATGTGACAACACAAAAAAATATTTGTCAAAATCCTGGCTACTATGTAATTTCATATCAATGCAGATGCGACCGATCTCGATCAAATAGAATTTGCTCTTGAAGCTAAACTATTAAGTTTACCAAAAAATGTCATTAGGCACAAATTATTCAAAATTTCCTCTACTTTAATTTATTAATTAACTATTTTGTCGAAATTACAGAAATGGCGGCTCATTTGCAAAATCCTTCAAAAAGGCTTAGAGTAAACTAAGTTTGGTAACAAAACTTCTAAATATGAACTTTCGTTCCGATACCTTTAGTAGTTTCTCCGGAATCGTCGCCACAAAAATCGTTTACACACAGACATACACACACACACACACACACACACACACACACACACACACACACACACACACACACACACACACACACACACACACACACACACACACACACACACACACACACACAGAAATTTTTTGTACCTTGGTCATAAATCTCAATTTTTTTTTCGGCACGATTACAATACTTCATCATACTGCGTATGATAAAGTAAAATCATTATTCTAGTCTGAAACACCCAAATAAAGTAAAAAGAAACTGTGTCGAAATTAGGGGCAATTGTAAAATTTATAAAATATATGTAGAGGAACCTTTGCGATACCTAGCAGGGAGTGTGACGACGGCCTCATCTACCGGTGATAGGTGAATCACGGACAGCGGCCGGTCCCCCAACAAGGGAGGAACAGGAATCATTGTCTAAAGAGTTGTGATACGATACAGTGGTGTATCATCATCACGATACGGATATCAATACCGGTTATTATTAACCGTAGTTACTGTGTATTAGTGCGTACCCGACTACATCAGAATAGGTGGTTGTGTTGTGGCAAGATGCTGAAAGATAACCGAAAAAGAAAATCACGAAGACCGTCCACAAGTTTGTCGGCTAGTTCTAGCGGTAATAAACATAGAAAAACGAGGAAAAGTATAGAAAAACATGCCCAAGTAAGTCACCTGAAAGATGTTATAAAATGTAGCGATCATATGGAGCTTGTTATGTCACCAATTATACGGGAATTTGACCAGAAACCTGAAGCTATTGGTGAATAGGTTGAAATAATAGAATACAATAGTTAAATATATGATTGTTCGAGTAACACAAACGTTTATTACGCACTAAATAAACTAAAAGAAACACGTAATACCTATGATCTATTTATCTCTGTGCGAATTTGTATTTCAACACTTAGCAAAAATCAATAAATGACATCTAAATGTTCCGAAGAAGATTAAGTATCGCTAATAATGGGGACACATCATACTATGACATCCGCGATGGAGGTATTATACAGGGTCCTGCAACTAAGCTCCCGTCTTCTGTAGCTCACTTACTCATTCAGCTAAGAGTTTGACATTTTGCAGGCTTACCCTGTACTTCAAGGTACAATTCAAGAAATTATTTTTTATTATACAGGATGTTCCAAAAATGTGCAACGCCACGGTAATATATTTTTTTTAAATTGCATGCTATACATTTTTCTACACATTTGGAAGCCTTTTATGGTTGCCTACATATCACCAAAATTTTATTGAAATCGGTTGAGGGACCGCAGCGGAAAAAATAAAAAACCAAAAAAAATTGATTTTGCATCGTAGGCTTTACAAATCAATAAAAGCCACAAAATGCACCTCGTTAATAAAATTTTGCGACGTGCTTATTAAGTTAGATGTAATAGTCTCATTAACCAAGTGACATTGATCCAAATTATACAGGGTGACCAAAATCGAGTGTCAAACTTGTCAAACTTCAAAGCGCGGTATTGTTCTTATTTTAAATGGGAACCCATATTTTTTTTTTAGGTGAAACGATGCGGAATTAAAGACTAAATATTGTTTCTGAATACAACCCCATCACAATTCCCAATATTTTAAAAGTTATTCGCCAAAAACTCATTTTTCAACGTTTCCAACGGCAATTTTAGGTAACAAATATCGTACGTGGCGTTGAAAACCGATTTATTACATAAAATATAACGCAGAAAGGTATTTTAGATTTTACTGTACTTAATTAAGTAGTTATTCAATTGCTAAATTTACTGCAAAATTTACCTATAGCCACATTTCCGTCCTTACCGCTATAGGTAAATTATGCAGTAAATTTAGCATTTGAGAAAACTACTTAATTAAGTACACTCAAATCTAAAATACGTCTATTATTTTTTATGAAATAAATTGTTTTTCAAAGCCACGTACGATATTTATTATCTAAAATTGCCGTTGAAACGTTGAATAATGAGTTTTTGGCGAATAAGTTTTAAAATATTGGGAATTGTTATGGGGTTGTATTTAGAAACAATGTTTATTTTTTAATTCTGCATCATTTCAGATAAAAAAATTTATGGGTTCCAATTTAAAATAAGAACAATAACACGCTTTGAAGTTTGACAAGTTTGACCCTCGATTTTGGCCACCCTGTATAATTTGGATCAATGTCACTTGGTTAACGAGACTATTTCATCTAACTTAATAAGCACGTCGCAAAATTTTATTAGCGAGGTGCATTTTGTGGTTTTTATTGATTTTTAAAGCCTACGATGCAAAATAATTTTTTTTTGGTTTTAATTTTTTTCCGCTGCGGTCACTCAACCGATTTCAATAAAATTTTGGTGCTATGTAGGCATTCATAAAAGGCTTCCAAATGTGTAGAAAAATGTATAGCATGCAATTTAAAAAAATATATTACCATGGCGTTGCACATTTTTGGAACACCCTGTATAATAAAAAATAATTTCTTGAATTGTACCTTGAAGTACAGGGTACGCTTGCAAAATGTCAAACTCTTAGCTTAATGAGTAAGTGAGCTACAGAAGACGGGAGCTTAGTTGCAGGACCCTGTATATGTTAAGGACACAAATGTATTAGTAACTAGCATATTTAAAAAAAAATTTATACAAATATTGTCAAGGTCTGTAAAGCATCAATTGCACGAAACACCGAATCACAACAGCACGCCCGCCAACGTATTTTTCTGTTTTGTATTACGATGGATTACGATGTAAGAATAACAAATACTTTTTTATGATTTAATTTGATTTTAAACATCCTATATTATAATGATGAAGTAAACATCATATTGTTAGTCTTGTTAACGTATGTGAGCAAGATATAAAATTTGAAACATTGCCGTGAATTTACAATAATATAACAAAGCTGATATCGACTGACCGGTAGACGGGAATGCACTCAATTTGAGAGTATTTTAGTTTCAAAGTTCGGTATCAAGTAGATCCTGATTCCAAAAATTGAAATTTATAGAAATAGTGGAACATAAAACTTCTAATGGAACATTTTCCGTTATTTCCCTGTCCCAAACAGCCCCAGTTGAAATGTCCCAATGTACCACAAAATGAGTTTTATGAATTGAAGAATTCTAGAAAATTGAAGGTTATGATTTTATAGCCGCCAATAGCGGTAATGTATGAAGAATATATGAATAATTTTATGAATATACACAATATTATACAATATAACATATAAAATTGTGTAGAGCCTACGAACAGACGTAGTAAATACTTACTTGGTTAACAAAAAAATGATACATTCATCAATAAACGTAGTTTCGACACTATCGCGCTGGAAACTTTTTTGGATATTGTTTATATTCTCTGACGCGTAGTCGGTGTGAATGCGCATTTAATCGTCATTGAATCATTAAAGAGAATTTAAGGTGAATTTAAAGGGTCCCAATGTGTCCCGTGTCCCAATCTGCCCGGTCTCTCCTACATCTTTCCATGACTGTACAATCACTACATCGGTAGGCATTACAACGCTCCACGTTATGATATAATTACTGAAACTTACTATGGGAACGTTTGATTTCCCAACTGAAATATGAACTTTCCCTATTGATTCTCAGCAGAGCGTGATAACCTTAAACTTAAATCGGAAGAGCCAAGTACAAGTCCACCTTAAGGCATTCGGTTTTGGCAGAGTGATTTTGAATGCGTCGTACGTAGAGTTTAGTAATAGGGCGAGGTCCATTGTGCCCCGTTATAATCTTGCGGGCTATAATAGACCGTGTAATCCTGGAAAATGTACTTAAACAGGATATTTGTTACGAACAATGTTCTCGATCTCAAGGTTGAATTATGGGCTGGATTACGCGAACGGTTTAACACCACAGTATGACATTTTGATAACGTTCTATGCACAATTTCGCGTGTTTTAAGGTTAATTGGTTAACTGGTATATAATGCAGGGTTCATTAATGATTAGAATCATACTAACGTGTGGTATATACATAAAAAGGTACGTAAATAAGTCAATAATAACAAAACACCAGAGCTAAATTTTGAATGTTCTTCTTAAATAAACTCTCAAAGTTGACATATCCAAAAGAGTAAGGTATATTTTAAGATATATATTTTATGCTATGAATAAGTAATAAAAATGTTTATATAACCTGAAAAATAATGATTATGCTCAAAAGATCATAATTAGAAACATAATATTAAGCGTTCGCTACTTGGTATTAGAAAAATAAGATGCTGGAAAACTCTAAAAAACAAAAAGTAGTTTTTAATTTTTACTACCTACCATAAATTTGCTTTCCATGATTATTTATTTGTCAAAAATACAAACAATAATTGCAACTTAATGATAATAATTCCTTACAACTGATTCTGGTGTGCGTTTTACGTAGAAACTGGATTTGAAATTGTGAATTGAGTCTGGATTATAAAAAGAAAAATTTAAATACAACTTTAATTAATTATTCTTAACTATGACAGCCTGTAGCGGCTCATAAATATAATTTTTTTAAATTATGAATAAAATACTGTAGGTAATTGTTTAACTGGTCATGGTTTTAATATTTAGATTGGGTGCTTCTTGAAAAAAATAGGTATTTCTGAGAAAATAAGAAGCAGGGTTGTTATAAAACGTTTCTTTATTAAGTTAAACAAAACAAATATGTTTTTTATGAAGTGTTGTTTTTTTAACGAAACAAACTTTTTATACACTTCACAAATAAATGTTATAAACATGAATAAAGCATGTTTTAAATCACACACACACACACAAATGTTCTAAACGAGGAATAAAACTTGTTTTAAACATGTTTTAATACACGCAATTATTTGATTTGTAGGCATTTTGATCGGCGTTTTTTCCATTCTTTATTTTACTTGCTACCACTGTTACTGTATTATGTACTATATTTTATGAAAAACATTTTATTTGTCTAATTAAAACAAAATTAATTTTGTTTTAAATTTCTGATAAAATCTTAAACACCAGCATACAGCTGATTAAATAAATAAGTATGCTGTTAAAATTTTGATAGTTTAAAACAGATCTAAAACACAACAGTTAAAACAAACTGTTAAACAAAATAGTTGAAAACGAAATATTTGTTTTAAAACATATTTATTTGACACCCCTTGTCTGAGTTTTGATTTAACATAAGCAAAATTACAAACAAAATGTTTATTAAGTTTGCCGAAGAGTGTCAGTTTGTTTTTCATTTTCATTAAAAATGTTATTGGGAAAAGTTTATTTTTAATTTAAACTAATTGTGTTTGATGTCCTTGCCAATTCTAGGTTTTCTAACTCATTTTGTTTGTTGTCTCACAAGTAAGTCTTTAAATCGACATGCCACTTATCGCAGTAATTAAAAATGATAAAGATCTGAAATTTCGGAATCAGGAATTTTTGAATTACAATGAAAATTCTTCAGATAAGTCTACGTGGTAAGTGTTATTTTTGTAAATCATATATAACGTCTTGCTGTGTTTTTAGTTAAAAACACCTAAACTAAAACCAGAAATATAAACGTCCCAATTGCACAGATATTTATATGGTTTAAATGCATTTTTCATAAAAGCTTTTAATTTCAGAAATCAGTCAGTAGCATAGTATAAAAACCAGGTTGACAGTTGGAAGTAAAGTTCATATTTTCATGGCATAGTCTTGTAGTATTTTGATTCTAAATTCTGATTCCAATAATTGCAGATATCTATCGTTTTTAATTGCTAAAGGTTAACAATTGGGTTACAGCATAACATATTTCATTCAATAAAAGTAATAGTCGTTTGGCTGCCAGCTTTGCACTGAGGAGTGAAAAAGAAAACATTGAAATTTGAAATTTTTCTTGGAATCACAGCATAGCGCTCTAACCTGCGGCACTCCGTCTGAGAGCCCACTAATATTTATACCATATAGGTAAACGTAAGCTCTATTTGCGTGGACTAATTAATATAGGCGTTGCTTTTGTCGGCATTGTCGGAATAAGGTTTACCCTATTGCGTAGAATACGTTCGCAAATCCTCGTCGTTTCTGAACGTGTACCGTAATGTTGGGGTTATTGGATTTTCTTTGGCGGGGCTTCCACTTCACCACTAACATGCGTGAGCCCGCGTTTATTAATTGTTGTAATTAATTTTGAAATTAAGCACCTGGTTCAAAGGTACCCGGCGCCCCAAGTTACGACTTTTCCCCGCCCCTCGTGGAGGATTACCGGGACTATTTGTGCGTGAAGCTGTATTTCCGCAGGTCACACAATTCACAATTAACTAAATTGCCTGTTAATGACGTACTTTTTTTGGGGGGAAATGGTAGGATATAACAGTAGGTATGATGAATTTGATGGCACATGCAAGGTGTTAATATTTTTTTATATTTTTTGATTTTATTTAAGTTCTATATCATTTTTATTCTATATATTTAATTTCGTCTGCATTTCATATCTCCTCGGTTACTGTCGCCTCGATCAAAAAGTAAGAGCTGACTACAACCAACTACCAACTACTGTCTTTTTATATTACGTATTGGCGCACTCTATCAGGTATAACCTATAAACTTACTATTTCGGTTTTTGCTTATTTCTTATTTTTCACCTTCTTAATAAACTGTTTTTCAATAGAGCTGCATTAACCAAAGTTCTGACAGGTCTTCCTTACTGTGAAAAAATAAGAAAACAAGCCATCAAGCGACACAGCTTTGTTCAGCTTTTCGAGAATGCAGTGATGAAAATGATGAAAAAGACGAGAAAAGTAATGCAGGTCATAAACAACGTCTTAGCTTAGGAAGACTGAAGAGATATTCATCAATAAGACCACTTGGAGGAAACAACTCTCAGAAGACTTAAGACGGACGTTAATGCTAACGTCTACAAAATATTTAATCAGTATAATCAAAATGCTAATTAGGGTTTGACGTCCGTCAGTTTGCTTTGGAAAACAACGTAACCTGTCTCTATGGTAAGCGTTCGACGTTTAGGTTATTTATTTCGCTGTCAAAAAGTGCCGACATGGAGTTTTAAATGGGCGACGGCGGACGGTCGGACGACCATCCTCATCTATAACATGATAAAATTTGCAGTAGCGTGGAGATGACAGAGTGAAGCTCTAATAGCCGAACCTCGCTTCTCGATGGTTTCGAGAAACCTGCAGAAGAGACGTCCGGAAGTTGCTGTCGCTCTGGTAGGGTCACTCGAAATCCGTTCTTCAACTTCCTGCGTATCTTCCGCTCGAAACACTGCGCATGGAGCGCGTGCAAAATTGCCGTCGAAGGCGCGAAATGCTGGTGCGCCATGAGCTGTGAGCAGCAGGATAAGTTCCGCAGGTTGGCCTGCATGGCGCCGAAGTCGAGGCGCTGGAAACGCTGTGGCCCGAGAAAGCTCAGGAGAGGCAGGAGCGTCAGCACCGTCTGCGCCAAACCTAGACGTGGACGTAGATGTGGTCGGAAACGAAAGCAAAGCAGAAGCAGTAGTTGTTGCAGCAAACCAAGATGGAGAAGCAGGAGCAGAAGTTGCGGTAGTCGCAGAAAAGACGTAGAAGAAGCGGAAGTAGTTGTTGCTCTTGCAAAAGACACAAAAGGCGCAGGAGATGCTGCAGCAGACGAAGAAGACGAGGCTGTAGCAAATCAATTATTCCATGCTGCCCAAAACCCAGAAGGAGACGTAGAAGTTGTTGTAAGAGAAGAAAGAGGAAGATAAAAGTAACGTTGTTGTTGTAAAAACAAGAAGACGTCCAGGCGAAAGAAGTGCATCTTTAGGACAAGGAGGCGCAAGCCGCGGAGCATCGGTGGATCGCTGAAAGCTGAGAGGAGGAAGTCCAGGTGTCTTTGACACCTCGCGTGGCTATTATGATGGTCGCAGACAAATTTATAGTGTGATTCGGGTCCATGTTGCAAAGAGATGTAATGCACACATCTCTTTGCAATATGGACCCGAATCACACTATAAATTTGCCTTAATTTATATAATTAAGAAATAAAATCCTCTTGAACTTTGCAATATTTTTATTAGATATGCTGTGGTACCGGTTTCGACATTACGTCATGTTCTGTCAGAAATCTGTAGAAGAAAAACACGACAAATAGCAAATGGGATTAAATAAATAATAAAAACTTACGTCAACTGATGCCAACAAGTGTGCCATGTGCATCCTATCAATCACACATATTAGCACGTGGCGAGCTTACATGTGTAAAAATTGGAAGAGTACATTTAAAATCATTTACTCTTGCAGAGACACTTGTATGAATTTTACCCACTACAATGTTTTTAATATTTCACATTTTATCCCCATGAACTAACTCTTCCATTCCCCACGTGTTTTCCTCACGTTCTTGTTTTTTGATAACAACTTTCAATTTTTGTGTTTTTTCTCGGAGGTTCCCCAACCCCAGAACTGTTATTGCAATATTTTTGCGGACCCACCTCCTTTTATGTTAAAGTTTTTTCAATTCGCCAACTTGATAGCTTGTCTTGTGTTGTGTACATGTATACATTTATATTTGTTTTTGTTGACTTTTCATTTTGCTCGATTTGATTTGACTTGTATCTTTGTGCTTACCTCTAACTAAATTTCAAAGAATTTTTATTTTATTGACGTTTATTTTATTACTATCGCCGAAAGAACGCACCCCACTATTTTCCCGTTTTCGCTATTTGCTATTTATCCTGTTTTTTCTTGTACATATTTCTGGCTGAAGATGACGTAATGTCGAAATCGGTACCAGAGAATATCTAATAAAAACATTGCAGAGTTTAATAGGATTTTATTTCTTAATTTATACACATATCTTTACAACATATTACCGAATCACACTATAAATTTGTCTATGACCAGTATAAAAGCCACGCGCGGTTTCAAAGACACCTCGATTTCCTCCTGCACCTCCGTTTTACGGGACAACAGACGCTCTTGCGCCTCGGTCTATAGCAGCACTTCTTTCGCCTGGGCCTCCTGCAGCAACAAGGTTTTCTTCTGGGTCGACTGCAGCACCTCCTCTTCCTCCTCTTGCAGCAACTAACACGCCTTCTCTTACAACAACGTCTTCTGGGTCTTGGGCAGCACGGAGTGCTACAGCTTCGCCTTTTGCGTTTCCTGGGACAGCAACTGCTTCTCCGTCTTGGTCTGCTGCAACCACTACTGCAGCTGCTTCGCCTTCGTTTCCGACATCTTCGTTTACGAGGGCAGCAGCTGCTGCTGCTTCTTCTCCTGCGCTTTCTCGAGCCACAACATTTCTGGCGCTTCGGCTTCTGCGATATGCATTCGAATAACGTCTTTTCTGCAGCTTCCTCGCCATCTTCGCCAAGCGAGGTTCGGCTATTAGAGCTACACTCTGTCATCTCCACGCCACTGCAAATTTTACCATGTTATAGATGACGATGGTCGTCCGATCTTCCGTCGTCGCCCATTTAAAACTCCATGTCGGCACTTTTTGACAGTGAAATAACAAACCAAAACGTTGAACGCTTACCATAGAGACAGGTTACGTTGTTTTCCAAAGCAAACTGACGGACGTCAAACCCAAATTATCATTTCGATCATTTCGATTATTAGTCCAGTTAAGAGGAGGAGTCACATGATCTTAAAATTGCGACCACTTTATGTCAAATCATGCCGTCGGTTAGTCCCATAACGTCAAGTTGACAGGCCGATACAATATATAGGTTTAAGTGGATTCTAGTGCGCTATAAGGATTTTTTTACAACTAATTAACATGACAGTATGTGCTGTAAGAAGCTGCCGCGGCAGAAAGGGTCCTAGCTGCAATAAATCTGCGGGAATTACGTTTCATCGGTAAGTGACGTTAGATGTCAGTCGAATAACAATGAACAGGCCCGTATTCAATAAAATTTGACTCAATTTGTGGCTTATCTCATTAAATATCGGTTTCTAAAGATTCCCGCCCAGCAGGAATTATGGATAGTTTGTAGACCGATGTAACCGGAAGCCGAAAATGTCTAGTGTTTGTTCGAAGCATTTTATGGATATAAGAATGGACAGAACATCTACTCGCGTCAAATATAATTTCTAGTTTAGTAAAACATAGTTTCGATGAAGATGTGTTGGATAGTCACAGAATATTATTAATTCAAAGTATTATAAATAGGTACACACATATTCGAAGGTGTTACATCAGAAAAACAAAAATAAATAAATCTGCTGCCGGATTTATTTATTTTAATAAGCCATACCTACTGAGGCCGTTTTCGCTTAAGAAAAACGTTGCCATAGCGTCTCCTTTCTATACTATCTCGATGGTCCGGTCATTATATACATTTGGAAATGCAAACGAACCGAGAAGGGTAAATTTTTGATACGACGTGGGAGGGCTAAAAAAGCTTAACCTCAAATTTGTCGACCAAGATTTCCTATGTTTCCTATATTTCCTATGTGATACAATAATTTTGAATGAATAATTTTTGTTGCTTTTTTCAGTTTTTTCACGAAGTTGTTTATAACCTTCATTGCTTTTCTCATCTCTTTCATCATTTTCGTCACTGGATTCTCGAACAGCTGAACAAGACTGTGTCGTTTGTTGTCTTGTTTTCTTATTTTTTCACATTCGTGATGACCTGAACTTTAATGTAGTACGTTAATGTTGGTCTATTGAAAACCAGTTTATTTAGAAGGTGAAAAATAAGAAATAGGCAAAAACCGAAATAGTCAGTTCATTTCATATACCAAAGCTCTTCTTAAAGGCTAGGTACTAGATGTGGGCCGTTCTTATACCTATGAATAATTGTTGTACTTCCGTGGTGATAGACATTATTAAGAAGGAAATGGAGAACACGAAACTACAACAAATGACAAAATGGAAGGAGCTTTGTGAAGAAATTCTAGAACTAACCCCAAAATCTAATAAAAACAAACGAAAGACTTAACCAAAAGAGACCAATTCTAGCTCCGCAGAAGTCTCTTATAGGCAAGCCTTAAAAACAAATGTTTTGAGCTTATGTTTTATAGTAACCTCTGCAAATTACAGGTTTTTGCAAGGTCTACAGGTTTTGTATTGGAAAGTCCAACCATGAATTTGCACGTATCCTTTACATTTTTGTTTTCGTGGAATTTAATCATGTAAACAGTTTTTAAAATTTCTTAAAAATGTAAGCAAATCATAAACAATTACTGAAAAATTCATTGTTGCAAAAATTTTGTTGAGCGTTTTAATTTTTGAGCATGTTGTAGCATGTTCAATCTGATTACGAAATTATGAAGTATCTTTGGTTGACTACCCATTTCGAAGCCAAACTTAAACATTGAGGTATAAATGAAAGTAGGTTCTTTCTAGGCTGATAACGGCCTCATCAGTTAAGGGATAAATTATTTTAATGATTGGTAGTTATAATAAATAGTAATGTTTCTTTTTTTCAACAACAAAACCTACAGGGTGAAACACTATGGTTTATAAGTAAATTTCTTTCGAACATTTTCAAATATTTGTGTGGATGGCTAAATATTTCACTGTGAGTGTGTGAACCTGTGTTCTCGTGTGAATCAAATAGGTTTGAGAAGAAAAAATTCGAAATCAAGAATTACAAGTTATATATTAAATGATGTTATCAAGGATACTGAAATATTTAATTCAAGTTTTAAACAATAATGAAATTTTTAAATGACGATTTAAAAGATGAAATAATGTCAATTACAATGAATAGTGTAGGCAAATTAAATTTAGAGTGTGTACTAATTGAAGACAGGACTTTTATTATTGGAAATTGTAAAAAGTGCTTATAATGAAGTAAAAAAACAAATGCTAGGCCGAGGGGGTGAAAATATATTATTGCGTTTTCCGGCGAAAGTGTTGTTAATCTGGCGGAAGGTGTTGAAGGGGGGAAAATGCAAAGGAAAAATGCAAATTCATGCTTTGACTTGAAGGTATATTTTACAGTACTGCGATAAACAAAATAGTATAAAATAGAATAATAAAGCTTCACATAAGTAAGCAAAATAATCATGTTTTGTCTGAGAATCAAATACAAAACTTATAGACATGACAAAAATCTGTAATCAGGAGAGGTTACTATATAACATAAGCTGAAAACTTCCGAGGAAAATGCAAAACAAACTTTTTTAAGTATTTTTTACTTTTAATTTTGTGAGTACACAGAAAATGTTTGTTAAACGTAACCACTATAAATTTGTCTGTAACCACCATAAAAACCACCACACGCGGTGCTAAAGACACCTGGATTTCCTCCTCGCCCTGCTGACCCTCCGTTTTAGGCGAGCTCTCAGCGATCCACAGATGCTCACCGGCTTGCGCCTCCTCGTCCTAAAGGTGCACTTCTTTCGCCTGGACGTCTTCTTCTTTTTGCTACAACATTTCTTTTGTTTCTTTTTTCTGGGCCGACTGCACCTCCGTATCTTCCTCTTCCTGCTGCTTCTTACACTCCTATGCCTCTTTCTTCTCTTACTACTACTTCTACGTCCCTTTCTGGATTTTAGGCATGATGGAGTAATTGATTTGCTACTGCTTCGTCTTCTTCGTCTGCTGCTGCTTCTCCTGCGCCTTTTGAGTCTTTTGCGAGAGGAGCAACTACTTCCGCTTCTTCTACGCCTTTTTCTGCGACTACCGCCACTTCTGCTCCTGCTTCTCCGTCTTGATTTGCTGCAACTACGACTACTCCCGCTTCTCTTTCGTTTCCGACCACTTCTACGTCTACGTCTAGGTTTGGAGCAGCTACTGCCGCTCCTGCTTCTTCTCCTGCGCTTCCTCGAGCCACAGCGTTTCCGGCGCCTCGTCTTCGGCGCCATGCAGGCCAACCTGCGGAACTTTTCCTGCTGCTCGCAGCTCATGGCGCACCAGCATTTCGCGCCTTCGACAGCAATTTTGCATGCGGTCCATCCGCAGTGTTTCGAGCGGAAGACACGTAGGAAGTTGAAGAACGGATTTCGAGTGACCCTACCTGAGGGACAGCAACTTCCCGACGTCTGTTCTGCAGGTTTCTCGCTACCATCGCAAGACGATGTTCGGCTATTAGAGCAACACTCTGTCAGCTCCATGCCACTGCAAATTTTATCATGTTATAGTTGAGGATGGTCGTCCGATCGTTCGTCGTCGCCCATTCAAAACTCCATGTCGGCGATGTCGCCACTTTTTGACAGCGAAATAAATAACCAAAACGTCGAACGCTTACCATAGAGACAGGCTACGTTGTTTTCCAAAGCAAACTGACGGACGTCAAACCGTAATTATCATTTTGATTATACTGATTAAACATTTTGTTACACACTACAATATTGAATTAGATTCCGCTATCACAAACGTTCCTAATCACACTTCCGTCCATAACGTCCTTATCCCTTTCATTAAAAATGAAAAAACGCGATTCTGGTTCTGCTGATAAAAATGCCGGTGTTGTTCTTATGCACTCATACACTTACATAGATAAGACTAATAAATTTCTCTCAGAAAATAATTACAAAGAAATCAAAAGAGATCACATACCTAATGTCATTACTAGAGCTGTGAATTATATGCACTAAAAAACAGGGATATATGGGCATATATATGCATATATTTTGTATATTATAATATGCTGAAAGGTAAGGTAAAATACGAGCACAAAAATTAATATATTTGACAAAAATTAGTACATTGAACTGGTACCAAAAATGAATGATGAAAGAATTAAATAAGAACTTCTCACTTACTTAATGTATTCCAGAAAATATTAATTATAATTTGTTTCTCCAAATTTTCCACCAAAAATGATTGTCTGTGATCTGAAAATAATTGTTTGGAGGATGAAAAACTTCGTTCTACATCAACAGACATGATTGGTGTTAATTTTAGTTTGGCCATAATGGTGGGACCCTCTGAACGTTTTCTTCATCGTTTCCTTGCAATATATTAGCTATTTTTATCAGAAAAAAGCCGTTATTTTTTCTTAAAATGTTTGGTTTTTATCTTCTCTGCTGTTGGACCTTTAATATTGTCGATTTTTGTATTCAAGGTTCTAAACCTTGAATTTCTACTTTAGTCAGCAATTCGCAAATAAATGCATAATTGGTTTTAACAAATGCTAAATATTGACAAAGAGTCGGAACATTATTCAATATAATCTTATAGTTCCAGATAGTCATGGAATCGTCGGATTAGAAGGAGTTCACAACTTCTTTCAAGCCTTCAAAATTGTCTGCATATAATACACCCGCATTAAGCCAAGTACCCCACCTTGTAATAATAAGTTGTGAGGAAATACGTAACCCGGGTAATTTATTTTTATAATATTCGATATGCAATGGTGCTTTGGTAAATTTTTTTTGGTAGAATTTACTAAATTACTAATATCTAGAAATGTGTTTCGTATTTCTTCACTATGACTCCATGGACTAACCAAGTAACATGAATTAAATTATTGTAGAACATCTTGAGATTGTCTGCATTGCTCTATAAAATGTGTAAAAAATGATAAAAATAAGCAAATATGCTCAAATATGCAGTATTCTCTACAATATGCTTGAAAACGAGTAAATATGCTAAATATGCAAATTGAAATTAGGCTCAAATGCTTTATTTTTACGTAATTCATGTAGATACACAAAATAACTTGTTCGCTTATCAATATTACAAAATATGCATTTGGCATATAATCACAGCTTTAGTAATTACGAAAACTAAAACCGTTCACTCTCGCAGGGACACATGAATTTTCCCACTACAATTTTTTTAATATTTCACATTTAATCCCCATAAACCCTTTAATTCCCCACCTATACGCCCTTCCCAAACTCCACAAGCCCTACCATCCTAACCATATCCCCCTTATCACAGCTTTCAATAATTCGCCCACCAATCTCTTATCAAACTTTATGCTTAATATATTTCGTTAAGTCAATTTCACACCTACCAAAAAAAGTTCCCTTGAATTCATAAACATTATTAAAAACTACAACTCCTCACGATGTATTTTAGTCTCTTCTGATGTCAGTAATTAACTATATTCAAATGTTCCCTTAGACCTGACTTCAACTCCTGCTGATGATCCTTTCAACTCTCGCTACAATGATAACACCCATATCTCAAATATTAACACCATCCTAAAACATTATTACACACAAAACTATTGCTCATTTAATGCCAAATTTTTAAAAGTTGAGGAAGGTTTTCCTCTGGGAATGAATTTATTGTGTCTTTTATCAGACATTTTCCTAAACCACATAGAGAACAATTACATTATTCTCCCGAAGAACCCTTTCAATCCACATATCAAAACTTGTATACGTTACGTTGACGACGTATTCTGTATTTGGGGAGGAAATTTGACTGAGCTTAACGATATGCTTAACTACATCAATTATTTACACCCGAATCTTAAATTTTCCACTGATATAGAACAAAACAACTCATTGAATTTCATTGACATTTCCATTTTTAGACATGAACAACAATTTTCCTTTAAAATTTATAGAAAGCCAACCTCTGTTCCCACCATCATTCTTTTTGTTTTTTTTTTCATCCCCTATCACACTCTTTTTCCGCAGAGCTTTAACCTATCCCCACAACAATCGCGATAAAGTAAGAGAGATTTCTTTTATCAACCTTTTATCAGCCTTAAGTAATAGATTTCTGAAACGATTAATTACCAAAATTTTGCATGAAACCTGAATCGCTACAGACTCCATCTGCACCAGAGAAATTGCACAACCCAACCCAATCATTTATAAACCCTTCACATCTAGCTTTAAACTCCCAAAAGTACTCAGACCCTATAACATTGTTCCCGCTCTCACAGCTTACACTCAAATCTTCCATATTCTATCGAAGCAACGCTAAATGCCAAAGTCTCTATTGCAGGAGTGTGGTGTTTATTCGTTGAAATATCATAATTGTAACGCTATTTATATTGGCCAAACGGGCAGGAGGCTGGCGTCACGTCTTAGCGAGCACAAGTACCAACAAACCACTAATATTTACAAACATATGGCTGAAACCAGCCACAAGTTTGATTTTGATAATGTTACATTGGTTCATAAATGTCAGGCTATAGATTGGACCTTTTAGAGCAGCTTGAAATAGATCGACACAAGAAGTCAGCTCATGTCCTCATCAACACCCAGACAGATTCTTTATATAAACCTTTCGTTTCATACCTTTAATTTTCTAATTCTTATTCAAATTTTCATTTTAACAATTGTGTCATTTTTGGGCTACACCATTTTTTCTGTCTGGTTTTTGGAACTTTTGCTCTTCCCCTCTATTTGTGATGTTCTTAATTGATAATTTTAACTATGTTTTAATAATTATGTTTTTTCATTTCACCCACTTGATAGCTTGTCTTGTGTTGTGCATATTTACATTTGTTTTTGTTGACCTTTCATTTTGCACGATTTCATTTGAAAGTGTCTTTGTGCTTACCTCGAACTAAATTTCATTTGCTATTTGTCATGTTTTTTCTTGTACAGATTTCTGGCTGAAGATGACCTAATGTCGAAACCGGTACCGGAGCATATCTAATAAGAATATTGCAAAGTTTGAGAGGATTTTATTTCTTAATTTATACACATCGCTTTGCAACATGGACCCGAATTACACTATAATTTGTCTGTGACCACCATATTTATACCTATGAATTATTTTTTTATTATCAAATTTGCTTGCTGGAAGGTTGATGTAACGAGTATTGTGTACAAATTTGAGAAACCTACTGTCAATAGTATAAACATATCTGTGGAATCATGGCTAATATTTGTATTTTAATGCAGACACGACCGATCTCGATCAAATTTTATGCAGCTAACCAATTAATTTTATATATACCTATAGTATGATAAAGTCATATGTCTGCCCACATCAGATTTTTGATATTTTCTGATAATTTATTAACCTTGAACTGGATTATATATTCTATGGAAACAATGTGACAATTTTTGAAGTGGTATATTCAAGGTTTAAGTTTTCATGTCAGCCTACTTGCATAATTTTATCATGCCACCGATTTTTTTTTTTCGTAGAAGTTTGGTGTGATTGATACTATTGGTTATGAGATTTTACATTCATTTGAGTAAACAGACAGGTTACGAAATGTAACTCAGTATAATATCTTTTATTTGAGAGTTTATTTCATTCATAAAAGAAACTTTAGTTTAGGTCCTCTTGGTCACAAACGGACTTAGGTAAAATGTAATCTTAAAAATATTAAATGACAAATGGTCAACCCCTGCATAAGGTCAATAATCATTATACAGTCATATATATTCATATACATAAAACTCTGACTGAATATCAACAACATAACCCCACTGCGCGCCAGGGTTAATGTGTGTACATTTCTCCTGCCCAAGTTAAACACCAGTGGAAACAAAACTACACATTGTTAAGCCATATTTGCTCTTTCACTTTCAATTTCGGTTGTTTCATTTAAGGGTACAATTTAACATGATTCCACAACCACCCTGAATGTGTAATTATTTTATCACATTAGGCAGACAGAATTATGAACCGCTTTCAATATGAATTATTAATTTCGGCGAGCACTTTTGTTTCTATTAAAAGCCGAAACCGCTGCCCTGCCCGCCTGTTTGTGAACTGATTGATTAACATTCTATGTTTGTGTTGCATATAACGTAAATTTGAATGTTACGGGTTATTTGTTTTTATACGTTTATTACAGATAATTATGTTGGCATAACACACTTAACTTGTTAATCGATATGTCATACGAAGAATAATTTATTTTGTGACATGTTTCAATTTAATTTAATTTAATTTAATTTTGAAGTGTGGCCGCTGACATGAATGTATCGTAACATTAAATAATTGACACTAGTATATTAAAATGACTCAAAATGCCGTTGCATGATTTGTCAATCCCAAATTATGTCATTTGCGACATTTTTAGATCACTTAGGACAATTTCAAGCAAATATATTTTTAAACTGACTTTGAAAACGGGCACATGATTTATTACTTGGGAGTGGAATAAGTCAGATCATTTCAATTTCAATTATCTGACAAATATATTTTGGAAGTAGTATTAAATAGAGGAATATGATTCGTTCGCTGACAATGGAAAAAATCACATCTTTTCAAATCAGGTCATATGCCTCATTTTCAGATCACTTAGGTCAATTTCTAGCACATATATTTTTAAAGTGACGCTAAACACGCCCATATGATTTATTAATTGGGAGTGGAATAAGTCGGATTATTTCAATTTCAATTATCTGACAAATATATTTTGGAAGTAGTATTAAATAGAGGAATATGATTCGTTACCTGACAATGGAACAAATCACATCTTTTCAAATCAGGTCATATGCCTCATTTTCAGATCACTTAGGTCAATTTGTAGCACGTATATTTTTAAAGTGACGCTAAACACGCCCATATGATTTGTGACTTGGCAGTGGAAAAAGTCAGATCATTTCAATTTCAATTATCTGACAAATATATTTTGGAAGTAGTATTAAATAGAGGAATATGATTCGTTACCTGACAAAGGACCAAATCACATCTTTTCAAATCAGGTCATATGCCACATTTTCAGATCACTTAGGTCAATTTCTAGCACATATATTTTTAAAGTGACGCTAAACACGCCCATATGATTTGTTACTTTGCAGTGGAATAAGTCAGATCATTTCAATTTCACTTATCTGACAAATATATTTTGGAAGTAGTATTAAATCGAGGAATATGATTCGTTACCTGACGATGGAACAAATCATATCCGGATATCTTTTCAAATCAGGTCATATGCCACATTTTCAGATCACTTAGGTCAATTTCTAGCACATATATTTTTTAAGTGACGCTATACACGCCCATATGATTTGTTACTTGGGAGTGGAATAAGTCAGATCATTTCAATTTCACTTATCTGACAAATATATTTTGGAAGTAGTATTAAATAGAGGAATATGATTCGTTACCTGACGATGGAACAAATCATATCCGGATATCTTTTCAAATCAGGTCATATGCCACATTTTCAGATCACTTAGGTCAATTTCTAGCACATATATTTTTTAAGTGACGCTATACACGCCCATATGATTTGTTACTTGGGAGTGGAATAAGTCAGATCATTTCAATTTGAATTATCTGACAAATATATTTTGGAAGTAGTATTAAATAGAGGAATATGATTCGTTACCTGACGATGGAACAAATCACATCTTTTCAAATCAGGTCATATGCCACATTTTCAGATCACTTAGGTCAATTTCTAGCGCATGTATTTTTAAAGTGACGCTAAACACGGGTATATGATTTGTTACTTGGCAGTGGAATAAGTCAGATCATCTCAATTTCAATTATCTAACAAAAATATATTGGAAGTAATATTAAGTTGAGGATTATGATTTATACTGAAACAAATGACATCATTTGATAATGCACATTATTACATCCTTAGGTGAATCTCTAGCAAATATATTTTTTTTGTGTGACGTTAGTTGAATTAGATTTTTTTTGGCAATAGAATAAGTCAGAATCATCGCAATTTCAATTGTAAGGGTTGAAATGACCTTCATACGTGACTTGGGGCAACTCGCTGAAACGTGATGCCACGAACGAGCACAAAACAAAGGCGGCTAAAGGTCAATAATACGGCAATAAATACCAACAAAATGCGGGCTTTATATCGTGCTATGTTGCTGCTGCCTTGAGGGAAAGTTCACATATCCAATACTTACCTACGGGATAGTTATGGAGATGTTCTACTAGAACTGCTACTTACCGTTCTTTTTTGTGCTTATCGTCTCTTATTTTTTGTTTGACTGGATTATCAAATAAAAGTAACGTTTATCTTTAATAATAATTTAATTATAAAGTCGTTGATTTATACAGGTTACAATGATGAATAATAATTATTATAATCATAATAATCATATTATACTAGACTAAGTTTTTTGCGTATTGCTGGACTAGTTGTGTCTCTCCTCCGGTACCGGAGCTATAAGTCTTTGTAGTGTTAAATACTCGTTGCCGGATCTCGGCCTCAACGTGCAAGATGGCGGCGGAGCATCGCTGGAGCTATGCGAAGACAATGATAAAGTTTCGATGTAATCCGACATGTCGGAAGTACCACTGCTCGTGGAACCAGACGGACAAACCGGAACCTCAGCTTCGGCGCTGGCACTCTTCCCATCCTGCTTCTGGAACTGGAAGCTCAGATCTCCCAAAGGATCGGAAGACTTAGACCTGCGAGGTAAGGTCTGCATCACGGCTTTTCGTGGCAACTCAAACACTCCAGAATCGTTCGAACTCGAGGAGTCTCGATTCGCTTTGCAAGGAACGGATGACGACCTCTTCACAGCTTGGCTACAACTGCAAGTGGAGTCTGCAGAATTAGACCTTCTTCGCCGAGTTTCGAGGTTGTCCGTACAGTCCATGATCTGTTTTCTTTGGTATATCTGAGTTTGGAGCATAGCCGAACCAGAGGGCTTGGTTAGGTTCGGGTTACTCGACGATAAGACCTTCCCGAGTCGTTGTTTAACAGCTGGGGACATGGGGATGTACCCTGTAGTCGGTTGAGGTTGGGGTGCCTCCATCATCAAGTAATCATCTTTATGGCCGCACTTGGTGCAGAGTCCAGCCTTCTGGACGACTTGTTTGGCGTTTTCGTACAGCTGCAACGATTGAGCAAAATCCATGTTTTCGTAGTTGGAAGAGTTATGGTTACTAGTCGGTTGAATGTTTGCATAATTATGAATCCGGTTGCCTTTCTTGCTCATATCGACAGTGGCGTATAGAGCTGATGGGTCTTCCTGCCCATTCCAACAGGACAGCAACCTTTGGCACATGCACGTCGTCTTCTCCGGCTCTGGCGGACGCACCCTTAGCACACACCCACACGGTTTTCTCACAGTCGTCTCCGCTAAGCACTCTTTGATCTTCCTTGGGGTGTCGTAGTGTTCAGAGTCAGTCCTCACCAGATAGGGGATCTTTGGGATGTCGTAGTTGTCGTACGACGGCGTCGGCATCGGTGGTTTCTGGGGTGAGGCTATGTTTGCTTTTGGAGGCCTTGCTGGCGGCCTGGTTACCGTCTGACTCCAACCACTACTATCAGAACCGCTGCTGATTGAATGTCTATCGCATGTATGCTCCCAGCACTGCGCCGTGGTAGCCGTACTTGATCTGCTCATCGCGCCCAACTTGCTGATGCAGCTCAAGCATCTCTCTATGGGAGGACCGCTCCATCCATCGCTAGATCCAACGTCACCACAACCATAGTTACTATCCAGATCTGTGTAAGGAGAATCGACCCTTGTCAACATTGAGGGATCGGTGATGTCTGGATGGCGGACCTCGGCACGAAGAGCTGGACGCCTCGGGCTGTCCAATACTGAAAAGAAGAAGATATGCGTTAGCTTATTGATTATTTGGAGACATGCTGTAGTTCCACATGCTTGATGGGAATCATCAAAGGAAAGGTCATGCTGCAATCTGTTAGTAAAACCACCCTTGTTGTTTGTTAGACATCGCTTAAATTTGTTCATCGACCAACCTAAACATTTACTTTCTGGTATAGTATCGTAGAAGTCCCAGACTCCCACAAAAGTAGAGCAGGATAAATCTCTGCAGCTGCACCTTGGTGACGTATCGAGGCCGTTTCCTATACAATAGCTTTAAATCATGAAAAATCCTAATTAATAAACAACGTTTCAACTTACCGGACATGTTCCTTGATACTGGTCGCTTCCTGGTGGTGTGTAGTTGACCTATGGCGGCCAATTTAAGGGTTTGCGTGATTTCCTCTCCTTGGTCTGTCAGTAAGACGTGTAGCCCTTCTCCTCGTCCACACCTCGAGCCTCCTTCGAAGCAGAATCTTCCTTCAACTACCCCATATCTCCTCAAGTGTGGAATCATCCAATGGCCGACGATCCTTGGCGGAACACCAGTGCTCAAGCAGAATCCGCCTTCTTGTACGTGCATCTTCGCAGGTCCAGCTGGTAATCGCGCTTTGACCGGTGCTGATGACAGCAGAACGAGGAAATGCGGACCATCGTTTAGATGCGAGCTGAGCTTGACCTGCCATTGCATAAGCCTCTCCCGAGTGTCGAAAGCGAGGACGACGACGACATCCTGACATAGTATAGCGACCGTATTTGATTCTTTATCGAGTGTGAATCCTGTCTCCAATCCGAGGAAGTGTTCCAAGGACAGGGAAGCTTTTGTGTGGCCCTGCTTGTAGCGATCCTTCGAGTCCCTGTACAGCTGTAGGTGGAGGCAATCTGGAACAGAAACAATGGAATTAACGACTCGTGCTCGATTTTGGCCGCGGGCCAGTCGCGGTGCTAACTTTTCAAGCCTCGCTGACCGCCCATTAGTAATAAATTATTAAAGTGCTCGGTTATCTTATGTCTGCGCGTCATGGAGGATAATCCTTTGGCCTATCTCTGCTCGGGTGGGTTGGGACAGAAGGTCGTTTTGTCTTCACCCCGTTTTAAATTAGACGGAGCAGGCGGCCGTAAAATCATCAGATACCCCCCCGAGAAATAATAAGAAAAATACCGGGGCGTTGAAAATTCTGGGAATTAATTGATTTTCTGGCGGGAAAAAAGGTCGGTCTCCTTGATGGGGTGCTGTAACGACCGAGGGTTTTATTAAATAAGACGTTAATCGAGTTTTTCAAGAGAATAGAATAGCACAAAAGGTTTAAAGCCCTTAAGAGGTAATGCCATCTCTAGATTTTTTGAACAATCGAAATTTTTTACTTTATTATACGCAGTATGTAAAGTATTGTAATCGTGCCGAAAAAAATTTTTGAGATTTTAGCGGAAATAGGACTTTATGGGTCCCCTGAACATTTTTTACCAAGGTACAAAAAAATGTCTGTGTGTGTGTGTGTATGTGTGTGTGTGTGTGTGTGTGTGTGTGTGTGTGTGTGTGTGTGTGTGTGTGTGTGTGTGTGTGTGTGTGTGTACCCATTTTTTGTTAATTCATTTCCGGAGAAACTACTAAAGGTATCGGCACGGAACTTCATATTTAGAAGTTTCATGACCAAACTTAGAGTTGAAAAGCTTTTGGTTCAAAAGGGTCCAAAGGAACTGGGTGTTTACTCCAAGCCTTTTTCAAGGATTTTAGAAATCAGCCGCCATTTCTGTAATTTCGTCAAAATAGTTAAATAATAAATTAAAGCAGAGGACATTTTGAATAATTTATGCCTATGACATTTTTTGGTAAAATTAATAGTTTAGCTTTTTAGTTTATTCTAAGCCTTTTTCAAGGATTTTGGAAATGAGCCGGCATTTCTGTAATTTCGACAAAATAGTTAATTAATAAATTAAAGTAGAGGAAATTTAGAATAATTTATGCCTATAACATTTTTTGGTAAAATTAATAGTTTACCTTCAAGAGCAAATTCTATTTGATCGAGATCGGTCGCATCTGCATTGATATGAAATTACATAGTAGCCAGGATTTTGACAAATATTTTTTTGTGTTGTCACATTCGAAAACAGCTGATCTCATCAGAGGTTGGAGAACCACTATGGAACGTGCCGCTGTAGTGCGCAAAATTATAAAATACAAATTTGAGTGTAGTTTTATTTTAGTATGTTGGTAAGGCTGTGTCATGAACAAATATAAATCTGTCAGAATTTGAATTACCTTTTTAAGGTGCGTTTTCATTAGTTATAAAGGCAGTGGTAGCAGACGGCGTTATAGTATTTCCAATAGAAAATTGCTAGTGACTCATGTTTATGTACATGCAAACTGATATGTGTCATTATCACGATATTTAAGAAATACTATAATTTCGTATTCTACCACCGCCATTAGCTACCATTACCTACCAATCGGAACGCACCTTTCGTCAAAGTGGTACCAACCTAGCATTTACTATACAGAAATCATTTATTTTTTTTTTAAATACGTATTTCTTAAAAAGCAACACAATAAACGTTGATGTCGCTCCTGCCAAAAAACTAGATCGCGCGACTCGCTCATATGCGACGGCTACACTCCGCCTTCGGTGACGCGCCGTATCACCGCTCGTAGCGCTATTCCGTACTTTCGGCATTTGTGACATAAATAACTATTATTCTAATGACGTAGTGTAGGTAGTGTCAAATGCTGATGCTTTGACAATACCTACGATTTATCTCTATAGAATAGATTCTCATGCAGCTAAACTATTAATTTTATATATTGTATGATAAAGTCATGTGCCTGGCCACATCAGATTTTTTTTGCTTAAATGTTGCCTTGAGAGCTTAGAAGTAAGGTACAATACGTTTCATATTGGAAAAATGTTTACATGCTTATTTGATGAACATACGGCCAAGTGTCTAGCCGAGCGTACATGCAAAAAGTTTAGCGTGAGAGTTTACAGTCTATAGCTATAGGCTGTGTGAAATATAACATAAAATAGTATAAAACACAAAGATTTTGTGGAAATATCCTCGGTACGATCGTTGAAGAAGCTGCAGATTCTCAAATAGAACTAATATGACAAGCATTGAATCGTTTGGAACTAGAGTCGCCTCTACCACAGCCAAAAAGTAATCTCGGTTGAAGATTAGTACAACGTTGAAGTGGATGTGTTTAATTATCATCTTTTGAACTTTATTGCTGTGTTTTCTGCTATTTCACAAGTTGTAGTGTGTAAAACGTGCAAATCAAAATGCCAAATTGGCCGAAAGTGGCAACCGTGACTTTCAAACTTTCATTCCGAGTTACCTATTTGTTCAAAAAGGATATGAAATGAATAGCGGAAGTATACTTGTCATGCGCATAAAAATAGGTGTCGTCAGATTTTTCACTCATTTTACGATAAAGGTGTTCCCACCATTTTTGTCGCAACAGACGCAGTTTGTCAACAAAGTATGCAGAAAGCAGCAGAAGAAGAAAGGGCTACAAGTTGATTGAAAATAGTAAAGAAAGAATAGTGTAACTCTCTCGGACGATGGATCTGGAGAAAACATAACTTTTCGTCGCTGTATGATTGGTAGCGCTTATCAGCTGGAGAAAAGTTGTTGATATTCTCATAAAATCTAAATACTGCAACGCTTACAAATTTTGGAATAAGACCGTGTTTGCTCAAATCCGCATTTTTCAAACTGGCCGGAAAGATAACGTCAACTGGTCTCCGTCAATTCACTTGAAATTTTATATGCAGCTTCAGAACAACATTATCTAGAGATTTTGTAATTAATTTCCTATATTGTAAAAATATTCCTACAAAAGCGGCTATTTTCTCTCGGGCTAGAGTGGCAATACCTCTTAGGGCCGATATATTCACCTATCGTCAAAGTTGTCGTTAGCCAACGAACAGATTACGCTAACGTTCGCGTTAAAAATGATTCTGTCTTTTCACCGATCTGTAACTTGTCGTCAGGTAACGAGGACGTAAACATCGCTAACGAATGTTTTTTGGCAGTATAGTATCAAAAGTCGGTAAAAAAGGTGTACTAAATCAATACTTGGACCATAACTTGGACTAATTGCCGCTAGATGCAGCGCCGTAAATGACAATGACAAAACGTAACCCTAATTCATTCGAACACGTTTTCTAACCGCATCAATTAAAAAGACCCAAACCAAAAATAAAAAAGAAATAGTATTGAAGGAAAAAAGAAAGGACCGCCAGTTTTGCAGTATCGGAGGTAAACCTCCTCGTAGACCCATTTATTCAATATGGTCAATATGGTAATGCCGATTATCACTGGTATATTAGCTGCGTGTGGATATTCTACACCGTTGACACCGGCATGACACCGGGTACTATGGGGTACACCGAGCAAATCAAGAATAGTAGAATAATCTACTATTCTTGCGAGCAAATGACACGTGAATGAGTAAAAGTATAAACGGCGTACAATATCGGAACGCAGCCATAGAAGTCGAATTCCGTCAGCCATAACCGCTTCTTCAAAAATAATGAGGTCTTCAACTTCCTCAAAGTCGAATTCCGCAAATTCGGCCATATTAACTAAACAATGATCAATAATGACTTCAATTAATACAGTACCACGTACGTATGTAAATATTTGTCAGTTTGACTTTTTGTTTGACATTCAGTACATGCTCTGTGATTGGTTCAAAGTGTTCGTTATCAGTTTACCGGCAGGTTCATTCGATCGCTAAATAAATTCGTTCGTTAAGCGTATTTATCCGGTCGGTAACGTTAACGACAGGTGAATAGACACATATTTACCATTTATCCTGTCGTTTAGATGACGAACAGTTTCACGATAGGTGAATATATCGGCCCTTAAAGAAACAGATTAAGCAGTGCCACAGGGTAGGGTCTTGTGGCCAATACTTTACTGAATTCATAAGAAGGCTTAAGAGAAAGCAGAACTAAAGTTAGATGGTGACCTTTTGAGCATCCGATACCTGGAATTCATTACTGTGTGCTAACCGTTAGGTACCATATATCATCGGTATTGAACTTCTGCCAAGTGGCGATAAAGTAGCAGTTGAAAAATCATAAATAATTAAGGCATGAGAGGCTGGGCAGGATAAGCGAACCGGCGACCGAAAGGATATCGTTTCATTTCAGCTGGGGCGCCATCTCTGGGCTAAAATATTCAACTATAGGCGGGAGGGTTGACTCGGGGAAAATTCATTATCCCGGAGGTAGTTTTTCCGGGATTTCGATGGAGCCCTCGACGACGGTGAACCCTTGTCCTCGCACGCGTCGCGCGAGCGCCCGTCTACCCCATTCGGGCAAAACCCCGGCGACTCTTAATAAACATCGCTCGCACTTATACAATACTAATGAGTTCCCGACACAGTCTCGAAGCCGCCTACGATGCGCCGTGTTGTTAGTGTTCCCACTAATTAAACGACCATCAGAAATTTGTTCGGAATATCAAATAGGCTGCCGCCTCCGCAGCGGAATCCACTTTCCGAACGCAGTTCGGGGAACCGAGACAATGGAGCGGCGATAAAACGAACTCGAAATCCAACTTAAACAGCGAAAGGACGCCCATATTCGGTCGTAATCTAGCGAATTATGCTGATTGCCTACACACCACCCTATCAGAAAATACCTTTAGTAGTGCTTGGAGGTGTCGCCAGAATATACTTTACAATTTAAAATCGTCATGAGGGAAGCTTTGCTCCGTAACGAGGGTTGCCAGATTTTACTTATCATGAGATTATAATCATGAAATATGATCAAGAAAAAATATATGAGATATTGATTTATTTTTGCACAGAAATTTTTACATTGCCGTTCCATATTTGTGGTGCTATGATTTTATAAGGCGTATCAAAAAGTAAGCACTTGTTTTTATGTTTTTTTGTTGTTGCAGAAATGAAGTACTATTACTGAATTATGAACTGTTACGTGGTTATTGGTGCCCTTGTTTATTTCTTAAACGAATACGTACATAAAATATAAATATTAAAGTCAATAACTGCCACTAAAGTGTTGAACAGCCTCGGTCTAATACGCAAATGGATTAACACCAAAATAATAAAACTTACAATATAGCTAAAGTCGGTTCATATTTGTATAGAACCTGATGGAGATCAGCTGCTTTATTTATTGGGGATGCAAAGATTTATTTTCTATAAATTATTATTATAATAATTATACACTGTTGGCAAAAAAAGTTTTTAATCACTCGTATTTCCAATAATGTTTAGTCAATTCAAATATTTCTTTAAAAAACGAATTGCTTGTAGTATGAAGATTCAAACCATACCATATTCGCAATAACAGAACTTTTAATTCCAAAGTTATGTTTCTTTAACATTTCTGATAATGGAATATGACATTTGTAACAAAAACATTGCAACGGTAAGAGGAATCTAACAGTGTATTTGAGTTATCTTTAAATATCGTGGAGAAACCATTGGTGTTGTAAATGGTGTTTGGTTATGGGTGTTTATGAATTCATCATTTTAGATGGTCTTTTCGTCAGTTTCAATTATAATGTATAAGAATTGTTGTTTAGCTATAGATTTTGGACGTATGTTACTTGTTCTTGTTCTTTAGTTTGTTTTGGCGAAATTGAACCGGCGCTGGAATCAACATTGTTTGAGTATGTCACATCACTTCAAACCAAGTCTTCTTTTTTATTAACATGACATAAATGTTTAAATAATGAGCACTTCCAACGTCAGCCTGAAGCCAGTCTGAATAAATTGTGTTGTTTCTCTTTTTAGATATTTTTTATCTAATTTTTCCGTGAAAAACGATCAGCAAAGACGTGATCGTCCGACAAATGAAAGCTAACTGCCTAATTTTAGTTCAATAAAAATCGATGTTGATTTCAGTTCCAAATTCCTGCAAAAGCTAAATTTTATGTTTTTGTTGCAAAACATAAAAATTGCAAAAAATCTACAGCCCAATATTGTAGTATAATATGGGCAAATATGAGCAAATATGAGCAATTGACAATTTGTACCGTTTTTTTTTTGGCTCACAGTCGATGAGAAATGTGCATATCAAATTATATTACACAGTAATGTAACACGTTTTGGCAAAACGTGGTGTAGGCTTCATTATATGAAGGTTTAAGTCAAATAAATCCCACCGAGTGGACTCAAAGAACAGTTGTTTGACATACGGTAATATTTTGTTTACACAAATCATTCTTTGTAGCAAATAAACATTTCTTTGTCTCTATTTAAACAAGCATAGACTAAAGTAATATTTCTACCAGTGTAGGGTATCATGACAAAATCTCCGGTTTCAGAAACCCCTTGGTTTCTTTATTTTCCGAATTTCCATTGTTTTTTTAAGTAGACGTCATCGACATCTTTTTTTTAAATAGCTACCCTAAGTAATCTCTTAAATGATAACACGGAAATTTTATAACTTGTTTGTTAATGGAGAGCGAAAAGCCGTTTTCGATTGATTTATTTGCGGTGAATGCGAATCCGTACTTGAAATGTTTCATATCACGACAGGTTTTCGCGTAATCTGTTGTTTCTTTTAATGAACCCGTTTTGAGGTTCGGTTCAACTGATACAAATTTGGACGTATTACCAAAGTCGCGCTTTTGGCATTTTACCCCATTTTTATCGAAAATGTTTGAGCCCGGTTTCTCTTTATTGTGTAAGCCCAATATATTCTGATACCTTGGAATTGCTGATTCTTGTACTTCGATATGTTTTATGAAGATTCGGTTATATTCTCTTGCTAATAATATGGTTATGGGAAGTGATTTTAATGGGTGATCTTTAACAACAAAGAATTCCAACATAAAGTAGATTTGTTTTGCCAATTTTTTCATTAATCGCTCATGTTTAACAGTTATTATTTTTTTAAATAATCGGCGCGAGAAGTTTGTATCATAGTAACACTGAATTAAAACCTTGCAGTCTTAAAGTAATAAACTGGTCGCTACCTTTGAAGACCAACATACGACATGCGTTGATGCATTTTCTGAACGTTTCTGAAGGAGTTTAAAAAGGTGTACTTAAATTATATTATCATCACATCAACTATGGCAACCTTATGCTTCTGTTAATCGTTCAAGTTTAGGCACTTTGGTCTTGTAACGGTAATAACCAGCAATACAAAAACAAGCCAGTAAGCCACCAATACTATTGCCATTGAGAACTTCCAATGTTATAGCTTATTACTTCCAGCTTTACATCATTCTCCAGTCAAGTCTTAATGACGTGAGTCCATTCAATTTTCTTTCCTTCATTCGACAATATCCAACAGAATTGAATCACATTGCAACTGCATCATCAACCAGGAAACAGAGGGGTTCGTCGAGAAGACATTCGGCAATGCCCAACGTTCGCCCCATTTGATTATCGGCGACAGTTTCATGGCAATAACGATGCGTTAGGGGTAGTACTAAGTCGACCATGCACGGCGGTGAATCAAAAAGCGCATTAAATTTCTTCTTTCATGAAATTAATATACGGGGCTGTTCCGTCCGGTCGCAATAAAGGGTCGTGCGTCTGACACGCGTCGCCCATTATCGGGGCCAGACCGTGATACGACCTAATGAGTAATGCACCCGTGGGCCGGCCTTATCTCGCCAGATAGACCGATTCAATGTTGGCCCTAATCTGTGACAGTTCTAGGACAACCTATGACGTATCGCGTATGCAGATATGTCGTGCGCAGGCTAGCCTATTGCCGACCAATATCCCATGTGCGGATGATGCATGGCTCAGATCTGCCTATGGAAATTACCACGACGACAATGCCCTTTCATAGAGCTATGATTTACCAGAGTCGTCATCGATGATATCTGGTTTAGTGTGGGATTTATTTTTACTGGAGGAAGTCAATTTGCTGAAGATAATTGCGAGAATGTTAGGAATAAAATCAATATAATGGTATGTGGTGTGAAACTTTAAGAGTTTGACAGAAGAAGATTGCAAATAGTTGACTACTCATATGGCCATCTCGTCCAAGACACAAGGATGGTCGTCATCGAGTTTGGGCAAGATTAGATTATATTGAACGTAGAAAGTGAACGTAGTGAAGGTAAAAAAATTAAATGCAGGTCATTGGGTGGTATAGTATTTATTTGGGAGGGTTGAAAGCGGGTGCAACATATAATATTCCGCTTTCCAGCGAAACTTGAGGTTTTATCCAAAAATGTCCTATACCAATTTTTTAGATCATGAAACAGTCTACCACATTCATATGGGTCACTTTTCCCATCACCTCAAAATTTCCGATAAAAATGCAATTGCCAAAATGTCAAAACGAATTCTCTCTGTTTTTTAATTTTCATTGTCGTAACAATAACTCAATTTTAATCAAATTTTGTGAAAGCGTGCTTTTTTATGTCTTTAACAAGAATACATTTTTTTATTATACAAAAAACACGAAGTTTTTGAGATTTCGTATTTTCATCCAAAATCAATTGTTTTAAAAAAAGAAATTCTGTGGTGAAAAATCACCGTACAGAGTTCTTCTGGTACTCATTTTGGTTGTACATTGTACAGCCGTGGAAAATTCAATGGTAACAGGCTTGCCGCTAGTGTACACCAAACGTAGGTCGGAGAATGTCGGTCGTCGTATACCTACCTGGTAGTCATAAAACCGAAGAGTCACTTCTGTTTCATTTCATTTTAAGTTTTCTGTATATAGATGATATGAATATGAGTTTCGTATTTATATAATATATTTTCGATATTCGGAGCGAAACTGCCGCTCGTAGCTAGAGATTGTTATTCGTTAATATTTTTGTTTCGATATGCAATTGCAGTATTATTTCATTTATACTAAAATACATAGTAACGTTAGTTATAATTGTAAAAATTTTAATTAGGCACATATTGAAATACTTCATCATCATGGCTACGTCGATGTATGCATCAAGGCAAACTGATTACTACATCCGATATCCGCTGTCAATAATTTTTAAAGGAGGTAATTCCAGATAGGAAGTTCCTGTAAGTGAAAAAACTCATTTTTCTCGGTTTCTACTTAGTCCCAGACCGAAATAATATACTTTTATCCCAAAATGTTTTATATTTATTTAATTTACGTTATGAGTAATGAAAATTGCATATAATTATGTATTCAACAAAAATAATATAAATATAACATGAGTATAGTATAGATAAAAATAATAGATAGATGTATAACAGTAAAAATCTGATGTGGCCAGGCACATGACTTTATCATACAATATATAAAATTAATAGTTTAGCTGCATGAGAATCTATTCTATAGAGATAAATCGTAGGTATTGTCAAAGCATCAGCATTTGACACTACCTACACTACGTCATTAGAATAATAGTTATTTATGTCACAAATGCCGAAAGTACGGAATAGCGACGAGCGGTGATACGGCGCGTCACCGAAGGCGGAGTGTAGCCGTCGCATATGAGTGAGTCGCGCTATCTAGTTTTTGGCAGGAGCGACATCAACGTTATTGTGTTGTTTTTTAAGAAATACGTATTTAAAAAAAATAAATGATTTCTGTATAGTAAATGCTAGGTTGGTACCACTTTGACGAAAGGTGCGTTCCGATTGGTAGGTAATGGTAGCTAATGGCGGTGGTAGAATACGAAATTATAGTATTTCTTACATATCGTGATAATGACACATATTAGTTTGCATGTACATAAACATGAGTCACTAGCAATTTGCTATTGGAAATACTATAACGGCGTCTGCTACCACTGCCATTATCACTAATGAAAACGCACCTTAAAAAGATAATTCAAATTCTGACAGATTTATATTTGTTCATGACACATCCGTACCAACATACTAAAATAAAACTACACTCATAAAACTACTTATTTATAATTTTCTCAATGCATCATTTTTAGAATTAGATATAAAGACGGGTTGATATTTCTTATCAACAAACAATCAAATTGGTGATCTTATTTTATTTGAAATTTGTATTTTATAATTTTGCGCACTACAGCGGCACGGTCCATAGTGGTTCTCCAACCTCTGATGAAATCAGCTGTTTTCGAATTTGACAACACAAAAAAATATTTGTCAAAATCCTGGCTACTATGTAATTTCATATCAATGCAGATGCGACCGATCTCGATCAAATAGAATTTGCTCTTGAAGGTAAACTATTAATTTTACCAAAAAATGTTATAGGCATAAATTATTCAAAATTTCCTCTACTTTAATTTATTAATTAACTATTTTGTCGAAATTACAGAAATGGCGGCTCATTTCCAAAATCCTTGAAAAAGGCTTAGAATAAACTAAAAAGCTAAACTATTAATTTTACCAAAAAATGCCATAGGCATAAATTATTCAAAATTTCCTCTGCTTTAATTTATTATTTAACTATTTTGACGAAATTACAGAAATGGCGGCTGATTTCTAAAATCCTTGAAAAAGGCTTGGAGTAAACACCCAGTTCCTTTGGACCCTTTTGAACCAAAAGCTTTTCAACTCTAAGTTTGGTCATGAAACTTCTAAATATGAAGTTCCGTGCCGATACCTTTAGTAGTTTCTCCGGAAATGAATTAACAAAAATTGGGTACACACACACACACACACACACACACACACACACACACATACACACACACACACAGACATTTTTTTGTACCTTGGTCAAAAATGTTCAGGGGACCCATAAAGACCTATTTCCGCTAAAATCTCAAAAAATTTTTTCGGCACGATTACAATACTTTACATACTGCGTATGATAAAGTAAAAAAATGATATTTGTAATAATATAACATAAATATATGTAATAACATAAAAACAAACATTTAATAATATAGGAATAACATAAGCATGTATTAAATAAGAAAAGTGTTCTGTTAGGTTGGAGGTTGATATAAATTTGCAGGAGTGCTTTTATTTCATATGTTGTTGAGGTTGGTATGACCTGATGTTTTAGGAAATGATACATTTATGACAATCTAAACGGAACATATGTATCGTCAATTTGTTGTACTAAGAAAACAAGCAAAATCCTTTGTTGTTGTATCAGCCAAAATCGATTTAATTGTGGTTGTCTAACAAATTTACGATTTTTAATCAAATAGCTAGATAGGTGATAGGGCATTGTAACTCTTCGAAATTGTGTGTCGATGGCACGAAGTCACAACGTTATGTGATACTTATTTTCAATATTTGCCTAATTTGCGGAAAGGCTAGCAAAAAAGTAAATTAAGGAACAAAACGCGACCCATAGTGTAATAAAAATACCTACCTTTGTGCTTGATCGTCCGGTAGGTCGGCCGCAATACAAAATATTATACAAGGAACTAGTGGACTTGAAACTTTTGCAATACGGCGAACACGATTGAGTAACATAAATATAGATTGAAATTTCAATGATTTTGTTATACATTTTTTTAAAGTTATTTGCATATCGTTCTGATGTGATATCATTCATATTGGATTGTAAATCCTGCCCTTACATGTCACACATAAAAGAAAATTGTGTGTGGATGTTATTATAGAACGTAAATATATAATTTTAATAAACATAAAAATAACAACATTTTTATAATTAAGCTAAAATGCTGAACAACACTGTAGTATCAGTTCTAAAGGGCATATCTGCAGCAAAGAAGAAACCGGGGCAAATACGATTTACAACTACATGCAAAAAATACATTAAATATTACAGTGCACTTTTGTCAGTTTCGGATATCGGAAACATATAAATAGACGAAATTCGATTTCATTCCATAGATACAGAAAAATAAAACGAAACGAAACAAAAGTAACCCTTTGGTTTTATGACTTTAGCAGGTAGGTATCCGACGACCGACAATCTCCGAGCTACGTTTGGTGTACACTAGCGGCAAGCCTGTTACCATTGAATTTTTAACAATAGGCTCAAAAATTGAAAAACACTCAAAAACGACTGTTGCAACTGTGAATTTTTCAATAATTGTTTATTATTTGTTTAAATCTTTAAGAAAATTGCTGTCTCTTATTTCTACAGTAATGCTATAACCATTAAATTAGAAGAAGAAAGCTTCAGATAAGTACGCAAAATAATCAGTTTTTGTCTTATAATCAGAAAGGATCCAATACAAAATTTATAGGTCAAAGAAAAATCAACAACTTTTGTAGAGGTTACTATATCACCTCAAACCTTCCGAGAAAATGCGAAAAATTCATTTTTTGGTTCAGTAAATGCAAATTGCGGTAGGTGCAGCGTGTCGTATACTGAAGATACCTGTCTCTCCGTCTGAATTCCACGTTGTCAGGAAAGCCCTACGGGGTGCGTCAAGTTAATAGTTTCCTCCAGCCCGGTGAGCGAACTCATGTGCCAGGGTTGCGTGCCGTCTGTTATACTGCTCGGTCAACGTCTTATGTCGACACGTAGTGGAAGGAGGCACCTACGCCTTCGCTGGTCAGGGTGCGATGGTGGCTACCTCGTAAATGTTATCACATTTTTAATTACTTTAGTAGATTTTTTTCATAAACACGTCGTCATTGTTTAAGACATGAATAATTTACTTTCAGAAGTGTCGTCAAAACTAAACTATTTCCGAAATAATTAAAATTATAAATATGTACTAAAAAAATATTTTTCGCTTTTTTCTCGGAAGGTTTCAGGTTTGTCATACAATAACCTCTACAAAAGTTGTTGATTTTTTCTTGACCTACAACTTTTGTATTGGATAGATACATTTTGATTCTAAGACAAAAATTGATTATTTTGCTTACCTGTCTGAAGCTTTCCTCTTCTATTTAATGGTTATAGCCAGTGGCGTAAATAGCAGGTGTGCGAGGTGTGCGGCGCACACGGGCCCACGAGCCAGGGGGGGCCCATTGGAGCCGGCCGGGTGTTTGGGAGGTCTCGCGAAAAATATGAGATCGTCGGCTTAAAGGTAAAGTCACTAACTAAAATCTAATAATTACGAAAACCTGATTTTAAGAAGAAATACCAGTAAATATAAATTAATTTTTTAGAGATTTAATGGATTTTAGACAATTTAGAACACTTAGTTATCGCCTCCTCGTATAAGATTCACATTTATAAGCATATGGCTACTATTAATTCCTGTTTCAATAAATTGTAAAAATTATAGTTAGTGACTTTTAATTTTGATGACGATATGTTAGCATTTGTCATAATTGTTCTAAAAATTAACTGATAGCCCCTCTGAGCGCGGGATACGATTTCGGGCTACAAAAAGAGATCTAAGCAGTTTGTGGGCCCCTGGACTACAATAAGATGGTAGCATAACGTAAATAATTGAAGTCGAGCATTTCAAAAAGTAGGTACGCAGGCCTCCACGGATACCAATCTAAACTCGATACCATATATTTATTGTTACATAAAGAACAAAAAATATTAGTAATAATACAATTTTATTAAGATCTACAAACAAAAAAATAAACTTTCAATTCTAACAATAGAGAAAATAACTTTCAAGACTGCTTTCCAAGCTATTTTGAAAAGAACAAAAAATGTAACTTTTTAATTATGGTCATAACTTCTTTATTTGTGGTCCCTTCAAAAAAGCGTTTTGACATTATAAAGGCTCTTTCTCCCTACAATTTGAATATGTTAGTTTAAAATTTTTCGCCAATGAATTCGTCAAAAACAAACGAAACTTTTGTTTTTCTTATGGACGCCGTATTGGTTTTATACAGGTTTGGATTCAGAATTTTTTCTTAGTAATTTGGTATGCAATCTACAACACAACAAGCCGACAGAATTTGAGTTTTTCTTTAACATCTGAAAATCGCATGGTGTCATGGAAAACATATTTGAGTGATACAGTGTTTATGTGGAATGTATTTACTTGTACTAACTACACAACATAAAAAAGTAACAACATTTTAACAACGGCGATGACAGTGTCACTCCCCAACGTTTGCAAAATTATAAACACCATAGACCTTATTTTATAAGTCATTCCATAGATAAAAATCACAAGGAGTAAGATCCGACAATTTCGGTGGCCATAATACTTCTGAATAGGTAGCAATTACTCTCCGTTTATGCCTTATATCTAAATAGTTCCTCACAATTCGGGCATTATGTGCAGTTGTCTTGTAGGAGCCACATACCTTATCGTAAGGCCAACAGTATATCGTCGGTTCTTTCTTCCACGTCTTCAGACAGCAATATTGCCGATAAAAGTTTTATTTTTTGCGGGCCCAGTGCGTTTCAGTTATAAATACCGCAATTAGAAAAATATGTTTGATCGGACCATTATATTTTTTATAAATTCTAGCTTTTCGACTGTTTCTGACGAATTCATTGACGAAACAAATTTTAAACTGACATAATCAAATTGTAGGGAAACGCAAATAAATAAATAAATAAAAAATAATAATAAAATAATAATAAAAAAATAAATAAATAAACGCAAATAAAGTAGTTATAATTATAATTTTATTAAAAAATGAAATTTTTTGGTTTTTTCAAAATAGTTTGGAAACCATTTGGAATTCAACTGTTTTCTGAACAGATTATGAAAGAGCACATAAATATGCACTACTTTGTTCATTTAACCGACTTTCTATCTCCAATAATAACAAAAGGACTCATACAATCCAACGTTCCGGGAGACACACTGTATAAAGTATAAAAAATCTGATGTGGCCAGGCACATGACTTTATCATACAATATATAAAATTAATAGTTTAGCTGCATGAGAATCTATTCTATAGAGATAAATCGTAGGTATTGTCAAAGCATCAGCATTTGACACTACCTACACTACGTCATTAGAATAATAGTTATTTATGTCACAAATGCCGAAAGTACGGAATAGCGACGAGCGGTGATACGGCGCGTCACCGAAGGCGGAGTGTAGCCGTCGCATATGAGTGAGTCGCGCTATCTAGTTTTTGGCAGGAGCGACATCAACGTTATTGTGTTGTTTTTTAAGAAATACGTATTTAAAAAAAATAAATGATTTCTGTATAGTAAATGCTAGGTTGGTACCACTTTGACGAAAGGTGCGTTCCGATTGGTAGGTAATGGTAGCTAATGGCGGTGGTAGAATACGAAATTATAGTATTTCTTACATATCGTGATAATGACACATATTAGTTTGCATGTACATAAACATGAGTCACTAGCAATTTGCTATTGGAAATACTATAACGGCGTCTGCTACCACTGCCATTATCACTAATGAAAACGCACCTTAAAAAGATAATTCAAATTCTGACAGATTTATATTTGTTCATGACACATCCGTACCAACATACTAAAATAAAACTACACTCATAAAACTACTTATTTATAATTTTCTCAATGCATCATTTTTAGAATTAGATATAAAGACGGGTTGATATTTCTTATCAACAAACAATCAAATTGGTGATCTTATTTTATTTGAAATTTGTATTTTATAATTTTGCGCACTACAGCGGCACGGTCCATAGTGGTTCTCCAACCTCTGATGAAATCAGCTGTTTTCGAATTTGACAACACAAAAAAATATTTGTCAAAATCCTGGCTACTATGTAATTTCATATCAATGCAGATGCGACCGATCTCGATCAAATAGAATTTGCTCTTGAAGGTAAACTATTAATTTTACCAAAAAATGTTATAGGCATAAATTATTCAAAATTTCCTCTACTTTAATTTATTAATTAACTATTTTGTCGAAATTACAGAAATGGCGGCTCATTTCCAAAATCCTTGAAAAAGGCTTAGAATAAACTAAAAAGCTAAACTATTAATTTTACCAAAAAATGCCATAGGCATAAATTATTCAAAATTTCCTCTGCTTTAATTTATTATTTAACTATTTTGACGAAATTACAGAAATGGCGGCTGATTTCTAAAATCCTTGAAAAAGGCTTGGAGTAAACACCCAGTTCCTTTGGACCCTTTTGAACCAAAAGCTTTTCAACTCTAAGTTTGGTCATGAAACTTCTAAATATGAAGTTCCGTGCCGATACCTTTAGTAGTTTCTCCGGAAATGAATTAACAAAAATTGGGTACACACACACACACACACACACACACACACACACACACATACACACACACACACAGACATTTTTTTGTACCTTGGTCAAAAATGTTCAGGGGACCCATAAAGACCTATTTCCGCTAAAATCTCAAAAAATTTTTTCGGCACGATTACAATACTTTACATACTGCGTATGATAAAGTAAAAACGTATAAACAGTATAAAAGTCTTAGTGGGCAGTCAAATAAGGGTTTAAGGGTTGCAAAGTATTAAATAAAGTGGGGGCCCATTCTTTCTGTTCGCACACGGGCCCACTGACTCCTAGTTACGTCACTGGTTATAGCATTAGTGCAGAAATGAGAGATAGTTTCTTTTGTATTTTTTTCCGTACAATTGAATGGTGTGACCAGTTTTGCAATTTTCATACAAATACAAACAAATAATGAACAATTATTACTGAAAAATTTACTGTTGCAAAAATCGTTTTTGAGTTTTTACAATTTTTGAGCATGTTGTTAAATAGGGATTATTATTTTTATTACTGTATCAATAAGTACATGATAAACAGCAAAAATGAGTGCCAGAAAAACTCTGTTGACCCTCCTGGACTAATAAATCTGAACACGCATATTAAAAGAGAAGCATATAACATCAAGAAGGAAAACGCGTGTAAAAGAGCAGTGTGCTTACTACCAACGGCAATCAATTTATTAGAGCATAATATGACGTGTGGCACAGATGTTTCGGCCATTAATACGAGGGCCCTAGGGCCCATCAATCAAACTTTGCATAGCGTACGAGAGGGGCGGCATCCCACCCGTGACAGTACGTATTTGAGTTGCCCAGGTATATGTATGATTTTTTTTATATATAAACGAGAGTATGATCAATCGGTGCCATAATGAAAACTTTTTGAAGCTAGTTTTATTACACATTTTATTAACCCGTCAACACGTTTTGAAGTCGAACGTCAAATTTTAAAATTTCCGGTTCTGTTATTGTTTTAAGTCTATTATCCTATCTATTATCCTGTTATTGTTTTAAGTCTATTATCCTGTCTGTATTATCCCTATCCTATACCTAGATTATATGTTCTTCCCAAAATTCACAAACCTGGTAAATCAGTGAGACCTATTGTATCAGGTATTAACTCACCTACTTACCAGTTAGCGAAATGGTTATCGAATGAGTTCAACAATTTACCTGTTCCTCAACCAAGCTTCTCTGTTAATAACTCATTGGAGTTTATCAATAAGGTTAACAATGTAAAATTAGAGGATGGCGAATTGTTGATTTCATTTGATGTTGCTTCACTGTTTCCTAGTGTGCCTATTCCGGAAACTTTGGAGTTTCTTAGGCAATTATTGAGCAATAACAACTTTGACCCGTCAGAAATAGATGAATATGTAAGATTGACTGCCATTTGTATGTCTCAAAATTGTTTTCAAATAAGCGGAAAGTTTTTTGAACAACTTGAGGGAACTGCAATGGGTAACTGTCTCTCACCTTTTATTGCTAACTTGTTTATGAGCAGATTTGAAACCAATGTAAAGTCTATAGCACCATATTTCCCTAAGACTTGGGTTAGGTCTGTCGACGATATTTTTGCCATTTTTGACACCAAGAAGTGCAGTATTCAAGATTTTCTTCTCGTTTTGAATTCTAAATTCAACACCATTAACTTTACTGTAGAACAAGAAGTTAACGGCCAACTTCCATTTTTAGATACTCTGGTAGTCAGGAATAGCAAAAATATAATAGAAATTGACGTGTATCGGAAAGATACTAACACAATTAGGTTTATCCCTAATGATTCGCAGCATCCTTTTCAACAAAAATTGTCTTTTATTAGTTGTTTAGTAAATAGGTTATTGAAATTTCCATTGTCCGCAGATAGATAGCAGCAAGAATGATTGTTTATTAAGAATGTTGTCATACATAATGGGTACCCTGAGAAAATAGTTGATAGAATGATTAAGAAGCAGAATCAAAAAATGTATGTAAATCAAATATCTACTCTAAATAATTTGTCTGTAGAAAAGAAGAAATATGTTAAAATACCGTTCGATTGTGCATATACAAGGGGTTTGAGAAGTATTTTTACATCACAAAATCTCTGTATAGCATATTCGACTCATAATAGCATAAAAAACCTTCTTGGAAACCCAAAGGATAAGGTAGATGTACTTGATAAATCTGGTATATATTGTATCAAATGTCATGACTGTGAAAAAGAATACGTAGGCCAGACTAGAAGAACAATTTTAACTAGGTTCAAAGAACATGTAGCTCATTTTAAATATAATCGTTTTGAAAAATCTAGTGTGGCACAACATATTTTAGACACAGGTCATAAAGTAGTTGTAGATGACTTAAACCTTGTAAAAGCTGTGTCAAATAATAGGGAACTAAACAGCTTGGAAAGTATCTTTATTCACTTGAATAGAGATAAATTAATAAATTCAGACAGGGGTCCTATACCTAGTTCGCCATTGTTTGACCTGCTTTAATTAAAACTTGTTTTTTCCGCTTCAATGATCAAAATTCACTGACGTGTGAACAACAAATGGGTATATATAGGGTAATTTTTAACATGGACGTCACTTCCACTAGTGATTTGCTTCGACAATATCCAGTAAAGATACTATGAAGTGCTAATCTCTCTTTTCCTCTTTTTAGGTTCTACTGAGGATGGCAACATAGTTGCTGAAATACGTATTTAGGTTCTAAAATACTTGTTGTGGTTAGGGGTTTATAATTTTATTATTAAGTTCGCCACAGTCTCCAAAATATTGTCAAGTCTATTATCGTTTTTTGCAAATAATACTAAAGCAAAATTGGCCCAAACATTGCCTTGTTTTGTTGGAAGTATGCATCATGATGGTTGAACAAGACATATTTGTTGCATAACTGTCAACACAGCGATGATAATTTCGAAAACATCGCCAACCGATAGAGACCATAATATACCGTAATTTCCCACAACAAAACGACCATTTCCGATAATGTTACCAGTATTACAGTATAGAACAGTATAGATTTTTATGATAAATGTTTCCCTATTTCAGAGCAACATCTGCGTCACCTGCTAGCCGCCTCGGGTTATATATAAAGGGTGAAATAATTCGTAACAATAGTAAAACAATGGTAAAACGCGGTATCTACATGCAGATGCCGCGTAGTTTTGTATCAAGAAAAGTATACATGCCGGAAAACATGTTTTAAAATAATCCAACCTAAGAACCTAAGAAAAAAAAAAACATTGGGGTAAAGTCGGGTGATCTGGCGGGCCACCAAAAGGCATCTTTTTTCAAAATTACATAAACGTGTTAAACACGGTTGGAAAGCATTTTCAATATTCTATTTAAATCTGTAAAAATTCAATACGTCGTCCATAAGAAAAAACAGTGGTATATTGCACAGCAAAAGCTTGTTAACAAGTTAAAAATACCTTAGAAATACGTATGGGTTGAATCTGTATAGTTAAAAAAAACAATTATCAATTATCAGTACCAGAATATGCAAAACAGAGTTTTATGTCCATGAATAGATTCATTTGTTTTTGACGAGGACGGGGAAATAACCACCAATATGGGACCGAGCTCCCTTCCGTCTCCTTTCACCTATGGTTCATCAGGATTTGTAGCTAGACATTTCGTCCTGGGAAAACATTTTTTTCTTTCAGCGTGGAGAGAGGAAAATGGAAGGTCTCCTGGTCGCATCACAATCGACACTGGAACAAGTAAATTACCTCCCATGCGGGAGTTAATCCTTCGAGCGAATCGGATTACCGTGCAGAAAAGGCACCGGAATCCTTACTCGTAGGGCTTAAAATATCCGGTTGGGCCAAAGCCGAGGTCTATTGTGTTTCTTCGCTTCTTAAAAAGAATCGATTCAAGCCGAGCGAACCTGTGTTGTGCGGATATTATTTCCTACCCTATACACTTGTAATTTTAAGTCGAAACCTCTTTAGAAGAAGTATCGCCAAGTACTTGTTCGCGCAGAAAAAGTTGGCGATACTTTTCGGTGGAAACTACTTAGAAATTTTTATTCTCTGTAGTTTAAGTACATGGTTAAATATTACAGAGTAATATTTGAATAAATGGGCCTGCGATTAGCCTTGGTTGAGCGTAACCAGGATATATAGCTGATAGCGGCTCCCGGCGGATGTGCTCCAGCAATTAACCTCCTTAATTCTAACATGATTTAGTTAATTTTGAACTACCGAACTGAACAGTAAACGTGTTAGTAAGTTCCAACCGCACGCGGTCCTTTACAACGAAACACCGATCTAAATATGTAAATATCATAGATACAAGTTTCAAAATAAAATTGAATTAATTAATAACATTTGTAACTGAAAAAGTTACAATATCGATAAGTCAACAAGCCAATTAATGTTTCTTCATGGAAACGGGGATATTTTAACTTCGGCCCAGCTGAAGATAATTTTCGTACTAGTTTTGTATAAAGATGACATAGAAAATAGAATACCAGCAGCTTTTTTCATACAATCAATTTCAACTTACGACATATAGACGAAAATAAAATCCCCAACCATTTACTATTTGCACTACTCCCATACGTAACGGGTCCATGTCCTCAGCACCCCCCCCCCCACATTCGAAATTTCAAAATGTTGTTATGTCAAAGTTTTGTGCTTGTTTTGTGCCGCAAAATAAAAGTTTTGTGCTTCTTTCGTTTCTTAGTTATAAGCAACTTTCTGAAGGGAGGCTGTGGACATGCCAGCCCCCCTTTTTTCGAATTTTGATTTTTTCTAATGCCAAAGTTTTGTGCTAGTTTTGTGCAGTTTTGTGCCCCAAGCTAGAAATTTTGTGCTCCATTTGTTTCCGAGCTATAAGTATTTTTCGGAAGGGGAGCTGTATTTTCTGTATATATTATAATAAACATTGTTGACATACTGTTGACATCTTCCAACCGAAATTTGCACATAACTCGAACACAAAATGAGCGCATAACAACAAAAATTAATTTGTTTATTCATTTCGTTCCCGAGTTATTAGCAATTTTCGTTTCCGGCGTGGCGTCTATGCACCCAAATTGAAAATTTTAAATAAAATGTAAATTTTTTAATACGAAAATTTTGTGTTATTTTTGTGCCGCAAACCAGAGGCTTTGTGCTCCTTTCGTACCCGAATTGTTAGCAATTTTCAATTGCGGCGTCTATGGACCTAAAATCCAAATTTTTCATAAAATTAAATAAAATTTTTATGCAGAACGTTTGTGTCAAAACCAGAAGTTTTGTGCTCCTTTTATTTTCGCGTTATTTGCAATGTTCGGTTGCAGGAAGTTCGGCAAAATTTTTTACCGACATACATCATTTATTTGTAAAATCGGGACTACATATTCATAAATTACGTACATTTTAAACCCAATCTTGCTAAACAATAGTAAGTTAGTTTTAGAATACCAGAATGCCAGTAATACAAACGAACAGATGAAATATTACCTTAGAGAATTATATTATAATTATAACAATATTAATATGTGGTACTTATACATATACTATCAAATATCTGTGACAACTATTTATTTGTTAAGTAATAATGGCTCAATGATTATTTATTGTAGCGACGAGATTTGGCATTGTGAGATTAAAAATAATGCATAATATTAAATCTGTGTGACTTTATAACTAAAAAGCTATTTAACAGTATTTAATCAGAATTCCATGTTTCCATTATAGTTACAAAGAACAAGTAACCGGGCCCCGGACGAAAGAGAGAGACGGATAGCTTCCAAGTAGACAAAATGCTTACAACTCAAAAACGAAAACAGCACAACACTAGCACACAAACTAGCAATACTTAAGCATCGAAAAAAGTTTGATTTTATTTCGAATTTGGAAGCTAGATCAGGCATGTCCACAGCCACCCTTCAGAAAAATGCTTATAACTTGGAAACGAAAGAATCACAAAACTTCTAGTTTGCTGCACAAAACAGCAGAAAACTAGCACAAAACTTTGGCATTGGAAAAAAACGAAATTCGTAAGTGGGGGGTTGGCATGTCCACAGCCCCCTTTCAGAAAAATGCGAATAGCTCGGAAACGAATGGAGCACAAAACATCTAGTTTGCGGCACAAAACAGCACAAAACTAGCACGAAACTTTGCCATTAGAAAAGAAATCGAAATTCCAAGGCAGGGGGCTGGGATGTCGACAGCCCACCATCAAAAAATTGCCTATAACTCCAAAACGAAAGAAGCACAAAACTTTTGGTTTACGGCATAAAACAGCACAAAACATGCACAAAACTTTGGGCAAAACTTTGAGGACATAGACCCAAACGTAACTACAAGATTCCATTAAGCAAAATTAATTTCTTCCATTGCATGTACAGCCACGTAGCGTCAATCTATAAATCAGCCTCAGTAAACCATCAATCGACGTCTTTTTGAAAAGATTAACTAATTCTGGCCTATAACTTTGTCGGCGCGCACTGCATTCTAGCATTGCGTGGGAGGTCACAAGTGTTAATTACTTACTCGTCTGGACGGGGTGTGTCCCCCTCTCTACAGTTTAGGGTAGAGAGAGGGGGTCGTGCGAAAGGTACGCGAAACGCGTTCCCTAATTACCCGGCCGCCAGATGGCGTTCTTTTCAAGCGCTGATTAAGGCCCCGGCACCCACAGAGCAAGGCAACAATTGCATACATATTATACGTAATGGCACCGGGCCTGTACAGTTTTGGGACGGGGCCGACAAAGGTCCGGGTTTATGGGAGGGTTCCAGAACGCGTGGCCGATCCCGACATTTTTGCACGCAAACGGACTATTAACAAACAAACCCGAATTATCTTTAGTGTTATCGTCGTCGTTGTTCGGGATGCTGTGGAAAATTAAAATTGGAGAAAGGAGTTTCCGTCGGTTTGATTATTGCAGTGTTTTTCTTTTTAGGGATGGAAAATATTCAGAAATAAGGAGAAATATAAAACGTTAATTGTGGAATTTATAACTCGAACAATGCAAAGTTTAGTTTTACCATGTTCAAAAACACAGCATTACATTTTCCTTGTAATTTTAGAGAAATAGTGAAGAGTAGAAAATAGTTTGTCTATTTGCTAGACACCGTGTGGAATAAGTGAGTAACTTGGACCAGTTCTAAAGTATCGTATTACAAAGCCACATCAATTCTCAACATTTTGTTTAGTGGATCTTTTCAATACCTAAAATTCTGTAGACAATACACAATTTCATGTAAACCATTGCAGTTTAGAATGCGGTTAAACCTTGCAGCAAATGTTGCTTGATTGAGAGTGTTACGCCGTTGTTCTTAATGCAGGCAATGATTTAACTTGAACTAATCACCATAAATGAACAGAGAAACCGATGGGTAAGAGGTACATTTTAATAAGTGAAACTTATAGTCTACTCGATACTGTATGTATTTTATTTGTTAAGTTCTAACGTGTAAGTGTATGTTTATTATATATTTCTTCAAAGTAGCATCAATACTGATTTGTTTTCAAAACTTGTCCCGACCTCTAGTAAGTCCCGAACTTTCCCCAGCATTTTGATTTTTTTTTTGTAATGTCTAGAATTTCACGCAAACACCCATGAAACTATAATGATTGAGATTGCATAGAAAATTATAACTTATAAATTATAAACACATCTACTTTCAATTTTTGAAAACAACCGGCTTGCACAGAAAACGATGCACTTCTTAAGGATATTTCCGTTTGTGACATAATATAATATAAAATACATAATCTCAATGTGAAAATTAAGTCTCAATAATCATCGTCAGACTAACTTTGAAAACAGTTTTAAAAAATTGATAGTCTAAAAACATTGAGGAAAATTGTTGTTGGATGTTGAGTTTATCGGTATTCACATAAAACAATCGTGGACTTAATTGTTTATGAAGGAAAGCCCTAGTTACTAAACAATTAATTTACAATTTAATTGTACATTACAAATTTGTACAGGCATTTTTCCTTTCAAATTTAAATACAACAATCATGCAATATGAAGCATTAGGAATGAAACCAAACTGCTCATTCAACAACAATTTAGGAAAATAAGTTCTTTTATTGGTAGTCACTGCGACAATTTCCAGTCGGCACTAACATCGGATAGTTTTCTGCTTTTTGAAAACTATGTAAAAACGATTTTTTGCCGATTTTGCCTTTAAACTATCAGAGACAATAGTCAAAGCCAGTAGGTAGATGATAGTATCCAAGGATATTAGATACACTATACAGGTTGTGTTCATTTGGCTTAGTAAATTTTGGTGTTTTTTAAATGGCTTTTTCTCGGGTTTTTTAAATGGAACGTCCTGTATATTACATGTTGGCTGTAATAACCCTTCATTTCGCTTCAATTTACATCTAGCATGTCATACACTAAAAGTTACTATTTATTATGATATTTAACATTTAACTAAAATGTAATGCAATTGTAAATTTTAATATTGCTGTGAATAAGGTATTTGGTAGTTTGATGTAAAGACTTCATGTGGAGATAGAAGAGATAATTTAGAAACGATTTAGCCAGCTTGATCCTTATAGAAAGTATTACCGTTATCAATATATTAACAATTTTATATGATTTTCTTTTAGAATTAAGTTACTCATTAGTCAATTATGACTAGATTGTAATGCTCTTATTGAATAAAAAAATAAATATGATGCGGTCTATCATATGACAAACGAACATGCCATTTAAAAATTTGAAATTACTGGTAAAGTAAACCCTAAACCCTATGTTTTTAGGTTAACTATCGTGAAAATTTGTTGACTTCCGAGTGTTGAGAATCATCTTTAGATTCAGATTTTCATTCATAGCAAAACAATCTATTAAAAACACTTCTAAATAATCCACTTTTAATTCACATTATCAATATTACTTATATTTTCATATTATCCTAATTTTGAATTGACTCTCCAGTAAAATAACCTATTTTAAACCAATTAACATTAGTAAGTAGATATTGTTGTTTCTTGTACTGAATCCATATCCGTTCTCAAACGTAACTCATCAAGGCAGGTTTAAGCGTTGCTGTTTGTTTTTACAATACTAGCAAAAATAGATATACGGTATAGTGAATATAAATTACAAGGAACTTAAGAGACACTTCAATTAGCAAATATACAGGAGTTCCATTTAAAAATGTTTAAAAACTAGTGCATGCTACGATCATCCTGTATAGTGCATCTAGTTTTTCATGACATCAGCATCTAGCTATGGGTTTAGTTATTGTATGACAAAATTTTTAATAGAATATCTGCAAAAATGTAGTATCAAGGTAGTTTTTAAGAAAGGTCTGCAATTGCCAATTTTTCCGTCACGCCTAAACGCAACACCCTGTATAAATGAAAATAATTTTACGTTATAGAAACTAATGAGCCAAACAACTCCTCTATACAATTTGTTTTTCTTTCTTAAACGATTTGATGATTATCAACCGCCGGGATACTAATAACTTACCCTGTATATGATTACTTGTAAACTAACGTAAAAATTACAAATGTCCTCGGCCCACAACACAAAATACAAACACACGCTAATCCTCTTATTCATTTCGATCGGGAACATAAAAACGTATAAAGAAAATCCGCGCAATATTGCACGATAAATGTATCCGCGTTTCGGCTTTTAAAAAAAGGAGCGACCACGCGTCTATCCCGGCGCCGCCGCCACTTGCGCGCGGCATTAAAAAGGTATTAGTCGTGAGCGGGCTCGTCCTTTTTCGGTTAATTGATAGCGATTAATTCGTGCCGCAGACCGACGACAGCTCGGTCGGCCAGTCCGAAACACGCGTTCTGGATCATTTAATCGCAATCGGTTTGCGCTCACCGCTCGCTCCCATGGTTACGCGCGCACCGCTGCGTCGAACGTACGACTCTCTCCGGTCCCGTACACTCTTCCGATCCTGAATTATGAGGGCCCATTCGTATCGTATTGTCGCGGTTTAGCCGGCGCGCCGTGCGGACGCGGATTTGTGGCCGCGTTTTTTTTTGTGTTTGGGCTCGATCTGCTTTGTTTTTAACAATGCTCGATTGGGTTACAATGGTTGCGGATGGGGTACGGGTTTATCAAACATTGCGGTGTCATGGAGGTATATGAAGTATTATGAAGTAGTGATTGATAACGTCTGTATACGTGATGATGTAAATTGAATAAAGTGACAGATATCACGAACATTCCTGCTATAGATTCCTTAAAATCTAGAAATGTCCTTACACAGTGGGCCAATTTTTTTACAAATTTTCACTTGCTCATATTTCTAAAGATATTAAGTAAATTCAAGCATTTCTTTGATAAATTAATTGCTTATATTGTGAGGATTGAAAACATACCATATTTGCTATAATTGAACGTTTTAATCCAAGCTTATCCATGCTTTATGTATGGCTATGCAACATTTCTGATAATTTCGGGTCAATTTAATCAGGGTGTTTTTTTTTAGTATACACGATGAAATTTTGAAACATCGTGTTTTTCTGTTTTTACTCAAAAAACAGATGAATTGGACGTTTGCATAGATAAAAAAACGATTCCATTGCATAGGCACGAAAAGTCCAATTGCGAACTTCAGTTCTCTTTAAAGATGGTGGAGAAACTATAGACAACGTTTAGTGTTCCTACGCGTGCCTTGTTTGATTTTGATATTTTTTTCCAAAATTTGATTTTTAAAAAGGAGTTTTCTTACCTGTTTTCATATTATACTACAATTATTGGGCAGTAGATTTTTTCAAATTTTTGTGTTTTTGCAACAAAATCATAAAATTTTGTTTTCGCAGTGATTTGAAACTAAAATCAACATCGTTTTTTATTGAACTAAAATTATGGCTGTTTGCTTTCACTTGTCTGACGGTCAGGTCTTTGCTGTTCGTTTTTCACGTAAAAATTACATCTTTAAATAAAAAATATCTAAAAAAAGGAACAACACAAGTTGTAAGTTCTCTTTATTTAAACAATAAAATATCAATTATTTTGTATCACTGTAATCGGAAAGATGTTTTCTATCGAATAATTAGGGTGTGGCCATTGGGTACCCGTGAAAAGAAGGACTCAGTGGCCAAAAGCCAATTAAATCACGCTAGAGGGCGCCAGTAACGCAAAAAGATGTTTTTTTTTATATACAAAATTAATTTTAATTTTGAAAAATATTAATTAGAATGTTAAATTTGTATTAAATTAAGCACCGCTAAAATTAGAAAACATTACAGTGAGCGACGTAATAGAAAAAAAAAACTTATTTGGTACTAAAAATATCAAAGGAACAGCCAAAATTTAAAAACAAACGATTACGAGATTAACTTAGATAGTTAGTAGCGGCTAACCAACCGGAAAAGAAACATCCGGAAGCCGACAAAGTGTGAAAAGACACTTGACAGTTGGACAAATATAGACCTCGCCAGAAACAGCTGAAACAACTACGCTTGTCAGTTAGCATCGTTACCAGCCATTCACGAAAATTACTGTTGACTGTGCAAACTCCATGTTCCGGTTCTCTGGGTCAATTATTGCCACCATAATTATGACGCGTACCGCGATGTGGCGCTGCCGTCGCGTTGGGACAAATGGCAGACCGATCGTACCAGTGACGTCCTCGCACAAATTACCGAAATTTAATTTAACTGAACGCTGGCAACGGTTAATGACGGCCTCCCGCACACCACCCTCCCTTCCCGGATACCACCCCTTGGCGAAAACGGGAGGGTGTAACTTGGAAAATTCGAAATTACGCGAGCGCATAAGTAAATTAAGATACGAAGACGAAAGCCAGTTAACAAGTTGTTAAAACTCGAGGCCGGAAACGAGAAGCCGGATCTTTTGTAAGGGGTGTATAGAGCACCAGTCGTCGGCGATACGTTTATAATAATCCAACCCCGCCCCTCCCTCCGCGTGGGCCTTGTTTTGAAATTAATATCGAAGCATGTTTGAATAAATTGCGCTGCCGGGAAATGCTGTCACGTTTAGCTGGGCTGGTTAATTACTGCCGCTTTCAATTGTTCACTTAGTTGATGAATTGTCAGTGTCCTTTTGTCGATGTTTAATATATTCTTGTTGTCAAGAAGGATTAAACTGACAGAAAAGATGTAACACACATACTTTCTGGTTACAGAATAACAGTTTCCTTTAAGTTTATTTGGGTGTTTCAGGCCAACATAATGATTTTTTAATGGAGATGGCATGAGTTCAACTGTGGGTTCAAAGGTGGTTATTAATGCCAAAATCGCTACTCTCTGCTGCTAGTGTAATAATTAGGGATTATTGATGTCCGCAATTCCGACACTCGTGTCGGAATTTGGACAAAATGCGTACAATTAACTGTAATATAGCAAACGATGTAAATTATGTTATTTTCTTGTGTAAAGACATCAACAGAGCCATATGTATTACTTCTAACCACCTAATTCCGACACCCCGAAATTTGTAAATAATAGTGGTTAAAGGAATAGTACACCATATTATGAAAATATAAAGCATTTTTAGTCAGCCTAAATAGATATTATTAGAATTTTCTTAATTACTGTTATCCTGTAGCGATGTAAAAAAAGTCGAATTGCAGTTGGAAGTCTCATCAATAAAATAGTTAAATAGAGTTGTAGTTTAGTAGTATTTAATATTTAGTTTTGAAAAAGAAAACAACAAACTCCAGTTTTTAATTTGTTTGTTAGTGATTCAATAGGTAATGAAATTAGACATCTGTAAACCAAACATTCTTAAGATATGTTGAAGGCATTTGACTAACAACACATTCAACGTTTTTTGTTGGTATCTTCAAAACTAAAATATATGGATGACATTTTGTTTCAGATAATTGATTACTATCATGTATATCTTAAAATAAACGAGCTTTCAATGTATTCACACTAAAAATTATCTATATTAATTAGAAATTTGCCATTTATTTTTTTTCCATTCTGTATTTTGATTTCAAATGATGTTTGTTTGTAAACAATGTTTAAACTTAAATTTAAAAAAAAATGCTTTAATGAACCCATATAATTCGTATTGGAACTTAGAAAATAAAACTGATTCATATCATACCTCCAGAAGTAGCTACACTAGAAAAACATGGTAAGATTATGACAACAAATGATGTGTAAGCTCATCATTTGTGTTTACTTTTCTTTCACCGTACTCCCGGTCAATTCAAACCTGACATTAAACACCAATTAAATATTCCATTAGTACCATTTCCAGTTTTGATTAATATCACCCCACCTATCTAATAATGTAAGTTCGAATGTTGTAAATGAATCAAGGGCAGGCGGTAGATTCGGTTATCAGAAGTGCATTAGCAAGATAAACTTGCAAATTACACTAGTTTCAAATATCGTTAGGGCGATTAATGCGAGCGTTATTGCCTTTAAATGAATTAGTGGCAATTAGGCTGCTGCATAGAGCGGCGTCAAATGCATCGAAACAATAGCGAGGAGGTTTGTACGGATTATTGACTGCGTGCGTGCGATTACGCTTGATTTAGTGTTAATTCCATACTAATGTAAATACATACATGTATTAGATATTCGGTATCACAAACTGGTCAATTTAATTGTTAGTCGGGAGTAGTATTGTGTAGGTTAGAACACGGCGATTCCCTGATGACTGTGGTTTATAATATTTGATTGAGTTTTCATTTCAGGTGAACTTTTCGCGACTGTAATGAATATTGAAAGTTAGGAATACATTTTGAACATTGTGAAAGTATTATAGTGTGAAATTTGGTGGAGTGGATATTACCTACACAAGTCTGGTTTGGTGTTTAGAAGTTGTGTTAAGTGAATATTAAAATTGAATGTTTGTTATTTCTTTTACTTTACGAAATATTTTTACTTTTTATCTTGATTCATTCTGCATAAAATTAATTTGATTTGAGATGCAAAATATTTTTAGTGTTGCATTTTAATTAGACGTAAAGGTCTATTGAAGAAATTCTTCAAAATTTGACAAGCAATAAATTTGAGTGGACCAGTTTGGTTTAAAGCAGATGTGCTTTTGAATCGCGTAAAGCATGGATAGATGCAACTATGTATTATTTTACATCTCCAGTGGCGGGGGAGGGGGATTTTTTGGAAAAATTATTTTTAGAAAGTAAATGTCCTTCTGAGTGAATCTTTTCATATGGACCTAATTGGTTTTTCAAATCCTTAAAAGTTATAGCCGCTTGAAATATTAACAAAAGAATGAAAAATAAATAATAAAATACATATCAAACAATGAAGAAATTAAATTCAAAGTTTTCACAAAAAAATATATTTCGACTATCGGATTCCTCGATAAAACTGCGTTTAAAAAAACTAGTTCCGTTGGTTTATGTGTAAAAATAAAAACAAAGATTTCAATTATTTTAAAAATTAAAAAAAAGGTTAAATTTCTTTTCATATACTTGATCTGTATAAAAGTCTACAATTTTGTCTACATATAACCGATTTTGTATCTCTTCAAAATTTCCCATGTGATAGTATGAAACACATCCACTCTGTATAAACGGTTCCTTCCAGGACCCATGTTCATGCAGATTATCGACTTAGTTTTTACTTTGTAACAAACTGTAATTAGTGTAATTAATAATAATTATAATTATTCGAAACTTTCGATAGTTCTTCATCTTATATATTTATTATTTATAGTTTTTATTACATATTTACATTGTTCAAATGACTGTTATTAAATTTTTCTCTTATCATATCTTGCTTTATACAACACATTTAAATCGGCCACCTTTGTTTAAATTCGAAACGAAAAATTGTTTCTTTTGCAACGTAAAGTGACGGCAATCTTACGTCACTTCTAAGCTAAAGAAGTAACGAGAATTTAAGAATTGAATTTATTTTATTGTGTGCTGGAGTATCATAATTTAATATTAAAACTACTTTTTGTTTGAAAAACTCATAGTTTCTGATATTACAAAACACTTTTGCATGAAATGATTATGTATATAAACTTTAGAATGATCTAACAATACTACAAAAAGGCGCATTTTGTATATCAGGAGAAACGCCATGGACAGTTCCCCTCTTTTTATCATTTTCATACAAAGGACTTGGAAACAATACTGTAGCCTAAAACATACCTGAAGAGCAAAATAATTGTTGACATGTGTACTAGTCCAGTACAAACTTACGGATTACAAACTAGGACGATGACAGAGAAACAGACAAACAAGACTCAAAAGCAAGAAAGCACTGGTGGAAATTAAAGCCATTACAAGAATAGAAGCCACAAACAACAAACAACAACATTTTGACCCGGAGACTTCCGGTTTGGCGACGATTCTCCGGGCTACTGATTTTCAGTTAAATTCTCCGGGTTAACTAAAGGTCATCGATCTTTTGAGAAACTGTCGCGACCACTAATTATTTTAAAAATATATTGATAATACAGTAATTGTCATTCTATGACACAGTTTACAGCGATTTTCCTTGAAAAAAGGAATTTTTCTCAAAATAAGAAGCACTCTATTACTCAATCTTAACAACAATTTAATTTTATTTTTTGAGAGTATGTGAGAAACATGTGAAAAACATGATCATAGACTGAGACAAATCTAATATCAAAAATGGCTTTCAAAGACGGGTATTATATAAAGATAGAAATTTTGCTTGTCTGAAATCAATATTCAATAATGATACATTAATTAACACAACTTGTTTTCAACTTTCGTTGATTATTTGCATTTTTGTTGTTCAGATGATAAGAAATGTCCCAACAATATGTCTGAGTTTGTCCAACGCAGTTCACAGAATAGTATCATACTGGTCTGCCATAAAACAATATTTTTTAAATCATGGAGATGACGACAGCGATACCTTGGATACCTAGTTATCTTTTTTGACTAGAGACACATTTATTATGGGGGTTTATACAAAATGCCAATATTGTTGTAATAAAAAGAAATTTTAAAATTAGTTATGGACGTCTAGATAATCATTTCAAGCAAACACACATGATCCGTTAAAAAATGCTCTCAGTACATCTAAATTATGCTTGGTTTAGGTGGTAATATTGGCATTTTGTCTCATGTTGGTTGTGTTATAAAAATCGACAATAAGAGGCAGAAACGAAAAAAGGGATAACTAGTAGACATTGATTGATATATATTAGCTTACTTAGTAATTACCATCTAGATCTCGTCGTTTTCTGCCATGACAAAGAAATAAAATAAAATTAGCAATATTACTTTACTTTAAAAATTACTTTGATGAAGATACCTTTTTATAATAAGGTATTTAATATTCACAGCAGAATTTTACTTTACCTTTGCATGTTATAGAATTGTAGATAAACGCAATACCTACTAAACTGTGTCACAAATTACGGTTGAAGAAAAGGTACTACTGAATACTCAAATTGTTTTTCTCAAACAACAACTTAGTCCTTCGCATCTCCGACCTACCCTTAATCGAGCACGTATCACGTATCCCCGATCGAACCACCCCGAACTGATTGGGGACAAGTCCGCTGGACTAAAATTGACGCCGAGCGTCGCATCCACTTTTTAGGAGTTGAGTTCGGGGCCAGTTCAGCTCGTCCGGCAATTTACCCAATTACAGTGCCGGAAACTTTTCGCGCAACGGCGACGGAGGACAGTAGTTGAGGCCGCCGCCGCCGTCACCGGTAGTCCGGAGATGTTGTTAGCCCTTGTCAGGCGGCGGTACGTCAAGCAACGGACCGACCGCCGAAAGACGACCCCATCACGTAATCAGAGCGCACTCCTAATTACAAAGGAGGCCGTGGAACGGAACAATGGACCGCGGGACGCGCACCGGCGCGGCGGCGAATCCCGATGCATAAAGGATAGGTACGACGCGACGTCTGTATGCAACCTGAAGCCCTTTGGGATGAAAAGTTGAAAATTTCATGGTTTTTTGAGAGGTTGGTTTCGTACCTCTGATGCATATCATCCCTATGGATATCTACATGTTAGTTTTTTATATTACAATATTTTTTTGATGAAAAATAGCTTCCTAATGGTTTGTCACAACCTGAGCTTAAACATTTTCATCATGGTTCTTAGATCAGTGGTGAAACTGAGTGTTGAAAAAAGAAGTAGAGAATTATTCGGAGGAAATTTAAAAGTAGGAAAATCATTTAAATCTTATGTCAATGTTCATATAATTCATATAATTCGCCAAGAATTGTATGGTGGTATCAACTACAAAGAAGAGATCCTGAAAAGAGGAACGCGAAAGGAAAAATGGAAGGACAAATCGATAGATAGATTAGATAGGTATACAATACAAATATAATTGAAAGACGTTGTGAAATGTGTATACGCCAAGGAGGAAATCTTCTACTTTCATTAGTTAGTTCGTTAGTTTTAATTGGCGAATTCGTCGGACCGGCAATACGGATATCGGCATTCAAATCCGAATAGGGCTGTTATTTTATTTTAATAGAACAAAATAGAAAAAAAAATTCTTGATCTCTCTTCAGTGAAGTTAAATAGAAAAACAAAAGAATTTTGCTTTTAACAGTTATTAGTATCTAAAGTTTGTAGTAATATCACTTACTACAAAGTACCTAAGTTAAAACATTCACTGTGAGTAGATAATTATTTTCAAATTTAGGGATTAGTAATTAGTAATTCGTTCTTTGTAGTTAACCCAACCTGGTCAATATGTTGAGCTGTGAGTTTGAAGAAACATTTTCTTAACGTTTTTCTATCGTTAAAACTGTAATTAATTATTAATACCGCAGCAGGTTATGCAACCAATTTAACAAATTCTGTACAGAACAGCGGTATTAATTTTTATGGAGCGGTAAACACAAATTTTTACATATTATACAATTTTTTTACATATTATACCAATTTTACAGTTGCGTATGGAATAGTAGTATCATAGTACTATTCACTTCAAATAAAGCCACCAATCACTATACTAGAACAGCATTATGCATTATATAATTATATTGTAACATTTTCTTCTTTAGACTTTTCCAAGGTCTATATGTCATTTGATTGGCTGCCATTATCTGCCATTTCCTCACAATGTCTTGCCTCTATTTCATTGTATATGGTATTTTTCTGCATCCTAACATAGGTTATTGCCAAGTTAGCGTTTTTGGTATTGAGCGAGTTTCTTGATTGATTGTGGTCATTTTATACGATAATTATTGTTTATATGAACTTCAACTCTAATTTCACATTTTTGAATTTGGAAACTTATATCCGTGTTTATACAAATTTACCTGAATTAACAATAGTGATATGTGTCTAATTAATTAGGTCTTACTGGATATTGAACACAAAAATGCGTGAAATTGGCAGTTAGTTCGCATTAGTTCGAAGAATTAGTTCGACATTGCTTTGCTGTAAAAGTGGAATACATTTACATATTTCACACTGCAATGTGTTACAATTTTATAGCAAATTGACCATAAACTGATACGCCAGCCTTTCGTAATCGGTTGGCTGCAGATGCTAACGGATGTTAGCGATTTCAATACAATTTAGCGTTTCATAAGCGGTTGTTAGACGTTCGTAGCCGATTCTTAGGGGTTCTTCTTAACACTTCGAGGTCAAACAAGAAGTCATCAGAGGTAAGCCATATCATCCCCATACCCACTCTGACTTTGATCAAATATTTACTGTGTTATATGAATATATTGAGACAATTTTCGGAGATGTTTGTGATAAATGTACTTTTCGACCTTTAGTTGCATTCACATTACAAGCTGCACTGGTGCCGTATACGTAGCGTACCCTACTCTACGTATACGTCAACAGCGTAGCTTGTTATGTGAATGCTACTTTAGAGTATTATCACAGCACAACATTAAGTGGCGTGAAACTGTTAGACCTTCGTTGCCGCTTCTTAGGGGTTCTTCTTAACTTCTTAACTTTGATCAAATATTTACTGTATTATAAGAGTATATTGAGACAATTTTCGGAGATGGTTTTGGAATAGTACTTTATGACCTTAAGTATGCATTCACATAATAAGCTGCACTGTTGCCGTATACGTAGCGTACCCTACTCTACGTATACGTCAACAGCGTAGCTTGTTATGTGAATGCTACTTTAGTGTATTATCACAGCACATCATAAAGTGGCGTGTAACTGTTAGACATTCGTTGCCGCTTCTTAGGGGTTCTTCTTAACTTCTTAACTTTGATCAAGTATTTACTGTATTATAAGAGTATAATGAGACAATTTTCGGAGATGCTTGTGGAAAATGTACTTTTTGATCTTTAGTATGCATTCACATAACAAGCTGCACAGTTGCTGTATACGTAGCGTACCCTACTCTACGTATACGTCAACAGCGTAGCTTGTTATGTGAATGGTACTTCAGAGTATTATCACAGCACATCATAAAGTGGCGAGAAACCGTTCGACAGACCCAACAATTAATTCCCAAGCAACGAATTACAAGAACGAATTGACACTGGGCTCGTGAGAGAGTAACTCGAGGAGGGCGGATCCTCATTACGAACTTTTTTTACAACTGTCAATAAAAGGCCGTAGAACAAACGCCAGGGTCGAATTTAATTAAACTGCGGACAGGCCGCAATAAAAAATATATTTCATTAAATCCAACAGGGAAGAAGGTGGTTCCGGGCGTCTACAGCGCATCCCGAGCCGAGCCGTGGCCAACTCTAATTTGAGCTGGCGCGAGCGCGTCTTAATCAGCACGCCTTTGTGCGTCTGCTAAACGGCGGGTCGGACAAAGGCGGCCCGGAATCGGATTCCCGCGTGCGTTTTCATGGCCTACTTGAGAGCCTCGCGCGAATAATTGAGTCGCGGCTAATGAGACGGAAATTCTTTGTTGGACGAAACTTGGCCCATTCCGGGACTATGCCTCTTGTCTAGTGCGATTGTTCTAGGCCTGAGCAATCCACTTCCGGATTTGCGATCTCCTCGGTGTTCCGCTGTGTAATCGCGAGCTCAAGGACTGTAAACATAAGTGGAGATCTGTTGGATGTAGTTTCATTATTATTACGATAATGTTGGATTCAAGGGAGGAAATTGATTTTTTCATGAAGTTGGTGATGGTAATGATGTTGATAAAGACTGTAGCAAGATGAAGGAAGCTATAAAAACATAAATTTTCTGAAAACAAAATAAATCCGTTTTGGATTTGTTTTGTTACTATCACAAAGAAGAATACAAATGTTGCTTTTTTTTTAAAACTACGAAAAAACTACATTTTTGCAGAAATTCTCCTAAAAATTGAGTTAATATAATAACCAAGACATATTACCCATGGTCCAATTAAACACTCAAGAAGTAGGCCTACACTTTCCATTTTTTGCAGACAATTTAATATCACAGAAACTAATTAAAAAATATAATTTTTTCCTTCACGCCTTAATTCAACATCTTGTATCAAAGCTATCGTTTTCAACATATTCAAACATAACTTATTTTCTTCATACCAATTTTATATCGATACCAGTTCAGAATTCAATGTCTCAATTGAATCAGTTAAGTGATCTGGTGCAATTAATATCAGTGTATCGTCAGCAAATAGGTGCACATCACAAGATTTACTGGAGCAATATAGTTTAAGTAGAAAGAAGCAACATCGTTTACGTAGAGATTCAATAAAACAGGTCCCAAACCAGAAACTTGTGGAACACCCAACTGTTTGATTTGAAGAGATCCATTGACAAAGGTGAAGAATATATGTAAACCGGAGAAAATAAAAGCCTCGATATCCTTTGTAGTAAAATATATTAATGGGTACCAGTTTCGGCAGTTAAGCATGCCATCATCAGACCAAATCTACAAAAAAACACAAAACATCCAGCACTTACCAATTGAAAATAGGGGGTCGGTCAGAAAGTTAAATAGGAGAGGAGTGGTCTGAAGGGAAAACATTGCACATGTGACATTTGTTTGGAGATTTCGACAGAAATTATAATTGTCATGTATTGTAAGTGCGCTGTGCCTTTTCACTGCTTAGTTTGACTTATTGACGGTAAGTGTTTTTTCCCGTATTTTCAATTTGTAAGTGCTTGATGTTTTCAGTTTTTTGTAGATTTGGGCTGATGATGGCATGTTAATTACTGCCGAAACCGGTACCCATTAATATATTTTACTACAAAGGATATGGAGGCTTTTATTTTTTCCGTTTTACCCCATCTGGTTATTAGATCACTTGACTCATATTCTCCAATCCTAACCTTTTCTCTCCGGTTTGTTAAATAGTTTTCAAATTTTACTTCTTTTCTTCCGATTCTGTAAGTTTCTATATTCTCAGGTAAAATTTCAACGATACAACACAATAGAGTAGGAATGATTGGGGATAACGTTATTAATCAATGAATTCAGATTTAACATTTCCATGTTTACTAGGGAACAACAAATCAAGAAAAAAAAACGATTATTTTCAAACCAAGAGAGCACAAAGTATTTCAGAAGCATACAGGTGTTCAACAAAATTCTAAAGAATCATTAATTAAAACAAAGGAAGCTAACCATATGATGCAACTATCGCAAGAGAGAGCGAGAAAGACAAAATCTGTAGAATCATCCCCGGTGGCTTAACGTCTTAAGAAGTGTCGAAAGCAATGGGTAAACGAATCCGTCGACGTACAGGAGAATCAATATCAATCTCGGAGAGTTTCCGCTGAAGCGATGCATCGATGCAAAAGCAATTTTTCAGCGGCGCCCAGGTATCGGATGGCAAATATTCCCTCTAACCGTCTGACGCCTTCAAAGGGAGTCAACTTTCAACGGGCACGAGGCGGGATAATCCTTCATGCAAACTCCGCCTCTCCGCTGCCGCACTCTCAGGAATAAACGGCTCCGTCGGCTGCATTTAGACGCGATTATTCTTTTTAAAGCCTTTAGTTGTCGCCAGACGAGAATATGCCCTTCCGTTGGAATCTTTTCGAGGTTAATTTTCGATCCGAACAATGCTGGAGGTTAATATGCAATTTGCGTGATGCTTTTATAGTCAGGAGTGAGTTTGTAGCTTGATAGTGACAATGCCATTTGCTCTGTGGAGGAAAGAATTGTTTAAGGATCAGTACCTAAGGTATATTTGATCTGGCACCATAGAAAAGGAGTTATTGGTGGTAACTTTATTAGTTAGTTAATTAAGACCTAAGATTTCCATGTCAACAAGGTTATAACGCTGAGTCAAAAACTATTGCTGGAAACAGACCATAATTTGACAACATTTTCAGAAAGAATTGTCTAAGAATCATTACCTAAGATAGATTTAGTCAAGCACCATAGAAAAGGAGTTACTGGTGATAACTTTATTAGTTAGTGAGTTAAGACCTAAGATTTCCATGTTAACAAGGTAATAACGGTGAGTCATAAAACGATTGCTGGAACCAAGAGACCATATTTTGACAAGATTTTCAGAAAGAATTATCTAAGAATCAGTTCCTAAGATAGATTTAGTCAAGCGCCATAGAAAAAGAGTTACTGGTGATGACTTTATGAGTTAGTGAGTTAAGACCTAAGATTTCCATGTTAACAAGGTAATAACGGTGAGTCATAAAACGATTGCTGGAACCAAGAGACCATATTTTGACAAGATTTTCAGAAAGAATTATCTAAGAATCAGTTCCTAAGATAGATTTAGTCAAGCGCCATAGAAAAAGAGTTACTAGTGATGACTTTATGAGTTAGTGAGTTAAGACCTAAGATTTCCATGTTAACAAGGTAATAACGGTGAATCAAAAACCGATTGCTGGAACCAAGAGACCATATTTTGACAAGATTTTCAGAAAGAATTATCTAAGAATCAGTTCCTAAGATAGATTTAGTCAAGCGCCATAGAAAAAGAGTTACTGGTGATGACTTTATGAGTTAGTGAGTTAAGACCTAAGATTTCCATGTTAACAAGGTAATAACGGTGAGTCATAAAACGATTGCTGGAACCAAGAGACCATATTTTGACAAGATTTTCAGAAAGAATTATCTAAGAATCAGTTCCTAAGATAGATTTAGTCAAGCGCCATAGAAAAAGAGTTACTGGTGATGACTTTATGAGTTAGTGAGTTAAGACCTAAGATTTCCATGTTAACAAGGTAATAACGGTGAATCAAAAACCGATTGCTGGAACCAAGAGACCATATTTTGACAAGATTTTCAGAAAGAATTATCTAAGAATCAGTTCCTAAGATAGATTTAGTCAAGCGCCATAGAAAAAGAGTTACTGGTGATGACTTTATGAGTTAGTGAGTTAAGACCTAAGATTTCCATGTTAACAAGGTAATAACGGTGAATCAAAAAACGATTGCTGGAACCAAGAGATCATAATTTGACAAGATTTTCAGACAGAATTGTCTAAGAAGCAGTACCTAAGATAGATTTAGTCAAGCACCATAGAAAGGGAGTTACTGGTGATAACTTTATTAGTTAGTCAATTAAGACTTAAGATTTCCATGTCAACAAGGTAATAACGCAGAGTCAAAAAACTCTTGCTGGAAACAAGAGACAATAATTTCGCAAGATTTTCAGAAGCAAATGACAAATGACTTTCCCCTTAATTACAAAACCGTCTGTGTACATTTCCATCACTATTACCATCTCTACAAACCCTCTCTCACCCCAGTCTTATGTTTATGTTCCAATTTTTCACTGGGACTAAAAAAAGGCACATCCATACTCATAAATCATGGAATACCGAGACAGAATGCACTTGATGGTCCGTAAGAAAGTTCGAGTGGTAAAGGGAATAACGCCAAAGAAACGATGGTACATTTAACACTCGACGGGGTGTCTGTTTCCGTCATCCAAGTTTCCCCATTTATATTTCCATTTTTATACGATTTTTCAAATTGAACGGACGCGCAGGCAAGTCCTAACCGCAATTCCCGGCAGGTCCGCTTCCTCCGCGAAACTCCTTCGGAGCGCTTATGATATTAGAGCGGCTCCGCGACACCTACCGGTAAGCTCGAGAACTGACACGAGCTCGAATTAAGTTATTTGCGTAAGCAAACTTGATAATCACAACGCTAACTCGCTAATACATGCACAAACAGTTTTGTTTTGCTTGTCTTGTGGCGATTACGAAGGGTTATCGAGGTCTTCCTCAGCAGTTACGAGGTATAAGCTGAGTATGTCAAGGTGTCGAGTTTTGATAATTAAGCTTCAAGCGTTATAAAAGCTTTTTATGTTGGGCAATGAAAAGGCTTTTGCTCTTATATTACCACAAGACATGGCGCAGTCGAGAGGATTTGTCTTTTACCTGACCATAAACGTTATCGTACACGAAACATCTCCAACATAACCACGCAAATTTCCTTCTGAAATTATAATACACCACTTTACTGCCTGTCTGAATATCACCGGGACAATAGTCTCCAGTGTGGGACAAGCGCAGCGCTGGAACAGTGAGTTGTGTTACGAAATCACAAGACGTGAAATATACGTAAAATTACCAACCCCTTCTCGCATTCTGAAGGATATTGTGGCGTGGTGGATTCCCTCGGCAGATGTGTCTATCCAGTGCCCTTACGGGGACGTATCTTTATTGAAACAGCCAGGAAGTTACAGTTCGTTAACGCCCAAACGTCTATCTCGGAGTACGTGGTGAACTAATGGAATTCGTAAGGTTCTCCGTACCGGTACAATTCTTCGTTGTGGGCTTGGTTTAGCGCCAGTGTATACAGACAGCATTTGCTTTTATATTACTCTACTTGATTGCCGTGTTGGTCTGAATACTAACAGAAGGTGAGGCTGGATATTTGCAATATTGACGCAATAGGAATATGAATACTACACCATATTATCTGCATAAATTGATATACGTAATACGTATTAAAGAGAAAAGTAATGAATTGAGTCTCTGATGGTTTTTATGTTTAGCAAGAATCTTGCATCTTGCACTAGGCGATGATGTAAAGGTTTTGGTACAGTGTGTTGCCTATAGTTGAGACGGTATGCTGCAGGATCAAGAGATACATCTTCCTACACTATTACATCAAAATTCTCTTCTATTTATATTAGTTGCACACCTTCAGCTACCATGAAGAGTATGAATGAAAATGGTGTGATATCTTATTTAAGTATGGAGGCACCAAGAAAATAGTTTATACTAAAGTTGAGGGTACCTACGTTAAAAAAAACGTTAACGTTAAAAAATTTCCGGTTTCAAAAGGAAGTACGAACTTGACAAATAACCTGGAAAAAGCAGGTTGAGAAGGTGTGATGTATCATAGGAAAATCTTTGTATCTATAGAATGTATCTAGAATGTTGATTTAATAAAGCTTCCTACCTTGAATAGCTATATGGTGATGACATGATCTACTACAAAAATCATGGACTTTTGGCTTTTGCATGTTGTATACTATACAGTATGTCCCCAACTGGACGTAACTAAACCTATAAGATCCATAGCCATTGTATTTAACATACTGGATACTAAAAACACAATTTACATCAGTGTAAACTACCAGTTTCTTCACATTTTTTTTTTTTTGCGAGTTCCATGTCGCCAAAGGTATATTATATGTAATATAGTAGTTAATGTATAAGTAACCTCTGGTACAAAAATTGGTACAAGGTAGGTAACTAAAAGGTCAAAATATGTTTAAAATTATTGTATGCTGATCAAAAGTACTGTAAGGTTTTTGTTGAATTATAATTGATTGTTTAATAAAGTGATATTTTGTTTTTTATGTATTTCTCAAGTAGTTTTTTCAAGTTGTTCTAATAAATCGAATTAGCAATTTTTATTGCATTTGTAAAGTGTAAAATTGTATGAAAAAATGTATGAAATTTGATTATCAACAAAGGTAAATAGGGGTTTTTATTTATTTTATTCAATAACGTATTCAGTTACAGTAGTGCGTCGATAATCCGAACCTCGGTAATCCGAACATTCGCTAATCCGAATGCCGAAATAGAAATAATAATAAAATAAATCACTGAGAAACCTAGGGAAAAGCAATTTTTGTCGGTTCCTATTTAGAGACAAATGTTCGTTTTGTACTCGTATTTTCCACTATTAAATAAATAAAAAATAAATAAATCATAAATAAATCATAAATCATAATAAATAATAATAAGTCACAATAAATCATAATTAAATTATAAATAAATCCGTTCGATATTCCTTCGATATCGCTTCGATATATCTTCGATATCGCTTCGATATCGCTTCGATATCCCTTCGATATTCCTTCGATTTTGACTTTTTCGCATTCTTATAATTTATGAAGAGCGGAATCGAATGGTGTTGGTTTTATTAAGATTGAACTCCTATCCAATACTCGTATTTTCTACTATTTAGTTGTCATATTTGATAATCCGAACAATTTGATAGTCCGAATCACCTTCGGTCCCAATTAGTTCGGATTATCGACGATCTACTGTACCTACAATCTTAGGCATGATAGAAATTTATGCAAGCATTTTTGCAGAAGTTAAAAACATTTTTCTGTGGAAACTGATTGAAATACGTTAGCTATAGGAACGAACATTATCGCGATTTGAGAGGGGGGGGGGGGGGTAAAATACGGAAGGTCATAGGTATATTACGTCTCTTAATTACCTACAATTTGAGGTATGATAGAAATCAAATATTTTTGCAGAAGTTATAAACAATTTTCTGTGGAAACTGATTGAAATACGTTAGCTATAGGAACGAATACTATCGCGATTTAGTGGGGGGGGGGCAAAACTCTGAACGTCATGGGGATTTTAGGTTTCTTAATTTCCTACAATTTGAGGTATGATCGAAATTTATGCAAACATTTTTGCAGAAGTTATAAACATTTTTCTGCGGAATTATCGCGATTTCGGGGGGGGGGGGGGGGCAAACTCTGAACGTCTGAGCGATTTGAAGTTATGAAAACAGGAGTTAGAATTAAAATACAATTAAAATTAAATGGAATTAAACAAATCAAAGGGCACAAAACATTTTATTAAATAACATCTTGAACACGGCACAGTACTTATTCTGTAAAATGTTGCATAAGAAGTAATACTATGTTTTTTACCCAATAAAATATACCCCAAAAGTAAAAGCAGTTTGTGACACGCGAAGAACGTATAGCAAAAAAATCTGATGTGGCCAGGCACATGACTTTATCATACAATATATAAAATTAATAGTTTAGCTGCATGAGAATCTATTCTAAAGAGATAAATCGTAGGTATTGTCAAAGCATCAGCATTTGACACTACCTACACTACGTCATTAGAATAATAGTTATTTATGTCACAAATTCCGAAAGTACGGAATAGCGCGACGAGCGGTGATACGGCGCGTCACCGAAGGCGGAGTGTAGCCGTCGCATATGAGCGAGTCGCGCTATCTAGTTTTTGGCAGGAGCGACATCAACGTTCATTGTGTTGCTTTTTAAGAAATACGTATTTAAAAAAAATAAATGATTTCTGTATAGTAAATGCTAGGTTGGTACCACTTTGACGAAAGGTGCGTTCCGATTGGTAGGTAATGGTAGCTAATGGCGGTGGTAGAATACGAAATTATAGTATTTCTTACATATCGTGATAATGACACATATTAGTTTGCATGTACATAAACATGAGTCACTAGCAATTTTCTATTGGAAATACTATAACGGCGTCTGCTACCACTGCCATTATCACTAATGAAAACGCACCTTAAAAAGGTAATTCAAATTCTGACAGATTTATATTTGTTCATGACACATCCCTACCAACATACTAAAATAAAACTACACACATCGCTATACTTTATTTATAATTTTCTCAATGAATCATTTTTAGAATTAGATATAAAGACGGGTTGATATTTCTTATCAACAAACAATCAAATTGGTGATCTTATTTTATTTGAAATTTGTATTTTATAATTTTGCGCGCTACAGCGGCACGTTCCATAGTGGTTGTCCAACCTCTGATGAGATCAGCTGTTTTCGAATGTGACAACACAAAAACATATTTGTCAAAATCCTGGCTACTATGTAATTTCATATCAATGCAGATGCGACCGATCTCGATCAAATAGAATTTGCTCTTGAAGGTAAACTATTAATTTTACCAAAAAATGTTATAGGCATAAATTATTCAAAATTTCCTCTACTTTAATTTATTAATTAACTATTTTGTCGAAATTACAGAAATGGCGGCTCATTTCCAAAATCCTTGAAAAAGGCTTAGAATAAACTAAAAAGCTAAACTATTAATTTTACCAAAAAATGTCATAGGCATAAATTATTCAAAATTTCCTCTGCTTTAATTTATTATTTAACTATTTGGACGAAATTACAGAAATGGCGGCTGATTTCTAAAATCCTTGAAAAAGGCTTGGAGTAATCACCCAGTTCCTTTGGACCCTTTTGAACCAAAAGCTTTTCAACTCTAAGTTTGGTCATGAAACTTCTAAATATGAAGTTCCGTGCCGATACCTTTAGTAGTTTCTCCGGAAATGAATTAACAAAAATTGGGTACACACACACACACACACACACACACACACACACACACACACACACACACACACACATACACACACACACACACACAGACATTTTTTTGTACCTTGGTCAAAAATGTTCAGGGGACCCATAAAGACCTATTTCCGCTAAAATCTCAAAAAAAATTTTCGGCACGATCACAATACTTTACATACTGCGTATGATAAAGTAAAAATAGTTTTTAGCAGGTTTTCATTCATCTTGACTTTAAAGTCTGCTTTTGATTTTGTAGATGTGACTTTCTTGTCAAGAAACAAGTTGCTTTCAATTCTATCATAAAACAAGTTAAGGAAAACGTGCAGTTACCTTGTAAGGAAAAAATCAACTTTTGGCATAACACTTAATTATCAAGATCACACATTTACCTTAACAACTGGTGACGTTATATGTGAATTATAGGAACTATATTTTATGGTTCCTACAGCTTTTTGTAGTATGTAATACAAAATCTGTGAAATACACGACGTGTTGTATATCACTTGATTTTTATAATCTCCATAAAAAACAAATTTTGATTAGTAAATTATTCCTCTACAAAAAGAAAATAAATGAGTGTCGAATCAATTGCGCGTCGATGCGCCTAATCCAAAACAAAAGAGTCACATGTCAACACGACTCGCCCCTTTCATCACCGATTATCCCAGGACAAAAGAGAATCACCCGTGTTTTTTTTTCTCTCTGCCGGTCGTCCTGCGCGCACGTGACAAATTTGCATCGAAATACAAAAGGTTCTCGACCGTACGCTCGTAAATTGCGTAGGGCCGAGACCTGCCAGCCGTGAAATCGTTATTTTTGGCAATATTTTCGATTATTCCTCACCGACGCAGACCGGGGGAAAAAAAGTATTCCTGGGTGCCCCAGTGGCCGGCTTATTGTTAATGCTTCTGCAGGTCCTTTGTGCCCCCAAAAGGATATGTTATTTCGGCAATTCCGAGATATTTATTGGCTGGGGATTAATTCCAAATGTAGAATAGGGGGCCTCTTTTGATATGGTACGCACTTTGCGTCCACGATAACGGCGCTTTATTGAATTTTAAATTTGCGTTTCGAGAACGTGTAGATACTAAATTCTCTTTCTCTACCCTTGTTTAGTGAAAAAATATTATACCATTGCATAGAGATATAGCCATCTTATTGATCTTTCTTCATCTCTACAGCAATTGCTGTTGTTTTATAACAGTTAAAAATCTTTACAGACGTATGTCTTCAAGTTCCTCGATAATATCCAATATTAGATAAATTCCAGACATTCCACTCACTTCAATCGATGTACTGTTTATAATAACAAAGTTAAAAATCTTCCGGACAATGAAATCCTCATCCGTAATTACTATTAATTAAACTTGTCTTATCAACCTAGCGTTTATATTAAAAAAACAGGCGCCAACGTGCTGATAAACTCTTGTTGTTTATCTATCCGCGTAGGCGGTTGTAAATTACAAACAGTACAAGTTATATGCGAAATAAATAAAATAAAAACATGCATTTATTGTAAGCAATTGATAAAATCTTTGACTAATACCAAAAATATTTGTCCAACACAAAAAATATTTGAGCAAAGCAAAAATTACTTGTGCATTAAAAAAATAAATAAAAAAATAAATAAATAAATGTGCAATAAATTTATATAAATGTACATCAGACATAAATTGGTGGTGTACATTAGACAAACATTGGTGGTGCAAAAAAGGCATTAAAAATCTAGTATCTTAATCTGGAATTTCTTTAAAATAATTCTTCCTCTGTCATTCGAACTGTTCTTAATAATTCTTCCTCTGTCATTACCTACTGTCATTCGAAAGGAAATAATTGTCAAATCCTGACTAACTAGTTTTAATGCAGACACGATCTCGATCATATATAGGATTTGCACATACAGCTAAACTATTAATTTTACCAAAAAATGTCATAGACATAAATTATACAAAATTTCGTCTATTTTAATTTTGAATTTAACTACTTTGACGAAATTACAGAAACGGCAGCATATTTGCAAAACCCCTGAAAAATGCTTAGAGAAAACGTCCAGTTCCTTTGGACCTTTTTGAGCCAAAAGCTTTTCAGCTCTAAGTTTGGTCATAAAACTTCTAAATCTGAACTTTCGTCCCAATACAATGCACATGCTTTTCATTTTAGAGCACAATATGAATAAAATATGTATTAATTTAATGCAGAAGTTATCCATTCTAGGGCACAACATGTCATTTTTTATATAACATATGTACATTTATTTAATCCACACTATTTAATATTTTAATGCTCAAAGTATTTGTTTTCATGCACATATCTATTTAAATAAAGCATGCTTAAATCCCTCCTAATTACAAATGAACATCATTCCGAACACAAACGCCGGTGTTTACCGTTCGTCTTTACAGCAGAACGGGTTTTCATTATTTTCTGTGGTGTCTGGTAGCTCTGGTATTCCCACGTCCTTAACGAGTACCCGAAATAAAGAGCGGTTGGTAATTTGATAGCTTAAGGGATGTAGACAGGACAGTTAGTGGCTCAAACTTGTGTACCGTTGCATCCGTTCCAACATGCATTGTTACCGCAGGTCCTTAGGCGTCCACCAAAGTTTGTACCGGCCATTATGAACTTTGCTAAACGATGCATATCTACGTAAATTAGCGCAATTAGGTTACAGTGAATAAAATTGTTTCGAGGGTACTAATTATTTCTTTTATTAGAGTTCGCGTTGTCCCACATAGGTGCCGCATATAGCATCCACGCATTTTTTATTCGAGATTATTATAGGGATAGTACTAATAGAGTTTTAAACAACAGCATTTTCGACTATAGCAAGAGTAAATATCAATCTCCGGTATCCAAAGTTACAAGGTAGGTATTAAGTCACAAAAATAAAAATAACCTGTGTCTTTTTTTCTTTTCTTTTATGACAATTTAACATTTTATCTTAAGCTTTTTTCTTAATTTAAGATTTTAACTTAAGTATAACATTAACTACAAATTATGACAGCTGCATTTGATAGTATTGCTAATGTTGTGCTAGTCAACATAATAAAAATAACCCGTGTTTTTAGTAAAAAGATAATATGTTTTTTCTACTCCTATTGATGAATGTTGACAACATCGCTAAGTGACGAGCGATACAAACAACTTCTATCTGTCAAAGATATTTTACCATAATGCGTACAATATAATAGCAATAACTGTAATTTGTTAATAGTAATTATAAAAATAATGGATACTGATGACGAACAAGGGGACATTTGTACTCTACAAGATATAGTAGAAGCCGTGCAAGCAAGGACATTAGATTTATTGACCAAAAAGTCGAGAAAATATGGACAAACCTACAAACCGCTCATGATGAATCTTGAATAAAATTGAAACAAAAAAACGTGTAATAATCTGAATTATTTAGTATAATACGCAATGCGCACTAACTAGAGATAGATAACTATATAACTTGTCATCCGTAATCGCAGTCAATATTTTACACTTATGCAATACATTAATGTTTAAAATTTCTTTGCCATAGTCGTTGAAAATGTATAAGTATTCCATTCGCAAGTTCGCCAATTAATCACTCAAACGTTTAATTTATTTAATTGCTTACATCACTTGCTCATAGACTAATGTACTATTTCAGTTCTAGTTTTTCAAAAGAAAAAAACAACAAAACTATCAAAAGTCCACTATAAGACAAAAAGGAACTTTATTTATCGATAATTTGTTTATTGATTTTAAGATTCTCTGAACAAATAATGTTAATATATCTGCGGTTGACACTACCTATTGTCATTAGAATGAAAATATCTGTCAAATCCTGGCTAACTAGTTTTATATTAATGCAGACACGATCGATCTCGATCAAATAGAATTTGCTCATGCCGCTACACTATTAATTTAGCAAAAGATGTCATAGACATAAATTATTCAGAATTTCCTCTACTTTAATCTATTATTTAACTATTTTGACGAAATTTTCGAAATGACAGCTCATTTCCTAAATCCTTGAAAAATGATTTGAGTAAACATCAGTACACCTGGTACGGTTGTTACTGTTTTTATTTTTAGTCTAGATTAGAACATAACAAAATGATAAAAATACTAATTGTTGGCTTCTTTAGCACGAGCTATGGATAAACACACTACAAAATAAAAAAAAGGGAAAAATGTGAGGATTGATACACAATCGAGCTTATCAATTAAGCCAATCTACAGTTGCTTAGATTACATGTACTTCTCGCTGAAAGGAATGCCCAGAAGCAAACTCCTACGATGCATAAAACATAAAATATGAAAAGGAAAAGAAAGGGACGGGATACAGCCATCATAAACTTGAGTTTTAAATTTTTTTCGAGGACCGCGCGCCACCGTCTCATAGAAAATGGTATGTAATATTCAGACTACCGAGCAGAGTCGGTACTAACCGTCACCCAAACTACCTGCAGCACTTAACAAATGCAGTCATTTCACATATCCCCCCTTATTCAAAAGCAACCCTTTTTACCGAAGCCGGTCGCAGACGGTATTGTTTTCGAGTACGCGTCCCAACCGTTGCAAGAAGCGAACGAATAGAGAAGGAAGACGCGCGCCAACTTTTCTGAATTACGTACTGCTCTCGACTGTTGAGGGAAATTTGCATTCGGATTTTCTGTTACCTCGAAGGCACTCGTCTGAACAAGTTTATGTTGGCACTGAAAGACTCCGTAGCGAGCGGTAGGGTTGGTATCATCTCTTTCGCGCCGCGTGGGATTCACGGGGGTGGTAATTAAAGTTTAATAAGCTGATTAATGGATTAGATCGATGCTGAAGTTTGCGGCTAATCTTACGTGGTTGGGTATACGGAAGTGTGTGCGCCGCCCTTCTATATTTCGAGGGTGTAATTCGGGAAATTGCGTGGAATTTGTACAGATCTAGATAGAGACGCGTTAATGGTTAAGGGTGGCACATCGAAATTAAGATTAGAATGAATTTAATTTATGCAATTTGTTGCTGTATTGTGGGATAGTCTGCCAATTGGCGGAGTGGAACTAAAATTTGAAAGGGATGTGAAAGAGTTTATAGAAGGAAGGGTTTCCAGTGTCTGTAGATTGAAATTGAAAACATTTATTAAATAATTAACTTATTGGAGGTATAATACGATTTTTGGTAATATTTCGTGTCACCTAATCAGTTGTTAATTAATTACGGATAGTACTTTACATATTTCGGATCCGACTTTTCCATTTTTAGATTGACCAAAGAATGCTTGTTAGAATAGTGTTAGGTTCATTGCGATATCTCTCAGGGTTCTCGAGTAATTAGCATTTCCCTATACACGTAACTTCCCATAAGGTGGGTTGGAAGCCGGCCGTCCAAATTGCGAACGCAAACTGTCGCATAACACGCCAACGTTTGTCTCCGCCTGCTATTCCACCGCTGTATAATCGCGATCGGACTTTTTGACATTTCTATAGTTTAAGAACAGGGGAATCGAATGGCGTTGGTTTTACTAAGATTGTACAAAGTGTCAACGAGATACAGCCTATTGAATATCCCGATTTTTGCAAATATTTCGTGTCACCTAATCAATTATTAACCAATTACGGATACTAATTTACCTATTTCGGATCGGACTTTTCCACGTCTCATGTAAAAATGTAATTTTCACAATATGCTACAGTCGCCAACAAAAAAAAATAGTTTTTTTTGTTATTATATAATGTGAATCTGATATCTCTATTTTTTGAGAAACTCAGTGCAAATATGTACAGGGCGCGTGTTGGCATTTGTTTCCTCTCTCTATTGAGTCTGATAGGAAAAATATGACATTGACCTATGATAATAACCTCCTAATATTGTTTTAAAATTATGGAAAAATACAGCAATAATTTTGTGCTCTTCTTAGAGCCTTTTGAAAAGGTTGAATAAATGTTTGGAGAACTAGGTTGTCGACTTTTTAGAAACTTAGTTCGAGACAACACGAATTGACTATAGACGGTTTAGCCCATCTGTATCACAAGTTCTTAGATATGAGCTTGAGTCCATTAAATTGTAGCACAAAAACGTGCGTTCATTATGGAAATCTTCAAAGTAAACCATCAAATAAAAATTTTTCAAAATTTGCAAATGTACATTTTAGAAAGACAATAGTGGCTTTAGTGTCTTTGAAGAAGTAACAGAGTATTTTTTTTTCTTTAAAAATATGTCTCTCTCTCTTTCTCTCTAAAAAATAAAAACACGCAAAAACTGTGATATGATCCGTTTGAGCAATGATTCGTTTTCAGAGCAAGGAAACCTATCGAAAACGCCTGGTTATTTTGGTGAATAAACATATATAAGTTTGTAAATATTTACAAATTGTTCAAGTAAACGTAGAAAGTTTGGGGTTTACTTTGAGACCATTTTTATATAATTCTAATAATAATACCTTGTATGGAACATCCTAAAAGAATTGTATCGATCACAAGACATTTGTGATAGCTCTGAAGGGAATTTGAAAATTCTGGAATAAACCAAATGAGGAAACATGTATTTTATATATGAGTGTACGATATAAGGTTTTATAGATCGTTTGCGACTTTCTTCCTCCTGGTTGCAACATTTCCATGGACATGAATTTTGCTATTTTTGGATTCTCTTTTTACTCATTCACTCAAAAATACACTACAAGGAAATACAAATTGTATTCAGAATCGAAAATAAACGTTCTTAGTTTACTGGATTAACTAGCGCTTCTTACAGGAGACATCAAAGGCTTCACCATTCCATTCCATCAGTACCTAATGAAAATAAACTATGGAAGCATTATTTCGGCCGCACTATCGCAAAGGAACGTTAAATCCGAGGTCTCTGCGCGACAGGAGATAGCGAACACCGGGCACGGAACAAATCAGATTTTTGCTCGGCTCTTTGGAGAGTTAGAAGACGATCGGTGGGACCCGAATCTTGACGATATCGCGACAAACAAACGTTCACTTTTCCGGGGAGAGGCCGTGCCGCTGGGAGTCCTCTCCGAGGATTATGGTAATGCAAGCCGGCCGAATCCTGCAGCTATCGATAAGGATTACGAGCGAAGGAGCGAACCCATCCCTCCCGGTGACAATAACAGGAAAAATCGACCTTATTACCAGACGCTGCACCATTTGCAATTCCTTTCTCGAGACGTAGGCCTCGTCCCGTGCGCCCAAAGGTGTTTCCTTTGTCCTTTCCTTTGCTCTAGAGGATTTCACTTTCACGAATCGGGATGTCAGAATATGCGAATTCAAACAGAGGGAGAAACTTCGTGCTATTCAAATCTGAGTTTTGGTTGTATCTCATAGCTGAATTCTTATCTTGCAATGAGTGAACAACGCTGGAACTATAGACAACACTAAAATGTCAATTCGTGGGAAAAATAAGTGGAAATCCGACGACATTTTAGTTTTAATATCTTTTATTGAATGTTACGATTGTCTGTGAACAGTTAATTCGCTCGAATTTAAGCATAGGCCTAAAAAATCATAAACAGATAGTATTTGAAACAAACGGTATTCCGGTATTTCGGTATTCCCAAAAGCACTAACCACTACTCCACGAATGTCCTGCACTGTATCATAGTTAGATACACGCTTGTCTTTATGAAACGCTATAGAAAATAATTCCACGGGGTTAAGTCGGGTGATATGGCGGACCACCTAATATTTCTGATATTTCATACACGTGTTACACATGGTTATGAGCATTTCCAATATTCTATCAAATCCGTAAAAATTCAATATAGCGTCCATAAAAAATAAAACATAAAACTTTTTTAAAAAACTTCTGACTAGTGTCAAACAAAATACTTCATAACGACGTAAAAATAAAAATGATATCCACGTATCCATGAAAAAATAAATAAATCAAAAATTTCGACCCTTAAATGATTTTAATAACGTTAATAAATTTTATAAATTAAGCTCACATTTTCAACATCTGTTTTAAAATTACATTTCGTTAATAAACAACATTACCAAAAAATTCCGTTTATTTTTACAAACACCTAAAATTTTAATATTATCAAAATCAAATTTGTGGTTTTCTTTAAAAACATGTTGCGCTAATGCATACCTTAGTTTACTTGTTTTGATGTCCGATTTATGTAAGGAAATTCTAGTTTTTAAATAGTTACCAGTCTGACCAACATATAATAGATTACATCAAGAACAAGGAATAGAATAAACAATACCAGAATTTAAAGCCAAAGGTGTTTTATCTTTAACAAAAGAAAAACAACTATTAATTTTTAACAAATTATATTTTGAAAATTTTATGTTATTACTTTTTAAAATTTTTGTTAAACTAGGTGTTAAACCTATTATATACGGAATTTTTAAAAACAAAGGAGGTTATTGAGGCAAAGGAACATTATAGTTATTCGAGAACTAAAGAATACACGATTAAGTAATTTTTTTGGAAAACCATTATTCAAAAAAATCGAAAACAAAATTTTTTAATTTTTCTGTCGAAATTTGGAACTGCAGATTTTTTCTATTCTATCTTTTAGTGCCAAAACTGTGTTGATTTTTTGATTAATTGAATGATATGAGAAAAATTAATATACCTACCCGAATTTGTAACTTTTCTAAACCATTCTAAAAGCAAAATATTTTCATCTGTCCTAATAATATTTATATTTAAAAAAAGAAACACTAAAATTATTTTCTTTTTCAACAGTAAATTGAATATTTTTATTAAAGCTATTAAAACAAACTAAGGTATTTTCAATTTGGTTCTCGGGCAACGCACAAATAATATCATCAACGTATTTATGAATTAATGAAAACGGTAATTTTGGGATAATATCATCTAAAAGTTTATCCATAATAATTTTGGCCAAAATGGGAGGAGTTGGAGAACCCATAGGAAATATACAAAGCAAGCGACGTAAAACGTAATTGCTGTCAAATTAGATACAACACATTTAGAAGTGAGGTTAGAACCACAGCAAATACGTAAATGTCCATTGCGCGTTACCGTCAGGAGCGAATCTTACAAGCGACGTTCATAACACTTTAAAATCTATGCTATACGTACAATTATGAAAACAGGGCTATTAGTGTGAAAATAAGAATTAAATTATACAATTTTACTGAGTGGAACAACATGCGTCACAAACAAAAACAGTGAGAAAGCTATTATTTATAATTGTTTACAATTATAAGCAAAAATGCACTAATACAGTAATTAAACTTACTTTTACCTATGTGGAATGTACAGCCGTGGAAAATTCAATGGTAACAGGCTTGCCGCTAGTGTACACCAAACGTAGGTCGGAGAATGTCGGTCGTCGTATACCTACCTGGTAGTCATAAAACCGAAGAGTCACTTCTGTTTCATTTCATTTTGTTTTCTGTATATAGATGGTATGAATATGAGTTTCGTATTTATATAATATATTTTCGATATTCGGAGCGAAACTGCCGCTCGTAGCTAAAGATTGTTATTCGTTAATATTTTTGTTTCGATATGCAATTGTAGTATTATTTCATTTATACTAAAATACATAGTAACGTTAGTTATAATTGTAAAAATTTTAATTAGGCACATATTGAAATACTTCATCATCATGGCTACGTCGGTGTGTGCATCAAGGCAAACCGATTACTACATCCGACATCCGCTGTCAATAATTTTTAAAGAAGGTAATTCCAGATAGGAAGTTCCTGTAAGTGAAAAAACTCATTTTTCTCGGTTTCTACTTAGTCCCAGACCGAAATAATATACATTTATCTCAAAATGTTTTATATTTATTTAATTTACGTTATGGTAAGTAATGAAAATTGCATATAATTATGTATTCAACAAAAATAATATAAATATAACATGAGTATAGTATAGATAAAAATAATAGATAGATGTATAACAGTAAAAAAATGATATTTGTAATAACATAACATGAATATATGTAATAACATAAAAACAAACATTTAATAATATAGGAATAACATAAGCATGTATTAAATAAGAAAAGTGTTCTGTTAGGGTGGAGGTTGATATAAATTTGCAGGAGTGCTTTTATTTCATATGTTGTTGAGATTGGTATGACCTGATGTTTTAGGAAATGATACATTTATGACAATCTAAACGGAACATATGTATCGTCAATTTGTTGCACTAAGAAAACAAGCAAAATCCTTTGTTGTTGTATCAGCCAAAATCGATTTAATTGTGGTTGTCTAACAAATTTACGATTTTTAATCAAATAGCTAGATAGGTGATAGGGCATTGTAACTCTGCGAAATTGTGTGTCGATGGCACAAAGTCACAACGTTATGTGATACATATTTTCAATATTTGCCTAATTTCCGGAAAGGCCAGCAAAAAAGTAAATTAAGGAACAAAACGCGGCGCATAGTGTAATAAAAATAACTACCTTTGTGCTTGATCGTCCGGTAGGTCGGCCACAATACAAAATATTATACAAGGAACTAGTGGACTTGAAACTTTTGCAATTCGGCGAAAACGATTGAGTAACATAAATATAGATTGAAATTTCAATGATTTTGTTATATTTTTTTCAAAGTTATTTGCATATCGTTCTGATGTGATATCATTCATATTGGATTGTAAATCCTGCCCTTACATGTCACACATAAAAGAAAATTGTGTGTGGATGTTATTATAGAACGTAAATATATAATAATAAACATAAAAATAACAACATTTTTATAATTAAGCTAAAATGCTGAACAACACTGTAGTATGAGTTCTAAATGGCATATCTGCAGCAAAGAAGAAACCGGGGCAAACACGATTTACAAGTACATGCAAAAAATACATTAAATATTACAGTGCACTTTTGTCAGTTTCGGATATCGGAAACATATAAATAGACGAAATTCGATTTCATTCCATAGATACAGAAAAATAAAACGAAACGAAACAGAAGTAACCCTTTGGTTTTACGACTTTAGCAGGTAGGTATCCGACGACCGACAATCTCCGAGCTACGTTTGGTGTACACTAGCGGCAAGCCTGTTACCATTGAATTTTCCACGGCTGTACAATGTCGCTGAGAAAACATTGGGGGGGAATATAATGAATAGTTGAATATACAGGTGGTTATTGATGAGTTTGCTGTCTTCGTTAATTAATCGGTTGGATTGTGTCAACTGATGGTGTTGTATTTCCAAATCCTCCAATAAATTCATCTTCCTGCCTTTGTTAATCTCATGCAATAAGACAATACTGCTTCTGTGTATGTGGTGGTTATTTTCATGAATATGCTCATAAACGCTAAGAATTCTTATCAGAGGTGTGTTTCTTGTATCGTTTTTCCAGATTGCGTCCCGATTGTCCAATATATATGCTAGCACAGTCTTTAAAAGTGATTTTATAAGTTCCCGATTTATTAAATTTACTGCATACAGTAATACAATAATATACTATAGTGTTTTGAATTTGCCACATTTAGAAAAGAAGAATCATTAAAATCGGAGTGTCCAACGATGAAGGGTAACTCTTAATATGATCAGTTACATGATTGCTGAGATATAAGCTCAGACATTTGCACGACTTTCAAAAAAAAAAAGGAAATTCAGTGCCACTTCTACAAGTTGCTTCAGTGAAAAGTATCGAGTACAGTGTGAACAGTACCTATCGTAACTTTAAAATGTGTTAAAACAGTTGGCGTTGGCTAGTGCCGCGCTAGTCAAAAGTTAGAGCTACTTTCGACTGATTTTATGTCACGTGTGAACACAACATTTCATAATTTTGCAATAGAATCTCGAGCAGGAAAACCGTATAAAAGTAGGTATAAAGGTTACGTATCAAAGTATTTTTACTCAACGCAGAACTACCAGGTCATAAAATGTCAACATAATTATTTATATCAAATTTAACGCGAAAGAATACGGAGAAATGTAAATTTAAAAATCAATTAAAAAATACGGTCTCAGCCCGGAGTCGATCCGAGGACTTCTGCCTTACCGGGCAGAAGACATCCTTTGAATATTCTGCCATAATAAGTTTTGTAGAAGAGTCAAAATGTGCTGCTGGTGTTAGTAGAAGTATAATGCATTCATGATGGGTTCCACTGTGTCGGAAGAGGAAGGGCGGGTCGAATTTATTTCGAATATAAAGTATGACCGCGCCATACGTCATACATACACGTCTGCTCGGCGAGAATTAGTTGTCTACGTGCCGCGAATCGGGCAGAGGCAAAGTGAATTATTCCACGGCGGGTCCTGCGGCGGTCGTCCTGCCGCTTTGCGTATCCAGCGACCAGCTCGAATCCTGCATGCTGTTCACGCCCTCGCAATTACGAAAGAAATTATGTGCGAAAATTTACGGCCCGATGCTCTCCTCCTCTGCAGCTATCCGGAAACGCCGCTAAAATAACAGTGGTCGCTTGGTTGATTTGAAAAATTTGCATTCTTGGCTTTGGTTATTTTAATGTAATGATCGTTTGAAGATGGGTATTACTTGAATAAGTTTTCAGATATGAAAAGATGGGGTACCTTTTTGGTTTAGCAGATCCATATTCAAATCATATAGTTTTGGTATGCTACAAACCAATTATCATATTAATCATCAGTACCAACAACCTTGTTCAATTACCTATTACACTGAGGAAAATGAAGTCCTTCCTCGCCCACCTTCCATAGGTTATACTACTTGCAAGATGGATACCAAACATGGTCAATGCAACTATTACCAATGAAGAAACCACTGGGTGGACGATTTTGACGACTTTGCTGGTCATTATCCCATTTTTATAAACGATGAAGAAGGAGCAATCGGGCAAGTTACTCCGAAGAAAGTCACGTAGGAGAAGTTAATAGGAAGCCTTCACAAGCTTGATAATTTGATCAGATCGAAAATATTGTTCAGGTCGATCTTGTTGACAATGGCAAAATAGATATGAAACCACATAAAAAGTCGTTGAAGGAGGTCCATATGCGAAGACTATTAGTATTTTGTTATGAGTCTGGATACAAAGCTAAGGTGGATTATACTGAAGTACAGTAGAGCGTCGATAATCCGAACTAGTTGGGACCGAAGGTGATTTGGATTATCAAATTGTTCGGATTATCAAATATGACAACCAAATAGTAGAAAATACGAGTATTGGATAGAAGTTCAATCTTAATAAAACCAACACTATTCGATTCCGGACTTCATAAAAGCTATAATAAGGGATATCGAAGCGATATCGAAGGGACATCGAAGTGATATAGAAGGGATATCGAAGGGATTTATTTATACTTTAATTATGATTTATTGTGATTTATTATGATTTATTATGATTTATTATGATTTATTATTTTGTAGATTAAGCAATTTCCTAAAACTTTTATTGGAATCTTTTTCTTGTCAACTTTTTAGTAAGTAATATATAGACTTTTTAAATAGAAGATTTACAGCATTTTGCAGATCGGAATATTAATGTCACAGACACTTTTGCTGCATTCATCTTAACAGAATAGAATTCAAAAATAGAATTCACAAAAAGAAGAGTGTCGACTGAAAATCTCGAATAATTCATACAGTTCTTCTCTTCTAACTTACTCAAGGGTTTTTGTTTTACTGTATAAATTGACAGTAATTACAGTGCTACCAGTAAAAATACTTTAGATTGTAATTTAAGCGAGAATTCTGTAGCCAAAATTTCCAAATTTATATAAAATTAATGACGCAAAGTAGTAAAATTGTCGATTACACTCGTTTTATAAAACATCTTGGCGCAATTGTTCATTAAGACACTCGTCGCTTCGCTCCATGCGCCCCAAGCAACTCAGCAAATAATAATTTTTCTACTTTGTATTCACAATGCACTCATTGTAACACTGTTTTCGGTGTTACAATTAACAAATTGTAATATCGTTTTTAGTAACTTTTTTCTAAGATTGGTACACACTGATACGGTACACATTGATTGTTGATATCAAATGCCATATGTCAAACGTACAACACATAACCACACACTCCCTCTTTTTAATCGCTTGCTATCGCATAAACTGCGAAATATCAATGTTCTATACATATATAAACATATGTGTAGCCTGCTATAGTGTGTCCAAAGGATTGGGGCTTTCTTAGTTTTGCTGTGTTCATCAAAATACGCCAGCATGACATTTCGGTGATGTTTTGCAACTCGGGTAAGTGATTGTCATAATCCTTTTCAACTAAACATCAAATCACCTTTTCAGATAAAATTCAAGGACCACATTTACTTTATAATAAGGTATTATACGAAGATCAAACCTACATCGTAGATATGAACGATTTTAATTCCTGCTGCGGGATTGTATATGTGCAATAAATGGTTTATTGTATATCAGCATACACGTAGGAAGCTATAGTACATTTAAAGTGTTGAGTATTTCTTAGTTTATATAACGTATAAGTTTTCGGTAACATTTTGGACCGAATTCTGCTCGGTTCAATACCGTACTGGTTTTTGTCCGTCACTTTTGACTACGTCTTAAGTCTGGTTGTGTGCAACGAACTTGTATTACCTCGTTCACATGTAATTTTACTAAGTGCAACTCATTCTAATAAATTATTACACCGAAATTACAATTTAGTTTCAATTATATGTGCGTGTAAACTGGTATAACCCACTGGTGCTAGGTAGAAACTGCTAGTAAACGTTAACTATTAACTATTCTTTGAAGTAACTAATCAGTTAGCGCCAAACAGGTCTATTCTGATTATTATAATATGAAACCACTATTTTAAAGGTAACTTTTTAGGTTATGTTTCATGATTTTATCACAGTTGGGTTTACACTGTTGCCCGAAGCTCCATTATGATCATAGTTGCGACCTCACTGATTATTTATTAAAACTTGTAGACTAAAGTAGAGTAAAATTATTCACAATTAGATTTTGTCATGATTTTATCCAAACCTTACGCATTTGACAGTTAGGACAGTACTGCCACCTGGTAGTGTGGAACCTGCAAAATACCCTAGATTCTAATTTAGCGCAAAATAGTAACCAAAATTACTAAATTTGTATAAAATTAATGACGCAAAGTAGAAAAAATAGTATATTACACTCGTTTTATAAGACGTATTGGCGCACTCGTTCCATTTGGGCACTCCTCGTTACGCTCGTCGTAGCGAGGAAAACATCTCGTGCGCCAATATGACGTCTTATAAAACTTGTATAATAATATACTAATACCTACTATTTTCTCTTGCCATTCCAAAAAGCCATAAAATTCGGAAAGAAATAGAAATCCCACGATTTATTTCATTGATGGAGTTGACAGTAATCACTGGGTTGGCATTCAACTACATCCATTATCTCAAATAATCCCTATAAAATGTAAGTTTTGTGAGTAGACAAGTTGCAGTTTCTTGACTGCGATTTGACAAATTGTCCCGTGGCGTTGGTCGCCGAGAGCGCGCTCGCTGCTCGCAATTCTGGCCGCGCACCCAACTTTGCCGAACATGTCCAATCAGTCATATTACGTATTTATGCGGCGAGAAGTTTCTCCGGCTGACGCGCGCACACGCGCGAGTTTCTCGCTTTTATTTCCATTGCCGGCGCAACTCCTCCGTCTCCAGACGCATTGTCATTCCGACCATGATTGATAGAACCGCGATCGATCGCGGCAGACAGACGCTCGCGACTCGCATAACAAAATCATCGCTGCGAAATTCGGATTATTCTGCGCTCCGTAAACCTCTTAATAGCTAATCGTGGAACTACGGCTGGATAATAATGATGGGATGAGTTAATTATCGTAACTTTCGGGTGTTGGCTTGTCCTCATCTCATACGAAAACTTTCTAAGAATATGCGCAGGATCTATTTAGGTCTAATTTCCGAAAGTTTACCTAAATGGGTCCTTTAATTTGCTCAATATTGTCTCAATACTAGTTAACCTTCAGCATTGCATTATAATTTTGAGTGGTCGACATTGTTTGACTTTGTGCTACTAGTATTTTTTATATCATAAGGATATTCTGATAACCACAAAAGGGAGAGAGCTTAGAAAAGAAATCCAAGAGTGAGGATGTCGATTCCTTTCTACGCGAAATTCAAAAACTAAAAGAGGCATCATTGGATCCTTCTTAACTAAATTGACTCCCGATAAAGAAACATATTACTCGTTGTGGAAAGCAGTGAGGAAATACAAGAGGCCAGTGGCCCATGTCCCACCTATAAGACGAGGAGACGGTACCTGGGCAAGAGACAATAAACAGAAGGCTGAAATTTTTGCAGAACACCTACGAGAAATCTTCCAGCCCCACAACATCGAATCAGAGCCAATCACGAATGAAGATATAACTTATGAAGAAGATGCCATACAGCCAGTTACTCCAAAGGAAGTTGCCAGAGGAACTAATGCCTCATCACCAATTTGGTTATTAGAGAAAAGCATTCCACTATAGATCAAGTCCATAGAATAACAGATATCATCGAGAAAGCAGAAAGAAAGGAGATGAAAATCTTATTTGCTCAACAATCTTTCTTGATGTGACACAAGTTTTCGATAAGGTTTGGCAGGAAGGATTGATACACAAACTAAAGAGTATGCTACCTTTACAATACGTCGAGCTGCTAACATTCTATGTATCTGATAGAGCATTCAGAATAAAACAGATCGATGAACACTCGGAACTAAAAGAAGTAAAAGCTGGTGTACCCCAGGGTAGTGTATTGGTGCCAATTCTCTATCTACTATATACAAGTGCCCTACCACAGCTGCGAAATATAACAGTCGCCACATTCGCAGATGACACGGCTCTAATGGCAGTGGGATCAACTATTGGAGAATCTACTAGGAATCTTCAACAAGCGAGTAATAAAATATATAAATGGACCAAAAATGGAAGACCAAGTTCAACCGACTAAAATCTGGCCACATTAACTTTACAAACAAAAGACCGAGGACATACCTCATGTCAAGACGTAGAGGCCATGCAGCTACTGGACAGCCAGAATCTAGTGAGAAGACCAAAAAGATCTAAACCCTTTGAACTAGTGAACCAGTGAAAAGTGTAAAAAGCAGAGCACAGTGAGTGAAGTGTTTAGTGCTTGTTGTTTAGGACAAAGAAAATATAGGATGTCAGTGGATAGCCTATTAGAGATAAGTACCTAGCTTTAAGAATTCAGATTTAAATTGATGGTTAATCTTTTAGATTAGTTTCAATATGATAAGCACTTTATGCCTATTAATAAAAAAATTAGGATATTCTAGCCTTTTGTGTTAGGTTTTTTATCAATAAACTAACTAATCCAGTTAGTAACAAACATAGAGAGAACATTTTGGAATTTAAATACAATGAGTTGGTAGTGAGAAGAATACAGTAGTCCGAATTCACTGAAAGAAGACGTCAACTTTCTTTCCTCCGGTTAAATCCACAAAAGACAAATGCCCGACCGCAAAGTCGTGATCGGCATCCCTTTCCAATATAAGACGTCGTCGTCCGCTGCCTCTGGATTTTCATACAGTTGACTGGGTACCGGCTTCAGCGGGCATTCGTGTGTGAAAAGCCGGGTCCCACGTATAGACTACTAGATCTCCGCAAGTCCTCCAACTAGAGCAAACTAGGACCTACAATTTGCAATTAGGGGTTTCTATTATCGACACTCGATCATCATAATCACGGGTCGTGTTGTTCTTTTCCAAAAATCTATGCAAATACTTGTTAGAGGAACAGTAAGCAAACACGGTGTGATGAAGGGATGAAGGGCGGGTAGGGTGGCGCAGTGAGGGTGGTAAATGACGGATTCGAGGGTTGTCACGAGCCACCCTCGTGTGTTTGCTTGTTTCGGAGTTCTTTCATTACTTGCACTTATGATCCGACCAAGCGTTCGTCATTAAAATCCAGCACGACGCGACGGAGTAAATCTGCTGCTTGTGTGTGTATGTGTGTGTGTGTGTGTGTGTCCTTACGTGTGTTTCATAATCCCAACATTGAACGAATCACGGCTTCCGCTACGACAAATAATGTTTCATAATGGTATATTTTCGTAATTTGACGTTTCTCGAGCGTTTCAGACGTCACACGTACCTCCACTATATTAGAGGCCAAGACCCCGTTTCTGGGAGTTTTTAAGGTAGACGCGTTTCAGAAGTATCCTCCAAATTACATTCACCAGTTGTAGAAAAGAACGATGCTTAATTTGAGGGGTCTGGCTTAGCTGGGGATATCTTCCTCCACGAGAAGATTGAAAAGAAAGTTTTGGGTTGCAAATATCTTTCTGCAATTATAATATATACATACATAATCTTTGTATATTATGTCTCTGCGTATAAGCCGGGGCTTGATATTCATATACTTTCCAAATATCAACTATGTGCCAAATGAGTATTTGATAAAAAACCAATCCTAGTACGTTTAATTTTAGATTTGTAATTATTAGTAAAATGTTTGATTTTTATAAAGGGCGAAAGCTGTATATAATTGTAATTTTTCGTCTCAGACAGAACATTTAAAAAAATGTTGCTGTGTTTACAGCTCTTCGCATGAACGCATGTCTCTTTAGTCCCAAGAAAAATGTACGCCATGTACAGAGTGTACCCTAAATTGATGCTTTTATATAAACAATACATTTTCGTCTAGTTTTACTGAATTAGTTATCGAGATATTGACAATTGTATTTTATATGGCATTTTGTCCGTAATTTTGGCATTTCTAATGTGTATAGGTAACCTTAAACTGACAATAAAGCAAAAAAAACAAAAAACTGACCTGGAGAAAATCTATCGAACACGCTTACTTACATTCATGAACATAAAACTTCAGTTTTAAAAATTGGTTAGTTATTATTGTGAGCTTTTGCATAGTAAGTGGCTAGAGGCGTTGTCTATAGATTTGTCTGCGCTGAATGCGAATCCGGGCTCAATAGATTACAAACAAAATGGTTCAAGGATGATCAAATTTCTAAAATGTTCAAAAAAATCTAGAAAGTAAGGTTTACTTTGAAACCATTCTTAAATATTACTAATAATATTATATTTTCTATTTCTATTATGGACTTTGTATAGAGGCAAATTTGGTTAAATAGGTCTTAATGACCTCTCCTGTCACATCATTTATTGCTGTATTCTAAATTTGGAACAATTATAGATATGTGAGACATTTATGTAGTGATTTGTGTAGTACCAGAGACGGATGAATGAAAATTCTATAGCTAAAATTTCACATAACTTTGATCGGCCGCGACGCGTAGTTGTTGTGTTGTCGGTTTGTTTTGTTCGACGGGTATCGCTTAGCAATCACAATGTTTGTAAATCCGCAGCACGTTTCTGGATTAGGTACGTACTAATCTCTCTAGATTTCCAATTGATAAATGTTTATACGCACGTTTGAAACCATATTCGAGCCATGCGCGATCGCGTATATATCAGGGCCGGCCTTAGACGATTTCTTCAATACAATTTTGTTAGTACTTAAAACTTTGAAATAGATGATAGGTTATTTGACCAAAATTGCTCCTCTGTCCTTGGTGGATATGCTCCTTCAAGGTTAACCGTTATTTCTGAAACACACCGGCTATATTTCTAGTTCTATCTGTTCTAGCGATTTCGTTCCTCGAACGCTAGAATACGAAATGGTGTCGAAGATAAACCTCGTGAGGCACGATATCCATCCCGAGGGGCCTATGTGTCCAACATAATTTAGCAAATATCGTTACGCCGATATTTGGACGAAACCAAACCCCACGCAAACCCGTACTTTTTTATCTGAGCGCCGCCTAGTGGATCTCCTTTGAGCTGGCGCACATATCACTTGATTCTTTTTATCATTATATCTGGGCGATGACAAAGCGTCCCATGTCTCGCACAAGCTTCGTCCTATTTGCCAAATTGCATTCTGTCGCCCGCGCCGATGGAGTTTTTGTCGTGCCTTCTCGTCGTCTCTCATATTTTCCTCACACCCTGGAAGCCTCCCGCCACCCTATCGTTTGTTTCCGTTTACGCGCGCACCCCTTTGTCTAATGATGACACCACACCATCACACACACACTCCACGCCTCCTCTCCTCTTTTCGACTTTTCGTCCTAGCGTTATCCTTGATACGGAATATCGCGGTTGTCTTTTATATTATCTAGAATACGCTTGCAATTTTTTATTAACATCGTCTGGTTTGTTGTGTAGCTACATGCACTGAGTTGGAGTACTAACACGGCCCAAGGGCGCTGTTTGTGAATTTAACAGAGTAGTGTGGTAAATATCCCATTTGCAACTACGTAACGCTCAAAATTACGAGCTACCCAGCGGAGGGCATTAATTTTATACTACCACGAGAGATCGTTTAGTGTCTATCAACGTATGAATACTCAAATGTATAGCTGAGATTAATGTTATTAACCACTGGAAATAAAGCTTTTCATAGACGATATCATAAAGTTGTATTAATTTGTGCCACCGAGAGGACTTGGTGAAGAGGTGGAAAGGATGAACACTCAAGTGTGGCGGGGTATAATCAATCTCGCGGGAGAAATCATGGAAGCTGAGCCACAAACGTCTATTCAGCAATTATCACAGCAATTAGATCTCGCTGGCTCTGTTATTGATTGACCATGGCCCTGGCAATGCCCCCTTCTCTTCTCCTCTAAAAGTTAGAGTTACATTGCAATGATGATTCTGAAAAGACTGAACAGATTTGTTTCTTTTTCTTTGCAGATAAATGTAGTCGTAACCGGTCGATGGAGAAAGATAGAAAACCGAACAATGTGATCGTGTTCCTAGAGAAAGGATATTGACAGTATTAGACCAAAGACAAGTTGGATATAGGCTTTTGCCAGCCATTAACAATTACATAACAAGTTACGCTGTTGGCGTTTTGTAGGTCCAGAGTAGACTATTCTGGAGATTGGCTCCAGCGTGCAGGGTGGTCCAATCTAGTGCCTCAGAGTCGATACTGGCACGAGACTGGACCAGTCTGCACGCTGGAGTCAATCTCTGAGAAATGAATTGGTGAGAATGAGATATCTGCAGCATTAGATCTCCAATAAACAAGAAACCCTCGCACTGGCTTTTAAAAGGAAGACATATGTATCGCCAGAAATAAAATAAGATTTTCCGATAGATTTGTTTTGCTATGTTGATCTATAAATATGTAGCTTGGACTACGACCAAATCTCAAAGGAGCAAAGGAGATACCACTTGAGAAATATCGATGTCAGAAAACAACTGAAGTTGAAGTTGAAGAATGAAGGCGGATAGAAAAATTAAAGCAATTGGGAAGGCAGGAACAAAGGAAAGGACGAGAGGGCATCCTGCCAAAACTGCAGAAGCTCTGAGAGGGCAAAAGTATTGAAGAAGAGGGACAAAATTGGAGGGAAATAGAAGTTTTGGCAACTTTTGGCAAATTTTGGGATAGAATTCCGTGCAGATAACTTTACCGCGGCGACGAGCATTGAACAGATGAAGGAAGAAAAGGAAGGAGTCCTTCAAGAACTGCAGGAACTCTGAGGTGGCAAAAATATTGAAGAAGGGAGGACAAGAATTAGAGAGAATTAGAAGTTGTGGCAAATTTTGGGATAGAATTGAGTGGAGACAATTTTGGCCCAGTGAGCAGCATTGCACAGATGAAGAGAGGAGAGGGTGAGCTGCAAGAAGTAGAGGAGCTCTGAGATGGCAAAAGTGTTGAAGAAAAGAGGGACATGAAATGAGGGAAGAGGAAGTTTTGGCAACGCTTGGGATAGAATTCAGTGGAGATAATTTTACTGCATCGACGAGCATTAAACAGATGAAGGAAGAAAAGAGGGACATCCTCCAAGAACTGCAAGAACACTGAGATGGTAAAAGTATTGAAGAAGAGAGGACAAGAATTAGAGAGAAATAGAAGTTGTGGCAACTTTTGGGATAGAATTCAGTGGAGACAATTCTGTCGCAGCGAACAGCATTTAACAGATGCAAAGACAAGAGGACGTGCTGCAAGAAGTAGAGGAGCTCTGAGATGACGAAAGTGTTGAAGAAAAGAAGGATATAAAATGAGGGAAATGGAAGTTTTGGTAACGTTTGGGACAGAATTCAGTGTAGATAATTTTACTTCAGCGATGAGCATTGAACAGATGAAGGAAGAAAAGAGGGGCATCCTCCAAGAACTGCAGGAGCTCTGAAATGGTCAATGTATTGAAGAAGAGGGGACAAGAATTAGAGCGAAATAGAAGTTGTGGCAACTTTTGGGATAGAATTCAGTGGAGTCAATTCTGTCGCAGCGAACAGCATTTAACAGATGCAAAGACAAGAGGACGTGCTGCAAGAAGTAGAGGAGATCTGAGATGACGAAAGTGTTGAAGAAAAGAGGGGGACCAGAATAGGAAGAAATAGAAGTTTTGGCTACTTTTGGGATATAATTCAGTGGAGACTATTCAAACGCAGCAAAGGGCATGGAACAGTAGAAGCAAGCAAGAGAGAACTAGTTTTTCGTTTCTCTGTTCATCATCGCTGAGGTCATCATGGCAAACGTAGCTCAATTGAAATGGAGGTGGCTTGGTCTTATAGATGATTAGGACCGAAAAAGACCATAGGGAAAAAAGAGGAGAGCTATGAAAAAGGAAAACTAAATGCTTAGATTACAAACTTTTACCATTTGCATATTAGGCCAACGAAAAGACTTCCACAAACACCCCGGCTTTTAATTCTGCAGTTCTCTCCATCAACACTTGAAATGGGCAAAATAAATTTCCCGGCTCTCAAACCCAGTGACCCAAAATCGCGCAATTATGATCATCAACTGCAGGACCTAATCATCACTCATCGGGCGTCGGCGACCGGCTCTCGGTCCTTCCCGGTCCTCTTGGCACCATAGATCTTGCGGCCGGCAATGATAAACACGCACGTCACTGGCAAACGCAGTGGGGGCCGGGCAAAAACTAGAGTCCCGGGTTCCGATTTATGTTGTAATTGGCGCGGATTTATTACAACTATTAGCCCTTTGCGCGTCCCTCCGCTCCAACTGTTTAAGTGCCATTAGTTCGGAATCGAAGGAGGCCGCCGCGGCCCGGAGGGGAAGGGACGGACCAGAAATCTGGCTGGTCCCTCCCGTTCGCTGTAAGCGATAGGCCGGATGGTCTCCAGGACCCGGAGGGCGACGAAATCTGATTAAAACTTAAGTAAATGTGCGCCTCGACTCACAAAAATTGATATTAATGGGCGGACCGACCGGGTTATCCGTGTCCATTTTGTAATTGAGACGCTTACTAGATGTTTGTTTGTCGTGAGTCACAAAACAGGAAGATTTAATTATCGAACTGATCACTGATCAAATTAGTCCTCATGGGTAGAGGGTTAATTAGCTAATGGCTTATTTTTTAGTAGGCATACGTACGATTTTCATGGGGTGTCTGGTGGTTACGTTTTGACGGCTTACCTGAAACAAAGAAAGAATAGCATTAAACGTTTGAAGCTATAATATGGTATAAGTGCCTTGACTACATGGCGCAGTCGAACAGAATTTTTACTGCATAATCCTATAAAGTCAAAATTCTTCAGACATTTTAGCATTGAAGTCGAGCGTTATATCATCTCTAGAATATTTTGCATACGGAATAAATAGTTTTGGTAAATAGAGTTATCGAAACGTTATTAATCCGAACGTCCAAAGTTAACTGAACTCTGTAGAAATTCCTCTTATTGTGGAATTTGTTCAGCGGTGCAGCGGTCCGAAGGCATCCTCTATATACGCGATCCTAGAGGGCAGCACCGGTGGCGCTCGGCGCACATTCTCCTTTGAAGTTGGAGGTTTAGACAAGCACCGTTGCTTGGGACATTTCAAATATATAAAATTCGGCCTGTTTCCGCTACGGCGGTACCGCAAAGCTGCAATTCCGTGGTCCTTCCTTCCACAAACTCCTCCTCTGTAGTAGACCATCCGGCCATAACAGAAATCGATACGTCTGAGTATGTGTGTATGTTTACCAGAACGTTTGCACTAATCCCAATCGCATCAATTAGCGGTATGCATAGACGGGGGGAAGGAACGCAAATGCCAGAGATGCGAGAAGGTAATCGAAGAGTTGTAGTCAGCTGTTTGTTGTTCTATGGAAAATTGTATTTGCATTCACTGATAATGATTATCTTAATGTCCATAAGTGTGTCTATGTATGCACAGGAAAGTATATTCTCAAATAGTGAGAAAATTGCTCACTGCTTGCAGCTATTGCTTTAGATGAAAGATGATATTTACATGGCTTGAAACACTTTCTTTCATTTAAAAGAAAGTGTTTCAACTTTTTTTCATTTAAGAATGTTTGTACTTAAGCTAACCATGGCTAAGCATGGCTAAGCATACAATTTGGAAACCAAATTTAAATTCTGAATTCCAGAAATGGATATCTTGAATCAAGTAATTGCAATCAAGTAATCAAATAATTTCAAAGTCATTCTATGTCTTTACTAATGTTGAACTACAATACGCTGATTCAGGTGAGAAAATGTTATGGAAATAGCTTGCGTACCTAACCTGAATTATATCAATGAAGTAATATAAATAATTTAATAAATTCAACACTTCCAGATCATGCATTAAATAAGATGGAGGACTTATTTTCACAGTGGAACAGAGCCTGAACAGATTCTTCAAACATTATGTTAATTAATTATACATAGGTAGTAGGGCGTTTAATTCCGGGATTACAGGATCCCTGGATCCCGTAAAATAGAAATTATTTTCTTATTCCTTTGTTAATTGGCGAATTGTGGGCACAACAAATCAATTGAGCTGATATTCTGTAAGTATGAATTTCAGTCGATAACAGCACCTTTTCTGATTAAATAAAGTATCAAGCATAAAACGTTCGTTTACACCAACATTTTGCTATAGGAAGAACAGATTTTTCGAGAAGTTGATATAACTCAATATAGAGGCAAACATGAACCTTTTCAACTTGTATAAGCCCTTTTTGTTACTATACGGTTAAGAACAAATACAAGTAGGTACTTAAAACAGAACAAAAACATAAACGTAAATCACAGAATAATATGTGGCGGATTTCTTTACCTGTATTCAGTGATTTCTTTTTAATTTTCTTCATCCCACACTTTTTTCGTTTTTTTAGTGAAAAAGTGCACTTAGATAAAAATCTATTTTAATAATGTGAATTGAGCTACTTGAACTGCATTTGTGTTTATATTTAATATTCTAAGAAGTTCCACTGAATAACAACAAGTAACGTCTTCACCTGAAAACGCGTTTAGATCTGGGTCTTAAAGTAATTGTAGTTATTTTTTTGTAAACAACAATCGTTTTATTTAAAATGTTTAGTCTACTTGCATAATATACATTCATGACGTATGAATTCTAAAATTATCCAATGTTATCGTAAAGAAGAAAACTAAAATTTGTGAAAATGTTTTATTGGCATCAACAAGAAAAATTTAAAATTTGTTTGGATCTAACAATTTCTTTTGCCGTGACTATTCTTGAAACATTTTACAAATATGTAAAATTTTTGAGCAAATTTAATATTCAAGAGCAAGTTATTATCTAATAAATTTTAAACTTTGTTTATTATTGATGACTCTACGCACACTTTGACGCCTTTTATGCTTTAAACCGTCAATTTTGTTTTCTACTTGTAAGGTAAAATTTAAAAACGTTGATTAAGTTTCGGGGTAAAAGATATTGTCCATTAAAGTATATTTTAGACGTTTCTTACTGATGGCATTTTGATCCGGCAATTCTCGCTTTTTCTCATGAATCCCGGGATTACAAAATCTTTAATCCCGAAATCCCGGGATCAGTATATTGTCCGGGATTGGAAGCCCTAATAAGCAAGACATTAAAATGTCATAGAATAAAACAAATATCATTAACTTAGTTCAATTTAATTATTGTTTACTAATTTCAGACAATTCCACTAATTGCATTTTCAGGCAAGCTTATTTATAGCTTTCTTAAATTAGGAGTCGAGTTCTAGTTTCTGGTCGGTTATTAAGATGCAAGATGTCCTGCTAACTTTGGAGCAATTATTATATTTGAATGGTGAATCCTTAATAATTATGCTTCTCCTGTAGAGAATTCTTATTTTAAATTTAAGAAAACAAACCAATGTTTTTAATTTTGCAACATGGATTGTCTACAGGAGTAGAATAATTACTTCGGAGCCACGTAAGCCTTTCTGATGCCATAATTGCTGAGAGCTAGCAAAAAAAATGCGTCTAATAACTGTTCTGCTGTTAGATTGAACTCAACTCCTTTTATTTTAAATACAGAGCAATTTTTATTTAATCTAGTTTGATCATCGTCTTGACGGAATAATACACATACACATAGTTTTCTTGAATAAATAGCAGGTATCTATACTTATTTCAAGAAAATTTATAGATATTTAAGCACCCTTATCTTTTCTGGTATAAAGTCTAAAATCTTAGCTATCTCATTTCCGGGTAAACTCCGAAATCCTTTAAGGAGTTATCAATCGTATTTGAATTTGGCGAAAATAAATCCGCTTCAACAAAATAACTTAATTTGTAAAGCTCTTGAAAGCTCTTAAAAAATCTCGTGAAATTGCGAGTGGAGGCGTATTGCGAATTCAGTCGTTTTCGGCAGCAAAAAAAAAGAGGACGCTCGTCTCTCGGGCTTAATTTCCTAATAAGCAGAGGAAGATCTTCGTCCAAATAATTCATCTCGTCGGGTCGGATGGAGGAAAAAAGAAGAAGAAGAGAGGGGAGAGAGAGACGCAAGCGGGTGGAACACCGCAAAAATCGCCGGCGAAAATCTCTCGAGATAATGGCTGGGGAATTAATTTTTTAAAAACGTCGGTTGAGCGCGCGCGCCACCAGGCTAAAGCGGCCGGTCCCGGGCTGTAGAACTGGGACAGCGCTGCTGTTTCAATTAACGCGAACCTCACGGTTTTCGCGCGCTAAGAGATTGCATTTTTCACCGGGCAATTTCGAGTAAATAACGACCTATGTAATGGTTATGACACTGAATTCATTGCCGCGAAATTTCGCGTAATACATTCTCAACGTTTTGCTTGCAATTTTTCAATTTTACTGCGGCCCGTACACGCGGCGCGACAAATTGTTTTCGTCGCAAATAACGCCCTCGCGTCGCAATTGTTTTAATGAAACTTCTGTTTCTGCGCAAATCCCAAAGCAAATGTTTACACTAAACCACATAACCCAAATTAGGTTAAAATAAATTTAGTAGTCAAAGGTAATCATGGAGTATTTCGACGTTAGTTTGTTTCTTATTTAAACAAGGGTTAGAATAATTACAGAACACAAATTTGTAGTTACTGAGGTGTAATAATTACATTATATTAATATTACTATTAGTTCATGAGAATTTTGTATTCTTAAGAAGACTTAACAAAGATTTTATGCGTCTTTTGCATGTCTTCGGGAGCTGATCCAAGATCTGATACATTGGAGACGCTGTCGTTTGCCGACTGTTTTTCTATTCGATTTAAAGGTTTTTTCTTCTTTTTTGCACACGGAAAACCCTGCAGAAAAATGTACAAAAAAACAGTAGAGTGAACATTTAGTTTGTTGAAATGAGGTTTAGCATGTTTTTCTTATGGTTCACCGATGTCGCTTTGGAGATCCGTGGCTGTAATAGTGGCAACAGTAATATTATAGAGAAATTAGCGAGCATATTGATGATGTCTACCATATTGAGTTGCTGTAAATTTTCATGGTTAAGTATTTGGAAACAAAATTATTCAAGATGAATTAAATCGAAGGTCGTTATGTCTCTAATTTTCGATGGCAAAGGAAACAGGATAACAGAATTTGTCTAATCAATGAGATGCATTTATAACACAGTATCATGGTCATGACTAGAAAGATATTAGAGACTTAAAAGCATTTATTTTTGAAGAAATAAAGCACAGTTTTTTTCCATATTTTTCTATTAAAAAGGAAGGAAATTTACCTAATTACACATATTTGTAAAAAAACTAAAATAAACGCTATAGCTTGTATTTTACAAAAATATACAAAAAAACCTACTTCTTACGTCAACCGTAAAAAAATCCACAATGAACTAAAAAAAAATAGACAAATGATTTATTTTTCCTACTTAGTGATTCTTAAGCATTTTACGCTGCTTACAACAAAACTGCATATGCAAAACTGCTTAGAATTCTGTCTAGATATAAGTGGTTAGATCAGCGTATTTTCTCAATTTTTTACTCTTCCGGAACCCTTTAAATTGGGTTGGAACCTGGTGGCACCCGAACAAAAAATATATAATGTCCTTTCCAAGGCATAGCGAGTAACCAGAGTTTTCAAGTAACCAGATACAATATGTAAAGAAACGCAGTTCAATGATTTAGTATTACTTACTACTGTGAAGGTAAATTTATTGTAAAATTATAACAATGCACAATTACGGGGGTACTGTTGCAATTTCACAGGAAAATGTATGTGGAATATGTGAATTCTGTAAAAACAAAACCAGCGATGTTACAGTTAAGTCCTTTTTCCATTTTTTTAAATTGTTTATTACAATCATTTTCTGTAACATTGCAGATATTTCTCTCTAGGTATAAATTTATTTGTTCATTTTAGTTCCTTCAGGTATTACTAAAGGAAGGAAAAAGAAAATACAAATCAAACAATGCGAAAACGAAGTACCTTTTACACATAATTAAATAAATAAATTCATTAAAAAATTTAAAAAAGTCGTTGGTCAAAACGCAAAAAATAAAAAAAAACATTTATTCTGAGTAAAATGTTTCATTTGGACCTATTGATAAAAAGTTAATATTCCTTAAGAAGTTAGAGCCACTTAAAATACTGTTTTATTAATAATTTGTAATTTTTTAAGGTATTGAATAAATAAGTCCTTATGAAACATTTTAGTCAGAACAATAATTACGTTTTGAGAAAAAAAATGTGGGAATAAACATCCAACTAGAAGATATTTGTACAGACTAATTTCGTCTATAACAGATGATCTCTATATTTCTCTTAAAGTTTGTTAAATAAGAAAAAGCTTGCTGATACATACAGAATGTTGAAAACTGAACTGATACAAGGTAATTTATAACTAGAACTTATCTGGTAATAGGTTATCTTAACTGTAATGTAATATCATATTGAAATCCACCACCTACAACTCTGCTCTTCTCCTAAAGTACCATTATCAGCAGCAGATTCAAATTATAGGTTTATTTTGTCACACATTTAGAAAGGCAAAAATATTGAAAACAATTAATAGTGTTAATAGATTTTTCTGCTAGATTTTTGTTTTTTATTTTGTTTATATGTAACAGATAATTGTAAGTAACATTGTCAATTGCAATTAGTGAATAATCTAGAATATGCTCGTTAGATGCAATATTGAAATACCAGTGGTTTATTGGGTTAGATGGGCTTCATATCAAAATTTATTATTCTTGGATTGACCTTGCTTATTAATCCAATATTTAAAATAATACATCAAATAACACTGAATAATGTGCCCTTGAACCGGCGACCGCCACCGCTATTTGTTGCTATGTTTCCGCGGAACCCCTGACGACATCTCGCGGAACCCCGGTTGGGAAACGCTGAGCTAGATGAATTTAAATAAAAAAATAAACAATTTTTCTGATTGGTTTTCAGATTACGTTCATTAAAAAATCATAAAAAGGGTTTCTTTTTGTTTGTTTATTTTATGAAGTCAAAATAGTGCGCAAAAATAAGGATGGAATTATGACAGGTGACACATTTTTATGGATATGGCTTCTGGTTAGCATTTGCTCAAAAGTTTGTCTTTTTCATCTTATTTTCAGTGATCATCACAACATTATTTTCAGTTATCGCATTAAGTATGTTTTATTGGTTTTATTGCTTTTCTTGTTGCATATTGGTATGTATATTTGACATATCAACAGCGACATATCCGGTTCAGTCCTGTGGCCGACTGTTGCCTCAATGGAGTCGCGGTTTTACTCAAAGTCACAAATGTGCAACATAACGATGGCATCACTGTCATTACACATCATTGTCATCACTGTCCATACATCAAATATTTTATTACTTTAGTGTGTATCTGTGAATGTCTGCTTCTTTCCCTAATGGTTGTGCCAAAAATTGACATCCTATTTAAAGGGACTAATTTGAAACCGTTCTCAAGTAAATTCATTGCGTTTACGCAAATCTGAAGACATTTCTTCCCATATTTACATACTGGATTTTACTAATGAGAAAATTTAACAAAAGAAAAAAAATTAAACGAAATTCAGAATGAAAAACGTTCCACGACGACACGCAACATGGTCATGCGTTGATTCACCCGGATACGTCGTCGCCTCCCCAAACCGCACATAACTCATAAAACGGATCAGCAAACAGAGAAAAAAGCAACAAGATCGACGTCGGTTACAGCGCCCAAGTATCCGGGCGTCGGCTTCGGGATTCTAATTTTGAAAGCCGACGCCAAGAACGGAAGCGCAGGCATCATCCTTTTCCGTCTAGGATGCCTCACCTCACAATTTGTTCGCGGTTACGGGCAACACGCGTCTTCGACGCTTCACGTCTAAACTCCAAAAATAGGATCGACATTGATTAAAGGCACAATTGAGGGCCGTTAGTGCGTAGAGAAGTTATTTGTTTCCCTTCCGTAGACGATTTGTTTGCTTGCTTCTCTCATATCTTCGCTATTTGCATTCCTATCGGATGTTGTGTTGATTGATGTGATTGGAAAGACAATAAACGTTATGATCTACAAGGCCTGAGATAACTAAGAAGAATATGGATGCAAATAATAACACTGTGACAAGAATTTGTAACATGAAAGATAGTTATTTATTTCGACGAGTAACATAATAAGTAGTATATCTTTAAGGCACGTCATATTTCTGAGTTGACGGGACCAAAACCCAAGAAATGCGTCCTTTTTGCTAAGTTTGCTTCAAAAAGGTATCAAAGTCTTCACTACTTATTATCTAAACTCGTAGAGGTTGCTCACAAGAGGCGTTTGACGTACTGATGACGTTTGTTTAAGCGTCGGCAAGCAGCAATACTAACTGAAAGAACAAAAAAATCATGTTTTCATAGATTTGTCACAGTAATAAAATTGTGTTCTTCAATACTTGAACGTCACCTTATGCGATATCTACCATTTTGAGCGGTTTATTCTTGAATATACAACGTGTCCCAGATAGTGTGCAACAAATCCATGGAACAAATGGAATAGTTCTTTATTAATGATTTCTCAGAAAATTTTATTTTCCATAAAAATTGCTGGTTATAAACCTTCTACATTTACGTTATAAACCTTTTACATTTACTACAGTAGGTCATGAAACTTACGAAAAAAGCAACCTGGCTTATCCCAAGCTGTGGAAAGTAAGTCTGGTTGAAAATTTGCGTATCGAAAAATTTGACAGACTTTTCGGATCTCTAACCCTTATTTTTAGATGCTTAAAATTTAACGTATAAAGTGATACTATCACGAACTATAATTAAAAATCAGTCTGGTTGATTTACGTAAGAGGAAAATGAGTCTGGCGGCATTTTCAAAATTGCAAACATAGAAAATTGTTGCTTTTATCTTCCCAGTTCTGAAAATTTTTCACATGGTAGATTATACTATAATTTCATGGAAAAAACAAGTCTGGCTGTTATTTACAATCACGAGAGCCTCGCCAGACAGCTACGAGAAAGATGACAGTGACAACGGAAGCGAAGAAGAACTCGATGAAGAAGAACAAGAATTCAATTAATTTGATTTTGTACATACATTTCTTGAAGTTAAATATCAAAATAAAAAATTTTTCTATGACTCATTAATATTAATGAGTTCATAAATAAAATATTTTTCGAGCTACCGAGACATAATTATGTACTCCATACTGCAGCAATTGCTATTTTAATGCTCGCATTTATAAAAGAACATGTGCATACAACACCAATCGTCTGCATAATCGAACGTGCCGATTTCAGCGCGCCTGACGAGCATTAGACGAGTCTGGCAAGGCTTTGGGGGTTTCCCATAATAGCCAGATTGTATTTTAAGCTCTTGTTATAATGCAAACTATTATTTGACAAATTTTCAGAACTACCAAAATAAGAAAAATTATTTTAAAACAAAATTTTCAGTTTTACAGCACTTTACTCTTATGTTATTTTCATCTTGTTGGCAACACGTTGTATATGCAATAGAGACGGTGATTAAAATTACGTATTTAAAGAGCTCTAATATTTCCAAATACTTTTTAACTTTTTTCAAATAACATCTTTGCATATCTTTGAACATAAAGCTATTTTTCTCTTCAGTGTTTTTCGTAGTTTTGGTAACATCCGGTACCTGTAAGCAATACTTACATTCTGATATTTTCATTCTAGGTTTAACACAATCCAGATATTTTAATGAAGAGTATAATTTTATAGAAATTGATAATAAAAATATTAATTGTTAATAAAAACACTCGGTATATACATTGATGAAGATGATTATAATTTCGAATTTGACGACCTCTAATATTTCCAAATACTTTTTTTAAAATAACCTTTTTGCATAGCTGTAAACACAAAGGTACTGTTAAGAATTGTTCATAGTTTTTGTAACACCAGATACAAACAAGCGGATGATTACATTCTAAAATTTTAAGTTTTAGACAAACCAGAAGCGTGTATGAAAAATAAAATTTTCTTAAAGTTTAATAATAGAAAAAATCAATTACTGTACGTCTTTCTGTTGGATACGGTATATGTTATCACAGGGAAACGAAAAATATATAATATTATCAACAAAGTTGTAACGTAATCATTTCGTTTCAACATCGTACCTACAGCGAACAACTTTGATGCCCGCCGACCCATCAACAACCTTTGTTACTAAGTTAAGGCCACTAAGAACCTAACTTTGAGAATTGCAAGTAAAAAGTAAACAGTTTGCGATTTCGTTTGAGATCTTTTCGATGTTTCTAGGACAGGTTCAGCCGCTATACATTTGTAAAACCTGACATGATAGAAATATTTCTAAGTTGTTTTCGTGATCAGCAGGTCAAGTTTTGTCAAATATTATAGTTATTTCGGTCAATGTTAGAAACAATTTCTCTCAATTTGTAACGCAATATAAAATTAATCTTGATTAGGTAAACCAGGATCCTCCGCAATGTCCAGCCTGGAGCTCTAACCAATTGAGCTACAAAGGTCAGAAGAATGAATAGAGCCATAGCAGAATACATGCAAAAAATCTTCGCTTTAGTATTGCATGACGTCATAGTCAATAAACTGTCTATAAACTTGAGTGCTTGAGCTAAAGGTAAAGCTGAAGTACCACAAGGTGGAGTACTTGGCCCAATTCTATACCTTCCCGATAATTGAAATCGTAGTATAGCCTTCAAAATTATACTCAGCGCGTTCTGGCTTGTTTGATATAATCATCAAACTAAATTAATCGCGACTGCGATATTGTTCGCTCGCAGCGCGAAATAATGCAATTTGCAGCGTGACATAGTTACGCAAACAGCCGTAACCGTCAAATCAATGACGGACAATAATCTCCCCAGGCAATTGTCAAATAATAAGCGCGCCAGGACTCAAAGAACGAATTAGTCTCTGATAATGGACTCGCTTTACCGAAACGTCCGGAAATTCGAACGTCCCGAATTAAATTGTAGGTATATTAAATATTTTACGGACGTATCTAATGGTATATTCTGTTGAAGAGACACCCTGTTTCGGCTGTGCGGTGTTCGCGGTTTTGGTAATCGATACAGCGATCTGGGGGGATGTAACTTTCCCGTGTAACCCCGTAATTGATAATTAATATTTTAATAATACAGGTGGCCCCGTCGGGAGTAGTTCGGCGAATTTTCGCGAAACTAACGTGAGCGCATGAATAATTTACACCGTGGAGGGGCGTCTTTTACATCCCTTAACCCGTCTTAACGCAACGGTGGAACAAATTCTACCCATTTCCGGCTGAAATTTTGGTGTGGGTTGCACGACTACTAATTATACTTTAAATACAGGCGAAGTGCTCTCAAAGACGCAAACCTGTAGGATTATATTTGTGCCATTTTTGTTTTTAGACGGTAAGTAAGTACTCAACTAATCAAGTAAACAATTATTTCTGAAATAATTATGAATACAGAACGTATAAAATGTCTGTCAAAGACGCAAAACCTGTAGGATTATATTTGTGACATTTTTGTTTTTAGAAGGTAAGTAAGTACTCACCTAATCAAGTAAAGAATTATTTCTGAAATAATTATGAATACAGGCTTATAAAATGTCTGTCAAAGACGCAAAACCTGTAGGATTATTTTTGTGACATTTTTGTTTTTAGAAGGTAAGTAAGTACTCACCTAATCAAGTAAACAATTATTTCTGAAATAATTATGAATACAGGCGTATAAAATGTCTCAAAGCAGTATTGAGGTAATCAAATATGTACCTGCAAATATAACTGAAAATACGAACAAGACTGAAACGCGATATTCGAGAAATTGGATTCCTTCGCATTATAAATTAAATATACCGTCGAGAATACTCCTGTATTAAGTTTTCCTTTCGAGCGTTTAAGCATAAACTCCTTCGCATAAAACATTAAACCAAATCATTTTCTTACGTCACACAGTGGTCCATAATGCAAATATAGCCGATAAAAATTAATTTTAACTTATCTCTTTTTATTATCTTTTAGAAGAACCTGATGATTTAAATAATTTTTTTCCGACTAAAGAAGATTGACTTTAAAGTATCTAACCAATGATACCACAAACCTATATTTTATTTTCAAATGCTAAAACTGAGAAGTTAAATGCGGAAATGCTGTAAGTATGACGACTACTAGTATATCCAGGAAATCAAAATTATCACAATTAAAATTACTAGGTTTAATGCAGACACGACCTCGATCAAATAAAATTTGCTATTATTTACCAAAAAATGTCATAGACATAATTATACAAAATATCCTCTACTTTAATTTATTATTGAACTATTTTGACGAAATTACAGAAATTGCGGCTCAACTGCAAAATCCTTGAAAAATGGCTAGAGGAAACATCCAGTTCCTTTGGACCTTTTTGAAATAAAAGCTTTGTAGCTCTAATTTTGGTCATAAAACTTCTAAATATGACCTTTCGTCCCGATACCTTTAGTAGTTTCTCCGGGATCGTCGCCACAAAAATCGGGTACACTCAAATTTTTTTTCTGCACGATTGCAATACTTAAAGGCAATCGATCAAAATTATTCAAAAATGACCACTGTGCATCATACCGAAATAAGAAACTATACCGCTTGACTTCAGCCGTCGTTCATATAAAAATCAGCACGCCATTCAGCCAAATGATATTTATAGCTTGCGCAGGGTGAAACTAAATAGCAATTCGTCCCTTATCAATAGTCACCCCAGGAAGCAGCCCTTCGCGAAGGCAGTCACATTTTGTCAGGTTCATTAAACATCCCATTTGTGACTTCCTATATACGTCTTTTATATTCATGGCAATGGCGGCTAGATTGATTCTAGATGAATGAAAGAGTAATATTTGGTAGGGTGGAATAAGGGTGAGTTTTCAGATTGTATATTATCGAGTATTTTAGTTTAAACTTGTTTTGGGCAAATAGAAATAAGTTTAGGTTTAGACAACAAGTTGGAAAACTTTCCGGTGACCCATATAAATGGCATATTCTCGTTTTCAATTTTTCGACCCCGTAGCTGATCTGGGGTGACATTCGAAAAGTTTGGGACGTCCCCTCCAAAGCCGGAAAGGTCCGACCAGAGACATAAACTTTCATTTTGTACATATATCATTTTTTCATCCGATATTTATCGCTACATCCTCACTTTCCGACCCTCAGATAAATTTTTCGTAGTATCGCTTTCACGTAAATTTATGGCAGCCAATTCGCCCCGTCCATGCAAATTTCGTAAGTGATTTTTGACAGGCTTTTGTTAAATTTATCCCCGCGTTATTTTCAAGCTCTCTCAATTTCATACAAATAAATTCCACTAAAAAGTTTTCGACTGAGAATTAAAACATTATTTGCTCGTTTTCGTTGTTTGTTTACGAGCGATTGAAAAAATACATGAGTGCGTTAACGGGATTCGGTGTTAAATTCTTCATAATCCCTGTTTGTGTTTTGTGTGGAATATCCTGTGTGCTCACTTTGTTTTTGGTGTTTAGTTAACACACTCTGCTGTGCATTACAAGGGCATTATATCAACAAAATTGATAAAATATCCGCATGGGTATTGGTATTGCAAACGCGCGGTTTTGTTACGCACGGTTTAAGCCAAAGTGCGAATTATTACGTTCAAACTCAACTGCAAACGCGTTTTCCTACGCGCATGAAACTCTGGTAAATAATTATTATCTCATTCAGCGGTTTCCAACCAGCCATATGGGGGAAAATGGAAAATTTGGGGATATATTGTTGTTATTCTGGATTCTATTTTAGATATTTGTAGTTTTAGCCTAGGCATATTATTAATGGATGGCTGAATCTGAATATGGTATTATGTTTCAAAGTTAAAATGGCGGACTTCAATTGAAAATATAAGAAATCCTCGGGCAAACCTAGTTTAGAATGTTTTTATTGTTTTTTTGGGACGCTAAATCATAATGCAGCATAAACATGGAAATATTGAAAACAGCAGATCCAAAATGGCGGACCAGAAAATTAGACTTCAGGGAAAATACCTATTTTGTATGTAAAAATTACGACAATTGATTCCAAATTTGGTTTATATCTAAAAAAGACTGATGTGACAGCACATGATAGTTATCGCTTGTTGTAGCTATCGCTTGTTGACCAAGAAATAAAAAAAAATATTTGTATTTGAGAAAGTAATAACTTGTCAAATTAAAATTATTGATTAGGGCTCATAGAATCGAAAATATTTTTAGAAGCAATTTTTGTTGAACATGTGGTAAAAATTTCAAGTTGATCTGTCCAATAGTTTTTTAGTTATAATTGCAGAAGTAGATACCTGATTATATGTGACGATCCCCTAAATTTTAATTAAAAATTCCTGTGAATATGTATTCTGAATATCTAAAATATAAGAAAAATTTAGACATTTTTGGTTGTAGACCAACTTTGTAATATTTATATCTGTGTTGCTCTTGATTGACATAGATTAATAGATCAATAGACCACAAAATACGTAAAGATGGCTGCAATTTTTGAATTTTACTAAATATACCCTTAATTATCATTTTCTGGTCGGAAATGTTAGGTTTGTCATTTTAATTTTTGCATTGTTTATGCCTGTTTTGGATTTAGCGTCCACAAAAACCCATAAAAAGATATTAAACTAGATTTTGCCCAACAAACCTTGTATTTTAATTTATTAGTCCGTCATTTTGAACGTTTCAATGTTTATGCCAGAATTAGATTCAGCGTCATCAAAACACCTAAATGAAAAGTTTGAAAGAGTTATGAGTTTACTTACGATTTTAGACAAGGTAGGGTAGTTTGGGGAAGATACCTACCATAAAGTGTATTGAGAGTATGTGTAGGTACTCACCTAATCAAGTAATGTGATACGGAAGAATTAAACGAATCATTTTCCCATTATTTATGTCTTTATTATTATATTAGTAGGTAGTTGGGATATTAGTTATAGTGGTCTATGGTAGTACCAACAAACGTCAGAAGATGAAAACCCGTTCTTTATTTTGCAAGCAAGTAATCTCATTTAAAACCTAATTCAAACAGCGCATGTAATTATAAGAAAAAAAAAATCACCCCCATGTTGACGATAAAACCAAGTTTCCCATTCTCTTTGTCGACACGGCGGTGGTTAAATTCGTGAAACATTCAGTAAATTCACCTGAAGTGGATGCGGATTTCGGTAAAACCTTCCCCTATGAAAACACTTTTGGGCGTTCAGCCGCAAACCCTAGTAATCCCACCCACCTGCAGGTTGACCCGCAGGGTCGAGAAGAAGGCCCACCGCGCCCGTTTAGACGACCGGCTTTTATTAAGGCCGACTGCAACGCCGCCCTCTGTGCGCGTAAAACCGCATCTCGTCAAGGAGGAATCGAGAATGGGACGCCCACAGTGTAATAAATGTAAATGAATACTCACCCTCGTGCCATGCAATATGGATTAGGCTGAAGATAAATTAGAGTTGGATATATACACCTGTGCAAATTTCTAATTCCCCGAGTTGATATTTCCATGAATAAATGGCGTTGTTTACGGAGTTTAGGGGTTGGAAGGGATGAAAGTTGAATAGAGATGGCATTTTCGTTGTGATGATCTGTCATAGAGTTTCCAACAGCCCTCCACAAAGGGTTTTAGATAATTTATAGACTGAAAGGAAATACAGAACGGACAGGAAGGAGAAATGCAGGGAAAAGTAAAGAAAACAGAAAGAAAGGAAATGGAATATTAAAGTAAGGAAAACCAGGTATATAAAGGGTAAGGAAGGAAGGGATGCGAAAAGAAATGCATATACCTATCGTTGTAGATAACAAAAAAAGTGTTGGTTTACGTGCTGGTTTTAATAGGTCGGCTCCTAAAAATTTTGGATATATAAGAACTAGTAAAAATCAACATGGCATGTTTTCCCACATAATCTAAAAACACGACATTTGACAGTCATTCTAAAGGGCCATGATAAATGATTGTAGTCGAAGTAGGCCATGCCCATGTTACTACATTTCTACCGCTTCACACAAACAAGTATCAAACTTACATTAAATTATGCAACCAATTTAACAGTTACTCATAGAACAAGAGTAAATCCATGGGAGAAAGATTCGCTGATCAATTCAACACTTCCTTCACTCCACGTCAAAATCGTCCCCTCCCCCTCCTTCCTGGGAACACCAGGGTGCAGAACTCAATTAGCACTGTGCAGTTAACAGAAGAAAATGTCAAAGATACTCTGCAGAGTATGAAAAAGAACTCAAGTCCTGGACCAGATGACTTTCCAACAATATTGCTGCAGAGCTGTACTGATTCAATTAGTTCACGACTTGCCGATGCTATGCGGGAGTGTTACTCAATTGTTACTCCAACCTCAAGAAAGGTAACAGACATCAGCCAGAAAACTTCCTTCCGATCGGTCTTATCTGTAATCCATTGAAATATATGCAGAAGATAATGGTCAAAGAGTTAACTGATTTCGTCTTTGAAAATAAACAAATACAATTGTCTCAACATGGATTTCTCTCAAAACGGTCAAGAACAACAACAATGATTGGACGATGAGGGACAATGATTGAATGATTGGACGGAAAACCACGACAACTCCCAGCCAACAGATGAAATTTACTTGGACTATGAGAAGGCCTTTGACAAAGTCCTGCATGGCCTGTTGCTGGAAAACTTAGAACATTATGGAGTACGAGAGCAGCTTTTGACTCTAACAGCTGATCTGCTGGAGGAACGATGTGAAATGTCTAGTAAATCGTTGGTCAATAGTGAAGTTATACAGGGCTCTGTGCTTGGACCATTGCTCTTTACTTCCTATCTCTTTGATGTTGTTGACCACATAGAACAACTGAGAAGTTTTGCTGAAGGTGGCAAGCTCTATACAAACCCTATACTCAATAGGGTTCAGCTCCAAGAAGCTCTAAGGAACGTTGAAGTACGGTCAGGAATATGTGGAATGAAGCTGAATGTGACAAAATGCACAGTACTAAGAATTGGCCCAAACAACCCAAATCAACAATATTTTCTGACCGATACAATCCTATCAACTGTTGCAGAGCAAAACGATCTTGGAATTGTTGTCACATCGGAGTTCAAATGGGAAGGCCACATTATGAAAGTAGCCAAGAAAGCAAACTCTGTCTATCTTGTATCTATCTTATTAAACATGCATTTAGAGATTCAGTAAAAATGATAGCAAAACTGTACAAAAGTTACATCAGGCCAAAAGTGGATATCAAGAACATCGAAATGTTAGAGAAAATTCAGAGGAGAGTAACTAAAATACCACCAGAGTTACAAAATCTACCATACACTGAAACGTCTGAAAAATTTCACTTGACAACACTGAAGGATAGAAGGCACAGAGGGGCCTCGATAGAAACTTATAAGATGATCAGTGGGTACTATGACTGTGCTATTGCGGGTATCTTCCAACTAAGTCACAATCAGCAACTTCAAGGGCATTCAATAAAATGAGATAAGGGAAAGGCAGCAAGACTGCAACTGCCTCACGAATTGTTTCTGGTTTCTATTCGTCAATTCTGTAAGCATATTTTTTTTTAGATTTTATAAATTTCTACTATTACGTGAGTTGTTAACAAAGTTACTATAATTCGATGGCGATACGATTTCGAAATGTTATATTGTCATATAAGATTATTCAAAGCATAAAATATAATCTGTCGCGAGGTTAGTTTGCGTTTTAGGAACCTTGTTCTAGGATTGTGCAGCGATAAAACAACAAACATAAGTCGACACCAGGAAGGTCGGCTACAACCCAATACCTTGGAGAGCTACTATAAAGGATTAAAACATTTTGTATTGTAATCAGACTTTGATCGGCGTTAGTACTAATCTGTATTACACCAGTATGTAATCAGTAATTAGTTACTTATCATCAAGTCAGTTATTAAAACCATACCATTGTAAAGTAGTATGACCTTGGCATTTAGCAACCTTCACGGTTCCTAGCGTTAACAATTTTGATATAGAATTAGGCTGATTATATTATAGTTCTCCATAATTTTGTTCCTTAGTGAGTATTACAAAAATTTTATATATTACTGTACCATAACTGAATCAGTTCAAAAACAGATTAAGTAAAAAATTAGTAAAAAAGGTAGTAAGTACCAACATTTTTGTAGCTATACTAGTCATTCTTGTACAACAGAATATACTCCCTCAAAGAAAGACAAATATTTCCGGATTGTCGAAGTACTCAACCCCAAATAAATCACGTCCTGGAGACAGAACGACGATGGAAGAGAACACCCAGAGGGTGACTATCCGCCTAAAAATGCCAGACATGCAGAGTGAGATCTTTTTATCAGAGTGTGCTGCGGAATCGCTGGGGTCCCGTCCGTGCAGTTTTCGAATTTGCATGCGGCCGTTTCGGTCGTGACGTGAATACATCTTCAGGCGCGCCTCGGGTAGAGCCGTCAGCATCGAGCAGCAGACCCGAAGAAATCGTCTCCATTGGGAGACACCGGACACTTTGCGAACCTAAGATGGGACGCGCCTCTAATAATAAAGGCGACGGTGGCGCCGTTATTGCTAGGTGCCGCCGCACTCTCGCACTGGAGGACGTGAAAGAGACCGAGGTGATATTTTTATGGACGGATTATGGAGGATGTTGCTTCTATTACGGCGACACTCATGTCAAATAAAGTGCCGCTTTGAAATAAAATTAGCGAGGTTCGTCCGGGCTCGCCGGGCTTAATTTTAGTTTAGTTTAAAGGGAAAATTAAGCCGTAAATCAGTGTGAGTTTGGCTTTTGCTGTTGCTTAAGTGGACGGAAATATTTGAGGTAAAGGAAGGCCGATGTCACGCCTCAATCAAGTCGTGGATGTTTTGTTTTTAAAGAAGTCTTTAGACTGTAAACACAGCTCATCAGCATGCCAACATTTCTGAAGTGAATATCCAAGGAATTAGAACTGGAGTTATTTGATTATCTTGCGCCATGCTATTCCGATCCACATTATCAGAGGTCAAATGGTAGGAATTTTTCCATCATGGAGTGGTACATTCCATTGGGTTAAAGGTAAAACCCACTAACATTTTGTTGAAAATACGTGTCTTATAAGAGGATAATAACAGAAAGTGCTATAATGCGTCACTCGAGTAATTTTGTCAAAAAATCGGTATAACAATGTGTAGTTAATGCCAAAAACTCATTAAGTGACAAGTGACTTTTACCACTATTACAATAAATGCCTCTCGTACTTTGTTAATTGATTTTTAAACTAGTCAACAGGTGTCTTGTTTTGCAAAAACTACAATTTTTGATTTAGGAAACTACCTTTTTAGATTTATAGTTGACGGGCCATAAGGAAAGCGGAGCATATATTACCCAGCTGTTAAGTTAAAAGACGTAAAACTAAAGAAAAAACAGAAAAAATTGATTTTGAAATATTAACAACAAAAGATTATAATATATAATAGCTATACAGGCTGTCCGGGATATTTTTTGCGATTATGTAAAACTTATTTGGTTTTAAAATATTTTAACAATTATGGTCCATTCAAATTTTACTCTAAAATGCAGTAATATTTGCTGGTAATGGTCAGAAATATTCGAAACTCTAAAATTACTAAAATTTCTTTAAATCATTTTCTTTAAAAGTTATTTCAATTGATCTTTTTTATTATTACTTCAATATCTTATCGAATCAATATGAAAAAAATAAATAATATTCTTTTAATAACACTATGTATAAAAATCAGAGTTGCTCCGTGTTGTAAAATACTAATAATAAATTAAGTATTAAATTAACAAGAATCTACAGCAATCTACAAGTATATTTGCACTATAATGTAGGTAACTATATATTTTTTAACATCTATTTCTTGAATACTGGTAAGATGTCACTTAGTGACTTTTACCGTTAAAGCGACGATTTATTCTATTTTGGATATTTTTTATCGGTTGGACGATAGAACTGCTTTCAAAAGTAAAAAAAAACAATTTGGAGTTAATATATGGAAAACAAAAATTGTCAGATCGAAACAGAAAACATTTCAACTTTATTGGACAATGACTTTTCTTTCTAAACTGATAATTTCCCACATGCTATCAAGGAAGTCTTTTGACAGTTAATTCATTTAATTCAGAGACTAAATGCTGCTATTTAGTTTGCATATTGCTTTTGTGGACCAATAATGCAATTTTCAAATGACCTTGCTAAAAACTACGTTATATATAATTTCAGATACCCCAACAAGAAAAACATGCCAGAAACCTTAAGAATCCTATCCCGTATATGAACTATGGAGTAAACTATAAAAACTTACGCGTTGGAGTCAGCCAATTTTACGCCTCGCCATTTTATGCATTGCTTACCTGAAAAGAAAAAAAAAATTATTAGTTAATATACTAAAATAAAACGATTTTCAATAAGTAATGTTTGGGTTAAAAATAATCACACCTAAGTAGGTATGGAGGCGATATGGCTGACCTCCAATGAGTCTGTGTTTGACCTTGAGCAGTTACGTTCCTAAGCAGTTTTTTACACCCATTAGCGATTCATATGAGCCACCAAACTCATTGGTATGCAAAAAATTCTCCTAGTACGACTTGACTTTAGGTGACGTACCAATTCAACATTAAACAAGGTCATCCAAATCACCCCCATACCTACTTACACAGTGGGTGTTGGCGAAATGTGTTTAATTATCATTTAAAACCGAACCTCATAGATACACTACAATTACATATAGTCCAAAGTACCCAGGAGTGTTATCTTCTTGCTCGATTTTCATGTCTCAGTTTAAATCTGACCCTATTAAGGCGGTAAGGTTCTAATCCGAACAGCCGGCCAATGCCTTCAACGTTTTTCGCCGTGTTTTTTTTTGTCTCACAAGATTAAAGCTCGAAGCCGCGCGCTCTAGAAAATGAAATAGCCGGTCTGTCTAAGGGCGGATTGAAGCAATTGGACAGTATTTACTGGACGGTAGTCCTCGGGAGTGTTACGGCTCCATTGTCTACGAAGGCGCGGTCCAATTTCTCCTCCTTACCGTGAATTTATCGCCTCCTTTTAGTAGTCATTAATTATTTTCGAGCGGACTGCCAGATATCGAAGTCGGGCTCGTCTAGATACGTCAGTCCGATCGGACGGAAGAAGGCAGGCCGGGTTAAGTCACGTGACACGCGCCTCCCGCCGCCCGCCCGGAAAAAACCTCGGGGACGACTATGATGAATTATCTCGGGAAAGAAGTTTGCTAACCCGGCCTGATAATTACTTTGACTAAATTGTTTTGAGAGTGAGGGGCACGCCTAGACGTCCGTGGAAAAACCGCAGATGTAAGAAAAGTTTTTCCTTCCGGCACTTTCCCGAGACGTTTTTCTACCTCGATGGACTAATGGCTATCCTCGACGGCAAAGAAGAGATCTATAATTGATGCGTATTCTCGGTAATTTATCTAAATTCTATGCGTTATAGCCGTTTTACACTACGCAATTTATTACGCCGTTTCGTGCACAATTTGTGCAATTGGTAGGTTCGGCCACATCTTAAACCGAAATTGTGACGAATTTTCTTATGCTAGACTCGTTTGTCTGGAAATAGAACCATTTACTGTTTGCAGATTTCAGTTGCTGCACAACTTCTTGTGCAACTTCTTACGCAAGAATTACGTGGTGTAACTTGGGTATTAGAAAAAAGAGCATTCAGTTATTTCTACTATCCGTTTCAGATAAGTTTGGCGGTCTAAGGATTCTAACATTTCCTACCTATGCTATGGTGAGGCAATTTTTGTAAACTATTAAAGAAACTATTTTTTATTACTCTTCCCAACAAAATTCATTATTTCTATAAAAAGATATATTTTTATAAATTAAAATTGAATTTTAGTCACGTTCTATCACGTGATCTAAATCGCTCTGTAATTGGCTCAGTCTCCAGTGACGTCATTTCGTTCGCCTTGTTGACATCTTGATTAGTTTGAATATTACCTGTTATTATATTACACAACAATAATTTTTGTTTTCTTAGTACAAACGACTACAAACGCATAAGTGGAAAATACATTAAATTATTTTTATCGACGTATATTTGTGGAACTCTACACCATTTATAACCCATTCTTATGTAGAAATTGTGAAAATAACGCATCGTACGACACAATTACCAAATAGCGACGATGCCGATGATTATAGACCAAGAGTCCTGTGATTATATATCACAGAAAGCATCGTTTTGGCGGGACTTTTTGTGATTCAATTTTTAACGCTGATTTTTTTGAAATATTCAGGAAATAATGACGAAAAAATGCATTTACAATGACGACTGAAGGAATAAACACACTAAAATGATTTTCCAATAATAGTTAAGATACCCTATATTGAGCAAAATTTGGCGAAGCGGTGTACGTTAAAATATTTTTTTGTTACTGCAACGGTTTTCCGTTTCAAGTCCCATTATGCGTTCGTTTTTAAGAACTAATTTTATGTGTTAAGTATCTATTTTTGTTTATTTAGCCTCAAAATATAATGAGTTTGAAACTTCAATATTTTTTAAGTACACTAAATCTGCAAAAGTGCTTTTTTAATTATATTCGATAACTATTTATATGTTAACTAGAAATGAGTACGGACATACCGTATCATACGGACTTACTGTAATGATGAAATCATCATCATCAAAGTAGACAGGGGATATACAGGCTAGATGTAAATTTTCAAGTAAATAAAAAATTACAGCCAATTTATATGTTGCTGATAATAGAATATTGACATAATTCGAGAAGTATATTGTTATGTTGTCTGTTTAGAACTAATTTAAATTTTACTGGTAACCATCATGAAACTACAAGGCGCGCCTATGGATTTGACGTCACCGTGAATTTTTAGCCCACTCCAAAGCGATCAACTTAACTTAAACGAACAGTCTATAACCACATTTTTTTGTGGAAAATTGCTTGGAGCCAGTGGCTGGGGCCTTTGAGCATGATCTTCGTCCCTATTTCCATCGTTTTTACTTTATCATACGCAGTATGACGAAGTATTATAATCGTGCCGAAAAAAAAAATTGAGATTTTAGCGGAAATAAGTCTTTATGGGTCCCCTGAACATTTTTGATCAAGGTACAAAAAAATGTCTGTGTATGTGTGTGTGTGTGTAAATGATTTTTGTGGCGACGATTCCGAAGAAACTACTAAAGGTATTTGGACGGAAGTTCATATTTAGAAGTTTTATGACCAAACATAGAGCTGAAAAGCTTTTGGTTCAAAAGGGTCCAAAGAAACTGGCTATTTACTCTTAGCATTTTTCAACGACTTTTCAAATGAGCCGTCATTTCTGTAATTTCGTCAAAATAGATAAATAATAAATTAAAGTAGAGGAAATTTTGTATAATTTATATCTATAACATTTTTTGGTGAAATTAATAGTTTAGCTGCAGGAGCAAATTCTATTTGATCGAAATCGTGTCTACATTAATAGTAGGTAGCAAGGAAATTTTGAAACTTTTGACAGTATTCAGAACGTCAGCGGTTGCGAAACGTCAATTCAACACGCAAATGCATGGAGAATGTGATGAGGAGGAGAAACACGCGCGCACGCACGCTATGTGAAACAATATTGAAACAGCTTGGTGTTTCCATGGTGTTTACAAAGTCCATGTGTGTATTAAGTGCGGATTGCGGATAGCAATATTGTTATGCATTTTTCAAGGATTTTGCCATTTCTGTAATTTCGTCAAAATAGTTAAATAATAAATTAAAGTAGAGGAAATTTTGTATAATTTATGTCTATGACATTTTTTGGTAAAATTACTAGATTAGCTGTAAGAGCATTCTATTTGATCGACATCGTGTCTACATTAATATAGGATTTGCCAGATATTTTTATTCTAATGACAGTAGGTAGTGTTAAAGGCTGATTTTTTGACAATACCTACTGTCAATATCTGTCAACTCCTGGCTAATTCGTTTTATTTTAATGCAAACACGATCGATCTCGATGGAATCTCATGCAGCTAAACTACTAATTTTATATTTTGTATGATAAAGTCATGTGCCTGGCCACATCAGATTTTTTAGATACCTAGCAGTATCTGATACCGCTATTAACCGCTATCACAGTAGCCGTTACAAGTTAATAGTGGTCCTCCAATCTCAATTGTGATCATATTGCAACCCTGTAGAACATTTATAAAAACTTGTAAGTTAAAGCAGAATTAGATTCTATCCTAACCTAAACCTAAATTGCCAGTAACTACAATTATTTTTATCGACGTATTTGTGGAAATCACCACCATTTATATCCCATTTTTATGTATAAATTGTGAAAATAACGCCTCACGACACAATTACCAAATAGCGACGATGCCGATGATTATAGCCCATATGTGCCGACTGGATATCTACTACGATGCGCCGTCACTTAAGAATCCTTTCTGTGAGCCTTTAGGCACTAGCCAATATAAAAATAATCAAAAAATAGGAAGTCCACTGGGTCCCATGCTGCGGTCGACTCTATTTACTATGCATTGGAATCCGCACGAGGTGCACAGAGGGCAGTAGTATCGACAGCGTCGGCGGCGTTATCGTTGAGGGGGTTGCGTTTCAATAAAGCCATTTTTTGTGCGTCAAAATTGAGTGGTCGCATGCGCCGGAATTGAAATATTTATTCTACGCGGTGATCGAGTAGGTTATGCCTTTGTGTCGGTAAAAGTGCGCCCGATACGAGCGATCGGAGATATCCGAAGGGTGGGGGGGGATAGTCAGAAGTGGGATGGTGGTCGCAACTCCCCCTCCACAGCGTTCGATCCGATCCGTAGCGATCGTGTTGTGTTTGCCTTTAGGAACGCGAAAGCGACGATATTAAATAATTGTAAACGGCGCGCAATGCGACGCGTCCCCCCTCCCCCCCCGTGGCGACGGGGAAATAATTGATTCGCGCTTTGATGGGATACCTCCAGCGCAAAAATGACACGAGAATTGATATGTCGCGTCAAGGCAAAAACGACGGTTATGTATAGCAGCGGTGCTATACGCTTGAGGGAAAATTGAAATCGCTTTGTATTTCTATTTGGCGACCTTTTGACGGTCTGTGGATGGAGACTATAAAATGTGTATAAGTGTGTGTATGTGTGTAATGTGTAATAAATAAATAGTCTACTCTCGTCATCTGTTTGAAGCGATGCGAGACTTCTCGAATGGTTTAGTGAGACGGAGTGGGAATGTTGGCCCTGTGTTTGGAATATATGGGCCTGGCGCGTACGTTATTGTTCTTAGCGACAAGCAAACTTGCTCATAGATACGTACCAAACAGAGGGCAACCGCTGATATCTCCACTCCGTCTCACCTAGCCATTCGAGAAGTCTCGCATTCGCTTCAAAAAGATGACGAGAGTAGATTCCCAGATCTTTTGAAGCTCTATTAGCATTTCTGTGAAAAATTCAGTTTCTGCCCATCAATTGTTACCGACAAGACGTCATCGAAAAGTTATTTTTATGGCAACTTCGTTTTCTCACTTATTTTCTAACTTATGTTAGTAGGTTAGCCTTGAACAGTTTTGTTGCAAAACAACAATTAAATAATGATTCAAGTCATTTGTTACTTTCTTTATATAGACCCTGCAGGTAGACAGTGAACAATTTTTAACGTCCAGCATAACAAGTAAATTGTGAAGAAATAGTTTGGAGAGTTCACAAGAAAAATTAAACAATGAACAATTAGACAGTTAGAAAATTCTCTATTAATTTCACCTGACGCTGAAATAAAGAATTAAACCACTCATAGATGCTGTTCTCGATGCTAATGCCTGCTTAGTGATAGCTTTGACATTTGACCTGATGATGGCCTGCATCAGGTTGAAATCGATCGTCATACAGTAAAGAAAGAATAGAGAATACCTTCCATAACAACTATTGAAGTTTATCTAATAATATATATTTTACAATTACGGAAAAGGTGGAGAATTTCATCAATATCAGTAACTGTGCACTATACCCACTCCATTGTTTTAGTAAACTAATCAAAACTACAAAGCTCTACAAAGCTCTCATAGTTCTATCCGCATTCTCAATACAGAATTCTTAATACATCTATCCTACAGTTCAAGTAAATTATTCAAAGGCATAACTTTGTTACGTCATAATCAAATATCGTTAAATCATTTTTGTCGATCAAAATTGTGTCAATGTAGCGAAATAAGACGCCCGGTCAGTTTGCAGTGGGCAGAAAATTCCGTTACTTGTGGTTCCCCCTGTCCAGAGTCGGCCGGCGTTATCGCGATTGCGGAAAGTGTCAGGCGCTGGCGTCGTTTGTGGAAAAAGTTATTAACGGCGACCGGAATAGGTCCGTAAAGTGTGCAAGGTCTGCTGACTCCGCCGTAACCGGCAAACGACGGACGGACGCTGGTACTCACCGCTGAAGTAACCGCCTGAAATTATTACCGGCCGGCACTAGCGCGTTACCCTTTTACGACCTACGCCGAAACCTAAGCAAACACTATGCAGTTTAACTGATATTAAATCCGGATACAAGATCGATGAATGTAGGCGAGCCGACGATATTTCGAAAGCGGTCCGCTATGTTGCAGTTTTCGTATTAGAACTGAAACACTGAATTGTAAGTCGGTGCTGAAATGGTGAAACGAAATATCTGAAATTAGGGTTTAAAACAGGAATTTGGTGGTCCTAAATTAGAGTGTATCGGTCTGGATTTAAGGATACTGTCGTGTGGTTATGCGTTTTCGTTTACTACGTGAACATTTAAACGATATCATAATCAACTGCGTCAATTTGTTTCTGCCAATTTTTCTGCCGATTTTATTTCTATCTTCATATTTTACCTCTATTACTGTGTGAAATTTACAAAAATATATGTAGCATGTCATGTTAAAACACGCAGCATAGACGAATTTAATATTGAACAATACATGTCGTTTCTGAGTTATATGAGATAATGTTTTTGGCTCTGTTATGTTGTAAGAAATCCTGAAATAAGTTTTATTTTTTAACACCAGTGGTAGAGGAAGAAAATGAAAGTTTACACCAGTCAATATTGTGTATTGAAATGGTACATACGCTATTCATGCAATTTTCATATTTATCACTATAAAACTATAATTTTTAGTGATATTTAAAAATTGTCCAATACTTATACTTATTGTTACTATGAAAACGAAATTTGATCATCCTTCAAGCTGAAACGGTTGTTTTATTAAGTGGTATGACCCTAATACGCATGTCTTGAACCCGCATTCATATTCCACATAAACACATTTATTGAAAACGCGTAACCAGTTTGTATTCACAAACGTACTGTTGTCTCTCCTCAACAAGAATCCATTTTAAATCAGTGAACTGTGTATAAGTAGTTCGATGTATTTTCTTGCCTTGAATACGAGTCCGCTTGGCTTCAAGCAACAAATTTCTAAGAAATTCAATACAAGTACTAAGTTTCAGGTTTGTTCGGATGATATTTAAGTGTCTAGGTCACCGGGGTTGTTTGCTATACATGATCCAAAACGGAAAAATATACGTACAGAACGGCATTTGCAACATACAAGATGCATTGAACATAAAATTGTCAATATCTCGATAACCGTAACCATTTGTATATAGGTAAATATGGTTAAATATGTTCTAAATTACCTGTACTATCACGGTTTCAAGAAATTGCATCAGATTATATATAAGCCGGTACATCAATTTTTGGATTTTCCTTTACAACGTGATAGAAATAAAAACTTAAAAACCGCATCCCCACCTAGCCGCAGCAGATTTTCCAGTAGTTGTAATGTCAAATACGTATAATATAATTTGAACCACTTTCAAAAGCTTAATTAAGCTAAACACTAAACACTCAAATTCTGCATAAAACTGCTTTTTTTATAACAGTGAATGTTCTCGGCCCTGCAATAAACAAAATTGTGAGTAAATTTTAATAAAAATGACGTCGAATGAAAGTTCATACTTGGTTCTAAAGAATGTATAACAAAAAAGTCACATTTTTCTTTAAAACACAAAATTGCAACCGTTTTCAAGAGCGTCAACTTATGTGCATCTATGTTCAGCCATAATAAAATCTAACTTTTGGCTGACAAGAACACGTGGCGCAGGGCTCAGGTGAAAAAATATTGCCGCCTTTTAATACAACGGTCCTTTACCTATCCCAGAAACTGGTTTAGTTTTTGGAATTTCACAATTTAGAAATTTGATTTATGGCCAGATTTTTGGGTCAAATACCCCAATGTGCATCGGTTGGGTAAAATCGGGTTATTAGGTAACCATAATTTAAGTTTTAAGAACTTTATCTAAGTACCATAACTTCAAACATCATGAAATTTGTCTCACTAAACACGCTCAGCAAGTAAGTTCTTGCAATAGGACCAATGCAGTATTTTATCAGACAAAGCCCATCACTCCTACCATGATAATTATAATCACTATTTGAATTTAATAAAAATGTAATCAAAATCTCTACCATTAAATTGTAGCTGGTTGGCTTACTAAATAATTAAAGAAACTTACTCATAAGTAAAACTCAAATCTCAATAAAAGAATAACAAATATTTATTTACAATTAAAACAAAATAATTAAAACAATGCACTGAAATTCTACATCTACCAAATCTTTTTGAGGAGTTGTCAGATTATACAAAATACATTAAATGTAAAATTAAACACAAATGTAAGGAAGTAATGATCGGCTTACCATTTACAAAAGCACACGATAAAAAACTACATTTTAATATTAAACAAGCGGGATGCTTGCGAGTGGTTTGTTTTCCATCTCAAACCCCTCTGTATCTTTTCTGAATGCCAACGAATCGACGCCTCACCTATTTATTAACACTTCCCCCTCCTTGACTTCATATTAGGAGAAAAAAAGGACCACACGACAAGCTAAACGAAATGTGTAGAAGGCAAGCCAGTTGCCCTAAAAGCATAAATATCTCGCTCAGCAGTACATCATACAGTTCATGACAAAAGTCATAAATCTATTACCAAAGAAAGCCCTTAAATGCATGGGTATAAAAACCATTAAAGTTTCACAGGGACCTCGCGTAGAGTAATTTATGTCATACAAAAGAAAATATTAAATGTCTCTCACAGACCAACGCGCGGGAAAGTTGATCCCACAAACAAAATAATGCCAATCATCACATTGCAAACTGTCAAAAACATAAGTTGTGACCACTCTTGATATTATTGTTTTCAGAACATTTAATAGTACTTCTGTACATAAGTTCTTTGGTATTTTATTGGTTATCTCTCTAATACTGGCAGTTTCGCATTCGGTGTCTTTTAACAAGTATTCCTTCAGATTCTTATAAAAAGCAGGTTGAAAATAAAACCATATACCAGCCATAAACCTCCTTTGTTATCGAATATTTCATTTCTCCTTCCAAGAATAACTCCAATAAGTCCAGAGACGTTTTCTCGTTCACTTGATAGCTTGTAGTTTCTAGAGCTCTTGATGTGACACCTTAATCATCACAAACAAACCTGTAAGACAAGACAAGACAATACCCCTCCTTATGTAGCAGACACACAGTCTGGACTCAGGAGTAACTTTACAGTGAAGTAGGACATCCAAATACACTAAGATTCTAGTAGATGGCCATCTGGGGCCACTCCTCGGCTGTATTAGACGTTGGAATACTCAAGCGCAGCTTTGAATATGCGCACCCTTGCACCTTACACCACTCATCCTCAGATTCCCCGTTGTCACATTTAATAACAATCCTCGTCCCATATTAATTTCCTGCAAAAGCATCTGTGAACACACTCCACTTCACCCAAGTAGGTAATTCAATTTATTGTATTGAGCCGATAGCTCGCTGTCTAATCTATAATGGAATTTAGGTTATTTGTTGGGTGGGAGTCGTGTGTGGGTTTTGTTGATAGATGTTTTCAGCGGTCCTTCCTTTCAGTTTCTTTGATATGACAATTATACCTAACGTATGTCATATAGGCCCCAATAGCTCAGTTGGTTAGAGCATTGTGTAAGCTTCGCAAATATCCGTGGTTGAAATGCATGTTGTGGGTGTAATTTCTTATTTATTTAGTATTTACATCGATTTGTATCAACTTCTTTAGTTATATAATATTTTTAAATTTCTGCTGCAAATTTGGACATTTTTGTTTAGGTTAGCATCGGTAATCTTGAAAGACCGTGATGTAGAAACTAACAGGCAAATAGAGGGAAAATCGTTATGGTTCTGACGAAATTAGACACGATTTTTTTAAATCATCGACGTGAGAATTTATTTGGTTTTGTTACTATGAAAGAAAATAAATTAATAATCCTAAAATATTTAATCTGGGAACCAAAATGTCAATTCCATAGAAACTTTCAAATTATCTATAAACTTTATAGTTTTACTGAAACTCTAAAGTTGCGTTTACACGTGTTCTTGAAGAACTGAAATAACAATTGAAAAAGTTACAGTGTTACAGCACCGAGAATACGTTACTTGCACCAATATTTACATTCTTTGAAAAACCGGTTTTAGTATTTTTCTGTCGGCAAAAATATCGTCGGCTTAATGGTCGGTGTTTTGTAACTAACATTATGTTACATTTTATTACCATAAACTTATCTTCGATTTCCTTTTAACGATTACTTAATATTGTTATTTTTGATTCAAAATTTAATTGAAAACTAACACAAAAAACAATTGCCAACTGTTGATATTATTGTTCTCAGAGCATTCAATAAGTGGACTATATTAAGTTCCTTGGTAATTTATTGGTTGTCTCTAATATTATCATTTTCGCCGTCAGTGTTTGGACTAGTATTCCTTCAGGTGCTTTCAGTACCGTCAATAGTACCCTCAATACCGTTAGCCCGAGATCGGATGTCTCATCTCAATCCCGCGGTGAGGACAGAGGGAGAAGAATTCGTCGACCGTGTGCCTATTGTTTTATTACTTTTGTGTATTTGGCATGTACATGTGTTGTGAAATAATTTATTATTAATAAAATATTATTATTGATAAACTGAAAAACAGAAAAAAGTGATACTTGTCAAAATGGTCGTACCGAAAGAGACTCGTGCGAAAAAAAAAGAGAAGGGCTTTTTTAGCTCGCAGCAAAGCAGCATATTTTCACTAAATTCATCGCAATCGATTTCCATAAAAAATAGTAATATGAAGAACTCACTATACAGGATTAGCAAAAATTACCGGAACACCTATTTAATTCTCCCACGCAAAAAAAAATCAAAAAAATGGTTCAAACAATAGTTTTTTGGCTTTAAACAAGCTATCGTTTAAATATATTTTCAATATACTGGGTACTTATCTTATTATAGAAATTTGGTAACCTTTCCTTTTTTTTTAAATAGAACACCCTGTATATTATTACATGTTTTAATTCTAAGAATTTTTTATGGGAATCATTTTATTATGAAATGCGTTATTTTTTAATTATAAGCTAATAACCAAAAATAGTCAACATTTCGGAACACTAAACATTTATTCAACTCCAAAAAGTTTTTACAAACAATTTTCAAATAAAAGTTGTTTGCATTGAAACAACCTCTCGTTTAAATATAGTTTGAATATACAGTGTGTTCATTTTATTATGGAAATTTGCAAACCTTTTCATTTTCTAATAGAACAACTGTATATTTTTATTTTTCTTCAATTCTAAGATTAATCCTAAGAACTTATTGTAGTAATATTTTTTTTAAATGCGTTATTTTTCAGTTATAGCAATTAATCAAAACTCTTTCTGTTAGGATTTTTTATTTTTTACTCGTTTGGTTCAAGAAAAAGTTTATCATTTTTGATTAATTTGTTATAACTAAAAAATAATACTTTTTATAAAAAATAATTCACACATTAAGTTCTTAGAATTAAACTTAGCACAAACAATATACAATATACAGACTGTTCCGTTAGAAAACGGCAAATTGCAAATTTCCAAAACAAAATAAACATCTATATTAAAAATATATTTGAACGAGAGGCTGTTTGTAACACCAAAAATCCTTTTGGAGTTGAAGAATTATTAAAGTGTTCCGGTAATATTGACTATTTTTGGTTAACAGCTTATAATTAAAAAAGATTTCATTTCACAAAAAGTTTATTCCTCTAAAAAATTCTTAATTAATCTTAGAAGTAAAAAATTTAGTAAGTAATATATAGGGTGTTCTATTTAAAGAAAGGTAAGGTTATCAAATTTCTATAATAGAATGAACTGAATGAATTGAAAATATATTTAAACGAAAACTTTTGTTAAAATAATTTTTTGAAATTCACTTTTATTGGAGTTTAGGTGTTAAGGTGTTAAGCCCGTATAAGTTCAAAAAAAGAAACCGATTAAAAAAAACTTTAAAAACACAAACCCGAATACCAGCCACAGGAATAACATTGTTTGGAAGGTAAACCATAATATGTAATGGGGATATTTCATTTCTCCTTTTATGAATAAGTCCAAGAGTGGCACGTTTACTCGTTCACTTCATGGTCTTGCAGTTTCTAGAGTTGTTGACGTGACCTTAATCGTCACAAAGAAACCTGTAAGACAAGACAAGACAATACGTCTCTTCATGTAACAGACACGTAGTCTGGACTCTGGAGTAACTTTACAGTCATCCTTAGATACCTAGTTGTGGCATTTAATAACAATCCTCGCCCCATATTAATTTCCTGCAGAAGCATCTGTGAACCACACTCCACTTCACCCGTGTAGGTAATTCAATTTATTGAGTCGATAGCTCGCGGTCTAATCTATAATGGAATTTAGGTTATTTGTTGGTTGATGATGATGGCGGCGGGTGTTGTGGCGCGTGGGAGTCGAGTGTGGGCTTTGTTGTAGATGTTTTCGGCGGTCATAAAAATTCGTGTATCTCCGGAAGCTCTCTCGGCCCGGAGCCGTAAATCCACTTTTCGTTTCCCCGGGACCCCACTTTCTCCGGTCCCCGGAGTCGTTAAGCCAGGTCCGGGCCCTTCGCGGGATCCCGCAGGACCGCTCCGGGCTACCAGACCTCCGGGGATGCTTCCTTAGCGTCTAATTTCTTCGGTTAGGTATTCAGTTCCGTGAGCAAGCATGATCGTCGTTTAATTTGATGTAAATAGAGAGAGAGGAATTTATTTTTTTGCAAGTTTAATGGTGCCGTTATTTGCAAAACTTCTTCTTTGTTACTTAGTTAAGTTCTTAGGAGTAATATAGAACGTGTTAGCTCTCATGTCAATTGTGTTTTCGTATAATTTGTATTAGCCTGTAGTTTAACATGCACTTATAAGAAATTCCATGATTCTAAACCTGAAAGTATCACAGATTTTGAGGAGAGAAAAAGAGTTGTGTTTTGCAAATAATAAAAATAAATTCTTAAACCCGTTAAGCATTCATTTTTATTATTTGCAAAACACTCTCTTTGCACCCAAATCTCATGTATCGCAAGTTGTACGGTATGGTATCGTCCGGTCATAATTTCCTGCATTAAGAATTTTTTTGAATTTGGATAAAAGTAATTTTTAAAATTAATTAAAAGATACTGTCTCAGCCCGGATTCGAACCGGGGTCTTCTGCCTTGCCGGGGTATTGCTCTACCGTTAAGCTACCGAGGCCTCTGACAAGGAATAGATAAATCGGTAGCTTAACGGTAGAGCAATGCACCGGGCAAGGCAGAAGACCACGGTTCGAATCCGGGCTGAGACCGTATCTTTTAATTGATTTTAAAAATTACTTCTCACCTGGGTTCTCTTTCGTCATTATTCCATATATACCTTAATTTAAACCGACAACTAGTTACCGTCCTTAAGACAAGCACGCTGCGCAGGACCTGATACTTCCTACAGTATCCACTTCTTTCTTACGGCACAATTTTGAAAAATTATTGAGATCTCTTACAATTTGTTTGTAAAAGAGTTCCAAAATTGGGCTACTTTTTAGGTCTACACATGAGAACATCCCTTTAAGGAAATAAATTTGTTAAAAAATACATGAACGCAGGTCATTTGCGTCTTGATTATCTTAATTTTGCGCTGATGTCAATGTAGTTTCATTAAGGATGTTTCTGTACATGGCTAGTTCTGTTGCATAAACAATAATAGTTTTTTTCCTATATTAGAATATATATTACAATAGAGATTTTGCCCCTCCAAAATTTCTTTATGTACCCAATTAGTTGGGTACTTTTTTTATTGCTGCTCGAACAAACCTATTAAATCAGTCTTCTTTTGTTAAAATTAACCGATATGTCTTGTTAAATTTTACTGTTAGCTTTCGCTAACATTGTCATCATTGTAGTATTTTTATTTTATTTGTTTCAGGGTCAAATCTTTGGGCCGATGCTATTGCGATCGATTTTTTTGCAATTTAATTTTGTTTGTGCTAGAATACGAGAATCTGTTTGAAGGTGTTATTGTGGTTTTGGACGTTCCAAATACCATAGTAAAGTTGTTGTCAAAAATAGGTTGTTCTGGTCAAAGGAAAGTCAAAGGAAAACTAAACTTGTTGTTTTGATGTTTTAAGATGGAAAACATGATGACTTTAACAAGTGAACGCGATTCTCTGTGATTAAAGCTGACGTTGACAATTTTATATGCTCTTTGTGATATTGACATGTTGAACAACACTCTGTAAATAGAGTTCCAAAAGCCATATTATAATAAGGTAAACAGAGAGTTTTGCAGAAAACTTACATGTTAGTTATTTCGCATACGAGTCACCCGTCGCATACATTTGCCATTCCTCCGTAATACCCACACACCCATAATAAAATTTCGCAATCTAAAAGGTAGATAATTGTAGATACACCAATGAACAGCTGACTACGATGTGGAGGGAGACCGATATTTGACCATCGACGTTGCAGCACAACGGCAGCAGGTGGTTGACGATTTTCTTGACCTGAGCAGTGTTGGACTCCGTTTTTTGTTTAATAATTTTATCTTAAGGTTTATATATATTTCTTTGATTTGAACGCCGTTTTCTACGGGAAGTTTGTAAAATACACCACGTGGATAAACGAATAAGAGAGATCATTAAATGTGAAGTATAATAATCAAATTTAATACCGCTAAAGCAGGCCATTTCACACAGTACACCCTAAGGCGTAAGCCATTCATCTTCGACAGAAAGGGCCATCTTCATTACATATTAATGAAAACATCGTACCCGACAGAGACTCTAGATCACGGTCTACTTAGCCGTGATGTCTCCTTCTTCCTTCGGGTCATCAGAGTTAACCCAGAAACGCGGCTTCCTCACTTTTTCTTCCGTTTTTTTCCGCCAGCGCGCCGACCCATTTCACAACGGGATCTCGTACGACCTTAAAAGCGTCGTTAGCCGCGCTCACGATTCAAGAATGCGACCGCTAACGTCCAATTTAAGGACCGGCTCAAAGAATTTCGACGCGGTTGCTCGAGCCGCACGTCTTTGGTAACCGCCAACGTACTTAGTTTCATAACTTCCCGCTAGATGGATGCATTGCGGACGGTTTGGTGCGGTCGTGCAATAACAGCGCCAATAACCGGGCATTAGTGACCACCACGAACGCGCGCCGCGATTGCACTGTTCCCTCAAAGCCGGCCGGCAGTCAAAGGACTTCGTAATACCCAAGCGATATTATCGTCTTTGACGGGGGCGATTTCAAACTTTATTGGGCAGGATCGCGAGGTTTTATCGATATATCTCTAGTTATAGAATGCCAAACTTGGTTTCTTTACAGAAGTTGTGGATTTCTTGTTGCAATTAAACGGGTATCCACAAAGTTTTTCAGCTGGATATTAATGCGCTTACTTGAGCTTCATATTGTTGAAGTTTTTAATCAATTTAAAACTTAATTCTTACAAGTAGGTACTTATTAGTAATAACCTATTTACTGAGAGCCTATATTTTGTATACTTTGTTTCCTGTCAACTAAAGAAGCGAATGATAATTAACCCAGGTGAGGATAGTTTTTGGAAAAACAATTTCCGGTTGATAGCTCTCCCAGTTGAGCTACAGAGGCTGTGGAAATTTACAGATTTTATTTGTCAGTTCAGGACTTGCAATTCAAGTTTCGAATTAAACAAACCCGTCGTGACACATAGTGGGGCTAGATGGAAGTTTGGTAACTAGGAATCGCTAAATGTTTATTGCTAAACAGCTCATACAGATGAATAAATTCAAGGGAAAATGGTTATTACGTAAACTCGTCCATAATGTAGAATCAACTACAGAAGCGAATGATAATTAACGCAGGTGACGATAATTTTTGGAAAAATTTGTTTCCTATGTACGAAGGATCACATTAACCATATTCTTTAGTATCTACGGTACTAATGGGGCTATTTTTTCAAACCTCCATTCTGTCGCCCATAAAGTTTTTATCAAAAACCACAATAATTAATCTACTTTCAGGTCTAAGGAAACTCTTGCAGAACAAAAAGATAAACAAAGCCACATCAGTGTTTCCTAAGGAGGTTCCCATAAAACCAGTTGAAAAATCAAAAAAAGTTCAGTGATACTTTGAAACCTTGAAATGTATAAAATAAGCTCCTGAAACAGCTTTTTTAATTCTCGCAAGGTTTACGGTTTTATAGCCTATGGTATTCTCCGGTAAAATATTTCTGCAATAAGACGGCGCAAAGAGATGTGTTTATTCAACTGATAATATTCCGTAACGGTTTAAAGTAGGAGTGTCCAAATTTGGATATAGTATAGAGAACGGATATATCTGGGTGCTTATGTTTTACTTTTTTTAAATCTCTATGGGCTGGGGAGATATTTGGCTAGCAGTGTCCCCCAATAAGAAAATGAAAGTTTTTTCTTAAGCTTTTTGTCTTATTTTTAACAATTAGTGCTCCAAAAGATATTTCTAACACCCGCAATTTTTGCCTTTGCTGGAGGCATAACACCCCTTAATAGCAAATTTAGTTAACGATTGGTTTGGTTACCATAATAGATAGTTTCGCACTATTGACTAACACAAGAGGGTTCACAACAAGTGTACAGCTTGAGATCCTCGTCTGCCGTGCTTCGGAAAGTACGTAAATCGTTACTCCCGGCATCCAGATCTCAAGGAAAAACACAGAAGGCCTCATGGAACCAAGACGCTGTGAGAAAACTTCACATTTTAATTTAATTCCTTATACAATTTTTGTTTGTTATTATTTTGTTGCCTTTGTTTAAATTTTCTTGAATTTTTATGGCTTATTTCTATTAATACCTTACTTAGTTGCCTTAAATCAATAACAGGTCCTAGGAAATGTAACATTATGAAAATGTATCTTAAAGTCAATCGTTGTTACATATCTATGGTTGCTTTTAGCATTTAAAAACAATCTTCCGTTTCAATTGAATAAAATTCGCAAATATTTGGAATATCATTGATTATAGGTGTCTAATTCTACGATAACATATAAAACCGTCCTTTAAACTGGCAACACCAATTAAACACATTAAATCTGTTCCACACTAGCCTCTATGAAACGTCCATACAAAACCTTCCGGCGCATCCGCCAATTCTGGAATGTATCTCCAACAATAATATTTTAGGTGTAATCTAGCTCAGAGAGCAATAAACACACGCCGGTACGGTCAAATTTACATTTCATACACACCGAAATTATCACAGTTATGACCAATTCATACTCCCGCCCTTATAGGTGTTCGTATGTTGTTACTTCGCGCTCTACTACACGACCCTCAAAATGTAAATTCAGATTATCCGACCTCGTGCCGCACTAACGCCGAAATCTGATGTTATTGTTGCGATAAGCAGGTGTTTCGGCTCCTCCCGCGTCTACCCACGACACATTTAGCACCGTAGGAGTTGCGTACGCGCTGTAATATTATTATTATATCGCACGTATGACAAGCGCATCTGTCGGGAATATTCTGTTGTGTGTAACTTTGGCGATACCGTTCGGGGTCTATTGCGAGAGCTCTTAATAAAATTTTAATGAAACCGGTTTTGTTTTTGTTTTGTTTTTAGGGGAGAGTTGCGCGCCGGGCGACAGGTGGCGCTCATTGTCGCACATGTGGCGTTTCATGCGCTAAACGTGCCGCTGGCGAAAATAAAATCGTGAAAGGGGTGAAAATCGTGCTTTATAAATAGTTGAGTATGTTCGCCCTGTGCGAGGGGTTTGAATAGTAGTTGTTCTACGGTATCTATGCTAGGAAACACCAATAAGTTCCTCGTAAATAGACTCAATTAATGAAACTTATTTTGCATTGAAATAAGAAATTCATTTTATCGTTCCAAAAATTTCGTGTTTCTACTTTATATTTACCGGGAATAGAAATGTATACTTCACAATCGGAATTTTTGCGAATTTGATGTGAATATGAATAGTAATTAAATTAAAAACGAATAAATTTGTAATTAACTATAGAAAATTGCAAAACGCAGTTTTAAAAAATAATCAATAAACTTAAGTAAATTGTAAAAAAGAGCAATATATTCAAAACTCATTGTGACATTTGTTCTCTCTAAAACTGGAGTCAATAGATAATTTTTGTCCACTAATTACAATAATTTAAAATAAGAAACTTAACAATAAATAGGATGTCACTATTAATTTTACCAAAAAATGTCATAGACATAAGTTATACAAAATTTCCTCTACTTTAATTTATTATTTAATTATTTTGACGAAATAACAGAAACGGCAGCTCATTTGCAAAATCTTGAAAACATCCAGTTCCTTTGGACCGTTTTGAACCAAAAGCTTTTCAGCTCTAAGTTTGGTCATGAAACTTTCTGCTCAGTGTGACAGTTACTATCTACTTTTAAAATCAACATTCACGATCAGAAAAAATGACAACGATATTTTATAAATCAATATATTGTTTGGGGGGGTCGATGGCGTATAGGATAGAGCGGCTGCTATCTACGCTGGAGGCCCGGGATCGAATCCCGGCTCGGGCTAAAATCGACTGTCCTGGTATTTTAGGCAGGGAACAAATACCTTTGCATGCCGCCTTCCATCGGATGAGGAAGTAAAGCCGGTGGCCCCGTGTGCTGTCATTATGCGACGTGCACGTTAAAGTACTCTTACTGGAGGTTGGAATTCCTTCAGTAGGACAAAATTTCTGGGTGTGTGTAGCCTGCCCTCAGCGTCGGTGATTGGCCTAAGTTGCGGAACTAGACCGACGTAAAATAAACAAGTAAAAAAAAAATATATTGTTTGACAGCTACTTTTGACAATTCAAACGTCCAAACATTTTTTTAATCCATTACGCCGATCCTCAGTTAAAAATAAATAGTTACAATAACATTATAGCCACAAGTTACTACTTCCTACAGGGTTTGAGTCAAAACCTACCACTAAAACGTCAGTTGCTTGTTAATTCCTTCAAAACTCAAATTGTTGGTCCGGAAATTCATTCAGCTTAGATTATTATATTTATTGTTAATATGTATTGATGGATCTCAAAATTCACAGGAATTGAACACAAATTGTGAGGGTCCTGCATAAAATTAAGGAAAACATACTTTTAATATAAACATTCACGATCAGAAAAGATGACAAAGATAGCTTATAAATCAATATGTTGTTTGACACCTACTTTTGACAATTCAATCGCCCCAATATTTTTTAATCCATTACGCCGATCCTCATGTAAAAATAAATAGTTACAATACCATTATAGCCACAAGTTACTACTTCCTACAGGGTTTGAGTCAAAATGTAACACAAAAACGTCAGTTTCTTGTTAATTCCTTCAATACTCAAATTGTTGGTCCGGAAATTCATTCAGCTTAGATTATTGTATTTATTGTTAATATGTATTAATCGATTTCAAAATTCACAGGAATTGAAAACAAATTGTGAGGGTCCTGCATAAAAGTAAGTAAAACATACTTTTAAAATCAACATTCACGATCAGAAAAAAATCACAAAGATATTTTATAAATCAATATATTGTTTGAGAGCTACTTTTGACAAGTCAATCGCCCAAACATTTTTTAATCCATTACGATAATCCTCAGTTAAAAATAAATAGTTACAATAACATTATAGCCACAAGTTACTACTTCCTACAGGGTTTGAGTCAAAACGTAACACAAAAACGTCAGTTTCTTGTTAATTCCATCAAAACTCAAATTGTTGGTCCGAAAATTCATTCAGCTTAGATTATTATATTTATTGTTAATATGTATTAATCGATTTCAAAATTCACAGGAATTGAAAACAAATTGTGAGGGTCCTGCATAAAAGTAAGTAAAACATACTTTTAAAATCAACATTCACGATCAGAAAAAAATCACAGAGATATTTTATAAATCAATATATTGTTTGAGAGCTACTTTTGACAATTCAATCGCCCAAACATTTTTTAATCCATTACGCCAATCCTCAGTTAAAAATAAATAGTTACAATAACATTATAGCCACAAATTACTACTTCCTACAGGGTTTGAGTCAAAACGTAACACAAAAACGTCAGTTTCTTGTTAATTCCATCAAAACTCAAATTGTTGGTCCGAAAATTCATTCAGCCTAGATTGTTATATTTATTGTTAATATGTATTGATCGACTTCAAAATTCACAGGGATTGAAAATAAATTGTGAGGGTCCTGCATAAAAATAAGGAAAACATACTTTTAAAATCAACATTCACGCTCAGAAAAAATGACAAAGATATTTTATAAAGCAATATATTGTTTGACAGCTAGTTTTGACCATTCAATCGCCCAAACATTGTTTAATCCATTACGCCGATCCTTAGTTAAAAATAAATAGTAACAATAACATAATAGTCACAAGTTACTACTTCCTACAGGGTTTGAGTCAAAACGTAACACAAAAACGTCAGTTTCTTGTTAATTCCATCAAAACTCAAATTGTTGGTCCGAAAATTCATTCAGCTTAGATTATTATATTTATTGTTAATATGTATTGATCGATTTCAAAATTCACAGGGATTGAAAACAAATTGTGACGGTCCTGCATAAAAATAAGGAAAACATACTTTTAAAATCAACATTCACGATCAGAAAAAATGACAGAGATATGTTATAAATCAATATGTTGTTTGACAGCTACTTTTGACAATTCAATCGCCCAAACATTTTTTAATCCATTACGCCGATCCTCAGTTTAGGTTATAACCACATTAGCTTCAATAAGCGTCACGACGAATAACCTAAAGATGCGGGGGCTACGTTGGCGTCCTCTGCCTTCGCGGGGGCGTCCGATTCGTAAACAGACATTTTTCATAAGTTTTCCCGAAGTCCCATTAAAAGCTGGCGATCCGGGAGTTCCGGTTCGGCATAATAAATAGCCCGCTCGGGTTTTTTCCGGGCGTTGGTCGGTCCGACGTCGCCCGCGCTCGCATTTTTACTGCCAGAAAAAGATTATTAATATTTGGGCGCAGCTACCGACCGTCTATCTCCCGCGGTGCCGAGAGCTAATAGATGGGAATCTCGCTTAGCGCGCCCGGACCCGCTCCGGGTGCCCCGGAGTTCTAAAACAGTGCCGCGACTTTTTGAAATACGGCCGAAAATTGCTATCTGTGAAGCGGTACGCAAGGAACCAGTGCAGGGGAGGAGCAGGGGAGGGGTAAAATTCTCGCCGGCTAAATGAGAAGTTGGGAACAAATGTTTACTTACGTAAATTGAGCTTTTACCAACCAGCCAACTAGCGATCTTCCTAAAGACTAGTTAAGATGTTGAAAGTGCCGATGAAGTGGAGACGGAGTCCAAGAGAGACGCGTATAGAAACTTTAGCTTTCTATAGATTCTATAGATCCAATATGACAAGCCAAACCTGATGTTGTTGTTAACCTAGTATTACCTCTATCTTCCGTATCCTGGTTGTAAAATATGCTTATTATAATACTTTTGAAAGGTTAGTACTTATTATCTTGCAAGGGTTAAACAAGGGTTAAAAATCCAAGACTCTTGCCGTAAAACAGCACAAGACACTCTTTTTAAAATAACACTTTTTATTAAAAAAAAAATCTGATGTGGCCAGGTGCATGACTTTATCATACTATATATAAAATTAATAGTTTAGCTGCATCAAATTTGATCGAGATCGGTCGTGTCTGCATTAAAATAAAACTGTCAGCCAGGATTTGACAGATATGTTTATACTATTGACAGTAGGTATTGTCAAAACATCAACGTTTGACACTGACAAATCCTGGCTAACTTGCTTTATATTAATGCAGACACGACCGACATCGATCAAATAGAATTTGCTCATGCAGCTAAACTATTAATTTTCCCAAAACACGTCATAGACATAAATTATTCAAAATTTCCTCTACTTTAATTTATTATTGAACTATTTTAACGAAACATCCTACGGCGTATGATAAAGTAAAAATTAAGTGGCCAAGCACATGACTTTATCATACAATATATAAAATTAATAGTATACCTGCATGAGAATCTACTTGATTGAGATCAGTCGTATCTGCACTAAAATTAAACTAGTTAGCCAGGATTTGACAGATATTTTGATACTATTCACAGTAGGTATTGCCAAAGAATCAGCATTTGACAGTAAGTACTGTCATTAGAATGAAAATATTTGTCAAATCCTGGCTAACTAGTTTCATATCAATGCAGATTCGACCGATCTCGATCAAATAGAATTTCCTCATACGCAGTTAAACGATTAATTTGATTAAAAATTGTCATAGAAATAAATTATACAAAATTTCCTCTACTTTAATTTATTATTGAACTATTTTGACGAAATTACAGAAATGGCGGCTCATTTGCAAAATCCTTGAAAAATGCTTAGAGGAAACATCCAGTTCCTTACATACTGCGTATGATAAAGTGAAAATAATATAAACAATAAAATGTATCCTCCTAATACATCCATAAAATAAACTGATTAGGTATAAGTAAAACTGATAAAAACAAGTTCTCAACAAAAGCGCATCCGACCAGGATTATGTGCATAACAATACCACTCTTTCATATATGGAAAACATAAATTGAATAATTTTCAGCATATTTGCTAATTCGCTATTCGCCAAGAAAATTTTACTGCAATGACAGAAGCAGCTTTCAATGACAGCTTTCAATGACAGAAGTAGTAGCTGAGTATTATATCAGCAACTCGTTTTATTACACAGTATTCTCCATAGTGTCAAAATCATTAACAATCGATAATTCAGTGCCTATTTCAAAGACTGAATGATAACTGAATACATATATGATTTAATGATAATATGTTACTATAAGTTTACACATCATGTTCTTGTGAGTAAAATCAAATTTTGAATCGAAGTAATTAGCAACATTTTGATTAAATGCAAAAAAAAATGTTTGATGTGTTGGATGGGATGCATTAAGCAAAAATTTTTTTACAATGTTTGTTACGTACCAACAAAAAAATCTTTAATCTTTGGTAATTTTGTCCCTCAAAGATCAAATATTAAAAAAGTTCAAAGCAAAATGACCTGATTTTTCAGGTTAAGTTTTTTCAGACATCCTGCAGCATCCTGCGGATACACTAATTTGCAAAAGGCACGTACCAATAGGAAAATCTAGGTTACGTCAAAAAATGTTACGTAAAATAATGTAACCTGATCTCCATGGGTGTTTCTACAAAGGACACCTAGAAACGCAATTAAACAGACGCGACCGTACTAAATTTTTAAACAAAACACGCCCGCCAGTTCGCATTTCAAAACTACGCGTTCTTTTGTCTCCTGTTTGCTTTTTTTTCTACTTTTCATTCACGACCTTTCGGACCAGTCCGTTCGTTCGGATTGTTTGCGTATAGCTGGAGCACGCCACTGTTTGTTTAGCTGTATATTTATACGGGCGATTGTTTTCGAGGTACAATTTGTACGCGGACATTGTGAACGTCTCGCCCCAAGTGAACCCCATGTGTATTTATAGCTAAATCATAGGTAGCCGAGCGGTGGAGCACAGGAAACCCTGTACAAATAGCACCACTATTTATCTGGAGATGTCAAGTGTACGGCAAGAGTGGAGCCCGTCAGGGCCATTTGTAAGGCAAATCGCTGATGTGAATCGCGGTATTTCGGTCTTGATACGTGCTAGATGGGGAGGAATATGATGTAGGTTAGTTGGAATTAATATCAGAGAATTTGGTGGAAATAAATCATAAAAATTCAAATGGAATTTGTCATGTAGGTTTTGATAAATTATGATTTACGTATTTGCGTAGTAAAGCTCTAGACAATAGACATTTCTATACATAGTAGGGTGGACCTAAGAGTTCTAATTAGTCTAATTAGTCTAACTAGTAATTAGACTTCTAATTACATCCAAATTACTACAAAACTTACTGAACTATTAAGAGTAATAGTAGTAGTAAAAGTCGTATTAAACAAATTATATAATTATTTAAAATTTCAAGTTTGGTTCTGTTACTAAATAAGAAATATATTGTTTTGAATTTATTTATTTGGGTCAAAAGATGTTACTTTATTTGTTGTAGAGATTAATTTATTTGGAATATTTATTTCTATGAAATAAATATATTTGGATATAAACAAAAAATACTTTTCTTTAAAGTAATTTTAGTTTTGATTTAAAAATAAGTTTTCTGTCGCCAATGCAATCTAATTTTGATTAGATATTTGTAACAAAGAAAGATTTCCTTTCTTTACTACTATATCTGCTCTTTTTTAAATACGTTTACATTCGTCAAATAAATCACACTTTGATTCTAATAAATATATTGTTTGTGTGTGTGTAGTTCAACTGTATGGTTAGATGGCGCTGTAATATCTCTCCTCACAATTCAGCCTATATTTCTGTATATAATACAGTAAAGAAAGCTTGCCGCCCAGTGATGGTGTTCAACAAATTAATGATTTCTTTAGTCAAAGAACCATTAAAATTTTAACTGAACCAACAATTTCGTTAAATGAAAAATCATAGTTCTTTCGCTCAACACAATAATCACTATTTGAACTAAATAAATCTCTTTCCTTATAATATACAAATTAAAATTATGACTACCAACCTAACATGTTGTTTGGTACAAATAAATGTTTTTTGACCAAACAAATGCATTTTTATCGGCAAAGAATTATTTCTTTGTCTTTATTGAAACACAAGATTTGTTTGTGTTATTTGAATTAAACAAAAAAAGTTATATGTGTAAAATACCGTACGAACATAATGTTTTTTTTTGTAATTATCTTCTGATATCTTTTGCCGCACTTGTACCAATAATCCTTTTTGTCATGAGAAATTTCTGTAACGAAGAAAGGTAACATTGCATTCTGTGATGGCAGACATCACAAATGGTTTTTGAGTTGTTTAAGCTACATCTCTTATATCTTTCTATTGCATAAAATTAGATTTTACTAAAATTTAAAGCCATTCGTGGTGCTTTATTATATTACTGGGAAAAAATTTAGAAAACCTCTTAATCCTTTGCTTGTTTATTTAGTATTAATAAATACCGGTTTCGACTCTATGATTCATCCTCAGCTTAAAACTACAAGAGTAAGAAAACCAATTACTCTCAATGAGATCAAAAAATATATAAAAACATCAAAAACGGTCAAAATATTTAAAACACTTACGGTCAAAGTGTTCACATCAAGTTACAAATAATTGTTAAACTCGAAGAGTTCATTTTTGGAAAACAAAAAACATTCGTCCACCAAAAGTAAATTAAACTAAAACAGAACAGAAAATACACGTGTGTGTGTTGCACATACACAGCCAGACGATGGGCAACCAAAGTAACAAAAAAATAGATAAATCGAAACCAAAAACAGCAGGAAAAACTTTAAATTATAAGCAAAACATGAAAAAACTGAAAATAATCAGGACAAAACACTCGCCAAAACAAAAAATGAAAAGATGACTATCGGAAAATGTGTATTATACTAACCAGACTGGAGCAAGTATTTAAATAGGAGTTGGTGAGGAAAATTAATCTGGTCGTTAAGCAATGTTATACTTTTGTTCATTTTATGCTTCTCTATTTGATACTGTTCCAGTAAATCGAGTTTGTAGTTCCTGTTGCATCTATGGATAAGTTTAGTATCATTGTAGTTTATGTTGTGACCTGTTCCCAATTTATGTTTAAATAAATCACATGATGGTCGGGATTGATGTTCTGTAATTCGTTTTGAAATTTTTCTTCCAGTCTGGCCTATGTAAACAGAAGGACAATTAGAGCAGCTGACCTTGTATACACCGGAGCTTCCCATGATTGGTGTAGGAGATTTAAAATTAGCCAATAATATATGTATTACGGTACTTATTAATATTAAATAAAGGGAGCGGAGGTGGCCGAGTGGATAAGGCGAATGCCTTCCACTCAGAAGTCCAGGGTTCAAGCCCAGGTTAGGCAGGGGATTTTTCTAATACTTCGTCTCCCCGACTGCCGCACAGACAAGCCGCAGGCTTTGTGCACACGGCAACATCCCCAAAAAAAAAAAAAAAAAAAAAAAATAATAAAGAATCAAAGGATTTAGAGGTTTTCTAGATTTTTTCTTATTATACTTCAACCTTTGAATATGGACTACTACATGAATTATTATATTAAGGTTTTTGTATTTTCGTAACCCCGGAATCAGCAAGGAACACCTAAAATTTTAACTGAATTGGATCGGATCTTTTCCCTTGAAACTTGCTCTATGTTTTATCTCTAAAGTTTATGGTGAAAACAATATATGTATATTCTTACTTAACTAGTCTCATAACCTCTATACATTTTTCTCCTGACAAATTGATTTGCGAGTAGTGCTTAATAGAGGGTTCTAGCACCAACGCAACCACCTCACGGTGCCTACTAGTAGCGCCATCTGCAATTCGTCGGTGGTATTATTTGGAACTACACTCTTTGGCGGTCAATTTGAATTTAATAAAAACAAAAATCCTGGTGTACGGTCCAAAATACATGGGTTTTAGTTTCAACATGTCAGCATCTAATATAACCCAAAAAATCAGGAAGAATATATCTCCCTCTTACACCGTATGTATGTTACTAATGTGACTTGAGTGTTTACGGTAAGATAACGTCACACAACGACAACGCGCCGTTAAATTATAGTCGCAGATACCCTCTTTTTACGATAATCCACAAATCACCGAAGGTTAGTTCTTCTTTAAACCACCGACGGCACATGTCGGCGCGCGCTCTCGTACAAAGTTATACCGGTACACGTTCGGCGCAGGCAGTAGGAACTTTAAAAAGTTGCAAGGAGCTTCAGCCCGTTGCGAATAAATCAACGGCGCGAGGCAGCTGTTCCTCTGATAAAACAGCGAACGGAACGTCGGCCTGGCGTTATCAGCGTAGACTGGAGTACACCGGTAACGGAAGACAGAGTATTGCGGACAGGTGCTGTTCCCTTTCCGTCAATCGTTTACAAACATAGCAGCACGGTAGCAGACAGTGTCGCTCCGGTATAGGAGCTGTATGCCGAGTTGAACCCTCCGGCGATCCGGTGGAACACTGCGCAACGGACTATTTCGCCGTGTTTGCTTCTGGATCAATTATAATCAATTTTATGGTATAATTAGTAGTCCTAGAGCCGTGAATATATTATGTGTGTAGGAAGGAGGCTTGAGACTGTAACATATCACATGTACGAATAGTGTGATGAGCTTAGTTTGAAATGGAAGGTATTTTAGGCATTAACACTACGGAAATTGAAATGATATAGAGGAAGATCCTGTCTAGAGGGCGCGGGGAAGGTCATATCTTTGGTTATTAAATTATTATTATGTATATGTTATAATATAAGATAGCCCAGTTGCTTAAAATATTGTTGCATTATGCATATTGTTGCATTTCTCACATCTTATTTTTAAGGAGAACATAAATAATAATTTTTCAGGTTGATAAAACCTGCGATTTTTTATTACTTGTTTCTTGTTTTACTTTTGTAGAAGCGTACCGTTAAAAATTTTGCTTCAATTAATTCTATAAAGTAGTAGGATATTTTATAAGACAATTTGAAAAATAAAATATTAATATAGTTTTAATTAATTTACTATATGTGCAATTTATAAATATAGTTTATAATTTATTCCACAAACTATGTCTGCAAGGAAGTTATATGGAAATAATATATATATTATCTTATTCTTAGAAAACTTTACACTTCATAAAAACGCCAAACTAAAAATACAACTATCAAGTTTCATATAAAATCTGACATTCAGTTAAAAGTATCTACGTAGGTACATGTATTTTGGACAAAATCAAAATCTAACTGTCAAATTTTCAGAAATTAGAGACAACAAAGATAATATTACATATGTATATAAAAGTACGAGTTACATTACATATTCACAAATCACAAGCCTTATCTGTACAAAAAATAACACAGAATAAAAATAATATACCACTACATATTCTAGTTTGAATAAAAAACTGAAAAAAAAAACAACCAATAATTTTCTAATTTTTCGAGTCTTCCAAAAAAACATATTTAGGTAGGTAATTGTGATTTTGTAATTATACAATATGTATTAAAAAAATGTCTCTCACGGAACTGGTACAAATTATAATGAATTTTCTCATGTCTACTATTTCTGGAAACTTGAAATTTTGGAATTAGAAAATACTCGATCTGAGCTCTTCAGCTACAATATTCTCAAGTTAACTGTCACGTCCGGTCACCGGAAGTCGGTATCAACTTTGTTATTTTAAACGGAAAAAATAATTTAGTAAGTATCAAAATACATCATTTTTCATAAGGTTTCCCTATACCTAAATATCGCCATTTATGAGTTTTTTCCTTTACAATTTTTTTGGTGCTTTTAGGGGTTACGTTTAAAATTGAATATCTCGGTTATTCGGTCATGATATCTTATACAGGGTGTTCAAAATTTACAACGCAATAAATGAATTTTCAAACGAAAAAATTCATGTTTTTCAAATGGAACAGCCTGTATACGGATACGCCATTCGATAGGAAATCGTATTCCCTATTAATCAATATTAGGATTCCCTATACCTATCTTTAATTGCGTTTGAGATAGTGTCACCTTTTCTTTAAATCCATTGTGAATACCCCCTAATTTAATAATGGGGGACGAAATTTACAACGAAAGTTTAAATAGTGATAGATATTTGGAAATTTTCGAAATTTTTGCGAAACTCTTCCCCTCAATTACGCTACTGCTGTTAACAAATGGGCTGTCACCATTCTTCGCATGTGGTATTCATTCAACTTAATCAGATGTTTGACGATAGGTGGTAAAATAGGGAAAATAGGGGACCCTGGTGGGCACCAAGCTCGCCAGACTTAACACCATCGACTAATAGGGTAGTAGCCGCCATGAATGGACTTCAGCGACAAGAAATACGAAGAACGACGATGAAAGTAGTACAGCGAGGAGTTTTAAAATATTTTAGGCAGAACGGGCAGCATTTCGAACAACATAAATAAATAAGCTTTAATTTAAGTTAGATATCCCAAATATATTATTTTAGTTTTAACAAACCTTTTTAATATTTTTTTGTTTTCCCGCTGTTTCAAAGTTGTTACATTCCTATAAAAGAAGAATACATCGTTTTGTATTCAGTTTGCATTCTTTTATACTGACAATATCTCAAAAACAATTAAAGTTAGTTATAGGGAACCCTAATATTTATTGATAGGGAATAAGATTTCCTATCGAATGGGATACCGGTATACAGGGTGTTCCATTTGAAAAAATGAGTTTTTTACGTTTGAAAATTCAATTATTGTGTTGTAAGTTTTGAACATCTTGTATAAGGTATCATGATGAACTAAACATCGTCTTATCTGGCTATGTTTCTAGTTTTAGACCACCAATCATGAAACTTCTAGTTTCAATAATAACGGAGATATTCAGTTTTAAACGAAATCGTGAAAATCACCAAAAAATTATAAAAATTAAAAAAACTCAAAAATTGTGATATTTAGGTATAGGGCAAGCATTATTAAAAATGATGTATTTTGATACGAACAAACCAAAAATAAAATAAAAATTATACCATTCCATTATAAATAGCAAAGTTGAGACCGACTTCCGGTGATTGGACGTGATAGTTAACTTGCGAAATACTTTAGCTGAAGAGCTCAGATCGAGTAAATTCTAGTTCTAAAATTTCAAGTTTCTCGAAATAGAAGAGCATGAGAAACTTCTAATGTAGTTCCGTGAGACACCTGTATATTGCAATATGTTCAAATTTAAAACGGATAATATACTGATCCAAATTTCAAATATATAATTATAATCCCGAACAGCAAACGTTTGCATGCAGTTGTTTGAATCGTCATCAAAACAGCAGCAGACTAATCGTAAAAAGCTCTTAATCCAAGTATATGTCGTTACTCTGTTGCGTATTGCGTCATTGCAACCCCCCAATTTCATTAAACCGCCCAATATCACTTAATAAAAAATGCATCGACGAATTTAATTGGCGTCCGTTATCAAAATGCTAATGGCAGTCGTCATCGATGTGTAGATAATGCCCCAAAAGCGGGCTCGATACACGTTGAATAAATTAGCGGTTATCAGGTGGTCTGTTTGTGCGCACCGATCGATCGAACCGTTGCGATTTTTCCAATTAAACATTGCGGATAGGTACCTATCTCCTGCTGCAGCTAAATTGCGATAAATATTTGTTTTTCCCAACCGAGAGATAAGATAATCAGCGGTCGATTGGGTGTTGCAACTTTTAATTTCAAGCTTGGAGCGTGAGAGCGTTTTTTTATGTTTTTACGGGGGTGGTTTAGCGACATCTGGCGGTGGGTGCATTTTTATCTAAATTGCTTGTGAGAAAATCTCGTAAAACGGCCAACGACACCGAGAAGCTCTCATAGGCGGACATAAAAATCATCCATAGTGGCGCATTTTGTGTTTAGTACCGCCCGTATAAAGATTTACAATCTATAGGCGCATTTCGGGTGTTTATTTTATGTTTGGGCTTAATATACCTACTCATCGATTTTTTCATTAGGTGTTATGAAATAACCAGACGAAAATTGATGTTGATAAAACAATAGAAATAAAAAAAGTGTTTTATTCATTTATTATTATGTTGGGCTAGTGTTAACAGTAGTGTCATCTCAGTATAAGCATGTAATACTATTTACACACTTTTTTTATCATTTGGAAGCATCTGTTGTTGAAACACTTCCACATAATGAGACAGTTGAAATGTATGATTGATGCTACGATGATTGATCACCTTATCCCATAGCTGTGATTTTTTTGTAGGACGTCTAGTTTCAACAGTTGTTGAATCAGAGATCGTCAAATAAAGTAATCAATTACAAACGATCTCCGCAAAGATATCAAGGGGAAACAAACCGTGCGTATAGGATTTTTGTGAGCTTTTCGTGAAATATTAACAAATAATATCTGATGTGGCCAGGCATATGATTTTATCATACAATAAATAAAATTCATAGTTTAGCTGCTTTAGATTCTATTTGATCGAGATCGATCGTGGCTGCATCAAAATAAAACAAGTTAGCCAGGATTTGACAGATATTTTGATAATATTGACAGTAGGTATTGTCAAAAAGCCAGCGTTTAACACTACCTACTGTCAGAATGAAAATTATTGTCAAATCCTAGCTAACTAAGTGGATCTAAAAGAATTTGCTCATACAGCTAAACTATTAATTTTGCCAAAAAATGTGATAGACATAAATTATACAAAATTTCCACTACTTTAATTTAATATTTAACTATTTTGACGAAATTACAGAAATGGCAACCCATTTGCAAAATTCTTGAAAAATGCTTAGAGGAAATATCCAGTTCTTTTGGGCACTTTTGAAACAAAAGCTTTCGTCCAGATACCTTTAGTAGCTTTTCCGGAATCTTTGAACCTTTGAACCTTTGTCAAAAATGACCAGGGGACCCAAAGAGATCTATTTCCGTTAAAACATAATTTTAATTTTTCGGGCCGTTTAAAATAATTTATCATACTGCGTATGATAAAACAAAAACATCAAATAGATGTTAATCAATGCGAAAACAAGAAAAAAACACAATGAATACCCACAACAACAATTAAGTAAATAAATTTAAGTAAAAATTCAAAATAGTAAAAATAGTAAAAAAATACATAAGAAACATTTAATACATTTGTTTCTAATTCCTAAAGAAATTTAAAATACAAAACACATATTCAAGCAATACATAAATAAGTTCATAGGAAACTTTTTGCTCAGTGTGACATTTACCATTTGGAAAAAGTTTTGCGGGGAATAAAGTGTATTTATGTATTTATTTTCATTATTACCTACTATTACCTATTTGTTATTTAGGAAGATTCTGAGAATTAGAAAAATCTAGCTTGAATTTTTTAGTTTTTCAATCTAACATGTATAGTACATATTTTTGTTCTGAATTTTTTCCTACACATAAGACTTATGACAAACTTGTTTCACATATCTTATGTAACTTTAACTTTTATAAAATATTATCTTTGATGTCTTTAATTCGTGCAAATTTGATAGCTAGGCCTGATGTTGTCCAAAATATATATTTACGTAAGTGGATACATTCAAGTCAAATTTATATAAAACTTTTAGTTTGGCATGTTGATGAAGACTAAAGTTTTGTGAGAATTAGATAATAAATGCATTTGCCATATGACATTCTTGGAGACACAGTTTGTATTGAATGTAATATTGAACACGTGCATCAAGGAAGAGTTGTTCATTTACTTAATTAAACACATTAATGCACTATGGATTTTAATCTCAAATTAATTAAAACTGCGTCTTGTTTTTATTTTTGGCTTCAGCGCATTTTCAGTAGTTTTTAGTACATGATATAATCTAATATCCTACAACTTTATTAAAGGCATTGAAATGAAATTTTCAAAAGGGACTTATTTCTTTTTTTATAAAAGTGCCATCCTACATATAGCTAAAAAATCGCAGATGTTATAGAACTGAAAATAATTTTTTTTTCGCGAAAAAACAAAAAAATTATAAATCCCTGCTATAATAAAAGTCTGCTTTAAAATAAAGACACGTTGCTTCGTTGAGTTATTTCGATCTGTATAAAGAGACTGTAACTTTAACTGCAATAACTTTTAGAAACCAGAAAGAATTCATACCTCTTTTATAATTGTCCAAAAACCCAGATAAAAAGTTGAAAATTAGACTACTTATGAATATTTGTGATACTCCAAAACATCAGGGACGCGACCGGTTGGGACGGGTAGGAAAGTAAAAGAAAAGGAAACTTTACATCCAAACTAAAATTACAAATAAGATGCAACTACAATAAAAATGTAAAAATTTGCAAATAGTAACAATCATCAACATTACACAAACTCATCTGCTATATTCCTAGTGAAATATTCCTTTAACGAAAAAATTGTCTGGAGGAACTTAACTGAAGAACTACTGCCAGGATCTGCTGTACCCTGGGGCGAACAATTACGGCCTCTCCAATAGCGGCTTCATCAGCGACAGCGTAATCTTTCCCAAGAAGGAAATGAGAGATTGGTCTTATTTCATCCGTTCAATTCCATTAATGCAATTACGAACTTTATATTGAAAACTAATGGTCGATATCACCTCAAGGATTCCATTTAACACTCGACTGGCCATTGAATTGATAATAATACCAGAAAACGACACCGTATTATAGTTATTATCTTGCTATGATTCCATAAGAATTGACTAGCGATTACTAGACAATTTCTATAGAAACAGTACACACACTGTGTTCGCAAAAATTAGGCATAGGTTTATAGAAACTAGCGTATCACGCGACAACACTGCCAACGTCGGTTGAGTCGGGCAGCCAATTATAGTGGAACTGCCGACTGGTGGGAGAGCAGGTCTGGTCAGGCCAATCTGGTTTTGCGTTTCAGAGCACATGCACGCAACGGCAGAACTATCGCAGATCTAACAACGCTTCATAACAGTCAGATCTTTGCAATTGCGATGTACCCTCCGCTAGAACAGCTTCAGATCATCAAGTGGTATTACGGTGGCAATTCGGCGCAACAGTGCGTGGATTTGTTTGCAATCACTTTGGAAGGCAGACCTATTCCGTGCAGACAAACCATGTTCAATATTTTGCATCTATTTGAAACAGATCTTTGTCTAAAGAGCTGCAATACTTGTCTTCCAAGGGAGATAAGTCCACAAGAAATTGAGGCAAAAGAACGACGGGATGTACTAATCTGCGGTTCTGTAGTACTGGACGATAAGAAATCCACTCGAGGGATTGGCGAGGAATTGAGTATTGGTAACAAAACCGTTGCTGAGGCTCTGAAGGAGGGTGATTTCCGGAGTTATCAGTAATCAAAGACTCAGGAAACCTTCGAAGAGGACAGTATTCGTAGAATGGAGTTTTGTGAAACTGTAATGGTAGGCGAACGCAGATTTATAACGCAGATTTTATACAAAATATTATTTTTACTGATGAATCGACTTTTCCGTTACATGGTAAACATAATCCTTCCATTCTTCGATATTTGGCCCAACAAAATCAGCACCGCAGTTATGCTTACCATACTCAATATCCCGAAAAACTAAATGTTTGGGCTGGTAATCTAGGCAATCATTTAGTTGGTCCATTCTTTATCGATGGATCTCTTAACGCCCAGAAGTACCTTACTTTGCTGCAAGAGCAAGTACTTCCCGTCATTTATAACCTTCCCGGAGTAGGTTAGGATGATGTTTGGTTTCAGCAAGACGGCTGTCCTGCTCATAACGCGGCCAGGGTGCGAGAGTTTTTAACAACCGCATTTCCTCACCGTCTTATTAGTGGGACAGGCGACATTCGTTGGCCCCCAAGATCACCTGATCTGTCCCCAAACGATTTTTTTCTTGTGGGGTTATCTTAAAAATACCATTTATGTTGATATCGATGTTGCAGAGCGATGTTGCTGTTCTTCCGTAAATGCTATGCCTAGCGTTCGGGGAAACGTACGGTATAAGTATAAATGGCAAAGAACGAATTTAGACTTTATTCATTCAAGCTTTACAGTTTGAAGAGATAGAAGTCGACTACTTGGAGTTTATTAATTTCGTATCTTATTATGTCCTTTACTGCAAATTGAACGACCCATAGCTGGCTAGCGAAACTTGATCCAGTCAAATTATGGAAGAGAGTGGGGTCTCTTTATTAATCGTGCTGATGGGCTCACATAAAGGCGGCATAATTCGAAATATCTCCAGAGGGTTTTATCGGCGTTTAAGGGCCGGAACGGTCCCGAAACTCGTAAAAAGAACTTCAGTAGCCGGGCGAATACCCGTCAATGGCGGGCGAAGGAAGAGCGGGGGGTGGGGGCGAGGGCGACGCGCCTCCAGAACTTTATAATTACTTCGCGTACAAACGGAAGAGGAAAAAATGACGCCCGAGCTAATGAATATTCTGTCTGCAGGCCCTCGATATTAAGTATTAAAGGTACCCCCAACGAGCAATGATGATGATGGCGTCTCATCTATATTCATACTTTTCGGCGAACAAAGAATAAGTTTTTTAATGCCCAGTTACGACCAAGTTATGTCAATTTCGACTTTTTACGTTCTTCCCGATATTAAATTATGGTGATGACTCGTAGAGAAGATTTGGAAACGAATTTCTAACTTTTTCTTCCCATTAAGAACTTATTTTTAGAAATACTATACATTACTACTCGTTTTATAAATAAAATGTCAAACACTACTTTAATTTAGGAGAAAAAGGCCGTTTGAAATTTTAATGAGAATTTCTTCTAATGACGTCACGGTGCTGATTTTGTTGGGCCCAATATCAAAGAATGAAAGGATTATGTTTACCATGTAACGAAAAAGTAGATTCATCAGAAAAAATTACATTTTGTATAAAATTTTCATCTGCGTTCGCCTTTTCTATTACAGTTTCACAAAACTCCATTCTACGAATACTGTCCTCTGCGAAGGTTTCCTGAGTCTTTGACTACTTATAACTCCGGAAATCACCCTTCTTCAGAGCTTTGCCAATTGTTTTGTTACAAATACCCAATTCCTCGCCAATACCTCGAGTGGATTTCTTATCGTCCACTACTACAGAACCGCAGATTAGTACATCCCGTCGTTCTTTTGCCTCATGTTCTTGTAGAGTTATCTCCCTTGGATGACAAGTGCTGCAGCTCTTTAGACAAATTATGTTTTTCAAATTGATGTACAATATTGAAAATGGTTTGTCTGCACGGGATAGGTCTGCCTTCAAAAGTGATTCCAAACAAATCCACGCACTGTTGCGCCAAATTGCCACCGTAATACCACTTGATGATCTGAAGCTGTTCTAGCGGAGGGTACATCGCGATTGCAAAGATATGAATGTTATGAATCGTTGTTAGATCTGCGATAGTTCTGCCGTTGCGTGCATATGCTCTGAAACGCAAAACCAGACTGACCTGACCAGACTTACTGTCCCACCAGTCGGCAGTCCCACTATAATTGGCTGTCCCACTCAACCGACGTTGGCAGTGTTGTCGCTAGCTTCTATAGATGGAAAAGGTTTATCGACGGTAAGATATTCAAGGAAAAAGGTTTATCGGGCAATTCCGTCATTCGAAGAAGCAACCGTAGACACGTGTTTCGGACTATTAGTCCTCATCAGTACGGTATAGCCAAGGAGTAAGATGGACACTCAATGGAAAAAACACTCAAATGGAGACCATAAGGGGGGTGCCCAATGTCACCAAACATCATCCTGATCTACACCCGGAAGGTTATAAATGGCGGGAAGTAGTTGCTCTTGCAGAAAAGTAAGGTACTTCTGGGCGTTAAGAGATCCATCGATAAAGAATGGACCGACTAAATGATTGCCTAGAATATCGAAGCATGGAAGAATTCAGTTTACCATGTTACGGAAAAGTCGATTCATCAGTAAAAATTATATTTTGTATAAACTGTTCATCTGCGTTCGCCTTTTCCATTACAGTTTCACAAAACTCCATTCTACGAATGCTGTCCTCTGCGAAGGTTTCCTGAGTCTTTGAGTACTTATAACTCCTGAAATCACCCTTCTTCAGAGCCTTAGCAACGGTTTTGTTACCAATACCCAATTCCTCGCCAATCCCTCGAGTCGATTTCTTATCGTCCAGTACTACAGAACGGCAGATTAGTACATCCCGTCGTTCTTTTGCCTCAATTTCTTGTGGACTTATCTCCAATGGATGACAAGTACTGCAGCTCTTTAGACAAAGATCTTTTTCAAATAGATGCAAAATATTGAAAATGGTTTGTCTGCACGCTATAGGTTGCCTTCAAAAGTGATCGCAAATAAATCCACGCACTGTTGCGCCGAATTGCCACCATAATACCACTTGATGATCTGAAGCTGTTCTACCGGAGGGTACATCGCGATTGCAAAGGTCTGAATGTTATGAAGCGTTGTTAGACCTGCGATAGTTCTGCCGTTGCGTGCATGTGCCCCGAAACGCAAAACCAGACTGACCTGACCATACCTGCTCTCCCACCAGTCGGCAGTCCCACTATAATTGGCTGCTCCACTCAACCGACGTTGGCAGTGTTGTCGCGTGATACGCTAGCTTCTATAGACCTATGCCTAATTTTTGCGGACACAATCTGTATGTTGTATAAGCTGTATAGGAAATCAATATACAGACCATACAGATACTAGTAGACAAATTTTGTAATTAACTTGTGTCCGGAAATGTATTGTTTGAATGCTGGAGGGAGTCGGAAGATGGATCTAATTTTACAGACAGCATAGGGAAAATAGTGTCATGTATCATAGGAGGGCACTTTTAAAACAAAAACAAAATTCTGTCTTATTTAACGTCTTTGAAAGTAGTTATTGAGATCCGTTTTGTAAATTTGGTACAAGTTTTGGCCAATTTGGGTTATCTTTCATTCTTTTTAGAGACGTTAAACAAATAAACTTTCACATACAAATTAGGTATTTGGTTTTGAAATATGTAGCTATTATGTGATACTTCAACACTACCTACTTTCCTAAACCATAAACGGTGGCAGGTGTGTTTCTGGACATGAGTTCGGTATCAAAAGTTGACTATTCAGTTTACTTTATCTATATTTTACAGTTTATTTTAACATCCAGTATATTTGAGATAAGCAACTCAGCAGTGCAAAAAAGTGCGAAGTAATGGAACCTAATAAGTATTTGATTAATGAAAACTTCCACCGTGTCCATGCTTCGTTGTAATTTAAAAAAGGATATAGAAAAACTATCAAGCTTGGATAAACAGTCTTTAATATATTTCGATATGTCTAATTTTATCCTCGGAGCCAGATCTTATCTGGTGTTTATAAATGTTACTGGAGATAGATTAATAAACTTTTCTGCTATTTAGAAAGTTTCAACGTAACACCGTACAGGAATCGACCATGGTGATGGTCATGGTCAATCTTTAAATTTACCACTTTTAATTACAATTTTATCATAAACAAAGCAACGCACAGAGATACAAATTTCTCAATGACAGTAAGACTAGACGACATCTTACATGGTGTAGAATACTTTGTTTAGTGATTCAGTCAAATTCCCACGTGACCGTAATTCCCTATTCTAAATACTGTTTATACTGTCTAGATTACTCGCAGCAGTGATAAGCGAACAACCATGCGAATTCTTTCCACGCTCTGATATGACAACTTGCATCACACCATTATGTTTGCTATTAAGAAGAGATCCAACAGACTATTTGCACTAGGTATGCGATATCTATTACAGTATATATGTCTACGTATCTGCGTAAACAATATACATAGCAGGTTATTGTTTATTTAATAATATTGTCGTGAGAATATTACATCGTAACTTAACTAACATAGAACCAAGTGGTTAAGGGCAAGAACCCAACTGAACAAATGTAGCTATGTGAACACTGAACATAACAGAATCAAATCCCCTCGTAGGACAAAGGAAATTAGAATTAACTAGCAGCTAACAGAGGTGCGATAAATCAATCAATTTTTGGCGCCACATGTCTCATACTGTCATTTTTATTAATTTTATCTTCCGAACGAGCAATACTGTGCATATTGCTGTAATAAACCTATGTCCAACACAAAACCTTTACAAATATACCAGATGCGTTCTACGCCACTGATATTCGATAATACAAACTAAGGTTTACTGAAACCAACCTTATGTTTACGCTAGACCTAGATATCAACTGACCGTGTAAAGTGAAGAGGATATCTGCAAATGCAGGTGTAATATAACGCCAGTTATCAATGGCATGTTCTATAATGCGCTACTGACGGTTTAGTTTTCTAATAGAGAGAGACCATATGCCTCGATAGTAAACACATGTATATGTTATCTCGTACCAGGGATTGATAGCCTCTATTTTGTTTTTGTGGGATGTAGTGTTAAATAGTTGTTACATAATCTATAAATATACAATAGTTGCTATATTTTTTTTAATCGGCGACAATTAAAACTGATTGGTTTTTCGTATTTTTTGTAATTTTGGTATTTCGCCTTTATCAGGTTTCCTCAGGAAATCAACATTAAGTAAATTTTTATATATAGAATATAACAAATTTATAAATACTTACTAAATAAACTTTAAACTACATGATAACATGAACTTTGTAAACTATTACAAATGTATAATATAACATACAATATCCGTGAAAAAATTTAATCAAAAATTATGTCGACGCTTAGAAGCAAATAGCATTAATAAATTTCTATAACTTACAGTTACATTTTCAACGTCAAAATTTCTATTTTTTGCTATTAATATTATTAGGACAGATGAAAATTTTTGGTTTTACACTGGTTTAGAAAAGTTACAATTTCGGAAAGATGTATTAATTTTTTCATATCATTCCATTAATCAAAAAATTAGCACAGTTTTGTCACATATTTTTGAGACACGTTTTCCAAAAAAAAAATAGATGGTGTTATGTTTTCCCGATTCCCAAAAGATTCATTCATAAACTATTATACTAACGGAAAATACAAATTTTATAAATGAGTATAAATATACACATGAAATCGACTGCGAAATAGAAACCAGGTGAGATGTAAATTAAAAAAAAAAAATTAAAAATTAATGACTTAGCCAGGAGTCGAACCTGGGTCCTCTGCCTTGCCGGGCCATTCCTCTACCGCTAACAGTAAAACCTGCGACAAAGTTTTTCTACATAAGTTTCTTGTTATATTCGTGTAGTTATTCAATAAATCCAACTTGCACCCCACGTAAATATCCTGTAGACACTCAACCAAAGCCGCTTCTTGGTGGGATAATCAGTCAGTCGGACCACGTGCGGCGCTGGAGATTCCGGTGGCGCTTAATCCACCCAAGTTCAATGATTCATAAAGGCCTCTCTCCGCCGATGCCACCCAAAAATAAATGCCGCGCGTCCCTTCGTTCTTCGTTTCGTGGAACAGATGTCGCCCGAAGCGACGCGTTCCACCGCTGTTACCGGCGTCGCGAAACGGGTGACATTTTTTAAAGGTCGCGTCCGCCTCGAGGTGACGACACACGGATTTACAGCGGCGCGAAGTGCTTAAACGTGCCACGGAATTTTAATCTTATCCGCACTTAACACCACCCACCCCCATTCGTACTTTAAAAACGACGCTAAGGGGCACTAAAATAGTTCTTCGTCTTTTTCTGCATGTCTGGCGGGGTCGATTTCTCTGCGCATTCGAGATTAGATTGAAAGAATACTTTTCAGTTAAAGTTGATGGGTAGGTAGTAAACGCTGTAAAATAGGTGCTTTTCTTTTCAGGATTGATGGATTTTTGTTGTTGTTTTTTATAGATATTTAGATGTGGCATTTTTTTGCATTATTTTAATATTAGCAATGAAGCAGTGATGAGAAGATAAAGAAGAAATATACAACTATTCCCAGAAATCAAAACATACACCTAAAAACTGTAGCGATTTTGTCATTTAAGCACAACGGTTAACAAACCAAAACAAGCAAAGATTTAAAAAAATATATTTGACGTAGACGTCTTTTTAAGAATATTCCTGAAGTTATTATACACTGTGGAAAAAATGTTAAAATGTTTAATTACTCGTATATAATTACTCCAACGTAATGTTATGTTCGTGTATGCAGCATTTCTGATAATATCTGGTCAATGAAAGGTGTATCAAACTCAATAGTTAACGAGATTTGTCTTGTTCTGGTGAAAAAGGTTAGTAGAGATTTTGTAGGATTTTATACAGGGTGAAATTTTTTGTCTTTGATTTTAAAAAAGGCAGTGGAATTGGACGTTTGTAGCAAATACAATGCACAGGAACGAAACAATCTAAACATGTACATACTTGAGTTTTCTTTAAAGATTGTGGTGAAACCATTGCCAGCTTTTGGTCTTCAGGATAGAATTGGTGATATTAACATTTTAGGTGGTCTTTTCGTCAGTTTCAGTTATAATGTATCACACTTGTTATTTCCCTGTAAATTTTAGATTATTGATACATCGTTTGTTTGTTTCTGCAGAGATTGAATCGGACCTGTACCTAGTCCACGTTTTTTAGTAGGTCACATCACTTCGAACCAACTATTCTTTTTTTATTTTTATGACATTTAAAGAGCTCCTCTCTTTTGTTCGATACTCTTCATTTGAAGATGCAATTTTTACGTAAAAACCAACTGACATAATTTTAGTGCAATATAAACGATGTTTATTTTAATTACAAACCACTGCAAAACAAAAATATAAAAATTTGGAAAAAAGTCTACAGTCCAGCAAGTGTGGTACAATATGTAAAACAGAAGCAAGAAGAATCCTTCATAAATTTCAAAATCTAGCATTATTTAGGAAACTAAAAATTGTCCATAGTTTCGCCACCATCTTTAAAGATAACTCAAGTATCTACGCAATTGTATTTGTCGTGCCTGTGCAATGTTGTCGTTGCAAACGTTCAACTCCACGCTTTTTTGAACAACACACAGAGAAATGGTTGTCTAGAGTTAAGAAAATAACATTCTCAACATAATTTGTTTGCATTAAGACAGAACAAGCTTATAAGAATGTCTCTTTAATATAAAACAACCTAAATATTTGCTTTAAGAAAACTATTGTTTTGATTTAAGAAAGTCGTTGTTTTGAAAATAATGGGAACGATGCCGATAGATGGCGCTTTAGTTTCGCGTCGTAAGAGAGGTCTCCTAGAGGGTATATAACCGTATACATGTTTATGTAGCATCAGTGATATTATACCGTCAATGTACCTGACGTAGCAATGTCCAACAGCTCTAATATTGATGGAAAGACCAACAAGGGACACCGGGTGTCTTCTCTAGTTGGAGAATAACAATATTCACAATACCTAACATTTTGATTTAGAAGCACAAATTCATAAGGCAAATAAGTATAGTATCCATTTAAAATTGTACAATTTTAAAGTAAGACAACCGGTCACAACAACGATTTTCTTTAGTGAACGATATATATATATATATATTCTTGCGTATATATATAAAACAGCCGTTGTATTAGATTAACAAAGGTTGCTTTGAATTGAGACAACGTTTCGTTGGTGGTGAAAAATCTCTACTATTGTTTTTGATCAAAATAGAACAAACCTCATTACCGACCAATTTTAATACACCTTTCAATGCACATTAAATTGACCGAATATTGTCAGAAATGTTGCATAGCCATACATAAAGTAACATAACGTTGGATTAATACGTCCAATTATTGCGATTTTTTTAATGTTCACAATTTAAGCATTTTCATTTAATTTTATCACTATGAAAATTTTATATATAACTATACAAAACGCGCTAAAGCACAGCATCTCAAACCAAACACCAAAGTACCACACTTATCTCGAAAACAACAGTAGGTAAATAAATAGAAACTACTGTTTTTTCATTAAAATTTTGCCGTTTTCATTAGAATATTTTAGAAATAGAATTCTTTAGAATATCTGTGGTTGATCCATAAATGCTAAAAAACACATAGAGATTGTTGGTTTTTCGATAAAACATTCATTCATGCATAAAAATCTAATGATTGCATGAATTTAACTCGTTTTAAGTAGATTTATATTAAGAAAAAAACTAATAACAATCATCCAAAAGCATCCACCTGAAAGCTTCATCGAAATGTAACTGAAATCATAGAACTTCATCGATACCAACGCAGCTTTTCCAGAACCACAAAGTGGCGATGCAATCCATATAAAAGCTTCCACTTGACGTAACAAAGGCCACAACACCTCGTTCAAAATACCCGCGTAATAATCTAATTTTCACTTTGACGGTACTCCCAGTACCCACTCCATAAAACTCGCAGACACTACAACACAACTATCAGTAGCGGCGTAACCTTCTTTTTCCGGAGCGCGTTCTCAAAGCGCGAATAGCTATCGGAAAACTTCGTTACCGCGCGTATACACCAGTGGCGCCCTCTATGCTGCCGTTCGACCTCCCGGAAAGCGCCTACGGCTTTGAATAATTTACATTCGGAGTAATATTTGCTCGCGCCGGCTAATGGAACATCTTTTCATCTTACAATGCAATTCGTAAAGTTTATTTCGGGCCTCGACGAATGCATAATTCTCGGGGTGATTAGGCCGCCCTCTGCGGTCTTAGGGGCGAACTACGTGCGGGTTCACATAATTTTCCGGCTGATTTACTGGTAACCGGTGGAACTTTTTTACATGCGGTACCCTTCCTGATTGAGGCTTTTTGTTGTCTGATTGGGGTAACCCTTGCCGTCCATGCGAGATCGCCCGACGCGCTTCAATTGTTTGCTAATGGGCGGACGGACACGAAAACCGTTTTAAATTCTACGCGAAATGAGGCCTAATTGAACAGTTGATATATCCCAGCCGTACAGGCATCGAACTCAAAGTAAACCTACCCGTTCGGAATCGATTTTTATTAATTGGTCTTATTTCAGTTGTTTAATGTTTGATCAACTGTTTCTACGAACAATACGGCTGGAAATGTACCTACCTACTAATATCGTTAAGCATCAGTATAATTCTAGTGTTTAATCATTCTTTCCAATTTATTTGTAACTTTTAACACCTATTGTAATTTGTCCATCGTTGTCCATTCTCATAGAACAACGTTTCCCAACCTTTTTACTCTTGCGGAATCCTTTAAATATGGTTGGAAACTAGCGGAACCCCAACAAAAAAATGTACATACATATACAGTGTGTCCCAGGCTAGGAACAAAGTACATTAATGGCCTGAAGCAATCGAAATATACTTTTTCTCCATATATAAAAGTTGTAGATAATCATTGTCCCACAACAACGTACCAACACTAACTTATGTTATTTTTTTACTTTATCATACGCAGTATGTAAAGTATTGTAATCGTGCCGAAAAAAAAATTTGAGATTTTAGCGGAAATAGGTCTTTATGGGTCCTCTGAACATTTTTGACCAAGGTACAAAAAAATGTCTGTGTGTGTGTGTGTGTGTGTATGTGTGTGTGTGTGTGTGTGTGTGTGTGTGTACCCAATTTTTGTTAATTCATTTCCGGAGAAACTACTAAAGGTATCGGCACGGAACTTCATATTTAGAAGTTTCATGACCAAACTTAGAGTTGAAAAGCTTTTGGTTCAAAAGGGTTCAAAGGAACTGGGTGTTTACTCCAAGCCTTTTTCAAGGATTTTAGAAATCAGCCGCCATTTCTGTAATTTCGTCAAAATAGTTAAATAATAAATTAAAGCAGAGGAAATTTTGAATAATTTATGCCTATGACATTTTTTGGTAAAATTAATAGTTTAGCTTTTTAGTTTATTCTAAGCCTTTTTCAAGGATTTTGGAAATGAGCCGCCATTTCTGTAATTTCGACAAAATAGTTAATTAATAAATTAAAGTTGTGGAAATTTTGAATAATTTATGCCTATAACATTTTTTGGTAAAATTAATAGTTTACCTTCAAGAGCAAATTCTATTTGATCGAGATCGGTCGCATTTGCATTGATATGAAATTACATAGTAGCCAGGATTTTGACAAATATTTTTTTGTGTTGTCACATTCGAAAACAGCTGATCTCATCAGAGGTTGGAGAACCACTATGGAACGTGCCGCTGTAGTGCGCAAAATTATAAAATACAAATTTCAAATAAAATAAGATCACCAATTTGATTGTTTGTTGATAAGAAATATCAACCCGTCTTTATATCTAATTCTAAAAATGATACAATGAGAAAATTATAAATAAAGTATAGCGATGAGTGTAGTTTTATTTTAGTATGTTGGTAGGGATGTGTCATGAACAAATATAAATCTGTCAGAATTTGAATTACCTTTTTAAGGTGCGTTTTCATTAGTGATAATGGCAGTGGTAGCAGACGCCGTTATAGTATTTCCAATAGAAAATTGCTAGTGACTCCTGTTTATGTACATGCAAACTAATATGTGTCATTATCATGATATGTAAGAAATACTATAATTTCGTATTCTACCACCGCCATTAGCTACCATTACCTACCAATCGGAACGCACCTTTCGTCAAAGTGGTACCAACCTAGCATTTACTGTACAGAAATCATTTTTTTTTTAAATACGTATTTCTTAAAAAGCAACACAATAAACGTTGATGTCGCTCCTGCCAAAAACTAGATAGCGCGACTCGCTCATATGCGACGGCTACACTTCGCCTTCGGTGACGCGCCGTAACACCGCTCGTCGCGCTATTCCGTACTTTCGGCATTTGTGACATAAATAACTATTATTCTAATGACGTAGTGTAGGTAGAGTCAAATGCTGATGCTTTGACAATACCTACGATTTATCTCTAAAGAATAGATTCTCATGCAGCTAAACTATTAATTTTATATATTGTATGATAAAGTCATGTGCCTGGCCACATCAGATTTTTTTTTAATGGAACACTAGGTATATTGTTGCAGTTTTGGATGAAGACTTTGATGGTAATCATTTTAACATCAACTTATTTTAGCCTATTATCAACTGTTTCCGAGATATTGTGAAATCAATGTCAAAAACGTGCAATTTTAAAAGAATCATTAACTATCATTTAACTAATTAAGATGAAGAAACGAGAAAACTCATTCTAGACAGTAAAAATATCACTCTTTTTGAGAGATATAGTTTATTTCAGATTATAATATGAATTATCTAAAATAAATAATGATATGTTAAATGTCAAATAACTTAAGAATTTTAAATGGAGCACCCTGTATATTATAACACCATTATAAAGTTCGATAGCCAAATTTTCTAAAAATGCCAAATTTATTAGGTCTATCATCAACAGATAAAAAGTTATTAAGTATCTAAAATTTATCACCTACGCAAGAATTCTTAAATTAATACAAAATATCTAGTTGCCATGATAAAATTCGACAAACGCACCGATGTCAAAATTTATCGTTTTGTCTATTCGTTTATTCGTAGCTTGTAACAACTTTTACTCGCAATAATGAATTATAATAATATATGATTGTATGGTGCAATGATTGTATAGCTGTAGAGCCAATGATTATCTAAAACTTTTATATATGGAAAGAACGTGTATTTCTATTTCTTCAAGCCATTAATGTACTTTGTTCCTAGCCTAGGACATCCTGTATACAATATAATGTCCTTTCCAAGGCATTTCGTGTATTTTTTTGCTTACAGTTCAATGATTGAATATTACTTACTACTGTGAATTATTTATTTTTAATAAAGTATTTTTCCTGTAGAATTTAAAAAATGCCCTGTAAAATTAAGGTGATACTGTTCTGATTTCACAGGAATATGTGTGTGGAGTATGTGAATTCTGTAAAAACACTACAGAGGTTTAGCTGGTATCCAATAACCAGCGATGTTACAGTTAATTCTTTTTTTATAGCTTCTTTGATAGTTATAATAAATATAAACTTATTTGTTCTTTTTAGTTCCTTCGAGTATTACTAAAGGAAGAAAGAAGAAAATACAAATCAAACAAAGCGAAAACGAAGAATACAAAGAGTAGCTTAAATAGGTAAATTCACTAAATTTAAAAAAAAATTATTGGCAAATAACAAAAATTAAGAAACATTTATTCTGAGTAAAAAGTTTCATATGGACCTATTGATACCAAGATAATATTCCTTACAAAGTTAGAGCTATTTAAAATTAGGTACTGTATTTTGTGATATTGACAAAATAAATGTCCTTATGAAACATTTTACTCTGAAGAATAATTACGTTCTGAGAAAAAAGTGTAAGAATAAATACCCAAGTAGAAGATACACACTAATTTTATCTATATAACAATGATCTCTATATTTTCTCTTGAACTTTGTTAAACAAGAAGAAGCTTGCTCATACATACACAATGTTGAAAACTGAACTGGTCCAAGCTAATTTATAGCTCGAGGTGAAAATTAAATGCATAAATATACCAAATTATCAATAAAAATATGTGAAGCACTTTTAAATTTGTTTCATTGTCAAAAATAGTACATCAATTTAATTGAACTCAATTTGACTTAATTTGACTAATCGTTTGTTTATTTAAACGCAGTCACGAAATTTGAAATACTACTTTAGTTTCCTGTCCGCAAAAATTTTCGTCAATAATTGCCAATCACTCTGTATATTTATTGATTTTCTATGAATGGGATCGACATAATTTTCGTTATGGAAGCTCAGAACCTGTCTGGTGATACATTAGTTATCTTATCTGGAATGTAAGATCATATTGAAATCCACCACCTACAACTCTGTTCTTCTCCTAAGGTGACATTATAAACAGCAGATTATAATTATAGGTTTATTTTGACACACATTTGGAAACGCAATAATACTGAAAACAAATAATGTTAAAGTTTGACCAATAACTTTGCCAGATTGTTGTTTTCTAGAGGTTAATTTGTTTTGATGTAACAGATAATTGTAAGTAATATTGTCAAGTGAAGTTAATGAATAGTGATGTAATATCGAAATAACAGTGATTTATTGGGTTAGAAGGGCTCCAAATCAAAATTATTCATGGATTCGACCTTAGTTATTAATCCAATATTTTGAATAATAACCCCATGCCAATAATATAAAAATAACACTGAATAATGTGCGCAAGGTCCGGTGACCGCCACTACTATTTGTTACATTTTTTCCGCGGAACCCCTGGGCTTCCGCAAAATACAAAATACTAACAAAAATATTTTTAATATAATATTCTAAAATAGAACGTCCTACCTGCAATTTGCACTTGCTCGGTTAAATCCTAACTTACGTCGAACCAAAAAAGTCACATATTTTTGTGCTCATTTCAATAACTGGTTTCCAAACTCATCAAATATTGAGGAACATGGATTTTGCGAGAAAAAAGTAAATAGTAAATAGATAATTTTCGATATATTTCTGCACGCTAAATAAGCATTTGGACAAAATCGCCAAATGTGGACGCGATAGGTTTTATTTTGAATCCAAATTCACATGCAGCGCAAGTAAAACTATGGAAAACGCCTATTCACTTTCCATACCAAAAATCCATATTTGCAGAATTGAGCATCCTCAAAAATGTAAACTCATAAAATTTTACAAATAAAACATTTAACACTGTTCAGATAAAATCCTCTATCAACTTTCAAAGAAAAGGATTCGTTATTATTATCCTATATTCATAATTGTTTTCTATATTAGACATCTTGGAGAAGAATTGCCACACTTTACCAACTTGTGATAGGCAAAGCAAAAAATATTTGAAGATTTTATAGCCATTAGGAGAAACATAGTCAAGATTTATTAGGCATGTTTGAAAACTAGATTAAAATGGTTTTTGTCTTTTCTTGCAATCTATCCCTGAATCCGCCCCTGATCTTTTCTGAAAATTTTCGTTCTAGATTTATGTCATCTCTATTACTATGAAGATACAACAAGAACAGTAATAAGAAAGCACAAAACCTGTAAAAATGAGGCTAACCGACTAGATCGACACAATACTATAATTTAAGACATGAAACAACAACTAAATAAAAAATCATCAACATTCAATTATTGGATCCATGCAAGGTTCGATGTAAACAAATAATCTGAGAAAATCTTGAGAAACTTTGAAATGTGACAAAATTTAACAAAACACTTAAAATTTGCTCTTTTTCTTTGTCCAGTATAAAATGTTCAAAAACTCCCTGAGCCTGCATCGAATACCGTAGAACACCATGGTAAAAATGTTTGTTAACCCATTATTATATAGCTCACTCATATATAAAATTAAATATATGCAATTTAGATAACATAATTTTTAGACATTTTTAGACTAATACTAATAGAGTGGTAGGAATCATTATTTTAGCATTATTAATATAATAATAATAAATCATCATAATAATAATACGTAAATTAGTTAAGTTTTTATCTTGCACCTTCTCATCTGTGAAACCACACTAAATGAAATGAAAAACTAGTTTGCGGATGTCCATTTTATCAATGTTCATATCTCTAATTGCTTCTACCACAAAGTAACCGCAGAGCTAATCAAAAAAGCGGTTCTTCGTTTGCGGACGGATGGACTTTGACAAGCCAATTTCCGTCACCGGCTTGCGTATACACCTATATATATAATTAATTGTATTAATTTGTATTTATTAATGATAAATATGGAACGCCAAGGTTGGTTCATGGTATTACCAAAACTATAAAATAGCGAGCTTATAATATACTAATAAAATTACAAACTTACGTGTTGAAATCTGTCTTAGAATAGTTACTTGGTATTCATTGCTTACCTGAAAAAGAAAGAAATATGTCGTTAATATCTGTTGGTTGTATCTAAATACTTCTACAGAAGAAAAAGAAACAATAAAACTTAAAAATTAAGACTCTACTTAGTGTTTCAAGAGTTTGTGGTCCTTTAACCTTGCACTTGACACATATGGTACAAACGATGAAAATAGTTTTATCGTCTTTAGTACAGTTTATGAGATTTTTAAAACTTACATCTGCTTTCTAAGAAAATCGGTTAGACGCAAGAGATTTCAAAAACTAACTGTGAGGCCATTATTTCTTATTTACTAGCAAACCCGATATAAGGCACCCTGGCGGTTATTTATTCTTCCCCTACCTATCATATCACACGACAGAGAAAATACAAGTAATGACATCGTTTATGTATATTAAATGCTTGTTCTTGACAGTTAATCACAATAAATCACCAGGCCCGTATTAGATAATATCACATCCAAAAACATTTGTCAGTTATTTTACCGGAAAAAAAGTTATAACGGATAACATAATCGATATGTCACACAAGTTCAATCGATTAAACCGTATTGAATTTTGCGTTTTTAAACTGGTAAACAACGGTCCAACAAAAAATAATTGAAAATTTGACACGTAGATTAAAAGAGTTCGGGAACCAGTTCTGATTTAAAACGCCAAATTGAGTTTTTCCACCCCACCATACGTTCCCAGTTTCGAACCCGATATGTTTATTTTCCGCGGAAGGGGTGATATTTGATACAGCGTAAAATATTAACAGGAAAAACGGTATCCCTTCGCGCACGTGAAAAAAAAACACCATACACACACGATACAAATTCACTGCGTTTTTCAGGTGCACCGTGTTTGTTTTTCTAATGGAAAAATGACGGAACCCATAAGGGTAGGGGACGAGTTATCAGTTACCCCTATCTGTATTTCTGTTATAAAACAAATCATCATACAATTTGTCTAATTTATTTTGCGATATGTAATGTCAAATGTCTCTGAAGGGCCCAGGACAAAAAATCTGAAACTCATAATTAATTCACGTTTTTATAAGGTTTAATAATAAATAAAAACATTCTTGTGTATTGCACAGTGTTTGGAGTAACATGCCCTCAAACATGGGGAAAAAGGTTGATCAGCGCTTACTAACAAATAGGATAATTCCGTCCTGAAGTTGGAAAAGCAAAGTTATTTAAATTTATTACATGTTATTACAATGTTATTAACTTTATTCAGCTTAAAATAAGTATAATAGAATAATTACTTAATTGTACAACAAACATATTTCTAAATATTAATATACATATATCAGTAAGACTGTGTTATATTACTGCTTCTATAAAAATATAATGTAAATAAATAAACAGTTCCAGTAGGCTTAGATGTTATCAATATGTTAATGTTTGCCACTACAAGACTGTCCCCACCGCTCCCTTAGTTGTGACCCAGTTCTAACAGGCTAACTAATGAGTTGCGCCAGAAGCCAGTTGTATGTGACTGTTTTCAGAAACATTTAACTGATTATATAAAACAAAATCTGTCAAGCATATCAAAACCAATATATTTCTCTAATGGTACAGCAAGTCAATACAAGAACAATAAGAACTTTGCAAACTTATCGTATCATAAAAAAGATTTTGGGTTAGATGCAGAATGGCATTTTTTTGGATCTGCACATGGAAAAAACGTATGTGACGGTATAGGGGGGACAACTAAGCGACTAGTGGCTAAAGCCAGTCTTCGAAGACCACTTAATAGCCAAATCCTTAATGTAGAAGATGTGTTCTCCTTTTGAAATGGACACCTACCAGGGGTAAACTACATCTTAGTGGCAAAAGAAGATGTTTCAGAACACAAAACCAGCCTGTATGATAGATTTTAGAGATCCAAACTAGAAGTTTTCACAAATTCTCTCCTCAACCAACAGAAGGTGTAATAAGATGTTACATCATACCAACTTCAGAAACGTATGAAGATCACTTAGTTTTATAAGTCTCTTTTGTAAAAAATGACATATTTGTTATGAATAGTATGCTTTGTTTTGTATTTACTGAGAATTTTTAATTAAATTTGTTTTACCGCCATGTGATTTTTGTCTTATTTTGAAGGGCTGTTATTCCAAACACAGTGCAATATACAAGAATGTTTTTATTTATTATTAAACCTTATGAAAAGATGAATTAATTTTGGAAGTTTCAGATTGTTTGTCCTGGTCCCATCAGAGATATTTGACATTAAACATCGTAAAAATAATAGCTTGTCATCAATAGGGAGACGGAGTACGAAAGCTATTTTGCTGTTATAAGCCCTTTGCATACAAGGTTATAACTAAAAACTATTGAATGGACAAATGAATTACCCCTTCATGCCAAAAAAAATCATGAAAAATAACACTCAAAATATAATATACCTAATTGTATTGTCACTTTGCATGTCTCCCCTTTTCTATTGACAGATACCATAGACACGCACGATTCTGCGAATATAGCGTGAGCGCCATCTGATTGGAATTTCAAGTACTTCTCCGGCAGTTCTCAGAAAGGCTGTTATCGAATCCCGCTTGGAAATGTGCGATTCGATGTGCAAAATGTAATCTGCGGATTTGTCGTTCTGGTTAAATTTGATTTTCCCATCCACTACTTATTTTCGCCCGCCCGGGCGTACGGCAGGCGTTCGTGAATTTTTAGAGTAGGGACAACTGTTGTAATGTGGCGCACGCCTCTGATATTTAAAATAACTTTCGGAATACGAATGATGTGCAAATATAAAAGTTCGAAAAAAAAAATCATTTGAATAGGTCTATGGAAAAGTTTTATGTCATTATAAAGCGACAAGTGACAGATAGAAATGAGTGTATGGAAATTTGCTTATCATGTGTATGCAAATTTTTCGTCACGGTAATTTGGAGTATTCCTAGTATGTTTATTTTTCTATTCCTTTTTATTAACAAGTATTCCTTTTTCTTGTTTTTTTTTAATAATTTGAGAAGTTACTTAGTGATATTTACTCTTTTGCCTGTGGAATAACTAAGTAGCTTGAGTTCTGAAACATTCTGCGACAAAGTATGTTTATTTTTCTATTCCTTTTTATTAACAAGTATTCCTTTTTCTTGTTTTTTTTTTTAATAATTTGAGAAGTTACTTAGTGATATTTACTCTTTTGCCTGTGGAATAACTAAGTAGCTTGAGTTCTGAAACATTCTGCGACAAAGCATGCCAATTAGATATCAACGCTTGATTTTTTTTTTGCTTCAGTTCGGTACAATATCTGATTTTTTCGGGAAGATAGTCAAATGTTAATTGAAACTGTATTATTGTTTTTCCAAAGATGAGTTTTTACAAAGATTTACAAACACTAGTACGTTTCTGGTAGCAAAATTTTACTTAAAACTGTGTATCTTCTGGTGAAATTCAGATATTCAGATATGATTTAAAAAACAACGCCTTTTGAATTGATATTTTATTTTTATTTATATTTTTGATTTGTAATAGGGTTTCTACGTATGGACATTGATAAAAACGGTGTTTTAGGTTAGACCCAAATGTGTCAAAGGGAGAAGGATTATGGAACTCATTTAACAAAATATATCGTTCTTTTAATTTTAAATTAACTTTAACATTTACTTTACAAGGTCTAAGTCCATCCTTTTCCAGTTTACTACCATTAAATGTCACCTTACATGCTATAGCTTTTTGAACTATCATTTCAAGCAATTTGTCCTAATTTTTCTTATATCTGTTATCAATAATCGTCAATACATATAACTTTATTATTTACGTCTATAATACCAAAATATTTATTATTTATCGTAATCAATGCTTCCGGTGCACATGCTAAGCTAAAGGGCAACCTCAGACATTTGTAATAACCAAATGGCGAACTAAATGTGCACAGATTTGATGAATCTTTTTCTAATTTAACATGCCACATACCTTTTATAATATCAATTCAAATCTATTAGTTCCTTTATTCAATAATTTAGATCATATTTCGTCAAAAGTCGGAATTAAATGATATTCCCTTTATATTACTTTGTTAAGGTCTTTCGAGTCTAAACAAATTCTAAGTTTTTTATTTCTTACAAGTATAACTAAATCTCGAGCCCACTTTTTGATTTTCTCTTCTGTCTATTATTTTATTGTTTTCTAGTGACTGAAGTTTGTTTTGTACTAGTAGCGCCCGAACAAACGTCTAGCAAGACGCGAAACATGTTGCGACTATAAAAGAAAGAAAATAATAAGGACCACCCCGTGAATTTTTTAATTAAGCCTAAGAACACCGCCTTCAAACTTCAAAATTGTCTCAAAGTAAAAGTACTGTTTGTACTTTTACCAGATATCTATAAATGTTTATTAATTTTCGTAAATATATAGCCCACAATTCCCAATCTTTAAATTTGTTTCAAAATTCACCTTTTTAGATTTTGGATGCCAGCCTAAACTGGCAACACGACATTGTAACAGTACATTATAATCAAGTACTTGAGAACTTGCATAAGTTCTTTAACACCACAGTATGTCATAAACTTTGATCAAAAACATTAATTTTCTTGAAAGGATGACGTTTTTACAACCATCAACGTATACATCATTTTAAACTTATTTTCAGGTTTACATATATGCGGCTCTAAGTCAATTAATATTTGATTAAAAGCCAAATTTCCACTAATCTCATCATAAACCACTTATCTGTATAATGAAACGAAATTGATTGTTACAATCTTTTAACAATCTATGGCCACTTTCAAAATCCATTTTTGTATTCCATCTATACACAACCACCAACGATACTAGAGGAATGGTATCAGTATCAGTAAACAAAAGAAATAATCGCAATTTCTGTACCAAACGTTGAAAAATGCTAAATGTTTTTATTCTAGACGATATTGGATAGAGAGAGAAAGTTTCAACATCGTTTAAGCTGACCTAGAAATTTCAATCAATGGCACACAGCGACGCTGTTTCTTGTTCTTTATTTTCGAGCAACCATTACGAAAAACCTAATTTCATCAATTAGTGATTTCCTCTAAAACATACAACATCACTATTAAAGACGGTACGTCTCACAACAAAATCCTCACAATAGAATTCTCATATATCCCGTATACGATGCACTTGACTTAAGGAATTACCATTCAGAGGTGGTTTGTTCGAAGTACGCAGGAAGGTAGCAGGCAGCATGCATCCAAATATTATTAGTCCGTGTACGACTTCGGAGCACAGAGCCAAGAGAAGAGGGTTCTAGAGCGTACGAGTACACGGGATAGCGGGACTGACACGGGACCGCTGTGATTGGGAACGTCCGCGACGTGTACAGAATTAGTTTAGCAATCCTGCTCGTGGACCGAGGCCACTACTGCAGGTGTATTTGCTTTGTGCGCCGGCCAAGTTGACGGACACAGTCTGGATGAGACTAAAATTAAATTATTTTAATTCCGACCATGTTTTCATGCGGCTGTATTTCACGGAGGCAGGCGTGTAGACGTTTTGTGTTAGCGTAAGCGACGTATGAAGGAGATGTGAATGCGAAGAAGACGTTTCAGGCTGAAAACTAAAAACTTAATTGTTCGTGGTAGGTATTTTTGGCTCGCGGTTCGAGTTTAATCTCACGGGTGAGCTGCAAGATGAATTGGTGCTGTATATTGTTAGGGTGGTCTTAGATATAATGTCCTACTCATTTGTTACCTCTGGGAAAACTATGGTGTAGGTATGAGGTAATTGATTGTGTCTAAAAGGTACAAAAAATAAAAGGAGGTGCCAGATGGCCAAGCGTATATGAAGCATTCAATCTCAGGATTTATAACATTAATGGCTACTGGCCATAACGGCTTTAATTGAAACAACTGCTCAACCATGCAATTATTGTGTAAGACAAAGATACTAGGAGAAAAACTTATATGTTTGGAAATGTATTATGTATTGTCTTGTATTGTTTTACGTCTTTTGCATTGAAAGTGAACAAATTGACGGTTTGTTGAGTTGCTGTTGAAGTTGGAGTTGGAGTTGCAGTTGCAATGACGTAAGGATAATATCAAAATGTTAATCAAGCCAACCCAACGCAACAACATCAAAAAATGACACTAAAAGCAACCAATTGCCAACCAATGTTGTTTAAAAACCTTCGGTAGATTACCACTAACCGCTTTAACAAAGTTGTTTTCTATTATTTGTAAATTAACGTAGTAAATTCAAACGGGAGAAGCATAAGCGTACTAAGGAATGACGTCACTGGAGACTGAGCCAATTACACAGCGTTTTCAATCACGTGAGAAGACGTCTGTCGAGACTTGCAACTTTCAAGTTCAGATTCGTATTCAGCGCAAATTAATCAACCGAAAACGCGTGTTCGCATTCCATAAACAAATAAGTTACTTACGTAAGAACATTTTCGACAAAGTAGTAAAAATGAGTACAATTTTCGAGAAAGTAAGGGCAGTATTGATATTACCCTAATTTTCAACAATTTTTTTCTTCGAAAATTTTAGGTTGCCGTTAAGAAAGTGTTGATGACGTCATAAGTCGGAAACAATTGCATTTTTATTTAACATAATATGTAGGGCGAGCCATTATAATTAATTTTTGAGGTCGTATTTTATTGAAAGTACGTGCTATTATTAACATACTAATCGTCAAAATCAGATCAGCATTAATTTTTATGCGCATTTTAGGGCACAATATGAATAAAATATCGCTTATTATAACTTTTATATCATATATTCATATATGTTTAATGCACAACATTTATTATTTTATATCGGACCCATATTTATTTGGTCCACACAACGTTCATTTGAGCCAAAGAAAATTTATTTGTATATTTATTTTACTTTTAAGTAAATTTAAATTTATTATTTTCCAAATAATGAAAGAAAAACACTTCAAAAATCGTAAAATAATTTCTCTGATAAATTATCCCCACGTACGTATTGCGTATATTTAAGGATGCAATACCGCTATTTATTATTGAGCATAATGTAACAGAACGAATTTGCAAACGTTTTGTTTCCGCAGCAAATAAATATTATATTATGCATAATATTCAAACCAAAACAAGCGAAACCGTTGGTTTGAAATATTACCTCCACCAGGTGGGGTTTAATCACAGATAATGATAGATAAACGTAGTTGCGCGTATGTATTACAGTTTATTGGCAATTTGGCTCGTAATCAATAACCCTGGTAGTTGCTTCTCAATTGAACATTTTGTAATACAATTTATCCTAATAACAGAGCTGAATAAGGTTTATTATATGAGAAGAGAGAATATCAAATTTTCATATGGCGGCTATAAATAAGCTGCGGAAAAATTATGTCACAAGATCATGGCCTGTTTTATATGTATTATAGCCTTGCGAACTGGAATGTAAACGAGTTTTATGGTCAGGACCGCTTTACATCGAGATTTCCATTTTCTATCTTTATTTTATTCTGTTTTAGTGCATATAACTTTGACGTAACGGCCCGGCTCTATTGCCCGGCAAGATTTATCCTCAGCTGTTAAAATTAAAGATAAACACATCTATTCGTATATTTATTCCTCCCTGTTATTCTCCCACTTCGCCCTAGTTTAGCATTTGCAGATTTGCCTATTGCAGTGCAGTGGTTCTTAACCGTTTTGAAGTCAGGGAGCACTTTTGATCATACGAAAAATTCGCGGAGCACCAAAAATATTGACATAACTTTTACTCAAAATTAAAACGCTTATTAAGTAACAGTTACAAAGTAACATTAATTAGAAAAAATATAAATATATGAATAGACTACCTTCTTTTTCAGCAGAATTAATTTTTAGAAATCAAATGTCATTTTGAGTCCTTAAGAATTTGCAGCCGTTTGAAATGTTAACAAACAAAGAAAAATAACAGATAAAATACATATCAAACAATGCGAAAACGAAAAAATAACATAATCAATACCCATTACAACAATAAAAAGTAAATAAATTTAAGTAACAAAATAAAATCCACATAAAACATTCTACAGATTTTCTTCTAAAAGCTAAATGTCATTCCGAGTAAACAGGTTCATATTAACATAGCTTTTCTCAATTCCTTAACAAGTTGTAGCCGTTTAAAATACGGTTTTATTGATATTTTTACCAGCTCTAACTTTTTCCCGAATTGAAAAAATGAATACTCGAATGAAGTTTATTTGCGCCGAAAATCATTAGTCTGTTACAGAAAAGAAAAAGATATATTTCTGTATAAATTTAGAACATAACGGAAATTTTGGAATTTATTTCTACAAACCAACTCTTGAATGTTTGAGGGAAAAAGCACTCTCGATGTACCGAATTACTTCCGAAGTTTTCATTTTGCCCGTATTCACATAATTCCACATTTTGTGTGTGTGTATGTTTTGAATTTCTAGCCCCGCAAAATTTTGTTCGTGAACTATCACCTGGTGGTTATAAATGCCGCCACCTATTTGGTATATTGTGATAGTTCCTCCAAGCATCTGACATGTTCCCGGTAATATAAATTTAAATATAATAAAACTTCCAAAACCTTCTTACTTTGTCAAATATTTAGGTAATTTGGCTAGATTCTTTATATTAGCAGTTACGTACCACGTACTCAAGTAGTTTTGATAAGCTCGTTTTTAATACAAGTTTATACTAATCTAAGGCTTAATAAATCCGCACCTAATATGTAGATGCGGGCAAAAATATATATTATCAAAACATCATATTTATTATCATTATTATAGGAAATATATTTCCAAATGTTTACATATTTCCAGAACTTTTTATGTGGCATGTGTAGCAGAGGTATACCCATATTTATTATAATTGTATTATGTTCTAAATTCTTTCTTTATTTTATTCATATTTATTACTATTTGAAAATTTTAAATGTTTTTTTCTACTTTGCGTTGGTTATAACCTCATAACGAAACCGCTTTCGGTGTCATTATGAAAACACTAGATCACAAACTTTTAGTAACTTTTGGTTTTCCAAGATTTATGATATTGACGTCAAGTGTCAAATAAGGCTGACATCTCAATCGCTATTGGTTCGCATCAGTCGTAGTTGTGAATTTTACACTAACTGCCAACTGTTGAACATAAAATTACTTTAAATTGTAAGGTAAGTTTCATTTGGTGTTCGAACGGACTATTGACTTAGGTCTTTCTGCCCTGCTCCATCTCTTCTTTTGGGTGTCTTCTTGTATTATATATACTATAATTGTTAGTTTTGTTAGAATGTTTTGTATGTTAATAATATACAAATACAAATATTATGATTTCAATCACATACGGTAAATGAGTCAATAATTTCATAATTTTGCGGAACACTTGCAACAAGCTCGCGGAGCACCGGTTAAGAACCACTGGTCTAGTGTATCCCCTTCTTTGCATATTTGGGGTGACAATTCTGCATCTTACAAATGAATATACAAAAATTGGAATTGAGGCGAAATGCTGTCACGGTTTGTTGATTGGAAACGATGTGGTCTTTGGTGTTATAAAAACTGTTACGTTGAACGCCCTTTCACAAAGGAAACCTTCAGTATCATCTGTTAATCTTAAGAATACTCTTCGTGAATACCACACAGCTGCGTTCGATCGTTCAAAAACCCCTAACCGAGAAACATCTGGCGCGATGATATATTACGCTTGCCAAATCCGTGGCCGTACACTATTCCTTTACATAAATAATTGTTCTTTTTATGTTTGTTACGGGGTCTCGCTGCGAGAGATCGTACGCGGTGAACCATCGGATCAGTTTTCGAATTTATGATCTATGGGGCTGGCTTATTTTAATTAGTCTAGCCGTGATCTATGGGGTGCATACGAAACCGGCGTTATGCAATATTTGAATTATTACAAGTGTGCTGGTGTGTAATTACTAGTTACGTTAACGAACGGTGAGCTAGAGGAAAAGAGACAAGTTTCAAACGGATTTTGCTTCCGCAATGTTTGTTTGCTTATGTCTCGTAACTCGAAAATTAACATCAGAAATATCAATTCTATTAATGGTATTCTTCTATACAAATTAGACTATTTTTGTATGAACATGAATTGAACATGTTGTTTCAGCAGTTTCCAAGTGTGCAATACCTAGATTTTCTTTAACTCAGAATGACAGATATGGCGACCAAAAACATAGTAACTATCGGAATTGCATAAAACTCCATGATACCAAATCTGACGTCGGATTTTTAAAATTCAAAATGACGTGTGTAATATGGAGAACCAGAGTCTAATTTTGTGTGATAATTGAGGCTCCTGCACTTCTTAAAAGTGTTATATAATCAAAAAACCTATTATAGTGATTTTTATAAATTTTCTTAAATATTTCTGCTGTCTTTTAAAGTTACGAAAAATGAATTAAATTTGAGCATTAATATTTTTCTCGACTTTACTATGACTTGGAGAGGACAAATTGACCGTACTGACTGAATCAAAATATCCTCGAAGCTAAATGCAATCGAAACAAATGACTACCGCGGCCAACTGCAAAAAAAGTTACAACCTATCCTGATATGCCCTTTTCCGTAAAATTTCAATCTAAAAGCAGACATTTTGAATAATCTCTGGTTGCTGAGAGAAAAGGGAAAAACGTAGTTTTGAATTTTTTACGGTTTGTAGTCCTACTTTTGTTCAAAATAATATAAAAAATACTCAATTCACAACTTATGTTTTCAGATCTTGATTCTGATCCTGAAATAACAAAATACGGAGTACCTTTACTGCAGGTCCTTGTAATATAACGTAAAAATTATTGGTTAGTTTCCTTAAAAACAACATTTTAAGAACATAATCATAATCATGATCAACTACTGTGAGTTTGGTGTATAACATAATAATATATAATTAAAACTTCTTGGTGTCGTTCTTCCTTGTATGTTTATTAAAATATACTTTCGTTACATGTTTCAGCTATACAGTGGCCATCTTCAGGCAAAAGTACTCACTTCTCATAATGGAACACTGGACAAACTGGACGAGTATGAACATGCGATCACGAGCTTCGTAATTTGATGTTAATTTAGTGATTGTTTGACTAGGGATGCTGCAAGAAACCAGAATTTAGTCAGGTGTTCCACTGTGAGAAGTGACTATTTTTGCCTGAAGATGGCTACTGTGTAGCTGAAACATGTAGCGAAAGTATATTTTAATGAACATACAAGGAAGAACGACACCAAGAAGTTTTAAGTATAATACTGCACCGTGTACTTGCGGAAACCCCACTCATAATAATATATAACAAACAGTTAGCTTTAACAAAGTGTATTGAAATGACTTGTTATACATTTTGTGTCAAACCCGATTTCCGGTACTTTAATTTTAGTTTAGACAAAAAATCGCAATTATCCTAATTCCACACATCGTTGTTAAAAGAGTAGTCTGAATTTGGGACGTTTACCTTACTTTTATCAAGTTTTAACCTGCCACTGTGAAAAATATCGCAGATATGTCATAAACGAAAAAAAAATCACCAGTATACCGAAAATTACATACAATTTGTTTTTAATTTCTTTGGTGTATTGCTTTTGCGATTCTGTGAACCAATAGCTGAAACACCCCCAGAACTTTGACGTGCTTTGCGCTTAAGATGTAAAACAAAAAAGTATCTTGTCTCTTTTAAAAACAAATATGACATATGGCTTTTTACACTAACTTTTAATTACCTCTGGCCTCATTTCCTTGCTGTATTTCACCAATCAGTTTATCTACAACATTTTATCAATCAATAACACCGTCGACGATTTTTCAACGTTATCGAAAAGACGGAAGTGCAATATCGAAACGCTAATTGATATTCCAAATGGTTTCCCGTTCGATGAATGGATAAGTGGCACAGTGCTAAATGACGAAATCCACTCACTTCCAGGATGCCGAGTGGCTGGGTGTTAAAAGGTCATTAGTAGGGAAATAATGTCTTGATTCAGAGAGACGAGGATATCCCAGGCCGTGGAGGCTCCGGGCCGATCTTATGTAAACACCGCGGAGAGCCGAGAGCACACAAATCGAAGATCGGCAAACATTTCGAATCGCAGCCAGTCGGTGAATCCTCCTCTACCTGCCAACGGGTGACACAAGCCGGTAACCGTATAGCTATTGTCGACTGTCAAAGAGAGCTAAAGTGGCGAATAGACTGACTTTTAACACCATCTGTTGGCTTTAAGACCCTCGTTATAAAACTGGGTGACAGTGTTGTTACGTCAGGAATATGGTTTTGAGTAAAACGTTTATATTATATTCAGTTGCGCAAGTTGTATGTTTGGAACGCTAATGGTTATGGAAAATCACCGTTATTGCCTTGAATTCACTAGCTTCAATCAGCATAAATGCTTAATTGCATCTTTAGTGTATTGGGCACTAATGGTTTAAGTATGTTTTTTTCTAATGACCTTAGTAGATGAATTACAGTATACCTACAAAAAATATGTAATTATATTTTATAGACCAAACTCTAGAGTCTAAATTGTGCAAATTAAATACTGCAATACGTATCGTGCAAAGATAAATATGTTATAGTGTTTTAGTGTATACTTAAAATAAATAAAAATAATAAATAATAATGGGATTTAAGCGTGCATTATTTAAATAGATACGTGCATTAAAATACATACTTTGACAATTAAAATATTAAATATTGTGCATTAAATAAATGTACATATATTACATAAAAAAGTAACATATTGTGCCCTAGAATGGATAAGTTGTGCATGAAAATAATACATATTGAGCATTCAATAAATATGAATATGTTACGTGAAAAATGTTATAATGAACAATATATTATTCATATTGAGCCCTAAAATGAAAAACTTGTGCGTTAAAACAATAAATATTACTAGATCTACTGCGCATTTATTTGTTTATGGAATGCGCTTAGGCGTTTACAATTGATTTATTTGCGTTGAATACGAATCTGAGCTTGTAAGCTGCATATCACGTTACATTATTCGGACGAGTCCGCACATCACTTAAATAATCGCTCTAAATGTTTCAACATTTATATCCAAACTTTTAGGATTCAGGATTCAGATTAAGGCTTCTTATAAAGAAAGCCATTTTGAGGTTTCTAGAGCAAAGGGTTTAGGTGGTATAAATTTGTAAAACTTACCGAAATCGGATGTTTTACATTTTTACCTCACTTTTTGGATAACTTTTTACGCGCTTACTATATCTGTGCTACAGGTTGCAGAACGTAATGCACATTATATTCTTTGTAACACGCATTATAATTCTCTCATGGTACAATTTAGATTATTCAATGCGCTTATAATATTTTCAAATGCTTAGTTCTTTAAACCATTGGAAATATATATTTTTCTACTTTGCATTCACAATGCACACATTGTAACACTGTTTTCGGTGTTACAATTAACAAATTGTAATATCGTTTTTAGTAACTTTTTTCTAAGATTGGTACACACTGATACAGTACACATTGATTGTTGATATTAAATGCCATATGTCAAACGTACAACACATAACCACACACTCCCTCTTTTTAATCGCTTGCTATCGCATAAACTGCGAAATATCAATCTTCTATACATATATAAACATATGTGTAGCCTGCTATAGTATGTCCAAAGGATTGGGGCTTTCTTAGTTTTGCTGCGTTCATCAAAATACGCCAGCATGACATTTCGGTGATGTTTTGCAACTCGGGTAAGTGATTGTTATAATTCTTTTCAACTAAACATCAAATCCCCTTTTCAGATATAATTCAAGGACCACATTTACTTTATAATAAGGTATTATACGAAGATCAAACCTACATCGTAGATATGAACGATTTTAATTCCTGCTGCGGGATTGTATATGTGCAATAAATGGTTTATTGTATATCAGCATACACGTAGGAAGCTGTAGTACATTTAAAGTGTTGAGGATTTCCTAGTTTATGTAACGTATAAGTTTTCGGTAACATTTTGGACCGAATTCTGCTCGGTTCAATACCGTACTTGTTTTTGTCCGTCGCTTTTGACTACGTCTTAAGTCTGGTTGTGTGCAACGAACTTGTATTACCTCTATCACATGTAATTTTACTAAGTGCAACTCATTCTAATAAATTATTACACCGAAATTACAATTTAGTTTCAATTATATGTGCGTGTAAACTGGTATAAGCCAGTGGTACTAGGTAGAAACTGCTAGTAAACGTTAACTATTAACTATTCTTTGAAGTAACTAATCAGTTACCGCCAAACACGTCTATTCTGATTATTATAATATGAAACCACCATTTTAAAGGTAACTTTTTAGGTTATGTTTCATGATTTTATCACAGTTGGGTTTACACTGTTGTCCCAAGCTCCATTATGATCATAGTTGCGACCTCACTGACTATTTATTAAAACTTGTAGACTAAAGTAGAGTAAAATTATTCACAATTAGATTTTGTGATGATTTTATCCAAACCTTACGCATTTGACAGTTAGTACAGTACTGCCACCTGGTAGTGTGGAACCTGCAAAATACCCTAGATTCTACTTTAGCGCAAAATAGTAACCAAAATTACTAAATTTGTATAAAATTAATGACGCAAAGTAGAAAAAATAGTATATTACACTCGTTTTATAAGACGTATTGGCGCACTCGTTCCATTTGGGCACTCCTCGCTACGCTCGTCGTGCCCAAAACATCTCGTGCGCCAATATGACGTCTTATAAAACTTGTATAATAATATACTATTTTTCAATGTACAAGTATTTTTTAAGCTACCCATTATATATTTATAGGGGTAACGATTGTATTGCACATTTATTTATTTAAGTGTACAAATAGATTATGTAAGGAATATTTAAATATCTAAATGCACAATTATTTAGCTGATGTACATTTATATAAATTTATTGAACATTTATTTTTTTAATGTACAAGTATTTTTTTGCATGGCTCACATATTTTTTGATTGGACAAGTATTTTTGGTATTGGTCAAATATTTTATCAAATGCTTACAATAAATGCATTGTAATAAATGAGAGGGTTGTTGAATGAAACCAGTGGTCTCGCTTTTCAGCAACCATCTGCGAGACCCTTTCAACAACCCTTTCAGGGCTAATTTTCAAAATAATAAATATTGTTGAATTGTGAATTGTATCTAATTTGAGATAATAATTGCAAAAAATGTACATAACGAGTTCTTATGTATTTGTTTTCCCAAAAACTAGAAACAGTTAATAAATTCTGTGAGATTCCTCAAAAAAAAGCATATCATAATCGGCTGTTGTGGTTCACTCAAAAGTTATTCACTTACTTAATTTTGTTCCCTATCTCCATCAAGATAGGGTCAAAAGTTACTAAGAAAAGCTGTTCCAAATCTGTAATTACTCATATATACCAAGTTATATTAATATATTTCATATTTTGTTTTCGTTTCAAGAATTCTTATATCATATGAAATAAAAAAAAAATACATCATCAATGGTCTGTTATGTGTGTTAAAGGTAATTCACAAAATTTATTTCCTTACATAAGAGAATTTACGAGAGAAAAACAAGATTAGGGTAACATTAATAACTTTTGTTTGTTAATGAAAAGCAAATAGGCGTTTACGATTGATTTATTTTCGCTGAATGCGCATCTGAGCTCAACGATTGCATATGCCGTCAGGTATATCCGTCAGGTTCTTAAAAACACTTTTTGGGATTGCAGTTCAAAGTGCAAAGGTTAAGGTTTACTATGAGCTCATTTTGACTTTTTTAGGGCAATGGGTTCAGCTGGTATAAATTTGTAAACATTCCCAAATTGGGTTTTTTGACACTTTGGCTACACTTTTTCGAAAACCTTGGCGATAGAAAATTTTGGAGCCCACACTCATTTTCATTCTAAACTTATCAATATTTAACAATTCTCAATTATCTTATCCTCGAAAATTTTCTTATGTAAGGCCATAAAATATTTCCCATTCCATTTGGACAATTAAATGATCTACTAAAAACGAAAAGAAAAAATTTGGTTGTCATTTCAAAAAAGTGTCGTCATAACTCCGATTTATAACTCACCTTTTCACAGAAATGTGTATTTTAATAATTCAAAACCGACGGGTTCGAAATACTAACTTTATCTCTATTTATTTTTGTCTGATCGATCATCCTTTCTAAAATTAAAACTGTGTTTACGATTTACAAAGAATCGCGCTTACAACAACAGAACAACCCTACCATCAAACACCACAATTCCAACGTGCAATCTAACCTAAAAAACGAAAAACAAACATTGCCCATGGCTTGATTTTTACGATCAATTCCATCCAATCAGTCCGAAAAGTAGGTTACGTCAATACACTCAAAAATCGACAAACACGTCGACAGAAACGAACAAACAATCAAACAGACGTACACGATTCGCTCATATCAATTACACCTAAATAACGACGACAATTTCGATTTACAAGCCCAAAAATACAACACAATTATTCACCCTCAACAACGCCAGTATACGGAAAGAAAAAGCTTGCGAAAATAAGAGAAGAAGTGGCCCATTGTTTCTTGCTATTTGTCAGGGATGTCGCGAGACCGCACCAGCAACAGGAAAAAACACATAAATCAAGTGATCTTCTGGAGCCAGTAGGTTTGTTAACTGTAACATGTCGGCCAAAAGGAACTAACAGAAACGACAAGACAGGAAAAGTTTTTGCTGTAAATCTGCTGATAGATTGATAGAGGTCATTTTTAATTTTAAATTGATTGTTGTGAGTATCCTGATAGAAGATATTCGTTGAGATAAGTAGCAAATGCAGTCAAGTGTCCCACGCTCAAATATTGTATAAAATTTGTATTATTTATTTATGTGCTAAATTTTTTAGGAATGGTAATGAATCCTTTGGAAAGTGGTCCAACGCCTTAGACAATTTTCGATGCAACTGATATTTTTACGGCAAATTTTGTTCTAATAAACTAATAATGGCAAAAGATTACAAAAATTACAATTCAAACCCTAATAATTGCTCCATTATGGCTGATTTCTTTGGTAAAAAAATCGAATTCCTGTAGCAGGACAGAGAGCTCAAATTGGTAGAAATAATTGTTGGCCACTCTGGGGCCCATTAGCGGCAAATTGTTAAACGAACTTACAACGAAACGGGCGATCGATAGCACTGATTGGAAAAGCGGCGCTACTAAAACGAGTAGCCGGAGTTTTGCCCACGTGAAATTCGCAGCTGGCCTCGCATTTCAACCGTTCGTAGTTTTTTGTATTGTTTTCTGGAAATCCACCGTCAGCCCCAGAGTAAATCTTTTTATTATTTCTGTCGCGCTCGCTCGACTTTGTGCGCCCTTCGCTAAACAATCGGCGCTCGAAGCGAACTCGAGCTCCCCATTTTTGTAATTCATATCGGAGACTGTACAGCGGCTATAACATTTGTCGACGTGTAATTCTCGGGACAATGGTGGAAAATGGATAGGAGTTTAATTGCCAATCGTTATTTAGACTTTTATTAATGGGTAGAATACTGAGGAAGATATGTATAATTCAGTAGAAAATCTATTCTACCTGAACCAGAAGTGAAACACATTTGGACACCCTCTTTTAAAATAACCCGTAAAATTGGCCTCGAACCCCTATAGCTTATCTACTATTAAGTATAACTACAGTCAAATTTGTTTTGGGAGCCTAATATTGCGATAACAAAATATCAATATACCTAGAAAACAAATGTCATAGGCCTCAATAGCTCAGATGGCAGAGCATTGTGCTAGAAACGCAAAGGTCCCTGGTTCAAATCCAGGTTGTGGCTGTAATTTTTGATTTACTTAAAATTTGCATCCCGCCTGGATATCACCATCTTCAGTACTTTGATTAAAATATCAATAAATATGACAGTATACAGTATGTATGTATATGTATACACTATACACTATTGTATTACACATGTATCCACACGTGGCCGTCAATGTAATCCGCTACAGCAAACATCGGGCATGCCAAGAAAAATATTTGATATGGTTTGGTGCTTGATGACATGATCTATATTTATCATCATTACTAATCTTCAGGATTTTCTTTTCATTTGATTCGATATTTGTCAACAGTTGAAGCATTAGCCATGTAGTTTCTACTAAATTACACAGAATACTAGAAAATTTTGTTTCATTAGAATAAAAAATCGTTGACTCAAACAAATCTGTTGTTTCGAAAAAGCCAAAGAAATATTTCTTTGTGAATTAAAATGCATTCGTTTGGAATATTTTCTATATTTAAGGTTGCAATAAGTGGTTATTTGATTAAAGAAATTATTAATTTGTTGAAGAAATTAATAAGAACCTTTTACTAACAAGTACTTTTCGGAGGATACAGTAGAGCAAAATCGCTACATGTCTCCGCCTTTTTGGGATGTCGCACATCATCTACTTGAGTTTGGTCTTCCAACACCTCTCACAAATCTCTTTTTTATACAAATATCTTTTATATGAATCAAAATTAATTATTTGCTCGCTACAGCAAGCGTTTTTTAAATCAAAAACAAAAAAATTACTTCAAAGGAAAGTAATTTTTGTTTGTATCCAAATATATTTGTTTCATTTTAATAAATATTTTAAATTAACCTTTACAAGCAAATCAACTAGAGTTGGCAAATTTGGTAAATACTTTTTGTGTAAAAAATATTTCTGTTCTTTCTTGTGTTTTTGTTTATTTTATATTACTACTATTGCTACTACTATATGTAGTCGCAGAAAATAAACAAAAATACAAGAAAGAACAAAAGTATTATTCTACCTGCTTAGTATTCACTTCTAAATACAAGAAGTCTTTTCCAAACCAAAGAAATATGTTTTGATTGAAAAGACTAAATTCAAAAATTAATCTCTATGAACAAATAATCTAGAGTTGTCAGTTAAGAAAGAAAAAATGTGTCAAAGAAATATGTTTTGATCCAAAAGTATAAATTGAAAATATCTTTCTTTTAAATAATAAAAATCTGTGTGTAGTCCTATAAATATATGTAGGTTAAACTTTTAAATCTTTGACTGCCAAACTGTGGGAGGGAAAAGAGTTTTAAGTTGTATTTCAGCATCTATACTTGCTTCTAAATCGTATTGTGTTTTATCACCTTTACACACCTTTACTTATCCGACCCAACAATACAGGGTGTCTGATCCAATGCAATACTGGGAAGATCCAATATAAGTTTCTACTATTTTCTGTTCCAATATTTCTATATATTTGCTTGTATGTAACCATGATCTTAGATATCGTAGATACATAACTGTTAGATTTATAATTTAAGAAAGAATATCTATATGAAAGTAAGAAGTCACAGGTTTACTTACTGAATTTGTTTTTACGCTAATTAATTCTTAGCATGTTCAGATTCATTTTCAGCATACAATTTTAACTCATCCATACAAAATACTTCAATATTTAACACGCTAGTCTTTACAATACGAAACGATTACGTTGAAAACTGTGCAACGTACTACAATTTACTATCATTATAACTTATAAGTACCTACCCGACAAATTTCAGACACAATTTGATCTACAAATTGTTTCGAATATTATACTAGCACAGCTAGATGGTATAGCTTGGAAAGTGCATTAATAGAGTTACTCGGGTGTTTGAAGATCGAGGTAATGACGTTACCACACTGAACTCTATGATATAAATGGAACTCCGATTAGATAGGATGCGCGAGTAAAATATAGTCACAGTTGAACGCTGGCCTGGGTGATCTCACGGTGGTCTGGATTATGCGCAGTAAGCGAAACAACTTCATGTTAAAGCGATGTCGGCAGTTTCATGGCAGTTTCGGCAACAACGCAACAACATAACCACAGATAATCTGTGACATAACCAAACAGCGAACAACCCCAAAGTTTTTATTATTATCGCAAGTATATGGCGTGTATTATAAACGGTTATCTCAGGTTGTATTATATTAATGCAGTAAAATGGTGGCATATTGCTTGGTTTGGTGTTGCAAGAGCAATACCAATACTGAAGGTATTCGCTTCTTTAGGTAAGTTTCTGATAAATAGAAATAGTAATGTAAATTTAAAATGCAATAATTATGTATTTATAGGGTAACTGAAGTCCGTAAGTGTGCGTGGATGAAAGCCCTGAATAGAGACCCTATTGAGATTTCGTGCCAACAAAGGATCTGTTCGTTACATTTTTCCCCGAACAATTTTTATTTAAAGAATGGAAAGGAACATTTAAAATCAACAGCTGTGCCATGTCTTAACTTGACACCTTCTAGCAGTGGTGTACAAATGGAAGTGTCATTCAACAAGTAAGTCAAAACAGTAGAACTTCGTTAATCCGAACCAATTCTGACCGAAGGTGGTTCGGATTATCAAATATTGCAAGTAAATAGTATAAAATACGAGTATTGAATACAAGATATAAAGCAAAAGCAAAATAGCTGTAAACAGGAATCGACAGAAATGGCTTTTTACTCAGTTACTCAGTGATTTATTTCTTTTTGGCATTCGGGTTACCGGGTTGCGGATTATTGACGCTCTACTGTACTTCAAACATAGGCAATAATACTTTATGAATTTTTTTATTTTAGAGGCAATTATCATGTAATAACACAATCCTGTCATAAATTGGGAGTTGATCCACTGGGTGCTGATCCTTCCGCACCATCCACCAGTAGAATTGAAGAACATAGAGGTCAATATCGTCCGGCAACACATTCATTCCGTGAATTGGGCATTGATCCATTGGGTGCTGATCTTTATACATCATCTACCAGTGGTATCGAACAAAACAATGTGGATACAAATCCATCTATTTCCGTTAAACTTGATTGTACTCAGAAGCAACCAACCGACAAAAGTATATGGTATGTATATGTATACAGTAGAATCCTATTTGTCTTTGGCAAATATATGTAACAATAAAGGTGCTTTTGATTTGAGAACGTTTAGCTCTGGAGCGTTTCGCTCACCTGTCAACAAATCGAACGCATAGAAGTGCATAGAAGCCCTCGGAGCGTCTTGTACATGGCAAATCGAACGCTTTTTTCAAAGCGCAAGTTACCCAGGCGTTAAAACAAAAGCACCTTAAGTTATAACACTTTTGCTGCTATAGCGGAATCTGGTGTCCGCTTGAAATATTTGCATCCAGCCAAAGTGTTAAATTATACACAAATCTCATGTGGAATTGTCATATTGGATGTGCTAATTAATTCAAATAACCCTCATCCAATGATTCTACTGTATTTGTGTGAATATTATTTTATTCAGAAGAGTAATAAAACGCTTTTCAGTCTTGAAGGGTTGTATTTTAAATATCGTGCATTAAAATACAACCCTTCAAGACTGAAAAGCGTTTTATTATTCTTCTAAACAATCACCGCAGTCGTCAACCCCATCCCAAAAAAATTATTTTATTCTTTTGTTATTTTATTCTTATGTTAAGTGATTACTTATGTTCTTTTTAGTTCGGATTCCTCATCTGCCTTGAATGAATCACCATACCGTACAGAAAAGAGAAAAATTAAGGAGACTTCTAGTGACAGTGAAGGGTTAAAAGGATCTCCAAAAAAGCGTCGGCGTCTTTTACGTACAATGCACACCTACTGGTAATGATCACAATATTTTTATGTTCATTTTTACATTTTTTTGTACATTTTTTTTTAGCAAATCACCACGAAAACTGAATCGTTCTGTTGTGATTCTCAAAAAACAGTCTGCGGGTTTGAGGTCCATCATACACAATGAAAAAAGGAAGGTCATTAGATTGAAGAAGAAAGTATCTAATTTATATCAGATTGTTCACGAATTAAAGAAGCGTTGTCTTATATCTTCAACTGCCACTGAAGCTCTGGAGAAATGCTGCACCGGCATTCCATTAGCCCTTATGAGAAGAATGCTGGGCAATAGGAATAAACTATCAAGACAAAAATTTCCTGAGGACTTGCGAAGATTTGCGGTCACATTGCAGTTCTATTCTAGCAAAGCTTACGCCTATGTTCGGAAGACTTTCAATCTCGCTTTACCTTCACCATCAGTAATCAGAAGTTGGATGACCAATGTGAAGTGCGATCCTGGGTTCACAGAGCAAGCCTTTGCCGCCTTAAAATTGCAAATTGATGCAGATAAAGAAAAAGGATTGGTTACGGTTTGTTCTTTAATGCTGGACGAAATGGCCATTAAGAAGCAGATTGATTTTGCTGCAGGGAAAGTCTGGGGTTATGTGAATTGTGGCAGTAATTTGGATGATGACGAATTGCCTTGTGCGACAGAAGCACTAGTGCTTATGGTTGTTGCAGTAAACGGAAGATGGAAAATTCCTATTGCCTATTTCCTCATATGTGGTCTAAATGGAAACGAAAAAGCAAATATTGTCAAGCAAGCCTTATTAAAACTACACGAACTAAATATTGTTATAACGTCAGTAACTTGCGATGGACCCAGTGCGCACTTCAACATGGCCAAACAACTTGGAGCCAAAATAAGTGACGTAAATAATATTGTACCATATTTTCCACATCCTGCAGATGAAAGTGATGTCTTCATTGTATTTGATGTTTGCCATATGTTGAAGTTATTGCGGAATGCATGGGGTACAGATGTAATACTCCGGGATGGAAATAATAATGTATTGAACTTCGATTACATCAACAAACTACACCGTATTGAGACAACAGAAGTCCTTCGCTTGGGCACAAAAATAAAAAAAGCTCATGTTGAATGGACGAAGCAGAAAATGAAGGTGAATATTTGCTTATTTATTTTTTTATTTGTCATTTTATTATTACCTTTTTGTATAGGTTAATCTAGCTGCCCAAACTTTAAGCAATTCAGTAGCTGATGCACTAGAGTTCTTGAGATCAGATATTAAACACCCTGATTTTAAAGATGCAGGACCAACAATAAAGTTTATTCGATTAATTGATCGAGTATTTGATCTTTTGAACTCAAGAAATCCATTTGGTAGGGGATGCAAATGCCCACTGACGATCAGTAACATAAATTATTGGCATCCGATATTTTTACAAGCTATTGATTGCTTAAAGACTTGCAAAAATGCACAAGGAACTTCTATGGTGGAAACAAGAAAAAAAACCGCATTCATTGGATTGATTATATCAATAAAATCTGTTATAGGTATATATAATAAATATATTGTACCAGAGGATGGACCCTTAAAATATTTATTAACATATAAATTAAGTCAAGATCACTTGGAATTATTTTTTTGTAGTGTCAGGTATTTATATTATATTTTTGATACTTTTGATACAGTCCCACTGCACTATATTTTACTATCGTAGATCACGGAATGGCTGGAATAACAACCCGACAGCATACCAATTCTACAACACATACCGTAGATTGTTAGTGCATCATGAGGTTAGAACCGGTAACGGAAATTGCTTAAGTCAAGATTCCACCAGCATCCTTCATGTGACAGCAAAGAACGACCCAACAACATCAATTGGAATTGACAATATTGCAGATATAAGAAAATATGGACTCGTTATTGATGACGAAGATGAAGACATGCCAGCAATACCAGAGTTATCACTAATAGCAGAAAATGTTGTAACATACATTTCCGGCTATGTGGTGAGAATGGCGAAGAAGAGATTAAAATGTAACACATGTATTTTGGCTCTCGAAGAAGTCTCCTCTGTACATCTCGATGATTCTTGCCTTCTGCTGTTTAATAGAAAAAATAGAGGTGGACTAATTAAGCCAGCGGCAGATGTCGCACACATCTGTAAGACGGCAGAGTCTGCAATCCGGCTGATACTGAATTCAGGCAAGATTCCTGGCGAAAACAATTTCTTTAATGGTTTTGTGCTGAATTTGTGTAGAAAGGTAGTCATGGGGAAACAAATTTTCAAAAATTTACATGACCATGTCTTAAACTCTTCCTTGGATCAGGAAAACCATATATTTTCAATAATAAAAACAATTATTTCTTGCTATTGTAAAATAAGATTTCACAGTTTATGCAAACGGCAATCTGAAATCGAAAGGGGGGAGCTAGTTAGAAAAAAGTTTTCTCGTTTAATACTTTTGTATAATCAATAAAATAACTAATAATTAGTTTTCTTTGTCTACTTGCAAACCTACCCACATATTCACATCCTGCTCTCTAAAATAATTATCACTAATTGCTGGACTCCACACCACCGCTTATACGTATGAATCTGTAGAACTACATTCTATTCGTAATTCGGATAGTTCCAGCCAATCCGCGTAGAAATTTAAGATAATGTGCAATCTGAACGGCTATTGTTATCAGAATAAACCACCACAAATTCTTTCTTATATCGATGGCAATATATGACAAATATTTAACTGAAGAACTAGCACATTTGGTCATTTAAATTCCTGTGGTGTGAAAAATTACTTCGTAATTTACATATTAAGCTATATCATACTTTGTAAAAAATACATAATATACGTATATTGTCAGACTTCAAAACCAATTGGACAAGTTATAATTGGTTATATAATGTTGGATAATGTAATCTTAATTGTAACTGAGTTTGAAATCGTAATATAAATTGAGGTTATGTGAATAGATATACGTATTTTATAAATAGTCTTTAGTGCCCAGATTTTTGATAATATCGCCATCGTCTAACCAGGCTTTAACTTTTGTGTATCTGTATAATCTAAATACAATGCTGTCACAAGGCTATGACGTACAAAAATAAATTTAAAAATGCCGCGAATAATTTCGCACAGAGCGCATGACTAATTTTACCGATGCGCGAAGTCTTTACTGACCACAGGAGAATATATGGAACTGGAGTTCCATTTATATCATAGAGTTCAGTGCGTTACCAGACAGCTCCCGCAGGACTCGTAACTTCGTCCAAGTGCTGTTTTGCAATCGGTTTCAACTTGTTATGCAGTTGATATGGCTTTATTAGACCCCATTCAGCCACCGAGATAACTAAACTTCATTACGCCAATTATAACGCAAAAGAAACGTCGTTAAATAATTTATAACCGAAATCAACGAATTAAAAATTAGTATTAAACGAACAAAAGAACAGGTAGCGCGTTTATGACGTGACCAACAAGAACGTTCAGGTTGTTAAATGGCGTTTAAGTAAATCCTATCTTAACGCGGTGATAACTTGATTGAAACACGTCATAATATTTGACGGGATCGTTAAAAACCAATTACCGACTTTTACAAGTCCGCATTATGATGGAAATTCACTTAATGGTCATTTTCAGTCCGGCGGCACTTAACATTTTAATGATTCACTGCATCAAAGAGTGCATTATTGCCCGTCTCTGAAACGTAACGTCATACATTATTCATAGGGTTAAATAGCTTCTTCGGTGCTAAGGCGTGTACACACCGCGAAGGGCTAACCTTTCTATACAGAAAGGTATTAAGGTGTTTTTTTAACTTTAACCATCATATTAATTAGGTATAATCCACCCAAGTTAATTTACCGACGTAAAAGAGGATTATAAAAAATGGATTTGTTAGAACAATTGGAAATAGAGAAGCACAAAAGAAATAATAAAACAATTGTATGTACCTAGAATATTTACATTTAACCAAATTATTAGTTGTTACAGTTTTACTTTTATATTCGCACGTGTCAGGTTCCACAAAATTTTCAACACCCAGCAAAAATGTCTATAAACTGAAAAATATGTAAAGTGGCGATAAACTTCTTTGTGCGAAAACGTCAATATATCGGCAGGCCGGTAAGAAAATTGTCTGAAACTGTCGGAAGGAACAAAGGGATGTTTTATACTTGTGTATACGTAAGACATTTGACATAAAACTGAAGGCCATGAAAGGTTATTGAGAAAATGGCAAATTTACAAGGGAAGCGGGATCAAGACATCGCCATTCTGTATATGGGGATGGTGCCATCTAGCGTCCATAGCAGCTAGCAGCCCAACCACCCCCTGCCGTTTCCACAGGGGAGTAATGGGATACATATTGGCTTTTTCACTTACCGTTGCTGGCAACAATTCAAACGCCGTAAATTTCCTGCTGCCGATAGATGACGCTGTAACATGACTCGCCGCTTTATAAAAGTTGGCACGTTTATAATTATATTACATTACAGGCAAGTATCAGTTACGCAATAATTGAGGTCTTCCATACTTGCATCCGTAATTTAATTAATTATTATCAAACTTACAAACTGTTCTTTCAATATTGAAACCTGGCATGCTGAATATGGTGACCTTTTGGTTTATTTCATTATATATGTCGTAGTCAAATGGTTGTTTTAGTCAAACGGCTTTTGCCTGGGCAAATAGATATAGAACCTTTATTTATATTTTTAAAGCTATTTACCCACGCAAATTAATTTGCCAAGACCGTTGTCAGGCAAATAGCATTTAGTTTTCAATCGCGTTTGTTTTAAAATTATGTGAGGTTATGTGCAATCTGTGCATGTAAGTTCTCAAATACGTCATAATTAATATTTAGTCGTTGATAAGTTCATATCGTACTCCAATCATCATGATTCTAATGAAGTTACGCCTGATTTGTTGTGACAAGCGTCAATGCTCATGAGTGCGGAGATACGATTTCATATGAATTCTATTCCACAAAAACAACACGTTTAGGTTAGGAATGTTTAGTTTCCGTTTTACCAGGAAAAAGTTATACTAGGCTGAAAAACACTAAATTTCTGAATTCTTATCGACTGGACGATTTGACGCATCGATGCAGATGATGATAGCACCTAGCGGAACAAATGTACAACTCGGTGAACATTTGGTGTGTTGAAATGTTTTGCATGTCTTTATAATGAAGATCAAAAACATCACTTGCCATATTCACAAAAAAGACATACTCATTAATATATCCTCGCATGAAGTGACAAAGAAATCATCTATTTGCCGTTCCAATATTGGTCCCAAGGTGGAAATAATTTAAGTTCCAACCTCGTGACTCAACAGGAGGTACAAATCATCCTTCTCCTTCGCGGAATCGATCCCCAGCTCGGGCCCCAAAAACAAAACACTCGCATCTGCAAGCGGTTTACCTCCACAAACTGCTCAATTGATTGTACCAATTCCAGAGCAAAAATCTGAAGAATGCTTTCTCAGGGGAGAACGCTAATGCCACACAATGACAAAATATGATCTCCTTGTAATTTATTTGCGACAGCTGCGCGCCGGAATCGGAAAGAAAACAATCGAAAAACGGAGGAAATAAAGCATGGCGCGCGTAAGCGGCTTACGAGTCTTTGTGGGCTTCGCAAAGCGCGCGGTATGCCGTCGGTGGATTGTTCGCATTCATCCTACTTCCCGGCTGCCTTCAATATTGCAACGCGACCGAAGATTTAATAATGTAACTCCTCCTCAATCGACCCTCCAAAACGATGGAATTAAAAAAGTTCCACAGTTCGTTCGTATTCGATCAATAAATGCATCTGCTCATACCAGATTGATAATATACATATTAGGTATAATGTGGTTCACTTATGCCGTTGAAATAAAGAGAATGTGCAACATTAGGTTGACGGCGTTTAAGTTCTTGTTGAATGTCTCTGGATAACTATTGATTGGTTGAAAATCTACACTGTTAAAGATCAGTAAGGTCAACTTTCTTTGGCTGCAAGATCACCAGATCTAACGTTTAGAACTTAATTTATGGAGGACATTTCCCTACGATGGTTGAGTCATGTCAAAAGGATGAGACAAGACCAACGTTCAAAGTTAAAGACAGTGATCCCGATTCAGGAGAATTAATTTAATCTCGTAGTCACAATGTAGTAAATGACCAAAACTCGAAGCATACAGATCGAAGTCTGAACCAAATAAAAGTCGATGCAATAGAATCATTAATCCGAAAAAGACTAATCTGGAGATCTTGGTGGTAATCCTATTGTCCTATTGACATGTCTAGCTATTTTACATGAATTGATGTTTGATATTTGTCTAACGAGTTTTGAATGCCCTAGAGAAACTACAGCCATAGTTGGAAACAAGAAATTGTTAAATTTATTAAAATATGTTAACATCAGCAAATTCTGTTGCAAGATTCCTTTACTAATTATTCAAAAACCGACAAAATTATCAAAAATAAACAACTGGCGTACTGCGTTTAGAATATTAAAATATGAAGTATTTTAGAACAGATCTCTATTATTTTTAATTACCTTCGTTGGAATACAAAATCCAATACAAAATTCCAAATTGAAATTTGGATAGTATAAAATAAATAAAGCATAAAATTACGTTTAAAACGAGTATTTCCGAAGATAGATTAAACTTACATCTAAAAAGTTATTGTTTACTCTATCTAACACTTAGATTGACAGATTTTGACGTCACTTCCGAATTACGAATTAATAAAAATGTTTGATGTGATATTGTCCGGTAGTAGTTTGATCCTAGTTACTGACTGAAAAATATCTGACGTGGCCACATTACTATATCATGATGTTTTGACAATACTGTCAATAGAATCAAAATATCTGTCATATCCTGGCTAACTAGTTTTAATGCAGTACAAGCGATCTCTATGAAATAGAGTTTTTTTTTAGTTATCAAATTATTTGCTCATGCAGCTAAACTATTAATTTTACCAAAAAATGTCATGGACATAAATTATTCAGAATTTCGTCTACTTTAATTTATTATTTAACTATTTTGACGAAAGAGAATAAATATCCAGTTCCTTTGGACCCTTTTAAACAAAACTCTTTTCAGCTCTAAGTTTGGTCATAAAACTTCTAAACATGAAGTTTCGTCCCTTTAGTAGTTTCTACGGAATCGTCGCCACAAAAAGCGGGCATACACACACGCAGGAGAGGATAGTTTTTGGAAAAAACACCTCCGCCTAGATTTGAACCAGGAACCCTCCAATTTCTGGTTGACAACTCTACCAGTTGAGCTACAGAAGCTGTGGAAATTTATAGGTTTTATTTGTCACTTCAGGACTTGGCAATCCGAGTTTCGAATTAAACGAACCGGTCGTGACACCTATTGGGGCTAGATGTAAGTTTGGTAACTAGGATAAATAGGTTTAATTATTATTAGTCGCTTCTTTAGTTGATTCTACATTACTGACGAGTTTATGTAATAACCATTTTCCCTTGAATTATTTTGTACCTTGGTCAAAAATGTCCAGGAGACCCAAAATGACCACTAAAATCTCATTGTTTTTGGCAACATTACAATACTTTGTCATACTACGTATGATTAAGTAAACATTCGTTCTCTATCATTCTGATTTAATGAGATAATTGTGTATTCGATATTTTTCAGTTACTGGAAACTTGCCGTCTATTTAAATTATAGTAAAGTTTTTTTACATAGGGTTCAAGCTGTCGATTAAACTTCACAAAATCTACAATGGTCAGAAAAGAAACAAATTGTCGTATAAAGTTACCTGCCATTATATCAACGATTCAAAAGGAGTAATAATCAACTGTTAAAATGTACAGTGTTAAATTTTCTTTAGACGTGTATGAACGCCCTAGCCTGAATCCATTACGACGTGTTAAAAGGGTAAAAACGACGCCAAAACAATTACTTTTAATTGTGACTGACACTTCTGTATAGTCATGACGACACTAATAAAATAATCACACATCTCCAACAAAAAGAGTTAACAGTTTTCCATCCATGACAGACAGCTAACTTCTCATACTCAGACCACCCAAGCCTCCACCACGCTACCAATCTCATTTTCCTCAAATACTGATTACTCCCGGACATTATTTTACTCGTTTTACAAAACACGTCCGGGACACGCAAATTATTTGCATAATATACCGACTACCCGACGTAAATAACGCCACCGTGCGCTGACGAGAGCTGATGGAGTCGAAAGACACCGGCGAGTGTCGTCCTTTATTTATGCAAATGCTGGTGAGTTCAACGACATTTCGGCGTCCGTCCAGGTGATCGCGGTTATCCGGAGAGTGCGAGAGACGGCGGCGGGCGTCGCGGCCCCGTAATATGCGAAAGAGCGGCGGCCGATGGGCTGCCACCGGTTTAACGATGATGACGCCGCGGTGCAGAGGCTCCGTGACGCCCGCACCGATTTGCTTAACGAACATTACCGCGCCGCCGGTCGTACCGCACTACATCCTAGGTGTTATTTCCGTTCGGGTATTCTAGGATGTCGGCTTGGTCGTTTATTTTCAGGTAACGAAATATGGCACACGATTATGCCGCGGTTCGCGTGTGCTCCGGTGATTCGCCTGCTTGCTGGATGGTGGAGTGGATGGTGTGTTTTTCGAGAGTTTTTTGTTTGTTGGGAGATTGTTATCCTTGGGATAATCCTGATTATGGGATTTTTTTTAATTGTCAACTTTATATATTAACCGGTCATTGTATAAATTAGAATGAACTTATACTACATAACAAATGCAATAAAAACTGCAAATTAGATCTATTAGAGCAGCTTGAAATAGAAAAACATAAAAGAAACCACGAAATCACTTTGGTAAAAACTTCCAGGCGTATGTCAAGTGTCGCTCTATCTTTCACACGTGGCAGACGTTGTTGCTAGTGGTTTTAATTATCTGACTAAGTTATATGTTGAATTATTATTTATTTATTTAGTGTATTTCCACCAATATTCTTATGTAGATTTAGGCTGATGATATAGCAAAACGAAACCGGTACCTAAGAAATTAAACAAATATTCCAAAGAAAAAGATGTATTTATGCAAGAATTAATTATACTTTAATTAAGTTCAAATGTTTTAGTTGTTAATTCTACCAACCCCGTGCAAAAAAGTGTGTTTAATACAGTTACGAAATAAGAGTTAGAGATCAGAAATGGATAAACAAAAATAATGGATAAAATAAAATAGTTACCGAAAAGAATACTGTGTATAATTTCTGTAACATAGCATAATTTCTACAAAGCAAAAAATGTGAATCGTGAATCTACAAAAAACAAATTCTTATGTCAAAAGTGTATAGCACTAATTTAAAATTTGACCATCCAAAAACAACGTCCTGCATCCTACATCCTGCAAATGTAGTAAAATAACCATTGCTATAACCGATATTTAATAAACAATATTTATTCTTGCTTAATGTAATAAAACAAACATTGCTTTGGATTAAGGATACAATATTTTAAACGAATAGTTTTTGTTGTGTATTATTTAGAGAATAAACTGACAAAATTCTAAAAAGAACTTTTTTAACGTCCTATACCTACATCTTTCATTACTTTTAGTGTATATACAGGCTTAGCCAAAATTACCGGAACACCTAAATAATTCTCCAACACTAAGAAATTTTTAAAAATTGTTCAAACCAATGTTTTTTGGCCTTAAACAAGCTATCGCTTAAATATATTTTCAATATACTGGGTGCTTATTTTATTATAGAAATTTGGTAAGCTTTCCTTTTTTTGAATACAACGCCCTAGATATTATTACATGTTTTAATTCTAAGAATTCTTAATAGGAATCATTTATTTATAAAATGCATTATTTGTTAATTATAAACTATTAACCAAAAAGATTCAAAATTACCGGAAGACCTAAACGATTCTTCATTCCAAAAATTTTTTAAAAAATTTGAAATAAAAAGTGTTTGCGTTTGAAAAACTCTCGTTTAACTATATCTTGAATATACAGTGTGTTAATTTCATTATTAAATTTTTATTTTTTTCTAATCAAGATTAATTCTAAGAACTTTTTGTAGAATTTTTTTCTTTTGTAAATGCATTATTTTTCAGTTATGAGTAATTAATCAAAACTCCTGACCTTCATATTAAAAGTATTTTCCCACATATATTTCCATATTTTCACACACTTACTTTCTCTTGGCAAATTAAAAACTCCAAAAATCCAAAAATCCAAAACAAAATAAACAGCCTTTATAATAAAAATATATTTGAACGAGAGGCTGTTTAAAACAAAAAACTTTTGCAGTTGAACATTATTAAGGTGTACCGGTAATTTTGACTATTTTTGGTTAATAGAAATCATATTTAAAAAAATAAAATAATAATATATAGGATGTTCTATTTAAAAAAAGGAAAGATTATCAAATTTCTAAAATAAAATGAACATCCTGTATATTGAACACATATTTAAACGATAGCTTGGGTAAAGCCAAAAAACTTTTGTTTGAAAATTTTATTGAAATTTCTTACTGGTTGAAGTATTATTTAGGTGTTCCAGTAATTTTGACTAACCATATATAATAATATATACCCACATATATACACTGTGGGCCAAAAAAGCGGTACACATGTTCAATTACTCATATTTCCAAAGATTTTAAGTAAATTCAAGCAAGCATTTCTTTGAAAAACTAATACCTTATGTTGTGAGGTATTAAAATAAAATTTCACCCTGTATACAAAAAAATACCCTGTATACAATGCTATAAAATCGCTTCTGACCCTTTTGACCAAAAGAAAACAAATGTCAATACCTACTAATTTTATTACACCTTTCATTTCACATTAAATTGATCCGATGTTATCAGAAATGTTGCATAGCCCCACATAAAGCAACATAACTTTGGATTGAAACGTTCTGTTATTGCGAATATGGTATGGTTTCAATCTCCACACTACGAGCTATTCGGCTTTAAAAGATATATTTGAATTAACTAAATATTATTGTAAATACGAGTGATTAAAAATTTGTACCGTATTTTTGCCCACTGTGTATACAATAACAAAACTCTTCATATCACAACCATACTGCATATAAACTAGGCACTGAAAATAAAACTAAAGGGCTCTCGAAAGCAACATCGAACCGTATAGTGTCACTTGATACTTCGAATTCGGCGGCGCGTAACAAAATAACGAACAAGTTACAATTGGTAAATACTACATCGACGATACTGGAATCGATACTAATTCGAGCTACTCTGTACATGAACGACGCATTTCGCTTGTATTGTCCGACGGGGTCGTTAGTGTTCCGATTGCCCCGGTTCCTCTGTATAAATCACACTTCAGTACCGGAAGCGAGGACGGTCCACGTCCATGGCCACCCGCGACGCTTTTGTGCGTGTCCAGTTTTTAGCGTTTTTGCGCATCGCGCCATTTTAGCAATGAAATACTCAACAACAAAAAAACTATTCTTCCCTATGCCCGATCGCCTATCGCGACAATTAATTCTGGGAGCAATTAAAAAAGCTCGCCCTCTGGGGAGTCCCCGTTTTTAGCCCCCCCCCCTCCTCCCCGCTCGAAACTGGCCGCGGGCACGCGGACAATTTTGCGTGATTTATGCGACGATGCGTGTCAGGCGCAGGGCCAACTCTGTAGTTTATGATCGTTTGTGATCGTTGAAAATTTTCGAATGCTGATCGTGACGCCATCTATATTGCAGGCGTGTCTGTCACTATAAAAATCACTGTAGGATATTGCTTGGTTATTCATTGATTGATTTGGCTAAAAAATGACGGAAGAATAGGTTTTTTTGTTTGATTTTTAATGGCATCCTCAAATGTCAAATTGGAATGTTATATCATAAATCTCAGATATGAAATCCCTAAATATCAAATGCCCTTTTCAGATATAATACAAGGACCACTCGAAACAAGAAAACAAAATTTCTTGAACTTGTTTACTGGATTTATATACATAATTACACCTCTGTGAACTTACCCCCCCCCCCATATTGATTTTTTTACAGTTTTTACAGAAAGTAAAATTTGGTGTGAAGTTAGCCCCCCTCATGTTCGAATTCTCAGGTTTTTTGAGTTGCAATCGATTGCTTATGGTTTGGTTAGGTTTGATTGTCCATTCCCTACCGATGCCGATAAAGTAGTAGTAGCGTTAACTTTGAACGTTCCTTTGTAGATGGCGCTGATTCAAATTGGGGACAATAATAAAACTCATGCAATTCTTGTTCATATAATGCCAATTTTTAATCAGAACTATGGATTATGATACATTTTCTAACCGAAATCAAACAACTCCCGCTTAAAATGGCCCATGGAATTGAATAAACTCGGATAATAAGATAACTAATTACTAAACTAAATTCTAATTTGCGGATTTCAGGAAAACGAAAGACAATTAAACGTCGGGAATAGAGAATCAAACCCAACCAAACCATAAGCAATTAATTACAACTTAAAAACCGGAAAATTCGAACATTATTAATATATTATTTATAATGATCATTAATTTTTACAATATTGTCAATTTACTAAGGACAATTATACGTTCGGTACTAACAAGCGAACTAAATGTTGTTCGATCAAACACCTTCCGCTTAAAATAGCCTTCAGAAAGGAATAAATTCGGGCAATAACATAAAAAATCCGAGAATTAGAACTTCACACCAAATTTTATTTTCCGCTTTCCGGAAAAACGAAAAACAATCAAACCTTTGGAATAGACTATCAAACCCTATCAAACGATTTAGGCATTAAAAAAACTGTCAAAAGTGAATATGGGGGGGGGGGCTAAGTTCACAGAGGTTATAATTACATGGATGTAGAAAGTTAGGTATCTTCAATAATTACCAATATTGTTTTAAAATACTTGCAAGAAGTTAGATATCTTAAGAAACAAATTTGTTTGATTGAAGTCAACAATCACGTGCGTATATAAGAATATATCAACGACTTCATCCAAGCAATTCTCTCTTTGTTCTAGAGACTACTTTTCTGTGTATATTTACATACATAGAGATAGTGATTATTTGAAACGAGAAAACGTAATTTCTTGAACTTGAATCTAGTAATTCAAATGCTTATTTACTTGGATGTAGAAAGTTAGGTATATAGAAGAAATGCCACATTCTCAATCTAAGTAAAATAATTTCACAGATAAATGATGTAGAAGACATATAAGTACTTTCTTTATAATAACCATTATTGTATTGAAAGATGTAATTGAATGAAGGAATTGAAGTAATTGGAGGAACAGCGAAACATAGTACAAAAACAACAGCGAAGTACCCGTCGGGGATGTGCCTTGTGATTAGTGTACAAAAAACGTTTCAACACGGAATAGTTTGATGTAAGGCGCACAACAGTTTAGAACGAGTAAGTAAATATAACATACCTATCTTGTTAATTAGCAATAGAAAACGTATTTGTGCCAAATCTTTAAAATTCTTACATTAAGTAGCTAAAAATATTTACCGGGAATAAAAATATACACTTCATTGAATACTGTTTTCTTACTTCACCAGAGTAACAACTTTCTTAAATCTAGTAATTATTCCAAGAAATATTTCTTGGTTTAAGTCAATAATCTCTCGCCTATATACGAACCTACCAACTACTTCATCCAAGTAATTCTCTCTTCGTTCTAGAGATCACTTTTCTGTGTGTATATAAGGAGTAACAGGAAGAACAAACCTACACCATATCTACCACAATTTTGATTATTGTCGCGGTGTATAATTGGATCTTTAGTACATCATGTGTTAAAAATACATTAGCTTATATAACTATATTATATACTATATATAACTATATATAACTAGTAATATTTTGGAGAGAATTCAATAAAGTTGATATCTGACCAAACGTTTCCTTACTAGATTGCGTATCACATACCCTTTTAGAATTCACCAGAGTGATTATACCATGATTATACTCTATTTCTGTAAATTATTTCAATTAATCATAGGATTAGAGATAAGTAATACTGAGTACTACAGCAATATGTATGTAACTTTTTGCAAATTTTAATCAGAGATAAACAAACTTTGTCTTTGTCTCCAATAACTTCTTCTTGACCCTTATAGATAACCAATTCCACTAATAGCATCATTAGATAGATCAGTATTTACAAGGAGAAACTGTTTCTCGAGTACATAGATTTACTTGTTCTGTTAAACAACAACAAGAACAAAATTAAAATTATTAATTGATCATAATCAGTAACGAATATAACTAACCCTTGTGGACGTCCTAATTTCTTCCAGTTTTCTAAATCCCCTTACTTCCGTTATTATTGATAATGATTATAAACAATTTCACGATTGATCCCATCCTCCATTCATACTTCAAGATAATAAACATCGTAAAAATTTACATCACAAGCCATAAACTAGAATTATTCAATTTTATTACGCACATAAATCATCGAATATAATCAAACTGAAAACGGCTAATTCACATCGGAGAACATGCTGGGAACAACACAGTAATTGAATGCAAGCATTAAACCTCCTTGACCTATCCCCGCAAGAAATTTATTGAGATCGTCCGCTCTTGTCGGTTATAACTTATAATAATGAAGCGATAAACTTCATACTGCCGCATTCTCATATAAGAGAGATTATATTCAACGTATATTATACAGAATATACCGCCGTCGCTGGAGTTTTGTTCGCATTCCCACAAATTCCGTTACGCTAATTTTCATCTAATATGCTGTATTATGTTAAAATCTGTGGAGTATTGCAATTAAAACTTTTACGGAATGTTCGCGTATATTGTTTTAATTCCATAATTATAATGATGGTATCAGAATATTCCGTTATTTAAAATTTATGATCAGTTTGGTGAATGGTTGCAGAAAAGTCATATCGAAAAATCTGAAGGAAAAATCGCTTGCTAGTTTAATGTGTATGATCTCAGTGCCCCCTATCGGAGATAACTGGAACGAGAGACTTCCAATGCAATAATGCGATTGTCGTTTAAGTTCATTCAATTGAAACTGTAAAAAGTTAAAAGCGATCAGTTTACGATAACGTTTGCCATTGAACGTAACTGCATAGTAGGTACCCTTTTCGGAAACGGTGAGATCGATTTTATGCATTTGTTGTTGGAATTCTATCGCAGGAATTCGATAGTTTTGTTTATAATGCCGGGGAATTTGTAACTTGAATACAGAATTGAAGTATAGACCTAATTCCAAAAAGTTTATTTACTAAAAGTATGGGATACTATTATGGGCAGAAAATACTACAAATTTTCAATTAGTCGTTGGAAAAATTCCAGTTTTATACCATTTTTCTACTTTGCGTCATTAATTTTATATTAATTTAGAAATTGTGGTAACTATATTTAGAATCTAGGGTTTTTGAGTTAGAAATTAACGATTATAGTTATTCTTCTGTAGAGTATGTAAAAAGAACACAGTGACAGTTTTATACCAACCTTTTAATTAATCATTATGGCAACATGAAACAAGTTATGGTGTGCCATAAATATTAACATACTTGATTGACTATGATGTTTATTTACACTAATGGAACATATTCTAACACCAGTCCTTAAAGTTCATTGTCTAAAAATTAGCGCAAGGTATCCACATAATTTTTCGTGTTTAGATCTTTCTAAACTCTTTGTTAAAGCATCAGCTATCATCTGATCGGTCGACAAATATTTAAGCTTTATTTGGCCTGCCTGCACAGCTTCTCTGATAAAATGATGCCGAATGTCAATGTGCTTTCTTCTACTACGGTATCTTACCAGTTTCTGGGTTGACTGGCTGTCATTGTACAAAGTAACATACTTGCTTTCATCAACCAGCTTCAGTAGACTTTGTAGAAACAAAGCTTCTGTTGTAGCTTCTGACATACCCAGCGCTCCATAATGCCACTGTCCTTTATTTTTTACTTTCCCGGGAAACTGCACCATCACTTAACTTGAACACATAGCCTGTGTGGGATTTTCTGTCTGATATCAGAAGGTATCGGTTTCTATTGTGAGAAGATATATCAAGATTCAGAAAAATCAATACTTGTGGCCATTCCTTGCTTAAGTAACCTCATACCAAATTTGTTCAGGTGGGCAACTCGTTTGTGCCAAATGGCATGTGACTTTGTGTCAGAAACAAACAAACAAGCTGGTTTAGTAGGAGTTTCAGGAAATTTCTCTTGCATCTGTAGATCTAATTAATAAAGACCAATAATTTTCCTTGCTTCAGCAGTATTGTCTACTCTGCATTTTTCTTGAAAAAACTTGACTTGAATGCCCTTCTCTGCCCTTCTGACTGACAGAAGACTTTCCGTCAAATTTGGAACATAAATAACATCAGAAATGATGGTTATATTTGTATTACCATAAACATTGATGTCTCCCCTACCACACGTATAAAGCTTCTCATTGTTAGCCAGTGTAAGTTTCTGTTGCGGGTCTTGTTTGTAATTTACTAGCCATTGCATGGTATTTGTCATATGAGCTGTAGATCCCGAGTCAACATACCATCAATTAGGCTTCAAATTTACTGACAGAGCGCAGAAAGTAGTTAAATGTGGTTGATTACTCTTCTTTAGGGAACCATTTTTTATATCTGCTCTACGACAACGACAAAACTTAAAGACATGACCTGGCTTAGAACAGTAGCTGCAGATTATTGGCTTTTTCTCAATATTTTTGTTAGCTAGGAAGGCTGCGTCTTCTTTACTTTCAAATCCTTTAACCATATTTTGTTATAAAAGTTTACTTTTTACAAGATCGCTAGTTAGCTTGATGTTAGAGTTTCCCATTGCCATGATCATAGGGTTGTATTATAATGACAAGCCACTAAGCAGTATAACTGCAGCGAACTCATCCTCTAAAGCAGCACCAATGTCTCTAAGCTGCTGTGCAATGGACATAACTTGGGTAACATACTCTTGCATAGAATTAAATGAGGTTAATTTTATACCAAAAAGCATCATAAGCAGTGACAGACGTCTTGAAAGACTTTTATCTTCATAGGTAATTTTTAAATTATCCCATACTTGCTTGGCAGACGTAGCATTCTTGATATGTACAAATGTGCAAGGCTGTACCATTTAGCAAATCTTTGTTCTTGCTCTTTGTTCCTTTTAGGATCTTTATTTATAATAATAATATGATGATAAATAAATCAAAAATTACAGCCACAACCTGGATTTGAACCAGGAATCTTTGCGTTTCTAGCACAATCTTTCCCATCTGAGCTTCTAAGGCCTATGACATTTGTCAGATATAATTGTCTCAGTGTCATCTTCTGAAATTGCCAATTATTGAATTACAACTAATATTATTGCCTTAATTGTTTATTAATTGTTAAGAGAATTGTCGGGGGTCCAATGGGCATGATTATAGATTTTTTCCCTCTATTTTTCGATTTTAAACATTATCGACGTTTCTACAATATTTGTTGTTATTCGACCATATTAGTTGGAGTTCACTCAGCAGTTAAAATAAAACGTCCTTCATTTTAGAAATTCTTAAACCACATTAAAAAATAATAGAAAGGCAGCCCAATTATGAATTATCTAGAGAGAATGTTTAAAGCCGAAAATATGGTGATACTATCATTTGGCAAATGATATAACGAAAATAGTAACACAAATCTCGTATTACTGTCGGCAAACTATACATCAAACAGAATACAAGGAAACAACGCCCAATTTATCCAAGTGAACACATAAAACTAGATAATTGCAAGGATCTAACGAGAATTAATAAAACTTTGCGTGCTCACTGGTAGACAGTTAATTAACGGAAATTGTTTTGTTTGTTCGTTTCCGTTCAGTAAACTTTAGCAATTACGCATCCCTGTGCTTTATTTTATTAGGGACACACTAAAGATTATGTAAACAGTGATTGGCCGTAGACAAGTTTGGCAAGAATAACAGTGCGTATAACAAAAGCATACAAACGAGGTCATACCATCAAAGGGTTTATTTACATTGCAGTATTCTCTATGTTTACGAACTACGCTATGGCTACGTTAGATAACAATAAGGTCAAAAACCGGTTTAAAAAATGTATCACGAACCATTGTTCATCGAGGAAGTAAAATTTGCAATTCAAAATTATGGAGTTTGTTCACCTCTACATATATTTTAATATGATAAACTCTAATTCGTTTGCTTCGATGGCACGGAAAAAAATATAGCAATTAATCCATTGTTCTTTTAGCGGCGTTTTTATTACAGCAGTAATTACTCCGGTATTAAAACACACTTCGCCATTTTCCTTTTATGTTGCTAGTTAATTATAAGTGCGTCACAATTTAATTGTCACGCTATTAAATTTAATTTCAGTATCTTAACGACTGCCATAACGACTCTGGATACCTCTATTGCCTGACGTGCACTAGTTTATTTATTAAAATAGGGGTCAACAGACCATACCGAATAAATTTTATTATTTGTCGGACGCATCACGCTGTCCATTTGTGACCGTCGGCTAAATTGAATTGACAGTTGGTATCACTGTCAAAAGGAAACGCTAATTATGTACGTCGTATTGTTGATGCTGACGAATAGGTAATCTGGACTACAGAGGAGTGACGTTCATGTGGATGTAATAATTGAAACGGAGCGACAGCATATGGCTGATAACTCAATTTAAATGATGCTTCAATGCTTCTATATATGTATGTATACGCGTCTGAGCTGCAATGGATGGTATCGAGCAAACAAATGATATTTGAATAAATTAAGCTGGGAATGAAGTATTAATCTTGACACTGTGTTTGGATTGAATGCAGTCAATGAAGGATTGTCGTGGCCAGTAATTCTATTTGATGATTTTAATTAAATTAGGGTAAGGTAACCGATGTTCTAGTGTCTAAGGCAGTGGTTATTAACCCTTTTGAAGTCAGGGAGTACTTTTGATCATACGAAAAATTCGCCGAGCACCAAGAACATTGACATAACTTTTACTCAAAATTAAAACGATTATTAAATAACAGTTACAAAATAACATTAACTAGAAAAAATATACATATAATAATAGTGTACTTTTTTTTCAGCAGAATTAATTTTTAGAAATCAAATGTCATTCTGAATATAATCTTTTATATGGTCTTATTTGTTTTTGTTTTTTATTTCTTAAGAAGTTACAGCTGTTTGAAATGTTAACAAACAAAAATAAAAGATAAAATATATATCAAACAATGCGAAAACGAAAAATAACATAAATCAATAAGCATTACAACAATAAACAGTAAATAAATTTAAGTAACAAAATAAAATCCACATAAATTTTTGTACAGATTTTCTTCTAAAAACTAAATGTCGTTTCGAGTAAAAAGGTTAATATTGACTTATCGGTTTTCTCAATTCCATAAGAAGTGGTAGCCGTTAAAAATACGGTTTTATTGATATTTTTATCAGCTCTAACTTCTTACCGAATTGAAAAAATGAATACTCGAATGAAATTTATTTGCGACGAAAATCATTAGTCTGATACAGAAAAGAAAGATATATTTCTGTATAATTTTAGAACACAACGGGATTTTTAGAATTTGTTTCTACCAACTAACTCTTGAATTTTTGAGGGAAAAAGCACCCTCCATGTACCGAATTGCTTCCGAAATTTTCTTTTTGCCCGTATTCACATAATTTCACATTTTGTCTGTGTGTGTATGTTTTGATTTTTTGGCCCCACAAAATTTTGTTCGTAAACCAATGGTTATAAATGCCGCCACCTATTTGGTATATTGTGATAGTTCCTCCAAGCATCTGACATGTTCGCGGTAATATAAATTTTAATATAATAAAACTTTCAAAACCTTCTTAGTTTGTTAAATATTTAGGTAATTTGGCCAGATTCTTTATATTAGCAGTTACGTACCACCCACTCAAGTAGTTTTGATAAGCTCATTTTTAATACAACTTTATACTATTCTAAGGCTTACTAATCCGCACATAACATGTGGATGATATGTAGATGACGGCAACAATATCTATTATCAAAACATCATATTTATTATCTTTATTTTAGGAAATATATTTCAAAATGTATACATATTTTCAGAACTTGTTATGTGGCAAGTGTAGCAGAGCTATACCCATTTTTATTTTAATTGTATTATGTTCTAAATTCTTTATTTATTTTATTCATACTTATTACTATTTGAAAATTCTAAATGTTTTCTACTTTGCGTTCGTTATAAACTCATAACGAAACCGCTTTCGGTGTCATTATGAAAACACTAGATCACAAACTTTTAGTAACTTTTTGATTCCCAAGATTTATGATATTGACGTCAAGTGTCAAATAAGGCTGACATCTCAATCGCTATTGGTTCGCGTCAGTCGTAGTTGTGAATCTTACACTAACTACCAACTGTTGAATATAAAATTACTTTAAATTGTCAGATAACCGCATTTTTCGAAATTTATGTAAAATTAGTGTCGCAAGGTAGAAAAAATAGTATATAACAAAGCAACTCATGCGTCAATTTTTGTATTCTAAAACTTGTATTATAGTAGTAGTAATAATCTTTATTCCAACACCCAGCTTTGTACAGGTTTATTACACAATTAGTTTCATTTAATAAATTTATTTGATGTTCGAACGGGCTATTGACCTAGGTCTTTCTGCCCTGCTCCATCTCTTATTGATGGTGTCTTCTTGTATTATAATATACTATAATTGTTAGTTTTGTTGAAGTTATTATAAACGAAGATTATTTATTTTTGTTACATTTCACTCCCTCTCAACAACCCGTACTGAACACATCATTCTAACCTTTGCTACATCTAACCTTATAAAATACACTAATTTTGTTAACAATATTTTATTATTTTATGTGGGAAAAACCTGACCTACAGTATACATTGGATAGAATAGAAAACCACCAAAAGTGGAGAAACTCATTTTCTAAACAGTGAATCTTTGTTGACACAGTTTTGGCCACAATACAATTATAGAAAGACAAATGTACGAAATATCATGGCCGTGTTTCAATAGAGCAAATGTCATTGTCATAGCCGACCTATAAAACATGACCTTTGCAATATCTAACCTCAATCACGTTTCTGACGTAATATCATTATTTTCATTAATTGTCGTTAGATACCCTACCAACCAAATTAAAAATAATAAGCGCAGTTTTAATGATTTAATTGTAAAATTACACATAACGAGATAATTAAAAATTGACGTAAACGTACGTTTTTTTTTCTTTTGAGGACTAAAAGTAACAGCAATTAAAAAGCCATTATCGGTAAGTGGATATAAAAGCTCGCGAAAAAAAAAATAATCCTGAAAAATAACTCGTGTAGCGCGCTCGCAGTTCACTCCATCAATTCGGTATTAAGAATTCAGTTAATTGAGCGTTTTCGTTTTAATGAATGGACCTACCGCTAGACGGCGCTAGCAGCGCCTCCTTCGGAAATGCATCCAACGACGCCTCGTTAACATATATTAATTCGGCCCTTATTTTGCCCGCTCATCCAATTATCGGATTACCTTTTATACAGCTACCCTCTCCAGGGACTCAAGTTACCGGAGTGGAAGCCAACTCCGCTAAACGGCATAAAATTTTAAACGTTTTCATAATTGATTGACCCGCTAATGTCCTCCCGAACAGAAAATACGAGCTTGATACGTCGGAATCCATTATCTATAAGTACTTTTCTCGCCGATTTGGTTCGATTTTTACCAAGTTGCAATAAAATTTCTAAATGATTCTTTTTTACAAAAAAAATGTATTGCCTTGGTTGGATTTTAACCAGAAGCTCTGATGCACCGATAGTTTAATTGGTAAACCCACCGAGTTTGAAATTTGGAAGTCTGGTTCGAATCCAGCTACAGACAGTTTTTTTTTAATTTATTGCCTTATTTTTATTTCTTTTTCGAATTGACCAGCAGTTTCTAATTGTTTGTAGTCAGTTTGTTTAGGATATTTCTTATTTGGCTCAACTAGATTACATCAAACGATTCTCTAACCGTCAATACTGTTACGTCAGATCACTCAGTAAGATACACATTCGAGATTAGATAACCAGATCTTTAGAGCAAACATAACACACAAATACTAAAGGTTGCAAATACAGAAATAAGCGATAAAGAGACGTTTTTATAGGTACGGCAAAACCTAGTAGTTTCAAGGCTTTGACTATTAATATTTGTAAACTTTGTCACGAAGTCGCCGAGACCATGACTAGTCACCGAGACCGAACCTATTCTGTTGCAAAATGTATCTATAAGGAATTTAGTGAGGCAAAACTCGAAAGAAAGTACATTGAAAAACGTCATCAACCTTGTAAATCTATACAGTGAGAGCGCGCGAAGTATGGAAATATGAGAATCTGTGGGACGGTTGGTATTTTGATTCCTATGAAAAGTTCAACCGACGCGACGATCAATTATTACTGACTTATGACATCATTGACACTTTTTACTTTATCATACGCAGTAAGATAAAGTATTGTAATCATGCCGAAAAAAAAAATTGAGATTTTAGCGGAAATAGGTCTTTTTGGGTCCCCTGAACATTTTTGACCAAGGTACAAAAAAATGTCTGTGTGTGTGTGTGTGTGTGTGTGTGTGTGTGTGTGTGTGTGTGTGTGCGTGTGTAAACGATTTTTGTGACGACGATTCCGGAAAAACTACTAAAGGTATCGGGACGAAAGTTTATATTTAGAAGTTTTATGACCAAACTTAGAGCTGAAAAGCTTTTGGTTCAAAAGGGTCCAAAGGAACTGGTAGTTTATTCTAAGCCTTTTTCAAGGATTTTGCAGATGAGCCGCCATTTCTGTAATTTCGTCAAAATAGTTAAATAATAAATTAAAGCAGAGGAAATTTTGAATAATTTATGCCTATGACATTTTTTGGTAAAATTAATAGTTTAGCTGCAAGAGCAAATTCTATTTGATCGAGATCGGTCGCATCTGCATGGATATTAAACTACATAGTAGCCAGGATTTTGACAAATATTTTTTTGTGCTGTCACCACAGAAATGTCTATGGCTGTCACCACGCTGTCACACTCGGAGACCCGCTATGGAACGTCATCTACAGTGTCATGAACGAATATAAATCTGTCAGAATTTGAATTAGCTTTTTAAACTTGACATTTCGTAGAAGTGGTATCAACCTAACATTTTCTATACCGAAATATAACCATTTTTTTATTTTTTTAAAAATACGTATTTCTCAAAAAGCAACACAAATAACGTTGATGTCACTGCTGTCGAAAACTACCTAGCGCGACTCGCTCACATGCGACGACGACGCTTCGTCATCGGTGACGCGCCGCATCACCTCCATATCACCTCTCGTTGTGCTATTCCGTACTTTCGGCACTTGTGAGTTAAGCAACTATTATTCTGATGGCAGTAGGTAGCGTGCTTTGACAATACCTTCGATTGATACTATTGACTATCAAAATGCAGACACAATTTATCTCAGTCAAATAGATTCTCATACAGCTAAACTATTAATTTTATATATTGTATGATAAAGTCATGTGCCTGGCCACATCAGATTTTTTTAAATGGCAACCAAATTTTTTTGCCGATTTTGCTAGATCATTTAATTGTCTAAATGGTATCAGATTTATTTTATTTAGACATTACGACACCAGAAAATTTTCATAAAATACAACTGGAAATTGTAAAATATATTATTACAAACATGATATTGCATTTAAAAAATTTGTCGATGACGTCATAAGTTAATATGTAAATATGTATATAAAATTTAGTTTCAGACCTTCAAGTGTTTTTGACTTATGACGTCATCGATACTTTTTACTTTATCATACGCAGTATGTAAAGTATTGTAATCATGCCGAAAAAAAAAATTGAGATTTTAGCGGAAATAGGTCTTTATGGGTCCCCTGAACATTTTTGACCAAGGTACAAAAAAATGTCTGTGTGTGTGTGTGTGTGTGTGTGTGTGTGTGTGCGTGTGTAAACGATTTTTGTGACGACGATTCCGGAGAAACTACTAAAGGTATCGGGACGAAAGTTTATATTTTGAAGTTGTATGACCAAACTTAGAGCTGAAAAGCTTTTGGTTCAAAAGGGTCGAAAAGAACTGGTAGTTTATTCTAAGCCTTTTTCAATGATTTTGCAAATTTCTGTAATTTCGACAAAATAGTTAAATAAAAAATTAAAGTAGAGGAAATTTTGAATAATTTATGCCTATGACATTTTTTGGTAAAATTAATAGTTTAGCTTTTTAGTTTATTCTAAGCCTTTTTGAAGGATTTTGGAAATAGGCCGCCATTTCTGTAATTTCGACAAAATAGTTAATTAATAAATTAAAGTAGAGGAAATTTTGAATAATTTATTCCTATGAAATTTTTTGGTAAAATTAATAGTTTAGCTTCAAGAGCAAATTCTATTTGATCGAGATCGGTCGCATCTGCATTGATATGAAATTACATAGTAGCCAGGATCTTGACAAATATTTTTTTTGTTGTCACATTCGAAAACAGCTGATCTCATCAGAGGTTGGAGAACCACTATGGAACGTTGCCGCAGTAGTGCGGCAAATTATAAAATACAAATTTCAAATAAAGTAAGATCACCAATTTGATTGTTTGTTGATAAGAAATATCAACCCGTCTTTATATCTAATTCTAAAAACGATACATTGAGAAAATTATAAATAAAGTATAGCGATGAGTGTAGTTTTATTTTAGTATGTTGGTAGGGATGTGTCATGAACAAATATAAATCTGTCAGAATTTGAATTACCTTTTTAAGGTGCGTTTTCATTAGTGATAATGGCAGTGGTAGCAGACGCCGTTATAGTATTTCCAATAGAAAATTGATAGTGACTCATGTTTATGTACATGCAAACTAATATGTGTCATTATCACGACATGTAAGAAATACTATAATTTCGTATTCTACCACCACCATTAGCTACCATTACCTACCAATCGGAACGCACCTTTAAATTTGACGTTTCGTCAAAGTGGTACCAACCTAGCATTTACTATACAGAAATTTTTTATTTATTTTTTTTTAAATACGTATTTCTTAAAAAGCAACACAATAAACGTTGATGTCGCTCCTGCCAAAAACTAGATAGCGCTACTCGTTCACATGCGACGGCGACACTCCGCCTTCGGTGACGCGCCGCATCACCGCTCGTCGCGCTATTCCGTACTTTCGGCATTTGGGACATAAATAACTATTATTCTAATGACGTAGTGTAGGTAGTGTCAAATGCTGATGCTTTGACAATACCTACAATTTATCTCAATAGAATAGATTCTCATGCAGCTAAACTCTTAATTTTATATATTGTATGATAAAGTCATGTGCCTGGCCACATCAGATTTTTTTAAATGGCAACTCCATATTTTTACTTTATCATACGCAGTATGTAAAGTATTGTAATCGTGCCGAAAAAAATTTTTGAGATTTTAGCGGAAATAGGTCGTTTTGAGTCACCTGAACATTTTTGACCAAGGTACAAAAAAATGTCTGTGTGTGTGTGTGTGTGTCTGTGTGTGTGTAAACGATTTTTGTGGCGACGATTCCGGAGAAACTACTAAAGGTATCGGAGCGAAAGTTCATATTTAGAAGTTTCATGATCTAACTTAGAGCTGAAAAGCTTTGGGTTTAAAAGGGTCCAAAGGAACTGGTAGTTTATTCTAAGCCTTTTTGAAGGATTTTGCAAATGAGCCGCCATTTCTGTAATTTCGGCAAAATAGTTAAATAATAAATTAAAGTAGAGGAAATTTTGAATAATTTATGCCTATGACATTTTTTGATAAAATTAATAGTTTAGCTACAAGAGCAAATTCTATTTGATCGAGATCGGTCGCATCTGCATTGATATGAAACTACATAGTCGCCAGGATTTGACAAATATTTGTTTGTACTGTCACACTGAAAAGCAGCTGATTTCATCAGAGGTCGGAGAACCGCTATGGAACGTTGCCGCTCTAGTACAGGAAAGTACAATATACAAATTTCAAATAAAATAAGATCATTAATTTGATTGTTTGTTGATAAGAAATATCAACCCGTTGTTATATATAATTCTAAAAACGATAAATTGAGAAATTGTAAATGAAGTATAGCGATAGTTTTATTTTAGTATGTTGGTACGGATGTGACATCTACAGTGTCATAAACAAATATAAATCGGTCAGAATTTGAACTAGCTTATTAAACTTGACGTTTTGTAGAGGTGGTATCAACCTAACATTTCCAATACAGAAATATAACCATTTTTTAATTATTTTTTTTAAATACACTTTTCTCAAAAAGCAACACAAAAAACGTTGATGTCACTCCTGCCGAAAGCTATTTAGCGCGACTCGCTCACATGTGACGGCGACGCTCCGCCTTCGGTGACGCGCCGCATCACCGCTCGTCGCGCGATTCCGTACTTTCGGCACTTGTGACATAAATAACTATTATTCTAATAACTAGTATCAAAATATCTGTCAAATCCTGGCTAACTAGTTTAATTTTAATGCAGACTCGATTTATTTTAATCAACATGATTCACATGCAGCTAAACTATTAATTTTATATAATATTGTATGATAAAGTCATGTGCCTGGCCACATCAGATTTTTTATAGATAGATCTGATCGATCTGTTAATTATCTTAAAGATAATTCACGAAATTTAACGCATTCCATAAGAAAATTTTCAAGGAAAAGTCAGGTGAAAATTAGAATAGACCCTACGTAAGAACTCTTTGATCGCTCGCGTATAAGCAGCATAAATTTTAAACATATTCGCTAAACTGGTTAAGAATGGCATCAGTTCAAAGTTGTTGATTTTTGCAAAGCGTATGCTTGGTGTTTCACACCGTTGCAATTGTAATTTTCTGTGGGCTTGTTGACAATAACTTTATTATTTTTGTAAAATGAAGAGTGTTCCTCAAGGTATGTAAATACGTTTTATAATTTATTCTATGCAGTTAAATAATTTAACATGCTTTTTGCTACTTTTATTGCAATGTACCAAACATTTTATAAACTTAAAGTTCGCCTAGACTTTTATAAAATTCCCTGGATATCCGCCGTTAGAATTATAGCTCATTGTAAAGATCAGACATTGTACTTTTTGAATAAGTAGACAATTTCTCCTCCTACTTACTCAAAATGAATTTCTGTTTATTTTTAGAATGTAGTACATACAATTTACTTATGCGCCTAAGAGAAGGCTGTTTAATGTTTTTCTTAATTAGCTGGACGAATCAACTTTGTTGGGGGATTTCTAGTTCTAAGAGATATATACTTGAGGTTAGATTGATTTTTCTTGCCAAAAAATGCGTCATTCTTCAAACTTTTTATTTCATCCAATGCACTTTTGTTGTGTAATATGACGACTTGAAAAATTGCAGACAACTGAGAACAAAATTAAATAATTTTTGAGGATTACAATTAATTGTAGTAATAAACAAAAAGTCATTTTGTTAATCTTGGTGATATAAATTGCCGAAACGTCGTTTCTGGATTGTATGGCATTTGTACCAAAATTTTGGAATTAGAATTTACTCAATCTGGGCTCTTCAGGTAAAATGTTCTCAAGTGAACTGTCCCGCCCGGTCACCGGAAGTCGGCATCAACGTTGTTATTTTAAATGGAATGATATAATTAAAATTTTATTTTTGGTTTCTACGTATCAAAATCATCATTTTTGATAATGTTTCCCTATACCTAAATATCACCATTTTTGAGTTTTTTTCTTTCCAGGACAATGGGTTCATCTCGTATAAATTTGTAAAAATTACCAAAATAGATCTTTTTACACTTTCACCCCTCTATTTTTGAAAACCTTGCGAATAGAAAATTGTTGAGCTCAGATTCGTTTTCAGAGCAATTAATTCTAACCAAAACATAATTTCATGTTCAATTCACAAAAGCTATTATCTCTAAGCTTATCAACGTTTTACAATTTTAATTGTATTATTTTTTAATTTTCTTTTGTAGGGTCATAAAATATTTCCGATGCCATTTAGACAATTAAAGGACCTGCCAAAATCAGTCAAAAAAAGAGGTCGCCATTTAAAAAGTAAAAATTGATAGTCAGAAATTGACTTTTATTACAGAAATGTTTATTTTAATAAATAAAAATCGACGTGTTTGAGGATTTTTTAAAAATAATAAATCGTCTTAGATATTTTCCCATGTTTCCTTACTTTACGCGCTCCCTGAATATTTGTGTGCAAACTTTAATCGTAATGATTGTACAACAATTCTTATCTACCTTCTACACCTTTCGATTCAATTCTTTTATAGTAAAATAACCAATACCAGTGTTAAAAGCGATCTACCAGTAATATTATGTATTTTTCCATTTACGACAGAGCACGTTAAAAACTATTATACATAAAGTGACAGATAAAACAAACAAGAATCAAAGGAATTCGGTTGATAGCTAATGTATGCGGGCACAGAAGCCGTTTGAGTCGTCGTACAAACTAGATTGATGATAAACGTGGGTACAGTTCATTTACATCTACATACAATGACATGCGTTTACAAAGTACGCATGAAAACTATTATTGAAGTCATTTGGCGTGTCGCATAACAAGTTTAACGATACTAATTACTCACACAACCAGACGTGTAAGTTAATTCATGTGAACAAGACAAGTGTGAACGCAGCTTAACTATATAAGGAATTAAATATTAGTATGCAAAACTATCATCATTGTTTTCGCAGAAAAACAAAGTTGTGTATTGCACCTGTAATTATTGCGAATGCTGTATGCATTAGCTATTGTGACAACTGTCTTGTCTTTTCTTTGCTTTATAGGTTAGAATACAATATAAATAGTTTACAAGTGTTAAGTGGTAGATAAATGTGGCATGTGGTCAAATATGGAAGTAAATAGTTAAAATAAATACTCTAAAGTAAATCGTGACCGTTAATAGTATTTTATCTACCAATTAATTAAATTTTTACAATTAACAATGAAAAGTGTAATATTTTAATCTAAATAGCCTAGAAATATACAAATATCCGCGGAAATGTGTGCATTGACAACACAGTTAACCAAAATAAATACAGAGGGGGACATTTCCTTGCGATAAGCTTAACACAGTTGTGAGAAATTTTGCACTTCAATCTCATATTTATTTTATATATTTCTTTACCCTAGTTTTTCTATTCTAATCTCTCAACTAAGTAAATTAAATATGACAAAAATACATTATTCTATACGTAAAAAAAGATAGAAATTATATTATATGTGGGGTTCAATGCCTTTAGCTATACAGGTGCAATAATAAGTTTACGCAAAGCGAAATCAAGCCCTTATCGATAATTTCCAGACACATATTTATAGCATTTCACCACGTTTCACAGAAAATCTGTGACAAATATGTGTAATATCTACACATTTATCTGATAACGTTATCTGTATTACTAACCAACAACAATTTAGATCATTATGATACAAGCACGTATTTTTGATACACCACTCCATGAGTTTTCTCTATTTTAAGGGATTTAGGTTTATTCTATTCTTCTATTATTTATAAAGAGGTTTAGTAGGTGCTTTAAAAAGTCAACAGGCAAAGTCAGAATTTTGATTCATCCTACAGGCTGGTCAAAAAACAAGAAATTCTAAGATTTGCTGATAAACATCTTATGGCAAGTTTAAGCTTAATCTTCGGGTCTATTTTTTCGTACCACTGGATACTAAAGATAAAAAACGAAAATAATTGTGATTCAATTAAAAGCTATCCAGTTCTCAGAGATAATATATAATACAGCGGCGTCAAATCACATAAACTGGCAGCCAATTAACATAACAGTTTCGTAAAAGAATGCTCTCTATGTAATTCGATAGTAATAGAGTAATTGTTTCATTAGCTGTACCCCACATGTCACAGATGTTATTCGAACCAAGTAAAACATAAAACTGTACCGCTTTCTAAATACTATGATTCCCCTTCAGTTAGAGATAATCGAAATTTATGTATTATGCTTTAAACCTTTAAATACTTTGGCCGCACTTATTAAAAATATATGTCAAAGTCGTCAATTTCCAATTACCAATTTCTTTTATAGGCAGAATACTGATTTGTGTTTCCAATGTTACCCATAACTGCGAAATGAACCTAACCTAACTAATAGATTAGAACGGTGTTACATTTAACAAATTGTAACATCGTTTTTAGTAACTTTTTTCTTCAAATGCCATATGTCATACGTACAACACATAACTACACACTCCCTCTTTTTAATCGCTTGTTATCGCATAAACTGCGAAATATCAATATTCTACACATATTTAAACATACGTGTAGCCTGCTATAGTATGGCCAAAGGATTGGTGCTTTCTTAGTTTTGCTGTGTTCATCAAAATACGCCAGAATGACATTTAGGTGATGTTTTGCGACTCGGGTAAGTGATCGTCATCATTCTTCTCAACTAAACATCAAATCTCCCTTTCAGATATAATTCAAGGACCGCATTTACTTTAATAAGGTATTATGCGAAGACCAAACCTACATCGTAGATATGAACGATTTTAATTACTGCTGCGAGTTTGTATATGCCCAATAAATGGTTTATTGAATATCAGCATACACGTAGGAAGCTATAGTGCATTTAAAGTGTTGAGGATTTCTTAGTTTATGTAACGTATAAGTTTTCGGTAACATTTTGGACCAAATTCTGCTCGTTTCAATACCGTATTTGCTTTTGTCCATCGCTTTCGACTTCGTCTTAGTTCTGGTTGTGTGAAACTTATTTGTATTACCTCCATCACATGTAATTTTACTAAGTATAATTTATTCTAATAAATTGTTACACCGAAATTCGAATTTGGTTTCAATTATAAGCCAGTGGTACTAGGTAGAAACTGTTATTAAATGTTAACCGTTATAACAACGTCTTATAAAACTTTTTACTTAATACTTTAACTTCAGTTATCGAAAATAACTGTCAGATTCTAAACATACACTTTTATAGGAAAAATGTTGGTTTCAGTTACCATGGAAGCAATAATCAATAGTACCCATAACTATCAACTGATCCTAACCTAACTAATAGATTAGATCAATAGTTTACTTATTGAAACTAAGTGATAATTTTGTTAAGTTAACCTCTATTATAGGCGAGATGTTGATTTGTGTTACCATGGAAAAAATACTCTGCCATATATCTTACAACTGTCAAAGGAACCCAACCTAACTAATAGATTAGGTAAACAGGAATTAGCATATTTTCAGGTTATAAAACTTGTTTTTCCTCATATATTTCATGTTTCTTTCTCTTTTAAGGGAGACTGATGTTAATAAGGAAACTCAACGGTGATTAAATTATAAATTAAAGAAAATTAACGACCTTGACGTTAGGGGTTGGCAGCATTGGGGGTGGGGGGTTGTAAACGGGAAGCGCTTCGCCCTTTGACTTTGGAATTCACGCAGGGGGTGTCGGGAGTTTGTTAATTGGTGATTTTCACCTGTACAGAGATGGATAACGATTCGGACTCGCTTTTTAATTTGGTAATGGGGGTGGAATGCTGATGGGGGTAGGGGGGAGCTTTTTAGGGGTAGGACGGTGCTTTTGGGGGGTAGGAGGGTGCTTTTGGGGGGTCAGCCGCCGTTACGCCGCCTCTTAATTAGGGGTGGTAGTCAAAGGCCGCCGCTAGCGACGTGCGTTGATTTACAAAACCGAATGACGCCGTCATAAATTTTCGAGTAATTAAAATGGGCGCGTCGCGGTTTTGTCTAACGGGACGTTGCGTGGATGTTTACTGATAATTCGATCGAAAATGTTGGCTCTTGCTTTGAACATTACCGTGATTAGATTGAAGTGTCAAATTGTGCTCCAGTGATCAACATTTTCGCTCAACATGGGATGTTTATGTTGGGCCGTTTCGTGGACAATACATGGTTTACAGCGTATTTCACCACGGTTACCTGTATGGGTCAATTAATATGTATAGTAAACAATTAATATATTCTAGATTTTTTTTAGCCGTGTAGGCATTTGCTTGTCTTTAAACAGTATGCCAGGAGACTTGTTAGATAACATAACTAATAAAGAAAAAAATGTTGTTGAGTTTCTTAGAATAAAAATGTAATTTTCAACCTATATGTGCAGTTAGTTTAATATAACAGTTAATTAAAAATATAGTCATGGAGTACTTAAATTTAATAGCTTACAGTATATCAATTATAAACAATTATAGATAATGACAGTTAATTTCCTATCAAGGTAAACTCGGCATGTTGATTTGCAGGAAATGAAGCCATGTAAAAACAAAAACAAAAAACAATTCAACGGTAAAGAGAAATACGTAAGAAATCATAGTTTATTTCATACTAATATTATATACAGGTGTCTCACGGAACTGGTACATTAGAAGTCTCTCATGTTCCACTATTTCTGGAAACTTGAAATTTTGGAATTAGAATTTACTCGATCTGAGCTCTTCAGCTAAAATATTCTCAAGTTAACTGTCACATCCGGTCACCGGAAGTCAGTATCAACTTTGTTATTTTAAATGGAATGATATAATTTTAATTTTACTTTTGGTTTCTGCGTATCGAAACACATCATTTTTAAAAAATCACCATTTTTGGGTTTTTTTTTGATTTTAACATTTACTTTTGGAGAGTTTCGGGGTTACGTTTAAAATTGAATATCTCGGTTATTAGTGAAACTAGAAGTTTCATGATTAGTGGTCCAAAACTAAAAACATTGCCAAATAAGATGTTTAGTTCATCATGATATCTTACACAGGGTGTTCAAAATTTACAACACAATAATTGAATTTTCAAACGTACAAAACTAATTTTTTTTTCACATGGTACACGCTGTATGCCCGATGTGTATTCGATAGGAAATCTTATTCCCTAGCAATCAGTATTACTTGTTTATTATTTTATGTAGGGTTCCCTATATTTATCTTTAATAGTTTTTGAGATATTGTCACTTTTTATTTAAATAGAGCCTGGCGGTGGCCACCAAGCTCACCAGATTTAACCAAGCTCACCAGGTTTAATAAACCTTTAACCCATCATTATATAAGCAATGCCAGATTGGCAGATTTTTAGTGTCTTTGGTTTGCAACCAAAACTATTTTTGGAAGAAAATCCCCCAAGGGAAAATTAGCCTAATCTGGAAACCATGTTTGCTATAGCTTATTCAGCTATAAGCTCTTGAGATGTAATTTTGATGATTTTATTTAACTCGATTGAAGGAAATTATAAAAAAATATACAAAAATTATACTTTTTCTAAAATTCGTCTTAAAATTACGAGGATGCAAAAGGATATTTGATGGACTAAAAACGCGTGTTTGAAACATAGTTAAGTTAATAAAAATAAAGTTTATTACAAATATGTATTAGGTTTAACTTAGGGGAGGTTCTCATGCAATCGGTTGAAAACCCAAAAAAACTTTTTCTTTCATATTTTGAAACCTTGAAGTGCATAAAACCCTGAAACAGTGTTTTTGATTCTGACTATGTTTACGGTTTTATAGCATATGGCAAGATTACATGTGTTCTTTAAATTGATAATTTTCGGATTTTTCCATTTTGGAGGCTGAACCTCATAATAGGGAAAACTTTTAAATAATTACACTATTTATAATGATTTAAAACCAAAAACATACTGTAAAAATCGATCATAAATATCAAACTGCAGCCATTTTGCCAATTTTCAACTTTTTAACTAAATGTTGGTTAAGCACAAAATTTCGATTTATGGTTATTTTTTTGAATGTACATGCGATAGCAACCAACTTAGTTTCTTTTTAATAGAACTACTGATAAAATTTTTAACTTTAGGGATTTATTCTTCAAATTAGCCCTATGAAGAAAAGAAAAATAAATAAATAATCATACAAAATAAATTACTTCTACTTGAAAAACTGTAAATTTGATTGCCAGAATAACAATATCAGATAAATTACAAACTATACGTAAATTCGAAAACTTGTAGCAGAAACACTCAAATAAGTTAAATAAGAAAAGAGAATTTTGTAAAATAATAATTCAATAAGTTATAAGTAGTGTTAGTGTCGTTATATGTGCTTATATTAGGTTTTACTTAGGCTATAGATACATTTTTGATAAATCTTTTGCCCTGCTTTGACCCTAATGTCCAAACAGTACAACAAAATTAAATTATTTTAATTTTGTTATGCGTTATGAACATCTGGTTCAACTTGTCATGCTTTAATGTTCATTTTTCTGTCGATAATTTCAACGTGGCGGTGCTAGTGCTGCTCTCTGTGCGGGTCTATTCAAAATTCGCAAAACTAATTACCGGTATATATACGGGCGCGTATATTTTTCAATGGACATAGACCGAAAATTTAATTATGTATGTATATTCTAACCGGAATTAATCGTGTGCTTCGCGCCGCGCCGGTTCGCTCACGTGAAGAGCATTCAACTCGATAAGCCCGACGACCATGGTCGACCGTTTGGTGTGCATTCGACAAAATTCCAACGAAAGCGTATGAAATTAATTTTAGTTTCGCGTGCCGGCCAACAGACTGTTTCGCGCGACGCACGCGAATGGCGCGACCGTCGGCGGCTGCAAATTTTTCTCTCGAAACTTTTAATTCTTCGCTACAGGTGTTTCCACCTCAGCCAATAAAAGGTGCAAAAATCGACGCCGTTTTAATTGATGTTCTCTCTTTTCTCTACGTTATGCAAGTCTACGGTAAAACAAGTACGATGAAGGTTAAGGTTTCCATTATTTAATTTTTAATTAAACGCAGCCAGCCCGATTGTTTGAAGTGGAGATGTTTTGTTTTGGTTTTTTTATGGAACGTAGTTATTCGTTTATGAATTATTCTCGTCGTTGTAGGTTAGTTTTCTGATGTTAAATTCTAATCAAGTTAGCTATAGACTTCTTCTTGCAATGAGTTGCAAAAGACGTCCAAAACGTGTTGCAAAAACCGTCTAAAAAGCTCTTTCGAATCGGTTTCTGATGAATAAATTTCAGAATTTTGCATGAATGGCATAATTAGAAAAGATGAGATTTATTGAAAATTAACACGAAACTTCTTTTAAGCTTAAACAAGAAATATTAACTGCATATTTAAACAAACAAATATTTAAAAGGACATTTTTAATTTATGAAATTTGGAAATTTTCTTGGTATATTCTTCAGATTATAATGACTTTCAGAAAATGGCATTGTCTTTCTTAAAGTTAAATGAAGGAATTAAAAAGATAAGTTAAAAAAGTAACAAAACATTAGTAAATAAACAGTAAAAGTGAAAATCTAGAACAAAAAATTGAACAATAAATTTTTTCTTTCTGTTCAAACTACATTTTTCAGCTATGTTGAAAATAGAGGAACCTTAACACGAATTCACAGTTCATGTACTACTTCGTACATAGATAGAAATATTCTTTGTTTGATACATATTTATTTGAATTTATTCTTTTGAATCAAAACATTATTATTTTCTTGTTTGTTATTTATTAATTTATTTGAGTATTTATTTAAGGTTGCAGATGTGCAAAGTCCCAAAAGCTGACGACAAGTGGAAATTTTGCTCTACTGTACCTTCCAAACACATCTTGTCAACAAAAAGTGAAGATTCATTCCTTCAATTAACTAATAATTTATATAATGAAAAAACTTTAATTGCAACATATTTTTTTAAATTTAAAACACCTTTCACTTAACACTATAATCATTATTTGATCCAAATAAATCTGCTTCCTTATAATATACATATTGTAAATTTTAACTGAAAACATACATTTTTTAATTCGAAAAAGTCCATGATGCAAAGGTCGATAAATTATTGAATAGAGAAATAAGTAAAACGCCTCTCAACTTTGGAGACTTAATTTATTAATTTACTTTTGGTACTAGTTTCGGAAATGCTGCCTTCTTCAGCCAAAATTCTACAGAAAATGAGAAAAGGGAATAAGCAAACAATCAAGTGTATATATACAGGGAAAAAACAGAACTCACTGTCAGATATTAAAACTTGGGTAGCTGCAGTAAAATCATTCCTCTGCCAGGATCATTGTAAAACAGCTAAACAAAATATTACACTACGGTATATATAAATACACAGTTGAACAAACGTGAACAGCGATTGAAATTTGAAAAACTTAATTTATAAATTTTGAGCCGGGTCAAACTGAGGTTGAGTACACAAATAATTACAAAAATACAAATAATTATATAAGTAAACAGACGGCGAAGAAAAACTTACGTTATATGGAAAATAAGGAATCAATGAAAACTAAATGTAAGAAACAAGGGGCTGATATACAAAATTTAGTTGGTCGTTCAAAAAAGTGTATTGCCTCTGTTGTCCATGTTTCATAATTTCGTATTGTTCTAATAAATCTAATTTATAACCTTTCTGGCAGTTGTGAAGGAGTTTAACATTACTAAAATCAATTGTATGTCCGAACTCTATCTTATCCCTATATTCTCAATCTTATCCGAAACTAGTACCAAACATAAATTTATAAATTAAATCTGCAAAGTTAGGAGGCGTTTTACTAACTTCGTTATTCAATAAATTTTTTACACAATAAAATGTTCTATCTACCAAACAAATGCATTTGTATGCGCAAATAAATATTTCAATGCCCCTATTGAATTATATTTGAATTAACCAATACCTTTTTATGTGTATATAGGGTGCATAAATTTTCAAAATCAATAATATCGAAGCTGTTTATCTTTATTCCTTGAACAATTATAGCCCATTGAAATATAAACAAAACAAATTCGATACACATCTGTATCAGTGATAACCTATTATCTAATAATTAACACCTACCCCACTGACTCATAGAGATAACATAGATTTCTTATCTGATACACGAGACATTCTAAAAACATAAAATAATGAAATTAATACCTCTCATCTATAATTTAGCGAAATTATCGTCGATATTACATATTTGGAAATTACCAAATCTTATCGAGATTACATTATAACCTAGAAATTACATCGTTAATGCTAAATAACTCACAAATTATGCAAATTAGTACCGCAATTAATTCGACAACATGTCGATGTTGAAATTCCGAATATTATATCAAAAATGCATAAATTTAAATTTAAGATTATTTAAATTTCTTATTACGTCACACATCTCATACTATGGCCGCCCAACTTTTAATTATAGACGTGTTAATATTATCAGATAATGATAGTCTGTAGTTTTTTTATAGGTACTGTTGGCCAACTTTAATTTTACTGAATAAATTACAATTTACATGAATCTAGACAAAAAACGGGTCCCCAATAGTTGTTTAGTTTCAACATGTTTGGTTTATGTATTAAAACTGTATCTAATAGATAAAGAAATAGATAAAAAAAAACGTGTCATCGCCGCAAACAGATAATCTTTACAACACCAGTAGCAATTGTTTTGTTGTATTCGAATTCATTGTAAACCCAGATTGTCCTAAGCCGGGCCACCGCATCCACTCTGTGGGTGGTACTTGGGGGTAGTTTGGTGCGAATAGGGCGGGGGTGAGACACAGGTGTTACCCTGCGTGTGGGTGTTTGCCCTGTTAAACTTTACACAGCGGCTTAGGGCCCTAGATGTCTTAGTTTGGATGTAAACAGGCCAACGAAATACAAGCACATTTGTAGGTTCTACGGTAAGATCCGTTCACGGATTAGTTCAAGTTTGGGTTATTAGGGGGCAGCACACCCTATAATGTGATATCCTACATATTTTTATGATGGAACGTGCCCGTATTCTGCCTGGTAGCCCTGAGGCGCCGTAATGGGCCATAACTGCTTAATTGCGTTGAATATTTAAAGTCTGGTAGAGTTAATAATGGCTTAATAAGGGGTGATTATTTTAATTAATAGTTTTTTTCCTCTATTTTTTGAATGGCTAGAAGTTTTAAGAGTTTATAAATATTATCTAACGAGGCTATATCACTTACGTTGTTTCCTAAATAAGCTTATACATTCTTTTCTTCATAATTAGAAGATGAAACCATCAAACTTTGTAAAGGTAAAGTTTTTTACGACTAGACGTTTTAAGTACATAGTTTAATAATTCATTTATCACTGCAAAAAATAGTAACTTTCACGATACGGCTGTTTTTTTTTGCAGAAATTTCATACTTCTTTTATTAATCGATTATTTATCAGATTCGTTTTGGACTTTCTTTTCCAAAATCGGAGAATATTAAAAGGAGCAAGTACAAAAAATATAATACTTGTTTCCATAGAATATAAGCGGCAGTTTTTCTCAAAAGATTCTTTAATTATACGGTCTATTACTTTCGAGTTGCTAACGTTGTAAAAGACATGCACATGGCAACAGTGTGGCATATACCTTTCTAGCCGTTTTTCTTCTACAGTTCTTAGGCCGGATATTATAAACGTCGAATAAGCATGGCAATGGGCAAATGGTTTAATTAACTCTGCAGATCTAAGTTTTTTATTTGGGTAATTTTGTATTCGAAAGATGTAGCTGACTAATTTTGATTGTTAATAAAGACAGTACTATTGTATGCGTGTCCTGCTGTTTTAAAGTTATCTATTACACAGATAGAAAACATTTCTTGTTTTTAAAAGATTAAGTCTTTTGGGTCGAATCATATTTCTTTGACGCTAACAATGTTTACTCCATTGAATACTCTAGTTTATTTGCTTGTAGAGATCAATTTATTTGAAATATTTACATAACGATCGAAATGAGTAACCTGTCAGTACTTTTTCAAATCCAAGTGATATTCCAAATTAACCCATTATTATTTTAGTTTGCCGGGCATTTTAGAAGAAAGAAGGTAAGTGAAATAAGCACATTAAACTAGAATAGTTAGTAATGTGTGTATAACAATAAATATATAAATAAATGGGGTTGCGAAAATAATGGTATAAGTATAAAAATTTCTTGTTTTTTATTTAGTATCAAAGCAATTTAACGTTCAAATAAGTAAAAAGAAACATTCTTGCAAGATATAAAAATCAGATATTTTTATAGATACCTATGTGTTGGGAACCCAATTGATTTATATATTTATTGTTATATATACATATTAATAGAGTATATTAATACGTTTGAATGAAATAGTTCGTATTTTCCTTTAAATTTCTTTTTAGTTATTTGAACATTAATAACTTTTAAATAAAAACAATAAATTTCTTATTTGAACAATAAATGTTTCTCGAAAAAATAAAAAAAAAGTTTAGACCAAGAAATATAGAAGCTTCATTTGTTAAAATCTGTTTATTCAAGAAAAACTACGCGTTGACTGAAACAGCAGTTAGTTTAGTAGAAGCATACGCTGTTATAAGATCAAGAAGTAGACTTTCTTATTTCAAAGAACCATTTCTAGCAACTATAAAATATCGCATTTTAGCTCAACCAATAATGTTTAAAAAAATATAATTCTCGTTCCTTATAACACACAAATTGTAAATTTTAACTGAAAACACAAGTTGTTTGACACAAATAAATGTCCTTTCTACCAAACAATTATTTCAAACAAATGCATATTTTAATACGCAAACAAATATGTCTTTGCCTCTATTGAAACACCATATTTCTTTGAAGCAATGCATATTTATTTGAATTAGTGAAAATCTTCTATATGTGTAGGTATTCTGTCCATTTTCACGTTAGTAGTTTACAGTGTTTACACCTAAGATCTGTCGATTATATTTGTAAGTTCACGTTTCTAACCTTAAAAATATTAAAATCTAAATTGCTGCCTTTCAAAAATTAAATCTACAATCTAGAATACCCAAATACGATTTACTCATCTAGTAGATTTACTTCACTACTAAACTATACGGATATACTAGCGGTATTTTTAAAAATGGTTTGCAAAGTTTATCACAACTGTTTTGTATGAACCGATGAGATTTATTGCCCCAAGCATTGTATTAGTCTCTAGTATGGTACAAGACCACCGTGCTTGAATACATGACGTCAGTTTACATAAAATCCATTAACATAGTGGTGCAAAACATGGTTAGGCGATCTTTTTTCGTACAAAGGCCGATATTTTGTATAGACGTACCTTCAATGGTTTTCTGACAAATATCACCATCTTATAACAAGGTACATATAAAAATAATAATAAAAATCATTACCTGCTACTGGAGAAAGTTTCCTCATGACGCACCATCTCGATTTCCACTAAAAAACATCAAAAACATAAAAATTCTAAACCTTTATTACCAGAAGTGACCAGAAACGTTGACCGATTTGTATAGATATACTCGCTACTCAACGAAAAATAATAATAAATAAACGAACGCGCACGCCCTCTCTTTTCAGAACCGGTAATTAAACGCGTCAGTCGATAACGTTAAACGTCAACGTTAAACGTCAATTGTATTAATTGAAAACGGCCCCGAAACTCAATAAAAAAGTATCATTGCGAGTGGACCCGATTGCCAAACATAACTAATTGTCTACAATCAATTAACTAGCAAAAATTGTACATAAATTATCGCATAACTTCTGATCTGACGGCCGTGTTTGGATAAACCGGGGCCTGAACGTTGCGCTGATTTACAATATATTTCCGTGTTTGTGCGGGCGATATTTACTGTTGCGAGAGTTTCGAGTGCCACGTCGAAATATATTATTATTAGGCGCTTCGAAATTGGAGCTATCCAATTTTTGTGGGCGTGTTGTGTACCTGCGTTTTACGTTTTTCGATTGTTTGCGCACCCGACAATCGGGCATTATTTATGGGATTGTATCAATTGTTTAATTTTTCAATTCCGGAGGGGGGAGTGGCGGTGTTTGTAGCACGGAATTGGCACCGAAGGCTGCCCCGCCAATTGTTATTCTAGGTTATCAATTTTTATGACCCATAATACTAGCGATTTTTTTTTCGACGTAGGTTTATATTATGCCTGTTTTATGTGGCTGTTTTCTTCGTTTATTGGGTGCCCAGCATAAGTAATATCGTTCAGTGAGCTCCACTATATATAGAAGAGGGATCCAAATTGTTTTCAGCGGAAGTGTCATCAGCTGCACGTTCACTATCACGACAGAGATGATTATTATATAAATTGTGTAATTTTTAGGTATTTTTACTCAATTTGGGTGAGGTTAAATAATAAAAATTTGGCAAAATTAATATCTCTATGATCATTTCCCCTATTCAATTCATTATTTTTTATAGGTAGTGTACTATATAAGTAATTAATGTATTAAATAAGTTATTTCAAAACTAAACTTACGTAGGTACCTACTGAAAAAGTATACAGTGTTTTAAAAGTTACTAAACATTTCAGACTGTATATGTGCCAAGTTACCGGATAGGTGCCTGCAGATTTTTGTAGCTGCAGCCACATTTATAATAAAATTCATTGGCCTTTTCCTGGAGATACTCTAACATTAATCTGGATCATAGTTTTAGCCTAGGACCAAAAGAAAATTACGGAACACTTGAATAACAAGCCCATAAAATATTTCCGTACCATTTTCAATTCATCCTGTAATTGTTGTATACGATATTTTTAGATACTCAAAGATTTATAGAATAAAATTGACGAGAAGGACTTATTCGGAACTATTCGTGTAATTGACCTAAATTATAATTTATGGAGAAAAATTCTTCTTCAAAAATTAAGAAATTGTAAAATTTTGCACTAAACTATTTTTTCATGTTGTATAATGTTGTATCTCAAATCTCAGTCCAGTTCAAGACGACTTTGTAAAGGCGGTATTTTAGTAATAAGAAATAATAGAGATATGAAATTTTGGAATCAAGTTTACAATCAAACTACTACCAGACTAACTACCACTAATAGTACATTTTTTAATTCACTTAAACGGAGTTTAAAATTTCTACCACGATTTTTTTTTCTAAATATCTTCAAGCATTGTGTAAGTATCCTAAAGTAGTTTTGATTGCATGAAAAGTGCGATGTTTTTTGTTAAAATTCCAATTTAGTATCAAATACGTTTAAGTTATAAAAGACATGTATTTCTTATCCATAACTTTTTGTGTAAGTGTAACATATTTACTGTTAATAGTAATGTTGACTAAATAAAATGATAAAATTAAGAACAATTGACAACACAAAATATTAAAATTGAGATAAAATGCTCGAATTGAGATGAAATATACAAATTTGAAGCCTGAATATTCGATTAAATTGAACCCAACTTTTTCCTATGACAGTTTTTATTGTTAAAAACTGCCATAACATTCGAACTAGGTATAGTCAGATCCATCTGCGGACACATTGTATACATTTATATTATTCTAAAGTGCCCAGAAATAATATGGTTTTAAACAATACGTCGACTGTTATAAAATCAATTCAATCAGATTAACACCTTATGCTTGTCTTGAAACCATAAAATTTGGTAAAAAGGAAGTTTTTCACTCTTTGGTTATGTTTAAAATACTTCAAAATCGCTAATATGTTACTATTGACATTCCAACAGGATGAATAATATGATTCACAGCTCAGTTCTCAGAAACTGTTAGATGTAATCTGCAGGTGAGACTAAAATGACGCATGACATCTTTTCATTCTTCCTATAATCCATAAAATTGATTTCTAAATTATTTCAAAATACCAGAAGGAACGGTAAATTCATTTGTTACACTTTTTTCTTTATTTACTTGTTAACGAATGCAGGTATGTGGGCTTGAAAATTATGCCACAGACAGTATGAACACAGTCCAATTTAATACAAAAAAAACGCATGTTGATTAGGCAGTGTTGCTTTAATTGCCACTGGTTTCTCGACTTTCTCGTAATTATCAGTAAAGTGTGCACTTGTTTTCCTATATTTTGAACTGGTTTTGTCAACGCATCACATGTTATTGTTCATACTCAGCCGTTCTTTTTGTATTTTATGTTTTCAAATAGCATAAACATAAAAAAAGTCAACATTTAAACATTTATAGCAACATCAAAATCTTGGAAACTGGCAGCGTAATTTTATTACTATAAAGCAGAACGTGTCTGTAAAATTATAGTGCTGGCCGTTCTTGTTAAATTCCTTCGCTCAACGGTTCTCTATATAGCGGCTTTATTAAAGCATAGTTTGCGAGGCCTTTGCTCTTAACGTCAGAAGAAAAAAACCTTAAATTCCTCGAAATTTGCACAGCACGACTATACAATGCGCCAGGCCATTCTATACGAAGCCAACTTTAGAGATAGTTCCAAAGATTATTGACCACAACTTCCACCCATTCATCCAAGTCTTAAATTCGAATGGCTTTGGAAACTGTCCAAGGGAATTTTAGTACATTTGTAATAAGTAACTAGTGTTGTAAATGAACTGATCACAGGTACAGTTATAACCGAGTTGTGTGTATAGGTATAGTCAATACTGTAAACACCGGTCATACCTGATCTCTCTCATGATTTATTTGAATTACATCATCAACAATGCAATTTTTAATGTGTATTCGTTCCAAGTTTCCTGTAATGTATTGCTATTTAATGACATTCCAATGTGTTGATGTCACTAATAGTGCAGAAAAGTTATTCTCTACAATAAAAGTCTATACATCGTTTATAGATAGATGAAGGTAATCCTTCTTTAACTGACCTATGAATTAATTGTATTACTGTTACGATACACAATGGCAATGTGATTGCAAAAAGCTGTATGAATCAGAAACAAAAACAAAGCCAAACCCCGTTCATACAAATACAAACCATTTCACACCGGATTTTCTAACAACGCAACTGACCTATCCAGACCTTACATAATACCGAATTATCACAAAACAACGCCAGGGCACGACCAGCTCACCCATTACATAAATATTGCATCTAACCGTTAAATCGCTTTAATCGCAGCATAACTTTCACTAGCATTCCCAAACTTTTAAGCACTCTCGACTTCGTTTGAGATTTACAAACGCACGCATGGCCCCCCTGATTTATGGCGCAGTCGAAATCGGTCAACGTTTCTTTTCCATTCTATATATGGCGGGAACGGGGGGTGGGGTTTGGGGTTTCGGGGTTTGCAATAGAAATCACCCTGCTACTGTATGCCGCCGATTTTTTCACCGTCGTCCCACAAGGAGTGATACGAATGATATGAAGGATCTTTTTATCATGGCCACCCCAACTCCGGGGGTGAGGGGTTGTGGAGGGGGGGTTGGTCTCCACGTTTTATGCGTCCGCCTCGCAGAAGGGGATGCACTAAATTACGGGACGTAGAGGGGGCGGGGTGGAGCTCGTGTCATTTGTACCTTTCGCTATCCGGAACAGGGTATCCATTGTTATACCAACACGAAGACGACAAAACGCTCCCCGTGACGGTTTCGGGAATTATTCTTTTTGGGGTGGTGTATTAATTTAGTGTGTGTAAGGTGGGGTGGGTATCTTGGGAGAGACAAGGGTGGTAAAAGAAAAAAACCTCGGCAGATTTGCTGCAACCATAGTAAAGTTATTTCTGGTTTTAGATATTTTGGTTGAAACTGTTTCTTCATAAATTTATAATTGCAAGGCATACACTCTGAAAGTGAAATACAGTGTAGTAATTTATTAGGTCTAAAAATGGCTAAACAATAAAAATATTGTAGCAAGTTGAATTTTTGCATCTTAAAAGATCTATCCCTGCAAACATTTACATTACACTAGCTGGTAAAATTTGCTATTAAAAAAAGAATGAAAATCCAATGGAAGTATAGATTATGGAAGTATTATGCTGTTTTATGTAAACAAAATTATGTCCAAATTATAATAAAAACCGTCGAAAAACATTTACCAGAAGATCATAATATGACAGATTATTCATATAGAGTGTCTCAGTTTTCGAAAAACTTTTAACGGAAAATGTAAACGAATAATCCGATGTAACCGTTTTTACACAGAATTACGTACACATTCTAAATAAAAAGGTTTTTGCATTGTTTCGCCTGTATTTTATTTTTCTTTGTTTTGTTTCGTGCTACAAACTTTCTAATAATTTGAAGAAAAAAAATAGTTGCATATGAAAAGTTTACTCAGAATAACTTTGACTGCCAACTTTGTTACGATAAATTGTGACAAACCTATATTTATTAAAATCAGTTTCAATACAAGAAATGAATAATATGTACAGTATTCTACTTATTCAAAGACAAAATGGCAATTATTAACCAAATACCTATTCGATATAAATTATTTTAAAATATTAATTGCAATTATTTCTTATCCCCTATAAGTTCGGGAGTTTTAATACATTATTTAGATTATCAAAATAAAGATTGTTTCTATAAACAAAACGTCAGATTACTTATAAAGTAATAGTGAGTCTTTTAAATTGTATGGAAAAACGCTTTGTAAGTAAATAAATTTTACCAGCTAAATAGAATATTTGACATTTTGCCATATTTTTCGTAAAAAATTATAATTTCCGAAATAATTTTAAATTGTCTGCGGATTTGTTCTTAATGGGGAATATTCTGATATATCGCTGGCAACGTCAAAATATCAACTCGTTTATAATAAATAAATCTGGGACAAGGTACTAAAATGTCAAAAAATCTCAAACAGCAGAAATTTGATAATTCTTTATAATCTGGTTATCAACAAACGAAGAATAATAAGTTGGCTAACAATATTTAACTACACAACAATCTGACAAGGTCAGCTAAATTTTTTATTTAAGCTCCCTTATCTCCAACAGCAAACCATTTTTATATCAAATCTTGGATAAATGAAGTATGTATTATAATTTGGCATAATATAATACTTAATTGACATTTTGTAGATAGTGGGTAACATCTAGACGAGATCAAAGTTTTGAGTTTAAGTTCTCAGATAATATAACGTAAGAATATTTTTGCAATTGCGTCACCAATTGAACTGCAAACAATACATGACATATGCATTTGTTTATCTGATTTACAGGTACAGGTACGTCGCGCCAATATTATCAGTTTGTAAAATAATTACAAAATACAAACGAGCACCAACGCACAATAATATTCCAAGTATTTCTAAAATAATCGTTATCGAAAATCTGTTTATAATCGATGACGAGATAAGAAAAATATTGCAATTTTTTTAAATGTGTATTTTAGAAAGATATATTTTCTTAGCTATTGCACTTAGCAACAATAGGATATCGAAATGTTCACCATGACAAGAACAAAATGCCAACCATACTTTCGTAATGGCTTATTAATCGCTTGGTTACCTGTGTAAATAATACAGGTTTAAATGCCAGACCTTGAGGTTGATGACGATTATTAACCAGAAAAAAGGAGGCATTCGTTTTTTATGACTTCTAGGAGTTTTTGTACGATAAAACTCAAGTACACAACTGTTAGTTGCTTGTTTTTTGTTGGTTTAATTCAGGGATTTTCGAGGAGTATTGATGAAGTATGCGCTGGGGAGGAATTTGGAAACAAGGGGCTGAAGTAACTGAATCGCCAATAGAGTAAACAAAGATTTAACAATCTTAAAACTTCGAGCTTAATTAAATTTGTTGGTTGAGCGGCGTTTGATACAGAATCCTTTGGACTTCCCCGATCGACAGTATCGGGTGCATCAGTAGCAAGATGTTTCGCATTCTCCCCTTTAGAGATACCAACCTTTTTTCCATCCCTGAACTTAACAGAGCCCTCGATAATCGAACTGTTATCAACCATGATTCCCCTAAATATCCATTAAAAAATAAATAAATCCTATATATTCTTTCAATCCTTTTCAATTCTTTCAATTCACTAACTCCTTCATGATTGTCACTCGTAACTTTATAAACTATTTTTTATTATAAATCCACTTTTTTCACTTAGAGGTAATTTTTTTCCATTCACCAATTTGACACTATTTTTTTTTTTTCGGCACGAACTTCACAAAAGTTTTATTTTATTAGATCACTGACGATGTTGCGAGATCGTTGAGCGCGACTGCAGCGCGCTCTGACATGACGTCAACGCACCGACGGCTTAATAGCAACTAAACTCGGCAGCGGGATAGCCCGGAGTTTGTTGGCGCTCAGGCGCGTGTCGGCTATCTAGTAGCCTATGAATGCGTCTCGGCGCGGCTAACTTTGATGCTGGGCCACCTCGCGGTATATACCTATCATACCAGTCGATATATCAATTATTGTTTGTTGCGTCAATATATGTGGCTGCTCTGACGTACACTTATTAATTGGCTTTGGACCATGGACATGAGTCTATTAAAATTTGTATAATATATATTTAATGGCATTTAATAGGTAGAGAAACGTTCTGCTGTATATTATTCGTTATTAAAAAGATATTTAAAAAAATAACTATTACACTTTTTATTATCTGTTATATTTTATTACTACAATAAAAGCTCCCATGGCCGTGACATTTTTTCTATGTCCTTTGATATTACTAGCCACGGTCGTGACATTTTATGCTCGGAAAAATGGCCATGTTTCGAAAACACTCACTGGAAAATGACATCTCACCACAAATATTGTGTAAAAAGCAGTATTTGAATTAGAAAAAATTATAACTGGGGACCCAAAGCCATTGTCTTTCTCTACTTTTCACACACGCTATGGAGTAACTAAGGAAGTTTGGTTAATTTATCAAACACGGTTACAAAGTCATGTTAATATTGCAAAAGTTGTTGAACATCAACGTACAAAAAACAGAGTGAAATATTGTAACATGGTCGTGACAAAAAATATCTAACACAATATTTGCAACATTAAACGTTATTAATACTTCATAAAAACATAATATATATGAAAATAAATTTGACGAAATGTTATTCAGCTATTCTAATGACGTTTGGTATCAGTACTAAATAATAAAATATATTTCACCAGCATAGTGGAAATGTTTCGCATTGCTAAAGTTGACAAACAATTGCGCACTCTATGCAATAACAAACATTTCTATTGAAAAACCTGTCAGGAGAAACAGATAATTATTCCACTGTTATTATAACAACCTAACATTTTTTTACTTTGATGAAATTATTTAATATAATAATGAAATAATCAATAAACTTGTTGATGTATATACCAGAGACTTGCTGCCTTGAAAAATTGTGTATTGAGACTATATATTAGAAAACCAGTACTAAAAACCGCAAAAACGCATTCTTTTATCTCAACAGATAGACTTAAATGTTTGTATTTGTTTTTTTATTAAGTTAATAATTGTGTAGTAGGTACAAATTTAATGTATTAAAAAATAATTGTCATTTTTTGACAGTGGTTTACTTGACCCTCTATAATTACTAATTAAATTACAACTCATTCGAAAACCCTGTCCTATGTATAATGGATCTGAATTTAAATTTTTCTAGAAAAAGTTATTCTTTACAAATAGTTTTGGGTGGTTAAGAACAAAAAATTGTAAAATTTTGTAATCAGAAAGAGAATCAATTTACTACAGACTGCCTTAATTTTTTTCCACAATTTGCACGTGCTTTGCACAGGATTCGAAAAATTAGACAATAAATCTATCTGAATAACACGTAAATTAATGCACACAACATATTTCAATATCAATTCTTCAAACTTCACCTCTGAGTAAAAGGTGAAGTTTAAAACAACTTTTTCCTTTGAAATTTTACATTTAATTGTGAAAAACTGATACTTTACTTAGGAGCACTTTTAGCAACTTGTGGTTTTGCAATCATCCTATATATTAAATTAATAATCTGACTTCAAGTGTGGCGTTTTTAGGACATCCAAACCAATTTATGAAGAATGACTTTTTCTCGATGAATAAAAATTTCGGTTAGATATATTAATTATTGTTAGGTCCATGAAGATAACACAAAGAATCGAAAAATCCTAGGATAACAAATCAAAGGCATCGAATGAATGATTCCGTATGCAACCAATCGCTTTGCAAAAGCGGTCTCCGAAGGTCTGTAGTGAATGTCCGCTAAAAAATCCTGGTAATTTTAAGTCATACCGGAACAAATAATCACGATGCTTGTGGTCTGGCGCAATACTAAGTACATAATGGGGAATTTTGAAACAACTTATGACGTGTACAAACCTGGAGAAAATTTTGGAGGTACAAATATATATTATTATATTCTATACTGCGTGAAACATAATGCATGGACAGTAAATTACATACCTAGCTACCAAACCAGCTGTTTGTTGTTATTGTGTAGTTAGTTTAGTATTAATTAGTTTGTATTGTATTAAACAATGACCAGGTATCGTGCTAATTACATGTGTTAGATACCTATACTATATAAACGTACTATAGTGGTACATTATTCATTATTCAGATATAAACATTCAACTAAATATTAAGTGTTTTAAATATTGTTAAATAAGATTTATTATTAAGAAACGTTAAACATTTATCTTTTTCTATTTTCAATGAAACACAGTATAAAATAAGACCTAAGGTCTTCTTCAGTCTGCCCTCTTTCAGTCCTCTGTATTATAATGTTTCTTCTTCTTATATTTCTAGAATGATTTTCTTTTTCTTTTGTGCTTTCTTCTTTTTTTATTAACAAGTATTCTCTCCAAGGACTTTAGATAATAATGTTACAGAAGAACAGTTCCCTTTTACTTCATTTGGGTGTTTCAGCCCAGAATAACTTTTTTAATGGATATATGGCATAAGTTCAACTGTTATCTCCAAAGGTGAAAAGTAGTCTACATAATATTATATAATTGTTTAAACTGAATTCTAAACAAAAATCGAAGCAAGATGCTAAAAATATCAACATTGCAATACCTGACGAATTGAGATACCAATATGGAGCATACAGTCATAACAATGACGATACGCTTATTTACGTAGGCATTTCATTACTATCAGGTGTAATTAGCAAATCAGGTGATTTTGTCGAATGCTTTTGGAATCTCCGAAAGCATATCACATGTCAAACAACACGATTACATTTCTTTCTGCACTTCTTACTGTTGCAGTCGCACCATTTCATCACTATCGGATGATGAAAACCGGCGAACCAAAAAAATCGTTAATCTCCGATAGGTATTTGTTTTGTTAAGATTTATATTACTTGTAGTTAGAACACTTCTACAACATGTTTATAAGAATTGAAAGAAGAGACAAAAACAACAAAACATTGCCCCTTCCGTGTTATTAGGTCGCGCCTAGTAATCCATTTTTGCGAGATATTAATATGATGCAAGCTGTTTACTTCCTGCCAAACCGGAAATTGTTATTTTCTCTTCCCCATGGTCAATAATAATTGCGTCCTTTGGCGTTTAACGGTCCAATCGATTTCAGTATGTCGATGAAAGGGCATAAGGGCAAATGGCGCTGCGGGAATTCCCAGTGTAGTGTATGCCCTACAGGAGAACAGTATTGAGGGTCGGAAATTAAAATTAACGTATGACCAGAGAGCGAACCGCACTGTACATCTGCCTTGCTTGCACGAGCTGGCCATTGTTATACCGATATCTCCAAGTTTGAGACTAGACCGGAGTAAATTAGAATGTCTTATAAATCATTTCGGGAACAGATGTTTTTTTTTTTTGGTCTATTATTTGGTGACATTTCTTTAACCATAATTTCGTTGTTGAACTTTTTTCTTCCTTGGTAAAGTAAAATATTAGAAAAGTTTCAAATACATACAATTAAAAATTGATTATTACTGAAGACGATTTATGAAGTAAACCTTGAGCGTTTTCGTAGTTTTTCACTCACAGTGACAAAGATAAATTATATTTTTTGCCAAAACGCTATCGGGAGATCTCGCACATCAAGCAACACCAAACGTGAGAATTGTACAGCTGTTTATTGCGTGATAACGGTTCTATACAAATGGTTTGCGGCAGATTTTTTATTGCCAATTGAATATAATATACAGACTTGATTCTACTGAATACGCTTTTATTCACTTCTCAACGGTCACTTAAAACGGGACTTAAAAATATCATTAAAACTATTCAATTATTCAATGCAATAATAACTAAAGTATTGAAGGTTTGATAGTGCTAAGCAGATGGGATGTAAATATTAAATTAAATTAGAATTGAACTTTAATTAAACACTAAACTTTATTTATGTTTCGTTCAATTTATCATAACGGTGTGTTCGTATGTCTTTTCAGTTATAATAAACTTAAAAACCAAATAAACTGAGAGATTGAACATTTGTGGATATTGTTGGACACGATCGTCTCAACTAAAATATTTTGAGTTCTCGGTTACTTCCGGTTACACCGGAAATGAAGTCAACTTTTATATTTCAAATGGAAAAGTCTGTATATTATCGCATTTTTAAAATCTTCATTAATTTTTGGATCAATTTTATGTTACATTCCCTATACCTAATACCTGGCATTTTTGAGATATTCATTTTTTTCATTAAAAAATGACAGCTGCACGGTTACTTTCAATTACTTATAAATTATAGTCTGTGACCGTTGGAAAAAAGTTGTCCGGCAAAATTCTTGTAAAGGTTACATATGATCAACACATCGGTAGAATACTTCCAAAAGTTATACAGGCTGTTCAAATTATAAGATCAAAGTTGAATTCGAGCAAAGTACTAAAAGTCGGCTTTTTCAAATGGTAACCCTAACATATGAATACATTTCTCAATTCTATGGAAAATATTAGATCAGCTTTGTGTACAATGTCCTATACTTAAAATGTACTTGTAACAATTGAAATCGATTTTTAAACATTACAATAGAAATTGCAAATATTGTCAAATCTAGTTTGCGTTTGAAAACAACTGAACGAACAATTTGGAATGAACAGAACTTTAATAAAAAAGTGTTTCTAGGTCATTTTTCATTATGATAACATGTTACCTTCACAACAATTTTACCGGACTACTTTTTTCCAACGGCCACAGGAAATAATTTATAAGAATTGAAGGTAACAGTGCAGCTGTCATTTTTTAAATGAATAAAACTAATATCTTAAAAAAGACATATGTTAGGTATAGGGAATGTAACATAAGATTGACCTAAAATTTAATGAAGATTTCAAAAATGTGATAAAATACAGGCTGTCCTATTTGAAATATAAAAGTTGATCATTTCCGGTGTAACCGGAAGTAACTGAAAACTCGAAATATTTTAGTTGAGACGATCGTGTCCAACAATATAAGTCAATGAATTTTCAATCTCTCATTTTATTTGGTTCTTCATACACTTCTAATGGCAGCTCGTCGTGGGAGACCCTGTATAGGTGGTTAGCCCTATTAATTATCTACAATTTAAGGTATGTAAGAAACTTGTTCAATAATATTTATAAAAGTTCGTTATTTTAATTAAATCGAATTTAGAGCAAAACAGTTTCACAAATTTTAGGTACAAAACTCTGGTGTATACTACTTAAACAGTTCTATCGTTTGAGATGTACTTTATTATATATAAAATTCGACAAAAAATTATGGATAAAATTTATGGCAAACTTCACATAGGGGGGCTGAAAGACTACGGTCCATGGCCATTTACAGGCGAGAAGAACACTTAATTATATCCGATTTTGCAACATGTTTTGTATATGTATATATATCCAGTTTGCTGGAAATAAATGTATTCTATCTAATCTTCTCATAGAAAATAGGTATTTCCACGACAGGTATTAAAAAAAATAATCTTATGAACGTTATCTCTCGGAAACTGCAACATTTTGCTTGCACGAGAGAATCTCGCTCACTGCCATCTCTAGTTTCGATAGTATTGACTCCTGTGTGTGTGTGTGAAGGCTCATAACTTTCATCCCACTGAACAGAAACTATTGAAATGAAGTGTGTCATACTCCTGAATCACTTCTACGTTAGTCGTCTGACTATAAAATTTTTTTGCTTCTCGGCGTAAACGTGAGCGCGAGAGACATGAAAAAAGCTACCCGATTTTTGCACTTAAATTAACTCTCGTCTTTCCGATTTATTTTGTCTCCTTAACCGCTTATCACAAAAATTTTATTTTTGGTCCAGGTTTCATTTAGACTTTCTTCTATAGATTATCGATTTTTTTCTTGAAATATTTATGTAATAAACATTTTTATGTATTTAAACAAGTTTTTAATAGAAACGGATATCTCTGTAAGGACAATGATTAGCACGATAATGGGATGTGCACGTAAACAATCGTCATATTTTATTTAATGCGGCTGTAACGCATAGAAGTTTTTACACAATTTTTTAAAGCGATTTGTATGAACGTTATAAGTTTCATGCAGCGTGGACTACGACAATCGTAACGGTAAATGATAACATAGCTGGGACAGTACCAGTAAGATCATTTACTTAATACGACGAGAACAATTCCGGAATTTTGAATAATAGTGTGATTTAAATATAGTACAATGAATTTACATGTAAAATTAGTTCTAAGTAATGGTATTTTACAAAAACGTATTCAGACGCATTCACTGAAAACGGCAACACATTCAAAACTCACGCGAGGGAAAGCCGATCTGCACAAAATATTGTTCATGTTTATTTCGGTCTTAAAAATTAACAAATAGTCGGAATGCTATTAAATTCAAGGGATTAGTAAAGCAGTAAATAAGGATTATTTGTGTGCTAACTGCTTTGCCCTGCAAACGTTCGTTTTACAGATATCCGCTTCCATCAAAATCTTGTTTACCACTTTTACTATAGAAAATATAGCCAATCTATAGAAGATAGTTTACATGCACCCTAAATAAAATTTTTGAGGTGAACGATGTAGGAGAACAAATCGGAATGAGCGAATTTTGAAACACAAAAATCGGGTACACTTTTTCACTTCTGTTGCGCTCATGTTTACAGCGAGTGACAAAAGACGTTGAAAACGTCAAACAACTTATGTATTAAGGTGTATTAGTTAATTGTGTATTAAGGAGTATGACACCCTTTACTTAATTTTTTTCCGTTCAGGTATAGAATATTTCAACAACTTAACATATTCCAAGACAACCTGTCATCAAACAATGGACAAATATATCGTTTCATAAAAGTGAGTTATCTGTAATATCGAATTATTTTACACCGTAATATCTATAATATAAATATATATTCATATTTCTAATCAAAAAACTTTTTCGATATTTCTGCGTTATGCTTTGGTGAAGTTTAGATAAAAATTCCGCAAGACAAATTTTTGTATGCGCCTTCTCAACAATATTTTGCGTAAATATATAATATAGTGTTTAAGTATATTTTCTATCTGTTTATTTGGATCAACTTTTAATTCATACACCTCGCTTATCAAGGTAACCCAAAAATGCAAATTTTGTCTTAATTGGTGCGCGATAAAGAAACTTGGTGTCCCTTTTCAACCTGAAAACATTCGTTTTATATTGTCCCTTAACTTGAATTCATTTCAGTTGGAACACCCTGTATTGATTTTTACAGACTTTACAATTTACAATATAAATGCGGTTGGAATGAAGAATAGTCGAATTATCTCTTAATATAAATGAAATTCTAAACTCTATTACGGCAAGATGGCGGAAGAACTTGTTTTGCCGGAAACAACATTAATCTGTTATTGAGTTTAGCGGTGGCGAGGGCGACGACAGCGGCGACACTGTCCTCTATCTCAAGATGCGCTTTTCTTGGCGTCGGAAAAACGACGTAAGTCCCAACAGGAAATAAGAACAAGCGGCGGAGGAAACATTGTCTTGCCACACCAGCGCCCCGCGTCGCTAAAGTTGCATTAATATGCATCAAAACAACCATTAGAATAACAAGAGGCCGAGGACCGGCTCGAGCCAACTTTAGTGACTTCCTTTGACACATCGGCGGTAGAGTTCGCGGCGCGAAATTTATTCATGCCACATTTCGACAACGTAAAAGCCCCGAGAGCAACTTCTTGAACGAAAATAAATCGCGGATCTGCTAGGAATTGAACGGGCATTTGTTGAATGCGTTGTGACAACACAATTTGTTTTCGGTAGCTGGTAAAGTAAGTGTTTTGCCTTGGGATATAATGTCAGATTTTATAGTTCTGTAATCGATTAAAGCAAGTTCTTAAGTTTACTTAAATTTCTCGTCGAAGTTATGAGTTCATTCTGTAATCATCATTCTCTTAATCTGTGTCTGATTTCTTTCTATTAATTAAGTAAATATTAATGATATTTAAAAACATCTCTTAGGCACGTAACTTTTAGGTTTTCTGGTAAAAGTGCAACTACCGTTTTGAGCTTTCTAGGATGTTGGGTTCAGCTTTTTGACAGTTTTATCTAGCTTTCTTAAAAAGCCTGACGAGACAGTCCGTGTTCCTATTCAGGTTTTAAGTTTAATTTTCATTCAGCAATTACTTTTCTTCTTTTTAAATGCCTACTTCATACATTTTGTACTAATTACGATATGTCTTTTAGCTGTCTTTAGGGTAGCATACATATTTAATGACCCTACAGCAGAAAATTTTCGAGAAAATGACAGTTGAAAATTATTGTATTTGTTTTCAATATTCCATAAGCGTTTTCGGTTCATTTATTTGCGCTGTAGATGAATTTCAGCTTGAAAGTTGCATAGCGCGTCAGCTGACTTCATTTTTGAAAGAATAGCTGATTATGCTTAAAAAACCCATATGAACACACTTTTAGTATTTCAGGTAGAAGTACAAAGTTTAAGATTTACCATGAAATTATTTCGGGATTTCTAAGAGATTGGGTTCATAATTTGCTGCCAAAATTGATGTTTTTGATATTGTAGAAAACGTTACACAACAGGATTATTTTTTTCTGGATTCGTCTTAGGGGAAAACAATTTTACCCAAAGTTAATAAGTTATCAATATTTTACAATATTCAATTGTCTTTTTCTCAAACATTTTCTGATCTAAGGTCATAAAATTCTTTCCACTACCATTAAAACCCCCAAACTGTGGAAGGTAGGATCATGATACTGAAGCCTGGGAAACCTTCACACGAAAGAACGTCTTATGGACCTACCTCTTTGCTGCCCATCATGTCAAAAATCATCGAAAAATTACTACTCAATAGATTGAAGCTAATAATTAAGAGCAAAAACCTTGTTCCAGACCATCAGTTCGGATTTCGGAATAAGCACTCTACTATTGATCAGATACACCGAATAACCAGCATAATAGAAAAATCTTTAGAGGAAAAAATGATTTGTTCTGCAGTCTTCCGATATGTGACACAAGCTTTTGATAAAGTCTGGCATGAAGGACTGAACAATAAATTACGAAACAACTATTATCTTACCTGACTGAGAGATACTTTAGAGTCGAACAAGGTGGTGCAGGTTCTCTCCTTAAGGAAATTAAAGCAGGAGTACCGCAAGGTAGTGTTTTAGGGCCGGTGCTTTACCTACTCAATACCAGCGACCTCCCAGCACTAGAAAATAGGAAGAAACTCCACGCTCTCTGTACATAATAAGCTTCTCTTGTACCAGAAAATTATAAAACCCGTGTAGACGTTTGGTGCTCAACTCTGGGGTTGCACCAAAAAAAGTAACATTCAAATTGTCCAGAACTTTCAAAATAAAATATTGAGATGCATTGTCAATGCGCCTTAGTACATTAGGAATGATGACCTCCACAAGGACCTCAAAATGGAGTTTGTGAGCAAAGAAATCCACAAAGTAGCAAGACGTCACGAGAAAAGGCTTCACCATCACGTAAACGTTGAGGCCATCCAGCTCCTCGACAACACCGAATTAATCCGAAGACGCAAGAGAAAGAAGCATTTTGAGTTAGTGTGAATGTGAGTTAGTGGCAAAAGCAGAATAAGTGCTAGTTATAGGTGTTAGTTCTAAAAGCAGAGACACTGCTACGAAGTGCCCAAGAACAACTATTTTAATGCACTTATTGAATTAAAAAACTACCATTAAGACAGTTAAATGATTTATCAAAATCAGTAAGAAAAATATAGTATCCATTAAAAAAAAACAATTGAAGGTAGGATATTTATTTTACACAAAATAGCATACGCGCTTACTGTATATGATGCTGCAATAACTGCAATACCAATAAAAACAAAATAACTCTAGCATCAAAAGTTCAATTAGATCACTTGTGAACTTTATACATTATTTCATCATTTAGAATAAATTCAGCACTTGATAATATGTAAAGTCGAAGGAGTCGAATGTCTTAATTTATACTTAACTTTAGAATTTCTTTTAAAAATGTATTTTAGCGACATTTCTAATCCAACATTATTTTAGAAATTCAATAACGACTCCGTCTCACTGAATAATTACAGGAAAATCGACCAGGAATCGTACAGTAGTCTTCACCGCACCCCATCTTAACACTCGTTATTAATATACTTCACGTCAGACGTCCAATAACTGTAACCTGCCGGTATATTTCTCGCCAATTTTTGGGGAGCTGGTTGATAGGGTGTGGACCTCGAAAGAACTGGGTGCGCATATTCTCGAATTACGAAGCTATCAATTATTAATGAAGCTCATATCCGACAAAGTTTCTCAATTGATTATTCAGATACTCCCAAGGCTCGTTGCAGAGGCGGTCCAGTAATTTTACATTAACGTAATTCATCCCGACCCCTCGGTCCATGCAGGATGATTACGAATTTAAATATTAATAACCAATACGCTGGAAGGGAACGAGAGATTGTTCGTTCCGATAAGTGATGGCTATTGAATATCAGGCAGTATAACTAAAAAATAAGTATAAGTATTTATTAATAAGTATTCATGTATATCTAAAAAATAAGTTGTGGTTATGAATGCGAATACGGACTCAAAAGCTTCCATCATCAAAGCTTTCGAAAAGGAAAAAGTAGCTAAAAAGTTAAAAAGCGATTGATTATAATAAATTGTATTGAAAAGTCGTTACGATTTGCCATGTCCACGTTAGATAAATCTGCGCAGTTCGGTCAGCATAGTTAAATCGCTACGATTTATCGTTACGTCTTAGAATTCATAAACTTTGCAAAAATAACTGGTTTTTCATTCTGTGATATTTTTTCTGAGCCTTTCATGATGTGAACCTTTTCAGTCTCCCTATAAAAACGCCCATTCAATTTCCATTGACAAAATTCCTGTTTCCTAGTGTTAAAAATACATATTTTCCGATTTTTCATTTTTTCTCCTAGAAGAATTTCTGATATAAAACCATTTTTATGCTGCCATAAAATACGGATCGCATGTGAAAGAGTGGTAGTTTCACATGGAATTTTCTTTCAAAAGCCAGAACTGATGGCCAACTCCTAAGTCCGCATTCGTATTCAACACAAAAACTATAAATGCTATAATGCTATAAATTAAAACAATGATTGTACGCAGTTATCTAGCTAATATTTCAATCAATAAAGTAAAATAAAAATGGGTCCGATACGATTACTAGAATTAGAAAATTAGAGATTATTTGGTAAACCTTTCCATATTCAAAATATCTTTGAATGTTGAATAAAAAAAATCTGATGTTGCCAGGCACATGACTATACTATATTATATATAAAATTAATAGTTTACCTGCATGAGATTTGACAGAGATCGGTCGTATCTGTCATTAAAATATAAATAGGTAGCCAAGATCTGACAGATATTTTGATTCTATTGACAGTAGGTATTGTCAAAATACCAGCGCTTAACACTACCTACTGTCATTAGAATGAAAATCTGTGAAATCTTGGCTAACTAGTTTTATATTAATGCAGACACGACCGATCTCCTTGATAAATTTTATCAAAAAATGTCATAGACATAAATTATACCAAAGTTCCTCTACTTTAATTTACTATTTAACTATTATGAGGAAACTACAGCTCATTTGCAAAATCCTTGAAAAATGCTTAGAGTAAACATGCATACAGAAAAATAAATACTTCACTTAAAGCAATAGCTTCCATGCAAGTAAATTATTAATTTGCTCTATCGCAAGCAGATTATTTCTCAAGTTGAGAATATATTCTTTTGATTAATGTATAACCCTTCTTAAATGAAAGAAAATGTTTCAAGCCAAGTAAATAATAACTTTCATTTAAAGCAATAGCCGCAAGCATATAATTTTCTCATGGTTTAAAGTAAAAAGTGGAATATTAGTCCCACTTATCGAAACGCAAAAAAATCACTGATATAAAAAAAACAGCACGTGACGAGCATTGTGTTTGGCTAATATGGCTAAGCTTTAATTGTAACTTTGAGAAGAGTCGAACGTATTGTATGTATTAGTTTTCTTTCGTTTTACAGTGTACTGAACTTGAAGAGTGACGTAATGCCATTAAAATATATAATTGTTCAAGTGACGTAATATCATTAAAATACATAATTGTTCGTTTTTTAATGATCGACACATATTGTTCTCAAAAACAATACTGGTAAAAATAGCTATCGCTAAAATTCATGTCATCCAGCTTAATTATTAATATAACATAGCAAAATATGAATTAATTAGGATCAATAATAAAAAATACATTAATACTATAACCCACAATATCGAGGTCAAAAATCTGTTGTGGCCAGGCACATTACTTTATCATACAATATATAAAATTAATAGTTTAGCTGCATGAGATCCTATTTGATCCAGATCGACTGTGTTTGCATTAAAATAACACAAGTTAGTAAGGGTTTGACAGATATTTTGACAATATTGACAGTAGGTATTGTCAAAAAATCAGCGTTTGACAAATCCTAGCTAACTATGTAGTTTTAATGCAGACACGATCTCGATCAAAAAGTATTTGCTCAGCTAAACTATTAATTTTACCAAAAAATGTCATAGACATATATTATACAAAATTTCCTCTACTTTAGTTTATTATTCAACTAGTTTGACGAAATCACAGAAATGGCAGCTCATTTGCAAAATCTTGAAAAATGCGTAGAGGAAACATCCAGTTCCATTGGACCCTTTTGAACCAAAAGCTTTTCAGATCAGTAATAAAACTTCTAAGTATGAACTTTCGTCTCTTTAGTAGTTTCTCCGGAATCGTCACCACAAAAATCTGGTACACACACAGACACACACACATACAGATTTTTTTTTGTGCTTTGGTCAAAAATGATTAGGGGACCCAAAAAGGCCTATTTCCTCTAAAATCCATTTTTTTCGGCACGATTACAATACATACTGTGTATGATAAAGTAAAAATAAATTATTGAACGATTCATACCTTTCTACCATGGTACACATTTTCGTGATAAGAAGATAGAAAATCCATATACAAGTGAAGATAACTGCTTAGAATACCAGCCTCTAGCAAGATCCTACATCTATACATAAATCAGCGTGTGATAGCGAAACAATAGAACGAATCGCTGAAATGTAATTTCGCAACAAATTGGAAGGGGTGCCTTTATGCAGTGGTAACGTAAGTGTGCAGCAGGAAGCTGCCAGTGCACTGCGAATTCCAGCGCTTAAAGGGGAAGGCAGCAGGAGCTTCCATATAGGCGGCTTACCTCGGATTGCTGGCTGGAGCTTTTTATGCGCTTTTACAAGCTCGCCAGGTATTCGCATCACCCAAAAGAATGGAATTACCTACTACCACTCGAACTGACAATTTGACGTAATTGGATGCGGAGTTCCTTCGTTGATGATGGTCGGTGAAATAAAACTATGAATTCAAGTGACAATGTGACATAATTGTGTGTACCTAAGTTTAATTCCGTGGTTTCAGTAGGGTATTGTGGATTTTTGTTTCCGTTCGAATGTTATATACTGTAAGTTTAAATAAGGTTTACAATTATTATTTAATTTTCAGTAGTAGCTTGTTATAATCAAGTCTGTGTCAAAATGCTCCAAAGTCTCGTCACTTAATGACACGTTCAAAGTCAATGCGACGTGAAATATGTAAGCCACGAAGTGAAAAAAATATGTAACGACCCTATGAAGAGTTATTTCTATAATGTCAAAACACCAAAACATGGGGTTTCTATTTATAGTATTAAAGCTCAAGGTTTAGGCTTTCAGTTTAGCCTACTTAGAGAATTTAATCGCAGCAAATTTCCTTTTGTTTAGGTGCATATATATAAATATACAACAGAGTTGTTTTTACAGTTTGTCTGTGTTTCCCAATTTACACAAGCAATACGAATTGAGATAACCTACATATACGTTTTATTCTTTCCAAAAAATATCTCCTACTCTTCGACAATATAATAAAAAAAAGAAAAAATAGTACTAACTGTCTACAAGTAGTTATAAACAATTTTTATGAAGAATTTTGATCTTCAAAACCATGAACATTCTCACAATAATGTTACTTCTTTGTGCTAAAACGACTTTTGTGTTTTTGTGCATAACTGTTAACAAGATTAAATTGATAGCATTGTTTGGCTTTAGGGCAACATACACCTTGGGGCATTTTTGAGGCCAAAATAAAATGAAACGTAGGAATGTGAAAGTAATTGTTTATTGAACAATAAGACTGCTCGTGTAGGAGACTGTCCAACTAATAAAGTATTTTCCTTGCAAGTTTAACCTAAAAAATGGCTACTTTTTGCAAAATAACAAACCATTTGGTGGTGTGAACCCTACTTCCTAAGTAGATGACATTTGATAGGTGTACGTAAAGATAGGTTAGTGTTTGGTAGTAACCACTACTTCCTTTCCGTGATTTATGACAATTATCTACCAAATCTAACAACTGTCTAGACAAATGTCAAATCTAGGTTGTGGCTGTAATTTTTGATTTATTTAAAATTTACATCCCGCCTGCATGTCACCATATTATTAACCTATAATATTACTTTGACAAAGTATGTCGTTAAACATTTTCATTTATAAAATGAATGTTAAGCTGAATGAGATTCTATTTGATCAAGATCGGCCATGTCTGTAGTAGAACTAGACGATATGTTGATTATAGTGACAGTAGGTATTGTCAAATCACCACATAAATTCTACAGTCGGGGCATTTGCCATAATTCGCCCAGAACATTCCCTAATATAACCATAAAACAAAGAGCGTTGGTCACTGACCTTGATCCAGGTAACGTGTAGACGCTAACCTCATTTCCACACACAAGAACCACACATAATCTGTTGAAGCGCACCGGAAAATAACACAAAATCACTTCCACTACCTTCATAATCCGTTTCTCAATTAATTTCGGAGTTTTCCCGTTGAAACCAGACCGAAAAATTCGCCGGAAAATTAGCTTTTCGAAACTGACGCTCCAAATTTCCAAACTATGCCGGCCGCCACTAGATTGTCGAGGTAAGGCTGGACGCGCTGATTGGTTCAGCTGCCGCCCCCCCACTTACACGGCATTTCTTGTGATGCGTTTGACACGCATCACGTAGGTACATATGTTTCCTTTACAATCAATGCAATAATAATATCTAAATGATAATATCTAAAACTGCAATAATACACCCAGTGTTCCATTTAAAAAACATAAGTTTGTGTTGGTACGTTGTTGTGGGACACTTGTAAGCAAGCAAATACTTTCTGGCAGCAGAGCGAATGATACACTGTGTTACAAAGAACAAAAACGAAATATACTTTTCACGAGACATAGTGGAAGTTGTTGAGCTGGTAGAGCTGAACATAATGGCATAGCTGAAACTTTCCAAACAGCCCTAAAATCTCTATTAAAAAAAAACAAACGTTTTTGGGTACTGGAGGGTGTATAAAAATTCATAACTCCGCCATTTTCTATTCGATTTAAAACATAAATGACAATGAAAGAGGAAGCATAGACCATTTATTATAAAGATGTACTGTTCGGTCAGATCCAATAACAAATCGAAAAGTTATGGACGTTCAAGTTCAGAAGTTACCAATTATTTTCAGATTTTGTCTAGTTTAACAACAATTTGATGACCTGCTTGAATCCGTAATATATTTTTGATATTTTTTTGTTGGAAGTCCATTTAAATTTGCGTCTAATACGCGTTTGTCGTTATTAGAATCAAAATATCTGACAATTCCTGGCTAACTAGTTTTAATGCAGTACGACCGATCTCGATGAAATGGCTGAAATTGCTCATGCAGCTAAACTATTCATTTTACCTATTAATTTTACATACTACGTATGATAAAGAAAAAATATAATAGTTTATTGAAGTATATGAATGCACATCTTACTGTTCAACTAATGAAGTATATCCCTGAACATTTCAACAAAAAATATTAAAATTTGTTGGACATACAATCAATGTACTGCGAATTGTTTTTTCTAAACATTAATTACTATTGGCCCTCATATATCGGGCATTTTTACGAATATTTAAGAAAAAAATTCTGGGAAAATTCTTTAAACAGTGTGGTATCAAAAATAATATATAATTTAGAACATAATAAAATATTCCTTGACGGGTGCTACCCCTTAAACTGCAGTTTTTTGCACTTTTTTTGCACTAAAATTTAGTAAGAAATTCAAAAATCTATGGAAATAGAGGTTGTTCCATGTAAAAATGCATAAATTGTTACAAACTTATGGAACATCATGCAGAAAGAAAACAAAAACAAAACGTAACTGTTACTACCAAACTGCATGATGGTGACATGGAAAAAAAATTTAAATTGATAGAAATTGGTTTGGAAAATATCAGAAATATGTTACATGACCTCCAAAATTCTGCACATAAAGTTGGTATGGGAGTAATTGATATATCGCAGCCCAAGAAATGCAAGTTTATCTACCTAAGAAGAACATTACCCTGACCGTCAATAGAAAATAAAAGAATAACAAATTGATGGACACCATGCTCATCTTTCAACCAATACGACTTTCCTGCAGTAGTTTACCAAATTAAGTTTTAGTTTCCCAAATACCAGCAAGAAAAACTTAAAAAACAAATAACTTTCTTGTCCCACTATTATAGTTCCCATATTGTTCTGTAAAGCCATGCAATCGCTATCTTCAAACATTTACGGTTTTCCTTACAAGTTACAATCAAGATAACATTCCCCAAACCAAGAATTCAAACCACACCACCTTATAACCACAAGGAAACATGTGCAAGCTCATATTTTCATAACCCAAGAAGTGCAATTATTTTCCTACTACACCCCGCAGGCATATACCCGCTGTGGTAAGCCCTAATGTAGGAAACGCTTAATATGGCGCGCGGTTGTTGCAGATTTTGCTCGTTTTGGGCAGGTAAAGTTGTGTTAAACTGAGCAAAATATCACGTGCAGGGCGCGACCGCCTACCGTCCTTACACGCGGAGTTTCCTTAATAACGAAAACAACTTCTAATAATTAGATAACACCGAGTGCAACGACGCTTGAGCCCTCTCGTAACGCTAACGACCTAAACGAATTCAATTGCAAAGACGCACTATTATCATTACTGGTGCATTTGCTACAACCGAGTTCACCCGTCTCTGAATTATCGTGCATTGTTTCTACGAGAAACCAACGTTTAGCTCCTATTCACTTGTTAAGCTTTGTATCAGATAATCTTAAACTCTTGTGCGATGAACATTACGTTCGTGCTTATGTTAATTGTTATAGGTTGTACATTGGAAATTGTGCTATTGTTACGTAGTTATATTCACGTCGTGTTTTAATATTATATTACTATACAAGTTTTAGAAGACATTAATAGAGGCATGGGTGGTTTGAGGGTGGACGAGTAAAGCGTTTAGTGGTTTAAGGAATAAATTATTTGACATATTGTAAGATTTTTTTTTCAAACTGTGTAGTAAGCTCAAAGTGTAGCTTTAACCTTGCACGTGGATGCTTCATCTTTTGTAAATTATAAAGTCTTCACCTGGACATAATATGAGCCAAAATTTTCATTCCAAACGCCATTGCTAGGATGTTTTCATGGTTTTAAATTCAATTTAAAGTTCAAATATCAAACTTGAATAATTTATATTAATTTTATCTTTTACTTGTTCGATACTAGTAGTATATGATCGTTCTGAACTTATTTTTACATGAATTGAGAAAAAACTCCAGAGCAGTGAAAGGGTTAACTGAGTCAATAATAACAATTACCCGCATTTTCGGTACAATTAATATGTTGAGACCGGCAATTATATAATTTAATTCCTTTACTTAATTACTTAATTTTACAAAAAAACAACTGTTCCTTAAGACATATTTAATTTAAATAAATTGTAAACAAATTGTTAGTTTTCTTTTGACAATTTCTTCGTTTTCGACTTGTGTTGAATCAAAATTTCGACTGTTGCTTTGAAGAATACCCAGATCTAACTGTCAAATAGATAAGGGCGAAAATTGTTCAATATATTTTGGTAACATTTGATAATTTTAGATATTATATAAGCAGTTGTTGTTCCTTACCTCAAATCGTATAGCAATGCACAATTAGCAATTCAGCACATTTCAGCAGAATTAACAAAATATGTTTCTGTTTTGAGTTTTTTCTGAATTTTCAAAAAAGTGCCTTGTTTTTTGACTTATTGTGATTTTTTTCCAAATTCTATAAGTAAGTTCAACTGAACTCAACCTTAAACATAGATGCTTCACTCTTTGTAAAAGCAAACAGTGTGTTGCATATGGATCATTGGAGTCATTGGATGTTTTTAAAGTTTTTACAGAGTTTTGGTTGTTCTAAAAACTCCACATCCTCAGTCAAATATCAGTAAAAATCGCAGTACTTTTTATAGAACGTATTTTCTAATTAGTATTTATCTAACACCATTTGAAAAATCATGTTATTACGCCATATTATGTAAAATGGGAATTAAAAAATAATTTTTAGGATATAGTTTTGTAGTAAATTTTAACTCTCTATTAACTCTAAAATTACTTATTTTACTTTTGAACAAATTTAACAATTTCTTGTTTTTCGACCAACTTGTCATGAATCGGAATTACGATTGGTGCTTTTAAGAATACCCAAATCTTACTGTCAAATACGCAAAAATCTATTTTACTCATTTACTAATTTTGAATTTTGATAACGTTTTGGATATTATATCACCAAATGTTGTTGTTTGCCTCAAAACGTATAAAAACTCATAATTCAGCAAAATTTGCTAATAATTGTGGAATGCGTGTTTTAAGGTGGGCTTCGAAATGAGTAGGCAACCAACTATACCTCATAATTTTGTTTTCAGTACTTCGTGGTATTTCACCGTAATGATTAGGTATTTCCATTCAAATTATACGTTAAACTGAACTTGAAACCTTTGCCAATACTACAAAAAATATCCGACTAAATTCTGTCGAGTCTAGGCGACGGATGTTAAGATTATTGGTGGCTATTTCGTGGTCTTCTTGCGATCAACAAAAAACACTGATATTCCCAGAATTCGTCACCGACACTTGACACAATTAAGCCGGATATTTTTCGTATTATCGGCAAGGGGTTCCAGTTCAGTTTAACGCATGATTTGAATAGAAATACCTAATCATTTCGGTGAAATACTGCAAACAAAATTATGAAGTATATTTGGTTGCCTATTCATTTCGAAGCCCATCTTAAAGAAGAAGTTTCTTCTCCACCACTTTACAGAGTTTTATCATTGCTTTTTACATTGATGTTCAATGTTTTGCTTCAGAGTTTCAATGTTCCAAGATTGCAGCTTTTATTTCAGCTTTTATTTGTGCTTAGGTACTTGCAATTCTGATAAAAAAATGTGTCATATTCTTCCAAAATTATTGAAGAAAGCAAGGCACTTTTGTAAGGGCCATTTTTATATGTAAGATACGATAGATAAGAGGATAAGAAATCATGCCGTTTGAGTAAAAAAATGTTTCTCAGTATAGAATGTAAAATAAATTGTTTTTTTTTCCATTCAATTACAGTTAATAAAAGGATTCGACGGGCGAGGAAATGTTTTAATATGTTTTGGGATTTCGATTTGAACGTTGAAATTTATTAGCACTGAGAACTTTGGGCGTTACAACGGCGCGCGAGGGACCTCTTCAAAATCCAACAATACTAAATTTGTATAGGGCGCGTGACAATGAGGCATTCAGAAGCCACGACAAAATTTCACTCACCAAATGTAAAACTCCAATTAATTTCCCGTGCCTTTTGACAAATCCGCGAACTCAACTCAATATATTTCCCTGTACAGATCTTAACTGTAATCCAATGGATTTTATTAGCAATATTTTGCCTCCCCGCCTGTATAAGATTTGATTTGGTTCTGATCAAACGTTATTTTATTTAAAAACAACTTTTCACATGAAGATAGATCATCATAAACTTGGTAATCAATGACCTTAGCTAAGTCGTTATGTACTCTCTGCATCCGCGCATAAACCGTTATCAATATTGCAGGAGACGTTAAGTAGGACGCGTTTAATCTGGTCCTGTAGATGTGGAAATTCTGCATACATGCACCGCAGTGGCGTACGTGCGGTGGTTCTGCAAATGGGCGCACCAGCCCGGCAATGCGTTGCGTCTGAGCAATTAACAGCCAGAACACGATTCACCTGGGTCGGCCTGACTCTCTCCCCTGCGTTTTGGGGACCGCGACACGATACTCGGTCTCTCTAGCCCGCAGCAGAAGGAAATATGAACGGGCTTAAGCGATGCATCAAAGGCACGCGGCCCGCATGTGAATTTCAGCTCTGGGAAATAGAAGAAAAAGAATGGGTGATGGTAGTAATCATCTTTTGCGTACGTTTTCTCATATAATATCGTAATCTCCACGTGATTATGGATGTTTAACCAGACTTCAGAAAAGCTTTAACCACAGCAATTAGTAATTAATTTAGTTAAGAAGTTTTAAACAACTAAAGGATTTGATTTAGTTTTATTTAATTTTTTCTCTTTTAGCCAGGAGAGAGGTAAATTTAAAAATCAATTAAAAATTTACTGTCTCACCCTGGATTTGAACCGGGGTCTTCTGCCTTGCCGGGGTATTGCTCTACCATTAAGCTACCGAGGCCAGTGACAGAGAACAGATAAATTAGTCGTTTCAAGAGAGTAAAGAGTGAGGATTGCTGTTATACAAACTACCTATCACGACATCTATTGACGGGTGGAAATTGGTTCAGAGTACAGCCAAGTTTGTCACATATATATGCTATTGGCGCATATATATTGTTATAATTATTGTTATAAACTGTATGTGTCAATTATGTGTATTTAGATTTGGAGTTGTTCTATATGACAGATGTTTGTATAACACTGTCAACAATAAACTCTAGGAATGTAAGCAACATCCTCACCCAGTCACGTTTTCAATTGCCATTGTGACTGGCATAATAAGTAATTTCCATATTGTTGGTGATGCGTTGAGCAGTGCCTTTGAGTTTCTGTAAAGTTAAGATATGTTTATGGTTATGACATTTTATGGTTGTTATTTCCATTAAACATTAAAATATAGGGCAACAATGAAATTAAATAGTGAGATCCGTGTGCGATAGAGAAGATTACGAACAGTGTGGTAAAAGGAAAATGATTTGTTAATAAGGACTTCTTAAATCAATAAATAATATAAAAGTAAAATTGTCTTTTACTAGAAACCAGGCAGATTATCTGTTTCCTACTGTAGTTATGCTACAGAATGAACTCAAATAAGTGCTATAAGTGGATTAACCTAGTATTTATGAATTTTTAAATCGAATGCTGTTGAACGCTGACTAAATAACTTTTTTCGTACCTGCTTTTTTGCCAAAATTGATGAGCCGCATGTCATAGAGTACTTGTCTTCAATTTGCATTTTAAAATTGTTTGCAATATGTATGAAAATTTGTAAGAGAATAAGGCAGGAGAGTTCGGAAAAGTTAGAAAATTGATACTTTCAGCAGACTACATCAGGGCTTCTGTTTGAATTGGGTTGAATTAAAATTTATAGCTGCTTTTTGTTTTACATAAATAATTTTAATTGTTTCCATGGCTGTCTAGTGAACAATTTCGACATTGTGTGAAAATTATATGGTTAAGATTTGATTCTGAACAATCTTTTCTAATATCTTTACGTACTTCAGGGCTGGGGGAGTCAATGCTAGTTTTAAGCATAAACCGAGCTTAGATATACAAAATACTTCAGATCTAAACGTGGATTGAGTTATAAATAAAAACCAGTCTAAGAAATGCAGCTCAAAAAGTTCATTCTACTTTTGTACAAAAATTCAAACCTCTGCCTCTTAAAATAAATTTAATACGAGGGTATCTTCATCAAAAGTGGGTCACACTGTATAAAAACAATCAATGCCAAAAATATATCGAATCTACTTTTTTGCATTTCGTCTAAATAGAATTTGTAATTTCTGCCTTCAGATTCAATAAATGTAAATAAAAGAATACCAGGATCGATTGTAATTTGGTCACCTTAGTGTATGAATAGTAATTCAAAATAAATACCTACTAATATAAATGCACACCTTATGTTTTACTTAATAGATTTATTATTATTAAGTTTTCTCAAAATAATATCCAGAGCGACCCATACCGGTCTTTTGCTAATATATTAACATAAAATCCATTACGTTATACAATAGCTTGTCAACCCAAACAAGCCCCTATCATTTGTGGAACTAAAGTTCATTTCCTAGCATCGAATATTTACAAATTAAAGTTTGTTTCCGCTAATTTTGCTTGTCATCACCTGGAATATTTTGGTCTATTATTATAATGAAATATTTCACGTCATTGAGAGTAATACAACAACTTTTGACTGTTGTCCCTCTCTTTCTCTTACAAGGCACAATTTGTAATAATTTACTTGATCACTGAATTTTTTGCTATCTATCCCTTATAAGAAGTAAAGAAACAAATCTGTTAATTGGTTAAATGTATAAAACTTTATGTTGGTTGTTGCAAAATTTTCTTGAATATGACTCTTGCAGTGGTCTCTTGCAGTATTGTCTAGCAAATAACTAGTATAACTACTCCTTAAATCACTGATTGGTGGGATAATTAAGAATAAATCACAACTTAATCTGTACTTGTTATCTTTTCATCAAAGTCGTATGTTGATAAACTGCACATATATTTTACACAGAAAACTAATAAATACTAAAATGTTATTATCCTTCACCACATAACTTTTCATCATTCCTGCCTTTCGCAATACGCACGCAAATTATTTCGTATAGCATTGTGTAGAATATTCGTAACAAAGAGATTTCGAAGGGGGAACGCGCCCACATCTTTGCAGTAATACTTGAAGCAGCAGCAACAGTGTACAGACCTACACTCTAACGATTCGGCAAGTTCTTGTATTGACTCAGCCGCAGTTTGAGTTAATTACGTCGTTATCTCTCTTGTATTTGCGGAAACGTTCCCCAAGATACGGACGAAACTTTCCCGGGAAGTCGCTCATGCGAGACGGTTACATGCGCGTCGCCAGTCGGTAGCGATCCGCTAAAACCAAAATTCAATTGCGGAATCACACCCTGAGGTACGCAACTGGTTTTCTAGAATGTAGTTTAAACGTGGCGATCTTTGGTAATTACCACGTTTGAACGCCTATAAATGTTTCAGAATGATTTTTCGATAATTGGGAACGTAATAACTGCCGAACCGTTCCAAATAAGTAAAATCAAAGTATACCGGCGTAATCAGCGTCAATAATTGTATCAAGAACCACAACCTCAATTTGATTGAAGGTAGTTGGGTTTTTGCCGAGTGGCTAAAATTTTGTAAGAAATCACATATTTTAATCGATAATTTTGAAGTAGCACACCTATCTCAAAAGCGAGGACCCGGATCAACATGAACCCTTTGCTATCTTACTAAAATGGGTGCGCTGATTACAAATTTACATAGGAAAAGTCTCTGTCTCTACTGGTTACCGAGCTGTGCTGAAATTACGGTTTTTCAAATAATACAAAAATAAGCGAAATGGACCACATAACATGAAAATGGTAAATCTTAGGTATATAAAAATATACATATTTCTGATAGACTCAACGAGAGCTATCATTAGGTAGTAGCAAAACCTTTCTATCACCAACGGTTGCAATGCTTAATTTTTTTCTATCTAAAAGTGCTAAATTTAGACCGAAATAACAATTATAACTTTTTGAGAGATAGAGCGTTCTAATGTAGTCATGCTTATGCATTGGGATGTGCTGAATTCAACGGTGCGGTCGGTTTTCCCGTAGCGTGTACGGTTTGGCTAGAAAGTGGGAAACTAAAATTTCCGCGGCTTATCGGGTTTTTCTCGCGAACCGCGCAACTTAGAGCAACGCGGCTTTCAGAAATGAGTTCCCCGGCCAATTTCCCATCCGATACCGTTTGAAACGTCAAGATCGGTAGATTAAATCAGACACAGTTTGCTTTCAAAGTTTCTAACATAGTAAAATGGGTGCTTTTAGCATCATTTTTGATTATTTTTTTTTTTTTTTTTTTGGGGATGTTGCCATGTGCACAAAGCCTGTGGCTTGTCTGTGCGGCAATCGGTGAGACGGAGTATTTGAAAAATCCCCTGCCTAACCTGGGCTTGAACCCTGGACTTCTGAGTGGAAGGCATTCGCCTTACCCACTCGGCCACCTCCGCTCCTATTGGGAACGTAATAGCTGCCGCACCGTTCCAAATAAGTAAAATCAAATTATGCCGGCGTAATCAGCGTCAATAATTGTATCAAGAACCACAACCTGAATTTGATTGAAGGTAGTTGGGTTTTTGCCGACTGGCTAAAATTTTGTAAGAAATGATATATTTTAAACAATAATTTTGAAGTAGCACACCTATCTCAAAAACGAGGACCCGGATCAACATGAAACCTTTGCTATTATACTAAAATGGGTGCGCTGATTACAAATTTACATAGGAAAAGTCTCTGTCTCTACTGGTTACCGAGTTGTGCTGAAATTACGGTTTTTCAAATAATACAAAAAAAAGCGAAATGGACCACATAACATGAAAATGGTAAATCTTAGGTATATAAAAATATACATATTTCTGATATACTCAACGAGAGCTATCATTTGGTAGTAGGTAAACCTTTCTATCACCAACGGTTGCAATGTTTAATTTTTTTCTACATAAAAGTGCTAAATTTAGACCGAAATAACAATTATAACTTTTTGAGAGATAGAGCGTTCTAATGTAGTCATGCTTATGCATTGGGATGTGCTGAATTCAACGGTGCGGTCGGTTTCCCGTAGCGTGTACGGTTTGGCTAGAAAGTGGGAAACTAAAATTTCCGCGGCTTATCGCGTTTTTCTCGCGAACCGCACACCTTAGAGCAACGCGGCTTTCAGAAATGAGTTCCCCGGCCAATTTCCCATCCGATACCGTTTGAAACGTCAAGATCGGTAGATTAAATCAGACACAGTTTGCTTTCAAAGTTTCTAACATAGTAAAATGGGTGCTTTTAGCATCAGTTTTGATAATTGGGAACGCAATAACTGCCGAACCGTTCCAAATAAGGAAAATCAAATTATACCGGCGTAATCAGCATCAATAATTGTATCAAGAACCACAACCTCAATTTTATTGAAGGTAGTTGAGTTTTTGCCGACTGGCTAAAATTTTGTAAGAAATCACATATTTTAAACAGTAATTTTGAAGTAGCACACCTATCTCAAAAACGAGGACCCGGATCAACGTGAAACCTTTGCTATCTTACTAAAATGGGTGCGCTGATTACAAATTTACATAGGAAAAGTCTCTGTCTCTACTGGTTGCCGAGTTGTGCTGAAATTACGGTTTTTCAAATAATACAAAAATAAGCGAAATGGACCACATAACATGAAAATGGTAAATCTTAGGCATATAAAAGTATACATATTTTTGATAGACTCACCGCGAGCTATCATTTGGCAGTAGGTAAACCTTTCTATCACCAACGGTTGCAATGTTCAATTTTTTTCTATCTAAAAGTGCTAAATTTGGAACGAAATAACAATTATAACTTTTTGAGAGATAGAGCATTCTAATGTGGTCATGCTTATGCATTGGGATGTGCTGAATTCAACGGTGCGGTCGGTTTTCCCGTAGCGTGTACGGTTTGGCTAGAAAGTGGGAAACTAAAATTTCCGCGGCTTATCGCGTTTTTCTCGCGAACCGCGCAACTTAGAGCAACGCGGCTTTCAGAAATGAGTTTCCCGGCCAATTTCCCATCCGATACCGTTTGAAACGTCAAGATCGGTAGATTAAATCAGACACAGTTTGCTTTCAAAGTTTCTAACATAGTAAAATGGGTGCTTTTAGCATCAGTTTTGATAATTGGGAACGCAATAACTGCCGAACCGTTCCAAATAAGGAAAATCAAATTATACCGACGTAATCAGCATCAATAATTGTATCAAGAACCACAACCTCAATTTTATTGAAGGTAGTTGAGTTTTTGCCGACTGGCTAAAATTTTGTAAGAAATCACATATTTTAAACAGTAATTTTGAAGTAGCACACCTATCTCAAAAACGAGGACCCGGATCAACGTGAAACCTTTGCTATCTTACTAAAATGGGTGCGCTGATTACAAATTTACATAGGAAAAGTCTCTGTCTCTACTGGTTGCCGAGTTGTGCTGAAATTACGGTTTTTCAAATAATACAAAAATAAGCGAAATGGACCACATAACATGAAAATGGTAAATCTTAGGCATATAAAAGTATACATATTTTTGATAGACTCACCGCGAGCTATCATTTGGCAGTAGGTAAACCTTTCTATCACCAACGGTTGCAATGTTCAATTTTTTTCTATCTAAAAGTGCTAAATTTGGAACGAAATAACAATTATAACTTTTTGAGAGATAGAGCATTCTAATGTGGTCATGCTTATGCATTGGGATGTGCTGAATTCAACGGTGCGGTCGGTTTTCCCGTAGCGTGTACGGTTTGGCTAGAAAGTGGGAAACTAAAATTTCCGCGGCTTATCGCGTTTTTCTCGCGAACCGCGCAACTTAGAGCAACGCGGCTTTCAGAAATGAGTTTCCCGGCCAATTTCCCATCCGATACCGTTTGAAACGTCAAGATCGGTAGATTAAATCAGACACAGTTTGCTTTCAAAGTTTCTAACATAGTAAAATGGGTGCTTTTAGCATCAGTTTTGATAATTGGGAACGCAATAACTGCCGAACCGTTCCAAATAAGGAAAATCAAATTATACCGACGTAATCAGCATCAATAATTGTATCAAGAACCACAACCTCAATTTTATTGAAGGTAGTTGAGTTTTTGCCGACTGGCTAAAATTTTGTAAGAAATCACATATTTTAAACAGTAATTTTGAAGTAGCACACCTATCTCAAAAACGAGGACCCGGATCAACGTGAAACCTTTGCTATCTTACTAAAATGGGTGCGCTGATTACAAATTTACATAGGAAAAGTCTCTGTCTCTACTGGTTGCCGAGTTGTGCTGAAATTACGGTTTTTCAAATAATACAAAAATAAGCGAAATGGACCACATAACATGAAAATGGTAAATCTTAGGCATATAAAAGTATACATATTTTTGATAGACTCACCGCGAGCTATCATTTGGCAGTAGGTAAACCTTTCTATCACCAACGGTTGCAATGTTCAATTTTTTTCTATCTAAAAGTGCTAAATTTGGAACGAAATAACAATTATAACTTTTTGAGAGATAGAGCATTCTAATGTGGTCATGCTTATGCATTGGGATGTGCTGAATTCAACGGTGCGGTCGGTTTTCCCGTAGCGTGTACGGTTTGGCTAGAAAGTGGGAAACTAAAATTTCCGCGGCTTATCGCGTTTTTCTCGCGAACCGCGCAACTTAGAGCAACGCGGCTTTCAGAAATGAGTTTCCCGGCCAATTTCCCATCCGATACCGTTTGAAACGTCAAGATCGGTAGATTAAATCAGACACAGTTTGCTTTCAAAGTTTCTAACATAGTAAAATGGGTGCTTTTAGCATCAGTTTTGATAATTGGGAACGCAATAACTGCCGAACCGTTCCAAATAAGGAAAATCAAATTATACCGGCGTAATCAGCATCAATAATTGTATCAAGAACCACAACCTCAATTTTATTGAAGGTAGTTGAGTTTTTGCCGACTGGCTAAAATTTTGTAAGAAATCACATATTTTAAACAGTAATTTTGAAGTAGCACACCTAACTCAAAAACGAGGACCCGGATCAACGTGAAACCTTTGCTATCTTACTAAAATGGGTGCGCTGATTACAAATTTACATAGGAAAAGTCGCTGTCTCTACTGGTTGCCGAGTTGTGCTGAAATTACGGTTTTTCAAATAATACAAAAATAAGCGAAATGGACCACATAACATGAAAATGGTAAATCTTAGGCATATAAAAGTATACATATTTTTGATAGACTCACCGCGAGCTATCATTTGGCAGTAGGTAAACCTTTCTATCACCAACGGTTGCAATGTTCAATTTTTTTCTATCTAAAAGTGCTAAATTTGGAACGAAATAACAATTATAACTTTTTGAGAGATAGAGCATTCTAATGTGGTCATGCTTATGCATTGGGATGTGCTGAATTCAACGGTGCGGTCGGTTTTCCCGTAGCGTGTACGGTTTGGCTAGAAAGTGGGAAACTAAAATTTCCGCGGCTTATCGCGTTTTTCTCGCGAACCGCGCAACTTAGAGCAACGCGGCTTTCAGAAATGAGTTTCCCGGCCAATTTCCCATCCGATACCGTTTGAAACGTCAAGATCGGTAGATTAAATCAGACACAGTTTGCTTTCAAAGTTTCTAACATAGTAAAATGGGTGCTTTTAGCATCAGTTTTGATAATTGGGAACGCAATAACTGCCGAACCGTTCCAAATAAGGAAAATCAAATTATACCGGCGTAATCAGCATCAATAATTGTATCAAGAACCACAACCTCAATTTTATTGAAGGTAGTTGAGTTTTTGCCGACTGGCTAAAATTTTGTAAGAAATCACATATTTTAAACAGTAATTTTGAAGTAGCACACCTAACTCAAAAACGAGGACCCGGATCAACGTGAAACCTTTGCTATCTTACTAAAATGGGTGCGCTGATTACAAATTTACATAGGAAAAGTCTCTGTCTCTACTGGTTGCCGAGTTGTGCTGAAATTACGGTTTTTCAAATAATACAAAAATAAGCGAAATGGACCACATAACATGAAAATGGTAAATCTTAGGCATATAAAAGTATACATATTTTTGATAGACTCACCGCGAGCTATCATTTGGCAGTAGGTAAACCTTTCTATCACCAACGGTTGCAATGTTCAATTTTTTTCTATCTAAAAGTGCTAAATTTGGAACGAAATAACAATTATAACTTTTTGAGAGATAGAGCATTCTAATGTGGTCATGCTTATGCATTGGGATGTGCTGAATTCAACGGTGCGGTCGGTTTTCCCGTAGCGTGTACGGTTTGGCTAGAAAGTGGGAAACTAAAATTTCCGCGGCTTATCGCGTTTTTCTCGCGAACCGCGCAACTTAGAGCAACGCGGCTTTCAGAAATGAGTTCCCCGGCCAATTTCCCATCCGATACCGTTTGAAACGTCAAGATCGGTAGATTAAATCAGACACAGTTTGCTTTCAAAGTTTCTAACATAGTAAAATGGGTGCTTTTAGCATCAGTTTTGATAATTGGGAACGTAATAACTGCCGAACCGTTCCAAATAAGGAAAATCAAATTATACCGGCGTAATCAGCATCAATAATTGTATCAAGAACCACAACCTCAATTTTATTGAAGGTAGTTGAGTTTTTGCCGACTGGCTAAAATTTTGTAAGAAATCACATATTTTAAACAGTAATTTTGAAGTAGCACACCTATCTCAAAAACGAGGACCCGGACCAACGTGAAACCTTTGCTATCTTACTAAAATGGGTGCGCTGATTACAAATTTACATAGGAAAAGTCTCTGTCTCTACTGGTTTCCGAGTTGTGCTGAAATTACGGTTTTTCAAAGAATACAAAAATAAGCGAAATGGACCACATAACATGAAAATGGTAAATCTTAGGCATATAAAAGTATACATATTTTTGATAGACTCACCGCGAGCTATCATTTGGCAGTAGGTAAACCTTTCTATCACCAACGGTTGCAATGTTCAATTTTTTTCTATCTAAAAGTGCTAAATTTGGAACGAAATAACAATTATAACTTTTTGAGAGATAGGGCATTCTAATGTGGTCATGCTTATGCATTGGGATGTGCTGAATTCAACGGTGCGGTCGGTTTTCCCGTAGCGTGTACGTTTTGGCTAGAAAGTGGGAAACTAAAATTTCCGCAGCTTATCGCGTTTTTCTCGCGAACCGCGCAACTTAGAGCAACGCGGCTTTCAGAAGTGAGTTCCCCGGCCAATTTCCCATCCGATACTGTTTGAAACGTCAAGATCGGTAGATTAAATCAGACACAGTTTGCTTTCAAAGTTTCTAACATAGTAAAATGGGTGCTTTTAGCATCAGTTTTGATAGTTGGGAACGTAATAACTGCCGAACCGTTCCAAATAAGGAAAATCAAATTATACCGGCGTAATCAGCATCAATAATTGTATCAAGAACCACAACCTCAATTTTATTGAAGGTAGTTGAGTTTTTGCCGACTGGCTAAAATTTTGTAAGAAATCACATATTTTAAACAGTAATTTTGAAGTAGCACACCTATCTCAAAAACGAGGACCCGGATCAACGTGAAACCTTTGCTATCTTACTAAAATGGGTGCGCTGATTACAAATTTACATAGGAAAAGTCTCTGTCTCTACTGGTTTCCGAGTTGTGCTGAAATTACGGTTTTTCAAAGAATACAAAAATAAGCGAAATGGACCACATAACATGAAAATGGTAAATCTTAGGCATATAAAAGTATACATATTTTTGATAGACTCACCGCGAGCTATCATTTGGCAGTAGGTAAACCTTTCTATCACCAACGGTTGCAATGTTCAATTTTTTTCTATCTAAAAGTGCTAAATTTGGAACGAAATAACAATTATAACTTTTTGAGAGATAGAGCATTCTAATGTGGTCATGCTTATGCATTGGGATGTGCTGAATTCAACGGTGCGGTCGGTTTTCCCGTAGCGTGTACGGTTTGGCTAGAAAGTGGGAAACTAAAATTTCCGCAGCTTATCGCGTTTTTCTCGCGAACCGCGCAACTTAGAGCAACGCGGCTTTCAGAAGTGAGTTCCCCGGCCAATTTCCCATCCGATACTGTTTGAAACGTCAAGATCGGTAGATTAAATCAGACACAGTTTGCTTTCAAAGTTTCTAACATAGTAAAATGGGTGCTTTTAGCATCAGTTTTGATAGTTGGGAACGTAATAACTGCCGAACCGTTCCAAATAAGGAAAATCAAATTATACCGGCGTAATCAGCATCAATAATTGTATCAAGAACCACAACCTCAATTTTATTGAAGGTAGTTGAGTTTTTGCCGACTGGCTAAAATTTTGTAAGAAATCACATATTTTAAACAGTAATTTTGAAGTAGCACACCTATCTCAAAAACGAGGACCCGGATCAACGTGAAACCTTTGCTATCTTACTAAAAAGGGTGCGCTGATTACAAATTTACATAGGAAAAGTCTCTGTCTCTACTGGTTGCCGAGTTGTGCTGAAATTACGGTTTTTCAAATAATACAAAAATAAGCGAAATGGACCACATAACATGAAAATGGTAAATCTTAGGCATATAAAAGTATACATATTTTTGATAGACTCACCGCGAGCTATCATTTGGCAGTAGGTAAACCTTTCTATCACCAACGGTTGCAATGTTCAATTTTTTTCTATCTAAAAGTGCTAAATTTGGAACGAAATAACAATTATAACTTTTTGAGAGATAGAGCATTCTAATGTGGTCATGCTTATGCATTGGGATGTGCTGATTTCAACGGTGAGGTCGGTTTTCCCGTAGCGTGTACGGTTTGGCTAGAAAGTTGGAAATTATAATTTCCGGGGTTTATCGCGTTTTTCTCGCGAACCGCGCACCTTAGAGCAACGCGGCTTTCAGAAATGAGTTCCTCGGCCAATTTCCCATCCGATACCGTTTGAAATGTGAACATCGGTCGATGAGATCGGACACAGTTTGCTTTCAAAGTTTCTAACATAGTAAAATGGGTGTTTTTAGCATCATTTTTGATAATTGGGAACGTAATAACTGCTGAACTGTTCCAAATAAGTACAATCAAATTATACCGGCGTAATAAGCGTCAAAAATAGTATCAAGAACCATAACCTTAATTTGAATGAAGGTAGTTGAGGTTTTGCCGACTGGCTAAAATTTAGTAAGAAATTACATATTTTAAACAATAATTTTGAAGTAGCACACCTATCTCAAAAACGAGGACCGGATCAACATGAAACCTTTGCTATTATACTAAAATGGGTGCGCTGATTACAAATTTACATAGGAAAAGTCTCTGTCTCTACTAGTTACCAAGTTGTGCTGAAATTACGGTTTTTCAAATAATACAAAAAAAAGCGAAATGGACCACATAACATGAAAATGGTAAATCTTAGGTATATAAAAATATACATATTTCTGATAGACTCAACGAGAGCTATCATTTGGTAGTAGGTAAACCTTTCTATCACCAACGGTTGCAATGTTTAATTTTTTTCTATATAAAAGTGCTAAATTTAGACCGAAATAACAACTATAACTTTTTGAGAGATAGAGCGTTCTAATGTAGTCATGCTTATGCATTGGGATGTGCTGAATTCAACGGTGCGGTCGGTTTCCCGTAGCGTGTACGGTTTGGCTAGAACGTGGGAAACTAAAATTTCCGCGGCTTATCGCGTTTTTGTCGCGAACCGCGCAACTTAGAGCAACGCGGCTTTCAGAAATGAGTTCCCCGGCCAATTCCCATCCGATACCGTTTGAAACGTCAAGATCGGTAGATTAAATCAGACACAGTTTGCTTTCAAAGTTTCTAACATAGTAAAATGGGTGCTTTTAGCATCAGTTTTGATAATTGGGAACGCAATAACTGCCGAACCGTTCCAAATAAGGAAAATCAAATTATACCGGCGTAATCAGCATCAATAATTGTATCAAGAACCACAACCTCAATTTTATTGAAGGTAGTTGAGTTTTTGCCGACTGGCTAAAATTTTGTAAGAAATCACATATTTTAAACAGTAATTTTGAAGTAGCACACCTATCTCAAAAACGAGGACCCGGATCAACGTGAAACCTTTGCTATCTTACTAAAATGGGTGCGCTGATTACAAATTTACATAGGAAAAGTCTCTGTTACTGGTTGCCGAGTTGTGCTGAAATTACGGTTTTTCAAATAATACAAAAATAAGCGAAATGGACCACATAACATGAAAATGGTAAATCTTAGGCATATAAAAGTATACATATTTTTGATAGACGCCGCGAGCTATCATTTGGCAGTAGGTAAACCTTTCTATCACCAAAGGTTGCAATGTTAAATTTTTTTCTATCTAAAAGTGCTAAATTTGGAACGAAATAACAATTATAACTTTTTGAGAGATAGAGCATTCTAATGTGGTCATGCTTATGCATTGGGATGTGCTGATTTCAACGGTGAGGTCGGTTTTCCCGTAGCGTGTACGGTTTGGCTAGAAAATGGGAAATTATAATTTCCGGGGTTTATCGCGTTTTTCTCGCGAACCGCGCACCTTAGAGCAACGCGGCTTTCAGAAATGAGTTCCTCGGCCAATTTCCCATCCGATACCGTTTGAAATGTGAACATCGGTCGATGAGATCGGACACAGTTTGCTTTCAAAGTTTCTAACATAGTAAAATGGGTGTTTTTAGCATCATTTTTGATAATTGGGAACGTAATAACTGCTGAACTGTTCCAAATAAGTACAATCAAATTATACCGGCGTAATAAGCGTCAAAAATAGTATCAAGAACCATAACCTTAATTTGATTGAAGGTAGTTGAGGTTTTGCCGACTGGCTAAAATTTAGTAAGAAATCACATATTTTAAACAATAATTTTGAAGTAGCACACCTATCTCAAAAACGAGGACCCGGATCTACATGAAACCTTTGGTATAATACTAAGATGGGTTCGCTGATTACAAATTTACATAGGAAAAGTCTCTGGGTCTACTGGTTACCGAGTTGTGCTGAAATTACGGTTTTTCAAATAATACAAAAATAAGCGAAATGGACCACATAACATGAAAATGGCAAATCTTAGCCACATAAAAGTATACATATTTTTGATAGACTCAACGAGAGCTATCATTTGGTAGTAGGTAAACCTTTCTATAACCAACGGTTGCAATGTTCAATTTTTTTCTATCTAAACGTGCTAAATTTAGACCGAAATAACAATTATAACTTTTTGAGAGATAGAGCATTCTAATGTGGTCATGCTTATGCATTGGGATGTGCTGATTTCAACGGTGAGTTGGGTTTTCCCCTAGCGCGTACGGTTTGGCTAGAAAGTTGGAAATTATAATTTCCGCGGTTTATCGCGTTTTTCTCCCGAACCGCACACCTTAGAGCAACGCGGCTTCCAGAAATCAGTTCCTCGGCCAATTTCCCATGCGATACCGTTTGAACCGTCAACATCTGTCGATTAGATCGGACACAGTTTGCTTTCAAAGTTTCTTACATAGTAAAATGGGTGTGTTTAGCATCATTTTTGATAATTGGGAACGCAATAACTGCCGAACCGTTCCAAATAAGTAAAATCAAATAATACCGGCGTAATCAGCATCACTAATTGTATCAAGAACCACAACCTCAATTTGATTGAAGGTAGTTGAGTTTTTGCCGACAGGCTAAAATTTTGTAAGAAATCACATATTTTAAACAGTAATTTTGAAGTAGCACACCTATCTCAAAAACGAGGACCCGGATCAACATGAAACCTTTGCTATCATAGTAAAATGGGTGCGCTGATTACAAATTTACATAGGAAAAGTCTCTGTCTCTACTGGTTACCGAGTTGTGCTGAAATTACGGTTTTTCAAATAATACAAAAATAAGCGAAATGGACCACATAACATGAAAATGGCAAATCTTAGCCACATAAAAGTATACATATTTTTGATAGACTCAACGAGAGCTATCATTTGGTAGTAGGTAAACCTTTCTATCACCAACGGTTGCAATGTTCAATTTTTTTCTATCTAAAAGTGCTAAATTTAGACCGAAATAACAATTATAACTTTTTGAGAGATAGAGCATTGTAATGTGGTCATGCTTATGCATTGGGATGTGCTGATTTCAACGGTGAGTTGGGTTTTCCCGTAGCGTGTACGGTTTGGCTAGAAAATGGGAAATTATAATTTCCGGGGTTTATAGCGTGTTTCTCGCGAACCGCGCACCTTAGAGCAACGCGGCTTTCAGAAATGAGTTCCTCGGCCAATTTCCCATCCGATACCGTTTGAAACGTGAACATCGGTCGATTAGATCGGACACAGTTTGCTTTCAAAGTTTCTAACATAGTAAAATGGGTGTTTTTAGCATCATTTTTGATAATTGGGAACGTTATAACTGCCGAACCGTTCCAAATAAGTAAAATCAAATTATACCGGCGTAATCAGCGTCAAAAATTGTATTAAGAACCACAACCTTAATTTGATTGAAGGTAGTTGAGTTTTTGCCGACCGGCTAAAATTTTGTAAGAAATCACATATTATAAACAATAATTTTGAAGTAGCACACCTATCTCAAAAACGAGGACCCGGATCAACATGAAACCTTTGCTATCATACTAAAATGGGTGCGCTGATTACAAATTTACATAGGAAAAGTCTCTATCTCTACTGGTTACCGAGTTGTGCTGAAATTACGGTTTTTCAAATAATACAAAAATAAGCGAAATGGGCCACATAACATGAAAATGGTAAATCTTAGGCATATAAAAGTATACATATTTTTGATAGACTTACCGAGAGCTATCATTTGGCAGTAGGTAAACCTTTCTATCACCAACGGTTGCAATGTTCAATTTTTTTCTATCTAAAAGTGCTAAATTTAGAACGAAATAACAATTATAACTTTTTGAGATATAGAGCATTCTAATGTGGTCATGCTTATGCATTGGGATGTGCTGATTTCAACGGTGAGGTCGGTTTTCCCGTAGCGTGTACGGTTTGGCTAGAAAATGGGAAATTATAATTTCCGCGGTTTATCGCGTGTTTCTCGCGAACCGTGCACCTTAGAGCAACGCGGCTTTCAGAAATGAGTTCCTCGGCCAATTTCCCATCCGATACCGTTTGAAACGTGAACATCGGTCGATTAGATCGGACACAGTTTGCTTTCAAAGTTTCTAACATAGTAAAATGGGTGTTTTTAGCATCATTTTTGATAATTGGGAACGTTATAACTGCCGAACCGTTCCAAATAAGTAAAATCAAATTATACCGGCGTAATCAGCGTCAAAAATTGTATTACAACCACAACCTTAATTTGATTGAAGGTAGTTGAGTTTTTGCCGACCGGCTAAAATTTTGTAAGAAATCACATATTTTAAACAATAATTTTGAAGTAGCACACCTATCTCAAAAACGAGGACCCGGATCAACATGAAACCTTTGCTATCATACTAAAATGGGTGCGCTGATTACAAATTTACATAGGAAAAGTCTCTGTCTCTACTGGTTACCGAGTTGTGCTGAAATTACGGTTTTTCAAATAATACAAAAATAAGCGAAATGGACCACATAACATGAAAATGGCAAATCTTAGCCACATAAAAGTATACATATTTTTGATAGACTCAACGAGAGCTATCATTTGGTAGTAGGTAAACTTTTCTATCGCCAACGGTTGCAATGTTCAATTTTTTTCTATCTAAAAGTGCTAAATTTAGACCGAAATAACAATTATAACTTTTTGAGAGATAGGGCATTCTAATGTGGTCATGCTTATGCATTGGGATGTGCTGATTTCAATGGTGAGTTGGGTTTTCCCCTAGCGCGTACGGTTTGGCTAGAAAGTTGGAAATTATAATTTCCGCGGTTTATCGCGTTTTTCTCGCGAACCGCACACCTTAGAGCAACGCGGCTTCCAGAAATAAGTTCCTCGGCCAATTTCCCATGCGATACCGTTTGAACCGTCAACATCTGTCGGTTAGATCGGACACAGTTTGCTTTCAAAGTTTCTTACATAGTAAAATGGGTGTGTTTATCATCATTTTTGATAATTGGGAACGCAATAACTGCCGAACCGTTCCAAATAAGTAAAATCAAATTATACCGGCGTAATCAGCATCACTAATTGTATCAAGAACCACAACCTCAATTTGATTGAAGGTAGTTGAGTTTTTGCCGACAGGCTAAAATTTTGTAAGAAATCACATATTTTAGACAGTAATTTTGAAGTAGCACACCTATCTCAAAAACGAGGACCCGGATCAACATGAAACCTTTGCTATCATAGTAAAATGGGTGCGCTGATTACAAATTTACATAGGAAATGTCTCTGTCTCTACTGGTTGCCGAGTTGTGCTGAAATTACGGTTTTTCAAATAATACAAAAATAAGCGAAATGGGCCACATAACATGAAAATGGTAAATCTTAGGCATATAAAAGTATACATATTTTTGATAGACTCACCGAGAGCTATCATTTGGCAGTAGGTAAACCTTTCTATCACCAACGGTTGCAATGTTCAATTTTTTTCTATCTAAAAGTGCTAAATTTAGAACGAAATAACAATTATAACTTTTTGAGAGATAGAGCATTCTAATGTGGTCATGCTTATGCATTGGGATGTGCTGATTTCAACGGTGAGGTCGGTTTTCCCGTAGCGTGTACGGTTTGGCTAGAAAGATGGAAATTATAATTTCCGCGGTTTATCGCGTTTTTCTCGCGAACCGCGCACCTTAGGGCAACGCGGCTTTCGGAAATGAGTTCCCCGGCCAATTTCCCATCCGATACCGTTTGAACCGTCACCATCGGTCGATTAGATCGGACACAGTTTGCTTTCAAAGTTTCTTACATAGTAAAATTGGTGTTTTTAGCATCATTTTTGATAATTGGGAACGTTATAACTGCCGAACCGTTCCAAATAAGTAAAATTAAATTATACCGGCGTAATCAGCGTCAAAAATTGTATTAAAAACCACAACCTTAATTTGATTGAAGGTAGTTGAGTTTTTGCCGACCGGCTAAAATTTTGTAAGAACTCACATATTTTAAACAATAATTTTGAAGTAGCACACCTATCTCAAAAACGAGGACCCGGATCAACATGAAACCTTTGCTATCATACTAAAATGGGTGCGCTGATTACAAATTTACATAGGAAAAGTCTCTATCTCTACTGGTTACCGAGTTGTGCTGAAATTACGGTTTTTCAAATAATACAAAAATAAGCGAAATGGGCCACATAACATGAAAATGGTAAATCTTAGGCATATAAAAGTATACATATTTTTGATAGACTCACCGAGAGCTATCATTTGGCAGTAGGTAAACCTTTCTATCACCAACGGTTGCAATGTTCAATTTTTTTCTATCTAAAAGTGCTAAATTTAGAACGAAATAACAATTATAACTTTTTGAGAGATAGAGCATTCTAATGTGGTCATGCTTATGCATTGGGATGTGCTGATTTCAACGGTGAGGTCGGTTTTCCCGTAGCGTGTACGGTTTGGCTAGAAAGATGGAAATTATAATTTCCGCGGTTTATCGCGTTTTTCTCGCGAACCGCGCACCTTAGGGCAACGCGGCTTTCGGAAATGAGTTCCCCGGCCAATTTCCCATCCGATACCGTTTGAACCGTCACCATCGGTCGATTAGATCGGACACAGTTTGCTTTCAAAGTTTCTTACATAGTAAAATTGGTGTTTTTAGCATCATTTTTGATAATTGGGAACGTTATAACTGCCGAACCGTTCCAAATAAGTAAAATTAAATTATACCGGCGTAATCAGCGTCAAAAATTGTATTAAAAACCACAACCTTAATTTGATTGAAGGTAGTTGAGTTTTTGCCGACCGGCTAAAATTTTGTAAGAACTCACATATTTTAAACAATAATTTTGAAGTAGCACACCTATCTCAAAAACGAGGACCCGGATCAACATGAAACCTTAGCTATCATACTAAAATGGGTGCGCTGATTACAAATTTACATAGGAAAAGTCTCTATCTCTACTGGTTACCGAGTTGTGCTGAAATTACGGTTTTTCAAATAATACAAAAATAAGCGAAATGGGCCACATAACATGAAAATGGTAAATCTTAGGCATATAAAAGTATACATATTTTTGATAGACTCACCGAGAGCTATCATTTGGCAGTAGGTAAACCTTTCTATCACCAACGGTTGCAATGTTCAATTTTTTTCTATCTAAAAGTGCTAAATTTAGAACGAAATAACAATTATAACTTTTTGAGAGATAGAGCATTCTAATGTGGTCATGCTTATGCATTGGGATGTGCTGATTTCAACGGTGAGGTCGGTTTTCCCGTAGCGTGTACGGTTTGGCTAGAAAATGGGAAATTATAATTTCCGGGGTTTATCGCGTTTTTCTCGCGAACCGCGCACCTTAGAGCAACGCGGCTTTCAGAAATGAGGTCCTCGGCCAATTTCCCATCCGATACAGTTTGAAACGTCAACATCGGTCGATTAAATCGGACACAGTTTGCTTTCAAAGTTTCTAACATAGTAAAATGGATTACTGTGACACCGGCAGACCCATGACATTGCACAAAGTTGCGCTTTTAATGCGATATGTCGGCTCATTAGTCGGTTCCAAAACTGTTTTTATTTGATATGTCGGGGCACAGGTAACGGAGATATTCAAGGTCAAAAAAAAAAAAAACCCAAAACGCTTTTTGAAATTTTTTCGAGTAGAATTCGATTTTGGGCATATGTCGGGATATGTCGGTGAAAAAAATCGATATGTCGGGGCAAAAACCTCAAAGTTATTCAAGGTCAAATTTTTCCAAGAGGTTTCTTGATATGTCGGGCAGTAAAACTCGAATCTAGACATATGGCGGAATACATCCGTGTACAAAAATCATATATCGGAGCTATGACCGAAAAGTTATTCAAGGTCAAAGTTTGGCGCCAAAAACCCAAAACGCTTTTTGAAATTTTTTCGAGTGGAATTCGATTCTGGGCATATGTCGGGATATGTCGGTGAAAAAAAACGATATGTCGGGGCAAAAACCTCAAAGTTATTCAAGGTCAAATTTTTCCAAGAGGTTTCTTGATATGTCGGGCAGTAAAATTCGAATCTAGACATTTGTTGGAATACATCAGTGTAAAAAAATCATATATCGGAGCAATGACCGAAAAGTTATTCAAGGTCAAAGTTTGGCGGCAAAACCCCAAAACGGTTTTGGAAAGTTTTTCGAGTGGCATTCGATTCTGGGCATATGTCGGGATATGTCGGTGAAAAAAACCGATATGTCGGGGCAAAGACCTCAAAGTTATTCAAGGTAAAATTTTTCCAAGAGGTTTCTTGATTTGTCGGCAAGTAAAATTCGAATCTAGACATATGTCGGAATATATCCGTGTAAACAAATCATATATCGGTACAATGATCGAAAACTTATTCAAGGTAATATATATTACCAACTACTCTATCTACGGTGACCTTGAAACGATTTTCGCCACTTTTTACCGTTCATTGTAATTGTTTATTTTTAAATATTTTGCTGTCCGGTAATGAAACAAAAACGAACAAAATCACACCAGACAGAGCCTATCTAAACTATAAATACATAACCAATTTGTAGCGACAATTTGCACAACGAGATCGCGCCAAGTGTCAACAAGCACGATTACAGTACTACATTATTTAAGTGATATATGTACAAGACGCGTTAATTACAATTTCGTAACTCTTATATAATAATAAAAGATTGTGTGAGGTTTTCTTCCAGTTTTATTTAGACTGTTTGATACAAGCAACCGCACGCCATGAAGGTAGGGCGAGGAATGCCTCGGAATAAGAAAATCAGTAACGAGTCGTGCTCGTACGGGAAAGGTCGGAGACCGTGCATGGCCCGAGTATTTAAAAACATAGTAAAATACAAATACACAAAAACAGAAGGACATACTGGATTTTATCTCTATTTTATCCCTATTTTATCTCCATTGTATCTATTTCAAAGATAAATAAAATCAGATGTTCATTAACAATCTTGCCAATTCAGATATTAATTTAATTGTCTCTAACGAACGAACGCCTTGTACATATTTATTTTACATGATTTGTGTGTGGTCAGCTTAATTGGTTGCCGATATAGAATATAATCAATTCCAATAAGTAATAACACAATTTCCAAAACAAAGAATAATTAACAAGCATTTTCAAGTGCAGTCACACAAAAAAAAACGTTTTCGGCACGACATAGGGCAGCCAATATTGTGCTGATCCTGACAACAAGAAAAACATGTTGCTACAGGTAAAGTTAAATGTTAAACCAGCATAAAATTAAACTGTTCCGAGTCTTTTCAAATATTTGCACTAACCAACAACAGCATTATAATTGACTTTATTTTAAACCCTCGTCGGCTAACTTAAGACACATTATTCATTTTTGTACTGATCAATTGTGTCAAAATATATATAACTAAAAGCATGCATAAAAGCAAGCATGCATTATTACTATTATTATTACTTATTGGAAATCTCTGATACATCTCATTAAATATTTGCCACCTAGATAATATAATTTAGATGCAACTTATAAATACTAAAATTACACTAATTGAATTTTAAAAAGTAATGAAGAGGATCAGGGCAAATTGGTAGTACCGAACTTCGCTGAAGCCTAAGGTACTCCCTTTGCAACACCCCTTGCTTTGCAACACTAGTTTGCAAAGCAAAGGAAAACAGTGGCAACCCCGTGCAATTTGGATAGGTCAGTAAAAACACACGAAGACATTATTCATTAATAGACAAATGCAAAAAATGCAGAAGTGGTTGCCGTCCTCAAATCTCTGAAATTTTTATTGCAGCCGACTGCTACTTTTCTTCAAAAGCATGCACAATACGCCGTGATACCGCTGCATAATTTACCGTCACCAGTGACCAGAAGGGGTAATCTTACATTGAAAGGTATCATCGCGGTAGAGGAACAGGTAGTACCGTCTTCGTTAGATTACATGCTGCAATTTAAACCATACACAACCAGAAATGACGACTTGCAAAAAAAACATCCGCTGCTAGTAAAAACAAAAATATCACACCGGTAATTGTTATCTATACCGTCTAATATCACATAATACATGTTTAGTAACTATTGACCGCCGGCCGGGGTACTAATAACCTCTTGGAAAAATTTGACCTTGAATAACTTTGAGGTTTTTGCCCCGACATATCGGTTCTTTTCACCGACGTATCCCGACATATGACCAGAATCGATTTCCACTTGAAAATATTTCAAAAAGCATTTTGAGTTTTTGCCGCCAAACTTTGACCGTGAATAACTTTTCGGTCGTTGCTCCGATATATGATTTGTTTACACGGATATATTCCGACATATGTCTAGATTCTAATTTAACTCCCCGATATATCTAGAAACAACTTGGAAAAATTTTACCTTGAATAACTTTGAGGTTTTTGCCCCGACATATCGGTTCCTTTCACCGACATATCCCGACATATGGCCAGAATTGAATTCCACTCGAAAAAATTTCAAAAAGCGTTTTGGGTTTTTGCCGCCAAACTTTGACCTTGAATAACTTTTCGGTCATTGCTCCGATATATGATTTTTTTACACGGATGTATTTCAACATATGTCTAGATTCGAATTTTAATGCCCGACATATCAAGAAACCTCTTGGAAAGGTTTGACCTTGAATAACTTTGAGGTTTTTGCCCCGACATATCGTTTTTTTTCACCGACATATCCCGTCATATGCCCAGAATCGAATTCCACTCGAAAAAATTTCAAAAAGCGTTTTGGGTTTTTGGCGCCAAACTTTGACCTTGAATAACTTTTCGGTCATTGCTCCGATATATGATTTTTTTACACGGATGTATTTCAACATATGTTTAGATTCGAATTTTAATGCCCGACATATCAAGAAACCTCTTGGAAAGGTTTGACCTTGAATAACTTTGAGGTTTTTGCCCCGACATATCGGTTTTTTTCACCGACATATCCCGACATATGCCCAGAATCGAATTCCACTCGAAAAAATTTCAAAAGGCGTTTTGGGTTTTTGGCGCCAAACTTTGACCTTGAATAACTTTTCGGTCATTGCTCCGATATATGATTTTTTTACACGGATGTATTTCAACATATGTCTAGATTCGAATTTTAATGCTCGACATATCAAGAAACCTCTTGGAAAGGTTTGACCTTGAATAACTTTGAGGTTTTTGCCCCGACATATCGGTTTTTTTCACCGACATATCCCGACATATGCCCAGAATCGAATTCCACTCGAAAAAATTTCAAAAACCGTTTTGGGTTTTTGGCGCCAAACTTTGACCTTGAATAACTTTTCGATCATTGCTCCGATATATGATTTCTTTACACGGATGTATTCCAACAAATGTCTAGATTCGAATTTTACTGCCCGACATATCAAGAAACCTCTTGGAAAAATTTGACCTTGAATAACTTTGTGGTTTTTGCCCCGACATATCGTTTTTTTTCACCGACATATCCCGACATATGCCCAAAATCGAATTCCACTCGAAAAAATTTCAAAAAGCGTTTTGGGTTTTTTGCTTTTTTTTTACCTTGAATATCTCCGTTATCTGTGCCCCGACATATCAAATAAAAACAGTTTTGGAACCGACTAATGAGCCGTCATATCGCATTAAAAGCGCAACTTTGTGCAATGTCATGGGTCTGCCGGTGTCACAGTAATGTAAAATGGGTGTTTTTAGCATCATTTTTGATAATTGGGAACGTTATAACTGCCGAACTTTTCCAAATAAGTAAAATCAAATTATACCGGCGTAATCAGCGTCAAAAATTGTATTAAGAACCACAACCTTAATTTGATTGAAGGTAGTTGAGTTTTTGCCGACCGGCTAAAATTTTGTAAGAAATCACATATTTTAAACAATAATTTTGAAGTAGCACACCTATCTCAAAAACGAGGACCCGGATCAACATGAAACCTTTGCTATCATACTAAAATGGGTGCGCTGATTACAAATTTACATAGGAAAAGTCTCTATCTCTACTGGTTACCGAGTTGTGCTGAAATTACGGTTTTTCAAATAATACAAAAATAAGCGAAATGGGCCACATAACATGAAAATGGTAAATCTTAGGCATATAAAAGTATACATATTTTTGATAGACTCACCGAGAGCTATCATTTGGCAGTAGGTAAACCTTTCTATCACCAACGGTTGCAATGTTCAATTTTTTTCTATCTAAAAGTGCTAAATTTGGAACGAAATAACAATTATAACTTTTTGAGAGATAGAGCATTCTAATGTGGTCATGCTTATGCATTGGGATGTGCTGATTTCAACGGTGAGGTCGGTTTTCCCGTAGCGTGTACGGTTTGGCTAGAAAATGGGAAATTATAATTTCCGGGGTTTATCGCGTTTTTTCTCGCGAACCGCGCACCTTAGAGCAACGCGGCTTTCAGAAATGAGTTCCTCGGCCAATTTCCCATCCGATACCGTTTGAACCGTCAACATCTGTCGATTAGATCGGACACAGTTTGCTTTCAAAGTTTCTTACATAGTAAAATGGGTGTGTTTAGCATCATTTTTGATAATTGGGAACGCAATAACTGCCGAACCGTTCCAAATAAGTAAAATCAAATTATACCGGCGTAATCAGCATCACTAATTGTATCAAGAACCACAACCTCAATTTGATTGAAGGTAGTTGAGTTTTTGCCGACAGGCTAAAATTTTGTAAGAAATCACATATTTTAAACAGTAATTTTGAAGTAGCACACCTATCTCAAAAACGGGGACCCGGATCAACATGAAACCTTTGCTATTATAGTAAAATGGGTGCGCTGATTACAAATTTACATAGGAAATGTCTCTGTCTCTACTGGTTGCCGAGTTGTGCTGAAATTACGGTTTTTCAAATAATACAAAAATTAGCGAAATGGACCACATAACATGAAAATGGTAAATCTTAGCCACATAAAAGTATACGTATTTTTGATAGACTCAACGAGAGTTATCATTTGGTAGTAGGTAAACCTTTCTATCACCAACGGTTGCAATGTTCAATTTTTTTCTATCTAAAAGTGCTAAATTTAGACCGAAATAACAATTATAACTTTTTGAGAGATAGAGCATACTAATGTGGTCATGCTTATGCATTGGGATGTGCTGATTTCAACGGTGAGGTGGGTTTTCCCGTAGCGTGTACGGTTTGGCTAGAAAATGGGAAATTATAATTTCCGGGGTTTATCGCGTTTTTTCTCGCGAACCGCGCACCTTAGAGCAACGCGGCTTTCAGAAATGAGTTCCTCGGCCAATTTCCCATCCGATACCGTTTGAACCGTCAACATCTGTCGATTAGATCGGACACAGTTTGCTTTCAAAGTTTCTTACATAGTAAAATGGGTGTGTTTAGCATCATTTTTGATAATTGGGAACGCAATAACTGCCGAACCGTTCCAAATAAGTAAAATCAAATTATACCGGCGTAATCAGCATCACTAATTGTATCAAGAACCACAACCTCAATTTGATTGAAGGTAGTTGAGTTTTTGCCGACAGGCTAAAATTTTGTAAGAAATCACATATTTTAAACAGTAATTTTGAAGTAGCACACCTATCTCAAAAACGGGGACCCGGATCAACATGAAACCTTTGCTATTATAGTAAAATGGGTGCGCTGATTACAAATTTACATAGGAAATGTCTCTGTCTCTACTGGTTGCCGAGTTGTGCTGAAATTACGGTTTTTCAAATAATACAAAAATTAGCGAAATGGACCACATAACATGAAAATGCTAAATCTTAGCCACATAAAAGTATACGTATTTTTGATAGACTCAACGAGAGTTATCATTTGGTAGTAGGTAAACCTTTCTATCACCAACGGTTGCAATGTTCAATTTTTTTCTATCTAAAAGTGCTAAATTTAGACCGAAATAACAATTATAACTTTTTGAGAGATAGAGCATACTAATGTGGTCATGCTTATGCATTGGGATGTGCTGATTTCAACGGTGAGGTGGGTTTTCCCCCAGCGTGTACGGTTTGGATAGAAAGTTGGAAATTATAATTTCCGGGGTTTATCGCGTTTTTCTCGCGAACCGCGCACCTTAGAGCAACGCGGCTTTCAGAAATGAGTTCCTCGGCCAATTTCCCATCCGATACCGTTTGAAATGTGAACATCGGTCGATGAGATCGGACACAGTTTGCTTTCAAAGTTTCTAACATAGTAAAATGGGTGTTTTTAGCATCATTTTTGATAATTGGGAACGTAATAACTGCTGAACTGTTCCAAATAAGTACAATCAAATTATACCGGCGTAATAAGCGTCAAAAATAGTATCAAGAACCATAACCTTAATTTGAATGAAGGTAGTTGAGGTTTTGCCGACTGGCTAAAATTTAGTAAGAAATCACATATTTTAAACAATAATTTTGAAGTAGCACACCTATCTCAAAAACGAGGACCGGATCAACATGAAACCTTTGCTATTATACTAAAATGGGTGCGCTGATTACAAATTTACATAGGAAAAGTCTCTGTCTCTACTAGTTACCAAGTTGTGCTGAAATTACGGTTTTTCAAATAATACAAAAAAAAGCGAAATGGACCACATAACATGAAAATGGTAAATCTTAGGTATATAAAAATATACATATTTCTGATAGACTCAACGAGAGCTATCATTTGGTAGTAGGTAAACCTTTCTATCACCAACGGTTGCAATGTTTAATTTTTTTCTATATAAAAGTGCTAAATTTAGACCGAAATAACAACTATAACTTTTTGAGAGATAGAGCGTTCTAATGTAGTCATGCTTATGCATTGGGATGTGCTGAATTCAACGGTGCGGTCGGTTTCCCGTAGCGTGTACGGTTTGGCTAGAAAGTGGGAAACTAAAATTTCCGCGGCTTATCGCGTTTTTGTCGCGAACCGCGCAACTTAGAGCAACGCGGCTTTCAGAAATGAGTTCCCCGGCCAATTCCCATCCGATACCGTTTGAAACGTCAAGATCGGTAGATTAAATCAGACACAGTTTGCTTTCAAAGTTTCTAACATAGTAAAATGGGTGCTTTTAGCATCAGTTTTGATAATTGGGAACGCAATAACTGCCGAACCGTTCCAAATAAGGAAAATCAAATTATACCGGCGTAATCAGCATCAATAATTGTATCAAGAACCACAACCTCAATTTTATTGAAGGTAGTTGAGTTTTTGCCGACTGGCTAAAATTTTGTAAGAAATCACATATTTTAAACAGTAATTTTGAAGTAGCACACCTATCTCAAAAACGAGGACCCGGATCAACGTGAAACCTTTGCTATCTTACTAAAATGGGTGCGCTGATTACAAATTTACATAGGAAAAGTCTCTGTTACTGGTTGCCGAGTTGTGCTGAAATTACGGTTTTTCAAATAATACAAAAATAAGCGAAATGGACCACATAACATGAAAATGGTAAATCTTAGGCATATAAAAGTATACATATTTTTGATAGACACCGCGAGCTATCATTTGGCAGTAGGTAAACCTTTCTATCACCAAAGGTTGCAATGTTAAATTTTTTTCTATCTAAAAGTGCTAAATTTGGAACGAAATAACAATTATAACTTTTTGAGAGATAGAGCATTCTAATGTGGTCATGCTTATGCATTGGGATGTGCTGATTTCAACGGTGAGGTCGGTTTTCCCGTAGCGTGTACGGTTTGGCTAGAAAATGGGAAATTATAATTTCCGGGGTTTATCGCGTTTTTCTCGCGAACCGCGCACCTTAGAGCAACGCGGCTTTCAGAAATGAGTTCCTCGGCCAATTTCCCATCCGATACCGTTTGAAATGTGAACATCGGTCGATGAGATCGGACACAGTTTGCTTTCAAAGTTTCTAACATAGTAAAATGGGTGTTTTTAGCATCATTTTTGATAATTGGGAACGTAATAACTGCTGAACTGTTCCAAATAAGTACAATCAAATTATACCGGCGTAATAAGCGTCAAAAATAGTATCAAGAACCATAACCTTAATTTGATTGAAGGTAGTTGAGGTTTTGCCGACTGGCTAAAATTTAGTAAGAAATCACATATTTTAAACAATAATTTTGAAGTAGCACACCTATCTCAAAAACGAGGACCCGGATCTACATGAAACCTTTGGTATAATACTAAGATGGGTTCGCTGATTACAAATTTACATAGGAAAAGTCTCTGGGTCTACTGGTTACCGAGTTGTGCTGAAATTACGGTTTTTCAAATAATACAAAAATAAGCGAAATGGAGCACATAACATGAAAATGGCAAATCTTAGCCACATAAAAGTATACATATTTTTGATAGACTCAACGAGAGCTATCATTTGGTAGTAGGTAAACCTTTCTATAACCAACGGTTGCAATGTTCAATTTTTTTCTATCTAAACGTGCTAAATTTAGACCGAAATAACAATTATAACTTTTTGAGAGATAGAGCATTCTAATGTGGTCATGCTTATGCATTGGGATGTGCTGATTTCAACGGTGAGTTGGGTTTTCCCCTAGCGCGTACGGTTTGGCTAGAAAGTTGGAAATTATAATTTCCGCGGTTTATCGCGTTTTTCTCCCGAACCGCACACCTTAGAGCAACGCGGCTTCCAGAAATCAGTTCCTCGGCCAATTTCCCATGCGATACCGTTTGAACCGTCAACATCTGTCGATTAGATCGGACACAGTTTGCTTTCAAAGTTTCTTACATAGTAAAATGGGTGTGTTTAGCATCATTTTTGATAATTGGGAACGCAATAACTGCCGAACCGTTCCAAATAAGTAAAATCAAATAATACCGGCGTAATCAGCATCACTAATTGTATCAAGAACCACAACCTCAATTTGATTGAAGGTAGTTGAGTTTTTGCCGACAGGCTAAAATTTTGTAAGAAATCACATATTTTAAACAGTAATTTTGAAGTAGCACACCTATCTCAAAAACGAGGACCCGGATCAACATGAAACCTTTGCTATCATAGTAAAATGGGTGCGCTGATTACAAATTTACATAGGAAAAGTCTCTGTCTCTACTGGTTACCGAGTTGTGCTGAAATTACGGTTTTTCAAATAATACAAAAATAAGCGAAATGGACCACATAACATGAAAATGGCAAATCTTAGCCACATAAAAGTATACATATTTTTGATAGACTCAACGAGAGCTATCATTTGGTAGTAGGTAAACCTTTCTATCACCAACGGTTGCAATGTTCAATTTTTTTCTATCTAAAAGTGCTAAATTTAGACCGAAATAACAATTATAACTTTTTGAGAGATAGAGCATTGTAATGTGGTCATGCTTATGCATTGGGATGTGCTGATTTCAACGGTGAGTTGGGTTTTCCCGTAGCGTGTACGGTTTGGCTAGAAAATGGGAAATTATAATTTCCGGGGTTTATAGCGTGTTTCTCGCGAACCGCGCACCTTAGAGCAACGCGGCTTTCAGAAATGAGTTCCTCGGCCAATTTCCCATCCGATACCGTTTGAAACGTGAACATCGGTCGATTAGATCGGACACAGTTTGCTTTCAAAGTTTCTAACATAGTAAAATGGGTGTTTTTAGCATCATTTTTGATAATTGGGAACGTTATAACTGCCGAACCGTTCCAAATAAGTAAAATCAAATTATACCGGCGTAATCAGCGTCAAAAATTGTATTAAGAACCACAACCTTAATTTGATTGAAGGTAGTTGAGTTTTTGCCGACCGGCTAAAATTTTGTAAGAAATCACATATTATAAACAATAATTTTGAAGTAGCACACCTATCTCAAAAACGAGGACCCGGATCAACATGAAACCTTTGCTATCATACTAAAATGGGTGCGCTGATTACAAATTTACATAGGAAAAGTCTCTATCTCTACTGGTTACCGAGTTGTGCTGAAATTACGGTTTTTCAAATAATACAAAAATAAGCGAAATGGGCCACATAACATGAAAATGGTAAATCTTAGGCATATAAAAGTATACATATTTTTGATAGACTTACCGAGAGCTATCATTTGGCAGTAGGTAAACCTTTCTATCACCAACGGTTGCAATGTTCAATTTTTTTCTATCTAAAAGTGCTAAATTTAGAACGAAATAACAATTATAACTTTTTGAGATATAGAGCATTCTAATGTGGTCATGCTTATGCATTGGGATGTGCTGATTTCAACGGTGAGGTCGGTTTTCCCGTAGCGTGTACGGTTTGGCTAGAAAATGGGAAATTATAATTTCCGCGGTTTATCGCGTGTTTCTCGCGAACCGTGCACCTTAGAGCAACGCGGCTTTCAGAAATGAGTTCCTCGGCCAATTTCCCATCCGATACCGTTTGAAACGTGAACATCGGTCGATTAGATCGGACACAGTTTGCTTTCAAAGTTTCTAACATAGTAAAATGGGTGTTTTTAGCATCATTTTTGATAATTGGGAACGTTATAACTGCCGAACCGTTCCAAATAAGTAAAATCAAATTATACCGGCGTAATCAGCGTCAAAAATTGTATTACAACCACAACCTTAATTTGATTGAAGGTAGTTGAGTTTTTGCCGACCGGCTAAAATTTTGTAAGAAATCACATATTTTAAACAATAATTTTGAAGTAGCACACCTATCTCAAAAACGAGGACCCGGATCAACATGAAACCTTTGCTATCATACTAAAATGGGTGCGCTGATTACAAATTTACATAGGAAAAGTCTCTGTCTCTACTGGTTACCGAGTTGTGCTGAAATTACGGTTTTTCAAATAATACAAAAATAAGCGAAATGGACCACATAACATGAAAATGGCAAATCTTAGCCACATAAAAGTATACATATTTTTGATAGACTCAACGAGAGCTATCATTTGGTAGTAGGTAAACTTTTCTATCGCCAACGGTTGCAATGTTCAATTTTTTTCTATCTAAAAGTGCTAAATTTAGACCGAAATAACAATTATAACTTTTTGAGAGATAGGGCATTCTAATGTGGTCATGCTTATGCATTGGGATGTGCTGATTTCAATGGTGAGTTGGGTTTTCCCCTAGCGCGTACGGTTTGGCTAGAAAGTTGGAAATTATAATTTCCGCGGTTTATTGCGTTTTTCTCGCGAACCGCACACCTTAGAGCAACGCGGCTTCCAGAAATAAGTTCCTCGGCCAATTTCCCATGCGATACCGTTTGAACCGTCAACATCTGTCGGTTAGATCGGACACAGTTTGCTTTCAAAGTTTCTTACATAGTAAAATGGGTGTGTTTATCATCATTTTTGATAATTGGGAACGCAATAACTGCCGAACCGTTCCAAATAAGTAAAATCAAATTATACCGGCGTAATCAGCATCACTAATTGTATCAAGAACCACAACCTCAATTTGATTGAAGGTAGTTGAGTTTTTGCCGACAGGCTAAAATTTTGTAAGAAATCACATATTTTAGACAGTAATTTTGAAGTAGCACACCTATCTCAAAAACGAGGACCCGGATCAACATGAAACCTTTGCTATCATAGTAAAATGGGTGCGCTGATTACAAATTTAGATAGGAAATGTCTCTGTCTCTACTGGTTGCCGAGTTGTGCTGAAATTACGGTTTTTCAAATAATACAAAAATAAGCGAAATGGACCACATAACATGAAAATGGTAAATCTTAGCCACATAAAAGTATACATATTTTTGATAGACTCAACGAGAGTTATCATTTGGTAGTAGGTAAACCTTTCTATCACCAACGGTTGCAATGTTCAATTTTTTTCTATCTAAAAGTGCTAAATTTAGAACGAAATATCAATTATAACTTTTTGAGAGATAGGGCATTCTAATGTGGTCATGCTTATGCATTGGGATGTGCTGATTTCAACGGTGAGGTCGGTTTTCCCGTAGCGTGTACGGTTTGGCTAGAAAGTGGGAAACTAAAATTTCCGCGGCTTATCGCGTTTTTCTCGCGAACCGCGCACCTTAGAGCAACGCGGCTTTCAGAAATGAGGTCCTCGGCCAATTTCCCATCCGATACCGTTTGAAACGTCAACATCGGTCGATTAAATCGGACACAGTTTGCTTTCAAAGTTTCTAACATAGTAAAATGGGTGTTTTTAGCATCATTTTTGATAATTGGGAACGTTATAACTGCCGAACCGTTCCAAATAAGTAAAATCAAATTATACCGGCGTAATCAGCGTCAAAAATTGTATTAAGAACCACAACCTTAATTTGATTGAAGGTAGTTGAGTTTTTGCCGACCGGCTAAAATTTTGTAAGAAATCACATATTTTAAACAATAATTTTGAAGTAGCACACCTATCTCAAAAACGAGGACCCGGATCAACATGAAACCTTTGCTATCATACTAAAATGGGTGCGCTGATTACAAATTTACATAGGAAAAGTCTCTATCTCTACTGGTTACCGAGTTGTGCTGAAATTACGGTTTTTCAAATAATACAAAAATAAGCGAAATGGGCCACATAACATGAAAATGGTAAATCTTAGGCATATAAAAGTATACATATTTTTGATAGACTCACCGAGAGCTATCATTTGGCAGTAGGTAAACCTTTCTATCACCAACGGTTGCAATGTTCAATTTTTTTCTATCTAAAAGTGCTAAATTTAGAACGAAATAACAATTATAACTTTTTGAGAGATAGAGCATTCTAATGTGGTCATGCTTATGCATTGGGATGTGCTGATTTCAACGGTGAGGTCGGTTTTCCCGTAGCGTGTACGGTTTGGCTAGAAAGATGGAAATTATAATTTCCGCGGTTTATCGCGTTTTTCTCGCGAACCGCGCACCTTAGGGCAACGCGGCTTTCGGAAATGAGTTCCCCGGCCAATTTCCCATCCGATACCGTTTGAACCGTCACCATCGGTCGATTAGATCGGACACAGTTTGCTTTCAAAGTTTCTTACATAGTAAAATTGGTGTTTTTAGCATCATTTTTGATAATTGGGAACGTTATAACTGCCGAACCGTTCCAAATAAGTAAAATTAAATTATACCGGCGTAATCAGCGTCAAAAATTGTATTAAAAACCACAACCTTAATTTGATTGCAGGTAGTTGAGTTTTTGCCGACCGGCTAAAATTTTGTAAGAACTCACATATTTTAAACAATAATTTTGAAGTAGCACACCTATCTCAAAAACGAGGACCCGGATCAACATGAAACCTTAGCTATCATACTAAAATGGGTGCGCTGATTACAAATTTACATAGGAAAAGTCTCTATCTCTACTGGTTACCGAGTTGTGCTGAAATTACGGTTTTTCAAATAATACAAAAATAAGCGAAATGGGCCACATAACATGAAAATGGTAAATCTTAGGCATATAAAAGTATACATATTTTTGATAGACTCACCGAGAGCTATCATTTGGCAGTAGGTAAACCTTTCTATCACCAACGGTTGCAATGTTCAATTTTTTTCTATCTAAAAGTGCTAAATTTAGAACGAAATAACAATTATAACTTTTTGAGAGATAGAGCATTCTAATGTGGTCATGCTTATGCATTGGGATGTGCTGATTTCAACGGTGAGGTCGGTTTTCCCGTAGCGTGTACGGTTTGGCTAGAAAATGGGAAATTATAATTTCCGGGGTTTATCGCGTTTTTCTCGCGAACCGCGCACCTTAGAGCAACGCGGCTTTCAGAAATGAGGTCCTCGGCCAATTTCCCATCCGATACAGTTTGAAACGTCAACATCGGTCGATTAAATCGGACACAGTTTGCTTTCAAAGTTTCTAACATAGTAAAATGGGTGTTTTTAGCATCATTTTTGATAATTGGGAACGTTATAACTGCCGAACTTTTCCAAATAAGTAAAATCAAATTATACCGGCGTAATCAGCGTCAAAAATTGTATTAAGAACCACAACCTTAATTTGATTGAAGGTAGTTGAGTTTTTGCCGACCGGCTAAAATTTTGTAAGAAATCACATATTTTAAACAATAATTTTGAAGTAGCACACCTATCTCAAAAACGAGGACCCGGATCAACATGAAACCTTTGCTATCATACTAAAATGGGTGCGCTGATTACAAATTTACATAGGAAAAGTCTCTATCTCTACTGGTTACCGAGTTGTGCTGAAATTACGGTTTTTCAAATAATACAAAAATAAGCGAAATGGGCCACATAACATGAAAATGGTAAATCTTAGGCATATAAAAGTATACATATTTTTGATAGACTCACCGAGAGCTATCATTTGGCAGTAGGTAAACCTTTCTATCACCAACGGTTGCAATGTTCAATTTTTTTCTATCTAAAAGTGCTAAATTTAGAACGAAATAACAATTATAACTTTTTGAGAGATAGAGCATTCTAATATGGTCATGCTTATGCACTGGGATGTGCTGATTTCAACGGTGAGGTCGGCTTTCCCGTAGCGTGTACGGTTTGGCTAGAAAATGGGAAATTATAATTTCCGGGGTTTATCGCGTTTTTCTCGCGAACCGCGCACCTTAGAGCAACGCGGCTTTCAGAAATGAGTTCCTCGGCCAATTTCCCATCCGATACCGTTTGAAACGTCAACGTCGGTCGATTAGATCGGACACAGTTTGCTTTCAAAGTTTCTAACATAGTAAAATTGGTGTTTTTAGCATCATTTTTGATAATTGGGAACGTTATAACTGCCGAACCGTTCCAAATAAGTAAAATCAAATTATACCGGCGTAATCAGCGTCAAAAATTGTATTAAGAACCACAACCTTAATTTGATTGAAGGTAGTTGAGTTTTTGCCGACCGGCTAAAATTTTGTAAGAAATCACATATTTTAAACAATAATTTTGAAGTAGCACACCTATCTCAAAAACGAGGACCCGGATCAACATGAAACCTTTGCTATCATACTAAAATGGATGCGCTGATTACAAATTTACATAGGAAAAGTCTCTATCTCTACTGGTTACCGAGTTGTGCTGAAATTACGGTTTTTCAAATAATACAAAAATAAGCGAAATGGGCCACATAACATGAAAATGGTAAATCTTAGGCATATAAAAGTATACATATTTTTGATAGACTCACCGAGAGCTATCATTTGGCAGTAGGTAAACCTTTCTATCACCAACGGTTGCAATGTTCAATTTTTTTCTATCTAAAAGTGCTAAATTTAGAACGAAATAACAATTATAACTTTTTGAGAGATAGAGCATTCTAATGTGGTCATGCTTATGCATTGGGATGTGCTGATTTCAACGGTGAGGTCGGTTTTCCCGTAGCGTGTACGGTTTGGCTAGAAAATGGGAAATTATAATTTCCGGGGTTTATCGCGTTTTTCTCGCGAACCGCGCACCTTAGAGCAACGCGGCTTTCAGAAATGAGGTCCTCGGCCAATTTCCCATCCGATACAGTTTGAAACGTCAACATCGGTCGATTAAATCGGACACAGTTTGCTTTCAAAGTTTCTAACATAGTAAAATGGGTGTTTTTAGCATCATTTTTGATAATTGGGAACGTTATAACTGCCGAACTTTTCCAAATAAGTAAAATCAAATTATACCGGCGTAATCAGCGTCAAAAATTGTATTAAGAACCACAACCTTAATTTGATTGAAGGTAGTTGAGTTTTTGCCGACCGGCTAAAATTTTGTAAGAAATCACATATTTTAAACAATAATTTTGAAGTAGCACACCTATCTCAAAAACGAGGACCCGGATCAACATGAAACCTTTGCTATCATACTAAAATGGGTGCGCTGATTACAAATTTACATAGGAAAAGTCTCTATCTCTACTGGTTACCGAGTTGTGCTGAAATTACGGTTTTTCAAATAATACAAAAATAAGCGAAATGGGCCACATAACATGAAAATGGTAAATCTTAGGCATATAAAAGTATACATATTTTTGATAGACTCACCGAGAGCTATCATTTGGCAGTAGGTAAACCTTTCTATCACCAACGGTTGCAATGTTCAATTTTTTTCTATCTAAAAGTGCTAAATTTAGAACGAAATAACAATTATAACTTTTTGAGAGATAGAGCATTCTAATATGGTCATGCTTATGCACTGGGATGTGCTGATTTCAACGGTGAGGTCGGCTTTCCCGTAGCGTGTACGGGTTGGCTAGAAAATGGGAAATTATAATTTCCGGGGTTTATCGCGGTTTTCTCGCGAACCGCGCACCTTAGAGCAACGCGGCTTTCAGAAATGAGTTCCTCGGCCAATTTCCCATCCGATACCGTTTGAAACGTCAACGTCGGTCGATTAGATCGGACACAGTTTGCTTTCAAAGTTTCTAACATAGTAAAATTGGTGTTTTTAGCATCATTTTTGATAATTGGGAACGTTATAACTGCCGAACCGTTCCAAATAAGTAAAATCAAATTATACCGGCGTAATCAGCGTCAAAAATTGTATTAAGAACCACAACCTTAATTTGATTGAAGGTAGTTGAGTTTTTGCCGACCGGCTAAAATTTTGTAAGAAATCACATATTTTAAACAATAATTTTGAAGTAGCACACCTATCTCAAAAACGAGGACCCGGATCAACATGAAACCTTTGCTATCATACTAAAATGGGTGCGCTGATTACAAATTTACATAGGAAAAGTCTCTATCTCTACTGGTTACCGAGTTGTGCTGAAATTACGGTTTTTCAAATAATACACAAATAAGCGAAATGGGCCACATAACATGAAAATGGTAAATCTTAGGCATATAAAAGTATACATATTTTTGATAGACTCACCGAGAGCTATCATTTGGCAGTAGGTAAACCTTTCTATCACCAACGGTTGCAATGTTCAATTTTTTTCTATCTAAAAGTGCTAAATTTAGAACGAAATAACAATTATAACTTTTTGAGAGATAGAGCATTCTAATGTGGTCATGCTTATGCATTGGGATGTGCTGATTTCAACGGTGAGGTCGGTTTTCCCGTAGCGTGTACGGTTTGGCTAGAAAATGGGAAATTATAATTTCCGGGGTTTATCGCGTTTTTCTCGCGAACCGCGCACCTTAGAGCAACGCGGCTTTCAGAAATGAGGTCCTCGGCCAATTTCCCATACGATACCGTTTGAAACGTCTACATCGGTCGATTAAATCGGACACAGTTTGCTTTCAAAGTTTCTAACATAGTAAAATGGGTGTTTTTAGCATCATTTTTGATAATTGGGAACGTTATAACTGCCGAACCGTTCCAAATAAGTAAAATCAAATTATACCGGCGTAATCAGCGTCAAAAATTGTATTAAGAACCACAACCTTAATTTGATTGAAGGTAGTTGAGTTTTTGCCGACCGGCTAAAATTTTGTAAGAAATCACATATTTTAAACAATAATTTTGAAGTAGCACACCTATCTCAAAAACGAGGACCCGGATCAACATGAAACCTTTGCTATCATACTAAAATGGGTGCGCTGATTACAAATTTACATAGGAAAAGTCTCTATCTCTACTGGTTACCGAGTTGTGCTGAAATTACGGTTTTTCAAATAATACAAAAATAAGCGAAATGGGCCACATAACATGAAAATGGTAAATCTTAGGCATATAAAAGTATACATATTTTTGATAGACTCACCGAGAGCTATCATTTGGCAGTAGGTAAACCTTTCTATCACCAACGGTTGCAATGTTCAATTTTTTTCTATCTAAAAGTGCTAAATTTAGAACGAAATAACAATTATAACTTTTTGAGAGATAGAGCATTCTAATGTGGTCATGCTTATGCATTGGGATGTGCAGATTTCAACGGTGAGGTCGGTTTTCCCGTAGCGTGTACGGTTTGGCTAGAAAATGGGAAATTATAATTTCCGGTGTTTATCGCGTTTTTCTCGCGAACCGCGCACCTTAGAGCAACGCGGCTTTCAGAAATGAGGTCCTCGGCCAATTTCCCATCCGATACAGTTTGAAACGTCAACATCGGTCGATTAAATCGGACACAGTTTGCTTTCAAAGTTTCTAACATAGTAAAATGGGTGTTTTTAGCATCATTTTTGATAATTGGGAACGTTATAACTGCCGAACTTTTCCAAATAAGTAAAATCAAATTATACCGGCGTAATCAGCGTCAAAAATTGTATTAAGAACCACAACCTTAATTTGATTGAAGGTAGTTGAGTTTTTGCCGACCGGCTAAAATTTTGTAAGAAATCACATATTTTAAACAATAATTTTGAAGTAGCACACCTATCTCAAAAACGAGGACCCGGATCAACATGAAACCTTTGCTATCATACTAAAATGGGTGCGCTGATTACAAATTTACATAGGAAAAGTCTCTATCTCTACTGGTTACCGAGTTGTGCTGAAATTACGGTTTTTCAAATAATACAAAAATAAGCGAAATGGGCCACATAACATGAAAATGGTAAATCTTAGGCATATAAAAGTATACATATTTTTGATAGACTCACCGAGAGCTATCATTTGGCAGTAGGTAAACCTTTCTATCACCAACGGTTGCAATGTTCAATTTTTTTCTATCTAAAAGTGCTAAATTTAGAACGAAATAACAATTATAACTTTTTGAGAGATAGAGCATTCTAATATGGTCATGCTTATGCACTGGGATGTGCTGATTTCAACGGTGAGGTCGGCTTTCCCGTAGCGTGTACGGTTTGGCTAGAAAATGGGAAATTATAATTTCCGGGGTTTATCGCGTTTTTCTCGCGAACCGCGCACCTTAGAGCAACGCGGCTTTCAGAAATGAGTTCCTCGGCCAATTTCCTATCCGATACCGTTTGAAACGTCAACGTCGGTCGATTAGATCGGACACAGTTTGCTTTCAAAGTTTCTAACATAGTAAAATTGGTGTTTTTAGCATCATTTTTGATAATTGGGAACGTTATAACTGCCGAACCGTTCCAAATAAGTAAAATCAAATTATACCGGCGTAATCAGCGTCAAAAATTGTATTAAGAACCACAACCTTAATTTGATTGAAGGTAGTTGAGTTTTTGCCGACCGGCTAAAATTTTGTAAGAAATCACATATTTTAAACAATAATTTTGAAGTAGCACACCTATCTCAAAAACGAGGACCCGGATCAACATGAAACCTTTGCTATCATACTAAAATGGGTGCGCTGATTACAAATTTACATAGGAAAAGTCTCTATCTCTACTGGTTACCGAGTTGTGCTGAAATTACGGTTTTTCAAATAATACAAAAATAAGCGAAATGGGCCACATAACATGAAAATGGTAAATCTTAGGCATATAAAAGTATACATATTTTTGATAGACTCACCGAGAGCTATCATTTGGCAGTAGGTAAACCTTTCTATCACCAACGGTTGCAATGTTCAATTTTTTTCTATCTAAAAGTGCTAAATTTAGAACGAAATAACAATTATAACTTTTTGAGAGATAGAGCATTCTAATGTGGTCATGCTTATGCATTGGGATGTGCTGATTTCAACGGTGAGGTCGGTTTTCCCGTAGCGTGTACGGTTTGGCTAGAAAATGGGAAATTATAATTTCCGGGGTTTATCGCGTTTTTCTCGCGAACCGCGCACCTTAGAGCAACGCGGCTTTCAGAAATGAGGTCCTCGGCCAATTTCCCATCCGATACAGTTTGAAACGTCAACATCGGTCGATTAAATCGGACACAGTTTGCTTTCAAAGTTTCTAACATAGTAAAATGGGTGTTTTTAGCATCATTTTTGATAATTGGGAACGTTATAACTGCCGAACTTTTCCAAATAAGTAAAATCAAATTATACCGGCGTAATCAGCGTCAAAAATTGTATTAAGAACCACAACCTTAATTTGATTGAAGGTAGTTGAGTTTTTGCCGACCGGCTAAAATTTTGTAAGAAATCACATATTTTAAACAATAATTTTGAAGTAGCACACCTATCTCAAAAACGAGGACCCGGATCAACATGAAACCTTTGCTATCATACTAAAATGGGTGCGCTGATTACAAATTTACATAGGAAAAGTCTCTATCTCTACTGGTTACCGAGTTGTGCTGAAATTACGGTTTTTCAAATAATACACAAATAAGCGAAATGGGCCACATAACATGAAAATGGTAAATCTTAGGCATATAAAAGTATACATATTTTTGATAGACTCACCGAGAGCTATCATTTGGCAGTAGGTAAACCTTTCTATCACCAACGGTTGCAATGTTCAATTTTTTTCTATCTAAAAGTGCTAAATTTAGAACGAAATAACAATTATAACTTTTTGAGAGATAGAGCATTCTAATGTGGTCATGCTTATGCATTGGGATGTGCTGATTTCAACGGTGAGGTCGGTTTTCCCGTAGCGTGTACGGTTTGGCTAGAAAATGGGAAATTATAATTTCCGGGGTTTATCGCGTTTTTCTCGCGAACCGCGCACCTTAGAGCAACGCGGCTTTCAGAAATGAGGTCCTCGGCCAATTTCCCATACGATACCGTTTGAAACGTCTACATCGGTCGATTAAATCGGACACAGTTTGCTTTCAAAGTTTCTAACATAGTAAAATGGGTGTTTTTAGCATCATTTTTGATAATTGGGAACGTTATAACTGCCGAACCGTTCCAAATAAGTAAAATCAAATTATACCGGCGTAATCAGCGTCAAAAATTGTATTAAGAACCACAACCTTAATTTGATTGAAGGTAGTTGAGTTTTTGCCGACCGGCTAAAATTTTGTAAGAAATCACATATTTTAAACAATAATTTTGAAGTAGCACACCTATCTCAAAAACGAGGACCCGGATCAACATGAAACCTTTGCTATCATACTAAAATGGGTGCGCTGATTACAAATTTACATAGGAAAAGTCTCTATCTCTACTGGTTACCGAGTTGTGCTGAAATTACGGTTTTTCAAATAATACAAAAATAAGCGAAATGGGCCACATAACATGAAAATGGTAAATCTTAGGCATATAAAAGTATACATATTTTTGATAGACTCACCGAGAGCTATCATTTGGCAGTAGGTAAACCTTTCTATCACCAACGGTTGCAATGTTCAATTTTTTACTTTATCATACGCAGTATAATAAAGTATTGTAATCGTGCCGAAAAAAAAAATTGAGATTTTAGCGGAAATAGGTCTTTTTGGGTCCCCTGAACATTTTTGACCAAGGTACAAAAAAATGTCTGTGTGTGTGTATGTGTGTGTGTATGTGTGTGTGTATGTGTGTGTGTACCCGATTTTTGTTGAGACGATTCCGGAGAAACTACTAAAGGTATCGGGACGAAAGTTCATATTTAGAGGTTTCATGACTAAACTTAGAGCTGAAAAGCTTTTGGTTCAAAAGGGTGCAAAGGAACTGGCAGTTTCCTCTAAGCATTTTTCAAGGATTTTGCAAATGAGCTGCTATTTCTGTAATTTCGTCAAAATAGTTAAATAATAAATTAAAGTAGAGGAAATTCTGAATAATTTATGCCTATGACATTTTTTGATAAAATTAATAGTTTAGCTGCAAGAGCAAATTCTATTCGATCGAGATCGGTCGCGTCTGCACTGATATGAAAATGCATAGTAGCCAGAATTTTGACAAATATTTTTTTGTGCTGTCACCACAGAAATGTCTTATAGCTGTCACACTCAAAAACAGCTGATTTTATCAGAGGTTGGAGAACCGCTATGGAACGTTGCCGCTCTAGTGCGGCAAAGCACAAAATACAAAAGTCAAATAAAATAAGATCACCAATTTGATTGTTTGTTGATGAGATATATCAACCCGTTGTTATATCTAATTGTAAAAGCGATAAATTGAGAAAGTAAATAATGTATAGCGATGAGTGTAGTTATATTTTAGTATGTTGGTACGCATGTGACATCTACAGTGTCATGAACGAATATAAATCTGTCAGATTTTGAATTAGCTTTTTAAACTTGTTTGGTGGATATTATCAATAAATTCGTGAAAATTCAACAGGTTTTTAAATGGAAAACATTAGTGCATGAAGTATGTACTAACATTGTCCTACCATATCCCTTACAGTTGTTGAGTTTTTGTTTTATTTGTCAAAAAAATCATATTAAAAACCAAATTATTTCTCAATTATTAGTCATTTGTTTGATTGTCCACAAAATTAAAGAAACGCCCAAAGCAATTTAGAATTTAGCGAACAAAAATTATACCCGATTTTTGTGGCGACGATTCCAGAGAAGCTACTAAAGGTATCTGGACGAAAGTTCATATTTAGAAGTTTCATGACTAAACTTACAAACTAGCTGAAAAGCTTTTGGTTCAAAACGGCCCAAAGGAACTGGATGTATCCTCTAAGCATTTTTAAAGGCTTTTGCAAATGGGTCGCCATTTCTGTATTTTCATCAAAATAATTAAATAATTAATTAAAGTAGAGGAATTTTTTTATATTTTATGTAGATTGTGTCTGCATTAATATAAAGTTAGCCAGGATTTGACAGATATTTTTATTCTAATGGCAGCAGGTAGTGTCAAAGGCTGATTTTTTGACAATACCTACTGTCAATATCTGTCAAATCCTGGCTAATTCATTTTTTATTTTAATGCAGACACGATCGATCTCGATCAAATAGAATCGCATGCAGCTAAACTATTAATTTTATATAGTGTATGATAAAGTCATGTGCCTGGCCACATCAGATTTTTTCTATCTAAAAGTGCTAAATTTAGAACGAAATAACAATTATAACTTTTTGAGAGATAGAGCATTCTAATGTGGTCATGCTTATGCATTGGGATGTGCTGATTTCAACGGTGAGGTCGGTTTTCCCGTAGCGTGTACGGTTTGGCTAGAAAATGGGAAATTATAATTTCCGGGGTTTATCGCGTTTTTCTCGCGAACCGCGCACCTTAGAGCAACGCGGCTTTCAGAAATGAGGTCCTCGGCCAATTTCCCATCCGATACAGTTTGAAACGTCAACATCGGTCGATTAAATCGGACACAGTTTGCTTTCAAAGTTTCTAACATAGTAAAATGGGTGTTTTTAGCATCATTTTTGATAATTGGGAACGTTATAACTGCCGAACTTTTCCAAATAAGTAAAATCAAATTATACCGGCGTAATCAGCGTCAAAAATTGTATTAAGAACCACAACCTTAATTTGATTGAAGGTAGTTGAGTTTTTGCCGACCGGCTAAAATTTTGTAAGAAATCACATATTTTAAACAATAATTTTGAAGTAGCACACCTATCTCAAAAACGAGGACCCGGATCAACATGAAACCTTTGCTATCATACTAAAATGGGTGCGCTGATTACAAATTTACATAGGAAAAGTCTCTATCTCTACTGGTTACCGAGTTGTGCTGAAATTACGGTTTTTCAAATAATACAAAAATAAGCGAAATGGGCCACATAACATGAAAATGGTAAATCTTAGGCATATAAAAGTATACATATTTTTGATAGACTCACCGAGAGCTATCATTTGGCAGTAGGTAAACCTTTCTATCACCAACGGTTGCAATGTTCAATTTTTTTCTATCTAAAAGTGCTAAATTTAGAACGAAATATCAATTATAACTTTTTGAGAGATAGAGCATTCTAATGTGGTCATGCTTATGCATTGGGATGTGCTGATTTCAACGGTGAGGTCGGTTTTCCCGTAGCGTGTACGGTTTGGCTAGAAAATGGGAAATTATAATTTCCGGGGTTTATCGCGTTTTTCTCGCGAACCGCGCACCTTAGAGCAACGCGGCTTTCAGAAATGAGTTCCTCGGCCAATTTCCCATCCGATACCGTTTGAAACGTGAACATCGGTCGATTAGATCGGACACAGTTTGCTTTCAAAGTTTCTAACATAGTAAAATGGGTGTTTTTAGCATCATTTTTGATAATTGGGAACGTTATAACTGCCGAACCGTTCCAAATAAGTAAAATCAAATTATACCGGCGTAATCAGCGTCAAAAATTGTATTAAGAACCACAACCTTAATTTGATTGAAGGTAGTTGAGTTTTTGCCGACCGGCTAAAATTTTGTAAGAAATCACATATTTTAAAGAATAATTTTGAAGTAGCACACCTATCTCAACAACGAGGACCCGGATCAACATGAAACCTTTGCTATCATACTAAAATGGGTGCGCTGATTACAAATTTACATAGGAAAAGTCTCTGTCTCTACTGGTTACCGAGTTGTGCTGAAATTACGGTTTTTCAAATAATACAAAAATAAGCGAAATGGACCACATAACATGAAAATGGTAAATCTTAGGCATATAAAAGTATACGTATTTTTGATAGACTCACCGAGGGCTATCATTTGGCAGTAGGTAAACCTTTCTATCACCAACGGTTGCAATGTTCAATTTTTTTTCTATCTAAAAGTGCTAAATTTAGAACGAAATAACAATTATAACTTTTTGAGAGATAGAGCATTCTAATGTGGTCATGCTTATGCATTGGGATGTGCTGATTTCAACGGTGAGGTCGGTTTTCCCGTAGCGTGTACGGTTTGGCTAGAAAGATGGAAATTATAATTTCCGCGGTTTATCGCGTTTTTCTCGCGAACCGCGCACCTTAGGGCAACGCGGCTTTCGGAAATGAGTTCCCCGGCCAATTTCCCATCCGATACCGTTTGAAACGTCAACATCGGTCGATTAGAACGGACACAGTTTGCTTTCAAAGTTTCTAACATAGTAAAATGGGTGTTTTTAGCATCATTTTTGATAATTGGGAACGTAATAACTGCCGAACCGTTCCAAATAAGTAAAATCATATTATACCGGCGTAATCAGCATCAATAATTGTATCAAGAACCACAACCTCAATTTGATTGAAGGTAGTTGAGTCTTTGCCGACTGGCTAAAATTTTGTAAGAAATCACATATTTTAAACAGTAATTTTGAAGTAGCACACCCATCTCAAAAACGAGGACCCGGATCAACATGAAACCTTTGCTATCTTACTAAAATGGGTGCGCTGATTACAAATTTACATAGGAAAAGTCTCTGTCTCTACTGGTTGCCGAGTTGTGCTGAAATTAGTTTTGAAGTTTTTCAGTGATGACTCATTCTTATTAAGTAAGGATTATTTTTTCCAAGTATCAGTATAAAAAGTTTATTGAATTAAAACGTTGTAATCTCAAAGTATCAAGGAGGTCTCAAATTTTGAAGAGCAACATACAACATAGCTTATGTTGTAATCGTTACTGGAGGAGGTTAAACAGGGGTCCTTAAAATATATGAAATTTTAGTAACTCAAACCACATTGGCCATAATCGATTATAATATGTTCCTTATACTGCTGTGTCGAGTAATATTCATGGTATCCTAGATTATGGACATTGGAAGGACGTTTTTGATGTATTATATTGCTTAGATAGAAGTTTCCTAACATCGATTTCGGTGGATAGCTGTGGAGATTTTGCTTGCGCGCAATTATGTAGAATTCGAGATGAGAACCGGCTATTTTAATTACATCAAGTCGCCGGTGAACGATTTACGCCGACTCGGCGCACTGTCTCGTTCCTAGTTTCCCTATTTCTCTCTCTCTCTCTCTCGCTCTAGTCTAATGCAATAAATTTAATAGCGAGGATGCCTCGGAATTCAGAAATATCCAATTATCCAAACAACAGTTTCGAATTTTCACGAACAAAGGGTCATAATTTTCGGTGAAAATTTTACCAACTCTGCCACGCAAAAAGATTATAACTATGTAATTACATTATGCTGTGAAATTGGAACTTACTTGGTTTGTGGAATTAACTATTTTATACTCCTATTATTGTATTATTACTAGGATGGTAAAACTGTAACAGGAACAAGAAAGTTTATCTGATAAATAGGATGTTAGCAGCTTGACGTATTTGTAACTGCAGCGTTGCTATGACTAATTTTTATGTCCTAATGTTACAAATTAAAAAAAAAATTCATTTAGTGTTAAAACTGGACTGGCCGTGGAAGATAAAGTACAAAAGACATGAAAATGAAATGTTTTCGGTACTTTGAAGCTCTTACTCTATATTTTTCAAATTTCATTGAAATTAAAATTTGTAAATATTTGACACTCTCCATGGAGCACGATTTATATAAATTTAAATAATTTATCGAAAAAATCTGTTAAAAAATCTGATGTGGCCGTGCACATGACTTTATCATACTATACATCAGTGTAAAATTGTGTCAATCGCTGATGTTTTGATACACTGTCAATAGAATAAAAATATCTGTCAAATCCTGGCTAACTAGTTTTAATGCAGACACGACCGATCTCGATCAAATAGAATTTGCTTACGCAGCTAAACTAATTAATTTTACCAAACAATGTCATAAACATAAATTATACAAAATATCGTCTACTTTAATTTATTATTTAAGTGTTTGATGAAATTAAATGAAATGGCGGCTCATTTGCAAAATCATTGAAAAATGCTACGAGTAAACCGACAGTTCCTTTGGACCCTTTTGAACAGAACTTCTTTCAGCTCTAACTTTTTGACTAAAATGTATGAAACTTCTAAATATGAAGTTTCGTTTCGATGACTTTAATAGTTTCTCCGGAATCATCGCCACAAAAAAACGGGCACACACACTTGAGTTTTCCCTGAATAATTTGAAATTTGAAACCAATTACGTTAGTAGACCGCGTAGACGTAAGGAGCCTTTACATAATTATATAAAAAAATAGATTTTCTTACTATTTTTATTTTAAATTAACCTTGCTTTTTAACCTTTTGTCGTTCTCAGGATCCTTAATTATGGAGCTAATTTATTGCACAGTAATGTGCTAATTTTCCGAAAAATAAATGTTTTTATATCCGCTCTCGAATTATCATATTACAAATTAAATTTGAAAATGATAATGTTTCTTTTTATTATATACATCTAATTTTTTTAAATATATCTGCCCACGTTTTTGAAATAACAGCTCGTAGCCAAGTAACATCAGATATTTACCCAGCCCAGCACATTTTTCGAAAAAGTTGAAAAGATACATTATGGATTTCCTGCAAACCGTTTTAAGTACCTTTTATATACACTTCAAACCAATTCAAATCCTCCATTAAATATAAAATAACATTTCCCCCAAAACCATTTATTATGATTTAAAACGAGACAATTTAAGCAAAACTTTCCTTCCTTTGAAACAGATAAAACCTCCCCAAAAGCACGACAGACTTCATTAATTTTCTCTTTGCGTCGGTGTTACTGGACAGGAAAGATAGGGGGTTGCGCCTAGCCACAGGGACGCTATCTCCCCCACATTCACTTGCATTGCGGTGTTATTTTTGCCAGAACTGATAGATAATTGAATTACAGTCATCAATAGGACATTATTCCTTGGCACTTGTACAGTCATACGCACTTTTCGTTGACTGTCAACGTAGTGTTTCCACTGGTGGTTCTAATTGGGTGACTCAGTCACTCCATCCCTAAAGATGTAGAGGGGTTCATCGGAAAATAAAAAAATAAACACCGGGGATTACTGGGCGACACTACCCTCTTTCGGTTTAATGCTGTACAATACTGCGACATTATTGAGCCACATTGAAATCAGTGTGGGGATTTGGAGGACAACCCTGTATGATTTATTCGCGGAATTAGGGGTGTATTTGAATTCGCAAATTGATTTGTATAGTATAACTTTTTACGGGGTGTATTTACTATGACCATTTATCATTGCGAATTTGTTGTGCAATTTGTATCGTTGTATAGGAAAAATAGGGGTGAGATTAAACATATTCGAAATTTTGTTTTGTGGATTTTACGGTCGTAAATAAAAATTAGCTTAATACAAGTTCGTGTAAAAATGATTTGCCTTCAGCACATTTAATAAATAGTAATAGTAGTTGCCTTTTTTTGTGGTAATTGATAAGCATTCATAGTGAATTATTTTCATACTATGTATGATAAAGTAATAAAAGTACTGGAGTGACATGAGATCGACATTTTGACATTCGCCAGAATTGGTACTTTGTTGCAATTTAAGATACCACATTCATAAATATTCATTCTCCACTAATTAATTTCATAATCCGTCCTAAATAAATCACTTTAAGATTCCCGAATTTTTAAATTAATTAAGACAAATAACATACCCATATGCCAAATGTCCAATCAGGCAATTTCCATTCGTGGACCATGAGTTCCGTTAAACGTCAATAAATTTCATTCAGGTTAATTGCCTGTGCAGGGACGACATCCTTGCCGGTTGAACATCTTAATAGGGCCTAATTAATGTAAATAAATTAGCAATTGACATAATTTGTATCGCTACTGAATGTCCAGGCAACCGAGACTCAATCACTTGAAATTACTCACTCGAATCACTGCATCTAATCAAACGTGTAACAGATGAAACAATCAACAAAATTGCTGCCGGTTATTTTATGAATTTTTATTGAAAAAGCTGTCGAATAGAAAAATGCATGGGTCGGTAGTGTAGGGGCAAATTTACACCGGTACCAGCGCAGTGATGCATCCCGTTTATAATCTGGGGGAAATAATGAACATTTTTGTCTGCATATTCAGTTTGATGGTTCAACCTTTTTTGTCGTGTGTATCATGCTTTTATGACTACACAAATGGGTGGACTTTTTACAGCTATTGGCAGCAGTGGGTTTTATCATACAAATTCCGCTATTATTTAGGTTTTAAAAAATCACCCATACACAATTCAGTTTCGTTCTAAACCGGAGTTTTCTGGAACAAAAAAGTTATGAATGTTTTTATTTGAATACCGATGCACCCAAAATCAGAAATTTTGGATTTTCTTGCAAAATCAAACAAACTAATTTAGTAATTGAAAGTCGCTCTTTTTAACAAGTAGGTACCTAAATATCGAAGTCTAAAATGAATTAAAGTCGATTTAGTGAATTACAAACTCAATCCACATTTTGTGCTTTCAAAAATAGTCGATATAATCGATTCAGTTGTCATCGGATTTTGATTCAGTCCTTTATTTTTTGTAGAAGCACTGCTTTGTATGACTGAAATACATCCATGCACATTTTTACAATTTTTACAAAAATAATTATATTTCTAGGTCAACTATATTTATTCAACTTATTATATTGTACATAAAAATTATTAAATATTTGTAATTTATAAAACTATTCCCCTCATTTTTTTAGAGAGAAAATTTCATTATGTAATTAAACATGATAAGGTACAATTACACAAGAGGTAAGGGAAGATAAGCGGAAACATATAAAAAACAAACTAATAAAAATAATGAAAAATACAGATAAAAAACTTTAGCTGATTTTTTCCGCATTTCTTAGTAATTGAGGAGCAAACATGCAAATCCCGTTAAAACCACTTTTTATGTTTTGTCAAAGAACCGCAAAAACTTTTTATTCTCATTTTACATTAATAAAATTTAAAAATTTAGTGAATAAAAAGTTTTTCTATGGAAGTTTCTGTTGGAACTTTTTGAGGTTTTGATTATATAGAAAAGTTATTTCTGTTTTTAGTATAAAAGTTGTTTGTGAACTTGGACATGGCGTTTTCAATTCTCAAAGAAGTAAGTAGTGGTTTAAAATACATAGAATAATATTGTGATGTTTTTCGCATTCTTCATTCGTTTTTGCATTATAGGAAACTTTTTTTATATTTCTTTCAAAACCCTTTAAAGAATTGAAAATATAAACAGTTCATTTGGACTTTTTTACTCAGAATGTCATTTGCTTTTAGACAAGGTGAAACACTCTGTAAAATGGAAAATTCCTCAGTAACTGATGTACTGCAAAAGTTATGAAATAATTTGGCCAGTGCAATTTATGGTGCTTCTTATTCTTTTCAATATCTGAAATTTTTGGAGTAAGATTGTAAATTTTTCTACGTAATCCCAATGTTTAAGGCCCCCATCTCCGACCTTGAAAACGCGAAAATAACCCACGTCATAATTATTGCGCCTATTGCGAAATGCTCGCTACCATTCGATTCTGAAGGTCCTTATGCCAACCGCCATCGGAAAGAAATTTCAGTATTTATGCAAATTTTGGACTGCAGTTACGTCTGATTATTGTCTGCTGTAATACATTAAAAAATATAATTAAATATTCTCTATAAGAGCACGAGTTATTTTTTTCTGAACTTCTCTAGAATTGCATTCTGGAGTAATGTAGTGCGTGATTGTAATAAGTTGGCAACCATGTTTACAATAGCGACGATTGTGAAAGTACTCTATCATCGACTAGAAAACTCAAACACAGTACAGTTTTTGTATAAGTAGAAAGAAATACATTAATTCCTTTAGGTTATACCATACGTCAAATGTAATAAATACGAAATAAAAAAGACATGTTTATAGTAGCGACATCTACATCTGGTGATTTCGAAGCTTTGGAGAGAAGTTTGCTACAGTTCGCTATGTGAATTGAGTCGTGCCTTATATTTCAACCTTCACACGTTTGCTAAAAAAAGCAGTTGTTTTGACATTTTGATCCGCTTTTAGAATTTTTGTAAATAGAGATTAATTAGGTAGATAGATTATAGATTTGTTTACTTTTTAATTTTTGATAGAGTTTAGTAAACAAGGTACAACTTAAAAAAAAATGAAATGTTTTTCTACACGTTTTATCCACTGTAGCCATTTGAAAATCAGCATATTATTCTCAAATCCCTCAGCTATTTCCGCAGCCTCTTTTTCAACCGTAGGTACACACAACAAATTCCTATTTTATTTTAGCCTAATCAACAAAAGAGCCCTTTTACTACATGTCATAGTGAAGGGTGGCGTTTTAGATTGCTTCGGCCGCCCGCCGCCAGGAAAGGGCAACACGCGTAGACAAGATGTTTATTTGTAGCCAGGGGCTAGGAGCAATAAATGCGTTAGGACAACCAGGTCCTTTCGGGTAAAACGAGGCCATTTCGGGTTTAATTTGTGACCTTTCCTCAGACCCCACAATTAACTGCCAAGCCACGGCATGCGAAATACCGCCAAGCCGTAATAAATGATGATGTCAGTCAGTCCAGCATGGAAATGTCAATTCTGTCGCTCTCTGAGGGTCTCATATTTGCAAACACGTTATATTTATGTAGGTACCTACGTATATTTATGATATTTTGGGAGATGCAGATTAATTTGTGTGGAATTCAACCGGAAATATTATAAATCTTTACAATCTTCAGCTCTAACCAATTGAACTACCTATGTCGGTGGAATAACAAATTGATTCATTAAAATACCTTGAAATCTCCAGTAAATGACAGATTGTTTAAAGACAGTGAACTGAAGGAAGAATAACTTCTAAATTAATATAGAATATATAGTCCTGTGGAAGCCACAAATATTGTGCATCACCCTGAAACTAAATTGGACGTCACTCCGGTGGAGCTGTGCGGTGTTCAGCTTTGAGCTCAAAACTTAAAGCCGAGAAAAGTTATCACGCTACTTTACGGAGAATTTAATTTCCTTCAAGCTTGATGCGCGTCACATTTGCGAAAAGTTTGCGGAGATATGAGGAGGGAGCTCAAGTATGGCGTGGAAAGCGCAAACAGCAAATAATTCAAATTATTCTGCCTCCAAGGAAGATACATAACGCCAAATATCGTGCCAATTTCCAACGTGGCATGCATGGGCGTATCCAGTTAAAATGGGAAGGGGGGGCAGTTGTCTAAATTTAACTTGCTGTATGGCTGGAGGGTGCCCATTAGGGCGGTTCAACAATGCATTGCAAAAATTTTTGTGATTAGATAGGGAAACGATCTCCTCAAATCATTACAAGGTTAAAAAAAAACTGGACACGTAATTTTGTTGTTATTTTTCAAATAATTGTTCGGGGTTTGAGAAAACTAAAGATTACTTAAGGACTTGTAGAGGACTTTCCAAGGAAGAATTTGACCTATTATACATATGGATTTGACGCCCCCGACCCATCTCCATAGTGTCCTAAAAACTACCCTTAAATGAACAAATTTACATTCTTTAGATAAAATTGATCCATGTAATCATTTCCGTCTCTTTTTCTTACAGAAATTATTACTATAAGTCTAGTGGAATGTTAATAAACATTTGTCGATTAATTTACATTTGTTTAAAGAAATTTTATTTGTTTAAATAATTCATCCTTCTCGAAAATCAGTCTGTATTCTGTTTTCTGAGTTCAAAATGGCAAGTTATTATCTTACAGTGATATTCAGCATTAAAAAATGCTTTCTATTGCTTAAACAATCAATTATTATTTTTTTTCTAATTATGCAAGAAAAGTCAGTTTTTTTGTGAAATTAAGTAATAAATTTCATGTTCGTGATATCGAATAAACCTATTATCTATATTATCTACTAAACCCACATTTGATTAAAATAAATTCTATTTGTTTAAACAATTTCTGTTTGTAATTCCCTTAAAATACATTTTTTTATATCGATCCGGCTAACTGTTATTCTCAAGTGATATATTTAGGGATGATTTCCATTTACAAATATTATACATATTCAATATGTAGCACAGCTGCCTCCCCCATGCCCCCCCCCCCCCCCTCCCTTCCCCCTGGATACGCCAATGGTAGCATGCATGACACTGTATCAAATGGTACAATGATGGCAATGCATTCCAAAATAAGAAAAAATCTTTTCAGTCTCGATCGAACCATTGGATAGAGATGCGACCCAATCCATATGAGGTCGGCAATAGTTGGCAGGAAAAATTTACCCCAGACATGGAAAATAAAGTAAAAAAAAAAAGCTCATACAACGATATAATTTCAGTTCAATTGACAGTTGAATTCTCTGTGGACGACGGCCATTGTGGCCGTAGCGCCATTACGTTTTGGGCAACGTTAAAATGTCGCAATTGATTGAAAGGGCTTTAGGACGTCAATCGTAATTAGAGTCCGCACGGGCATGAAAAGGAATAAACGAGCAATAACTGCGATTTTTTTTTGTTCCGGAAAAAAGTAAATCGTCACTCTTGAAAACGTACCGCGCCGGTGTTCGTAGGTGTTTGATTGAAGGGGTAAAATGATGATTGATTGGCAATAAAATATAATCAAATCGTTTCGGCATTTTTTGCAAATGAACATTCAGCTTTTATTGTGTTCTGAATGTTTCAGTTTGACGCATATTTATAAACCAAATATATAACACAGCTGTTGCTTCTGCGCTTTTTTTGTCTATTTTTGCAGGTATTTAGTTTGTTTAAGATGTCTTTTCCCTTTTGTTTAAACTGTTCCTATTCTTTGATGCCCTCCAAAACAGTTTCACACACATAATAGCATTCTTTCTGTAGGTTGAAATGAAAGCTTGAATAATAAACTGTAAAATTTATGATAAAGTATTACCTTTCTGTCAAACAAGGCACCAAAGATACTATTTAGTATATAAAAAATTTCCAAAAAATCACCCACACTTTATATTTTTTAACTGTGATTGAACAGTCTCACGACTGCTGTTATTCAGCAGTTTCCTTAGCGTTTGTCTGATATGGAGCCCAAATAAACTAAAATTGTTGGTTATAATTTCGATTAAGATTTTAAAGGTATTGCTTACCGAAAAACTGAGTTTTTCTGCATTAAATTTTAATCAATTGGAAATAAACTAACAACAAAATAAACAGATAAAAGGTTCCAAGCACCGGAATTTATGAAATGATAAATTTAAAAAAGAAATTAGAAGGACACCTTCTGATGTTAGTATGTAATTTTATTTGATTACGAATCTTGGGATTACATGTTTCGGAAGTATAACTTCCGTCTTCAGCCCATGATACAAACAAATAAATACAATAAGGCTCTATCTCCTTACAGTCTAGCAATTAAAGAGATAACAAAAAAATTTTAGTTTTTTTTGGTTTTCTATTTAATTGCTAGATTGTAAGGAGATAGAGTATTATTGTATTTATTTGTTTGTAGCGTGGCCTGAAGACGGAAGTCTATACTTCCGAAACATGTAGCCCAAAGATTCGTAATAAAATTAAATTACAAACTAACATTGCAAGCTACGCTTTTTTAACAAAATAAACTACTATAGTGACATTAGACGAAGAATGAGCTATTAAGGGAAGTACATTAAACACAGTGCCCTTTTGGGATCGACGCGGGAAGTGTTTCAGAATTTCAATATTCTATGGCGTATGCAAATTTTATTAGAACTTGGAATCTCTAAAAGCTACCCCTAACGTGCACGATTGCGGTTTCACGCATTTTACCGCAAACCTGCTACGATTTCGCAATTTTAGCTTTTTTTTACTAAAGGAATCTGACAAAGCAGTTTGCTGATCTTTACATTTTCAGTAATTTGTTATTAATAAACAGTAGACTTAAAATTAAATGGTAAAATAAGAAGTTAAAATATTAAAGTTGATATAACATATTGAAATTTGATATCTCAGCATTATATTAAATTTAAAACAACTTCTTTCTGTGACATTTTATATCTAATTGTAAAACATTGATACTTAACTGTTTAGAAAATTTAACAATACTTTTTCTGTAAGCACATATATATAATTATAGGTGTAGTTAGAAAGAAAGTAAGAGACATTTTGTATTTTGGGTGGTATATCATCATAAAATTTATGCAAAATTCTAGTAAAATCCAAAGTGGTCACGTAAAAATCACCATGATATGACAGGGAATTACCAACTTGAAACATAAGTGTAATTTCAGCCTACATAAAGAACAATTCTATCACGTTTTCTAGATGGATAACAAAAAGTACTAAAGGCGTATTTTTTACATTTTGGACCTATTTGTGTAATTGTGACCTTGATAGAGACTTTTGTTTACCAGATTTTTTACAAAATAATGGAGTTTTGTGATTTATATTTATGAGAAAGTACTAAAATTATCTCAGATTTAGATTAAAATACGTCAATTACAACTAACATTCCAGCTATTTGTAATATGAATTTTATTTAAAGGTCAAGATGAATTCATTTTGACATCACTTTAAAATCAATACATATTATAACTTCCAATCAATGAAATACTTACAGATAGGAGAGCCCTTCAGGTCGTTGAATAATTTAGTTGGTAATACTCACAGGAGCTCTGCTGTAAAAGTGTCCGGCTTACCTGTAAAACAAAAGAAACATTTATTTAAAATAGACACTGAATAAAACAGCATCCGAGTACAAGTTTGCGGAAGTGTACAGAGAATAAGCAAAAAGAAACGATTCGCGAACGGTCCCTCTACCCGATCTTTAGTTCCAATTATTTCGGCCTTTTGTCGTGTAAAATAATACAGGCGCAATTAATTGAAAACCTCCATCGCTCCAGCTTCATCTGATCGAAGGCAAACAGCTCGTTTAATTGCTTCCCGTTATAACAGAAGTTTCCATTGTTACCGGCTGAACCTTTTTATAATTGAAAACAAATTTCGCCAACGACAGATAGATAGATAGATAGATAGATAGAGAGTTTTTTTCTACTCGTGCCGGTCTTTGATTAAAAAATTATTTCCGGTGTTTTAAACGATTGAACCGGAGTAAACTATGCACATGAGCTATCAGTGCAAATCTACTTGTTGAAGTTCGCAATCATGTCTATATACATTGGAATTCATTGAACTCAATTAAAATGACAACTAAATCTGCGAGAATCTTTACTTTTACATTTACAAAAAGTATAATGTGGCTTTATATCTTCATGAAAGTGTTATTGGTAGGTACATATTGTGGTCGATAACTACAGATGGGCAACGTTGATGACCGATATGAAGATCAAACAAATGATCAAACGACAGCTCAAGGCTAACATTTGGATCTCCAGAGCAGTCGCTTTTCATAAAAGAACCCAGGAATCAGTTCCAACTTTGGGTTGCCAAACCACTTTTTTCTGTAAGTGATATCAGTGCTTGTTTTGCTATAAATTTACTGTACTTTATTATACGATATTCATTTATTTCGCAACACAATATGTTAAGCAGTGGATGCTAGAGAGTGGTTGGTGTGAACAGTGTGAACAGTGTCGGATCGCTGAAGTTCCTGTAAAATCATAAGAAATAACAAAATTCATAAATGTTGGTTGAAATTTGTTGGATGTTGAACCATGTTGTTAAAAAAAATACAATTGTCAAAATGGCTGTTGTTTGAATTTTCAGATCAGTTTTTCACAGAGTTTGCTAAGATTTTATTAAAAGACATTTTTTACAAAGTTTGAAATGTAATAAGTCTATTCTACTGTAAAATTGCCGTATATTTCCTATAAAATTACAGACATATTTCTTTTAACAAGAAGAATATTCTGCCAAATTAACTTGGGCACAAATGGGAACAAAAAACCTTCATTAACGTTTCATTAAATCTTTATTTTTCATGACAGCTTCTAGATTATCATAAACCTAAAATGCAAATATTAGAATGTAATGATCTGATTGCATGTACAGCCGTGGAAAATTCAATGGTAACAGGCTTGCCGCTAGTGTACACCAAACGTAGCTCTGAGATTGTCGGTCGTCGGATACCTACCTGCTAAAGTCATAAAACCAAAGGGTTACTTTTGTTTCGTTTCGTTTTATTTTTCTGTATCTATGGAATGAAATCGAATTTCGTCTATTTATGTTTCCGATATCCGAAACTGACAAAAGTGCACTGTAATATTTAATGTATTTTTTGCATGTAGTTGTAAATCAGATTTGCCCCGGTTTCTTCTTTGCTGCAGATATGCCCTTTAGAACTGATACTACAGTGTTGTTCAGCATTTTAGCTTAATTATAAAAATGTTGTTATTTTTATGTTTATTAAAATTATATATTTACGTTCTATAATAACATCCACACACAATTTTCTTTTATGTGTGACATGTAAGGGCAGGATTTACAATCCAATATGAATGATATCACATCAGAACGATATGCAAATAACTTTGAAAAAATTTATAACAAAATCATTGAAATTTCAATCTATATTTATGTTACTCAATCGTTTTCGCCGTATTGCAAAAGTTTCAAGTCCACTAGTTCCTTGCATAATATTTTGTATTGCGGCCGACCTACCGGACGATCAAGCACAAAGGTAGGTATTTTTATTACACTATGGGTCGCGTTTTGTTAATTTACTTTTTGCTGGCCTTTCCGCAAATTAGGTAAATATTGAAAATATGTATCACATAACGTTTTGACTTTGTGCCATCGACACACAATTTCGAAGAGTTACAATGCCCTATCACCTATCTAGCTATTTGATTAAAAATCGTAAATTGACGATACATATGTTCCGTTTAGATTGTCATAAATGTATCATTTCCTAAAACATCAGGTCATACCAACCTCAACAACATATGAAATAAAAGCACTCCTGCAAATTTATATCAACCTCCAACCTAACAGAACACTTTTCTTATTTAATACATGCTTATGTTATTCCTATATTATTAAATGTTTGTTTTTATGTTATTACATATAATTATGTTATGTTATTACAAATATCATTTTTTTACTGTTATACATCTATCTATTATTTTTATCTATACTCATACTCATGTTATATTTATATTATTTTTGTTGAATACATAATTATATGCAATTTTCATTACTTACCATAACGTAAATTAAATAAATATAAAACATTTTGAGATAAAAGTATATTATTTCGGTCTGGGACTAAGTAGAAACAGAGAAAAATGAGTTTTTTCACATACAGGAATTACTATCCATCCTATCTGGAATTACCTCCTTTAAAAATTATGGACAGCGGATATCGGATGTAGTAATCGGTTTGCCTTGATGCATACACCAACGTAGCCATGACGATGAAGTATTTCAATGTGCCTAATTAAAATTTTTACAATTATAACTAACGTTACTATGTATTTTAGTATAAATGAAATAATACTGCAATTGCATATCGAAACAAAAATATTAACGAATAACAATCTTTAGCTACGAGCGGCAGTTTCGCTCCGAATATCGAAAATATATTATATAAATACGAAACTCATATTCATACCATCTATATACAGAAAACTTAAAATGAAATGAAACAGAAGTGACTCTTCGGTTTTATGACTACGTAGGTATACGTAGGTATACGACAACCGACATTCTCCGACCTACGTTTGGCGTACACTAGCGGCAAGCCTGTTACCATTGAATTTTCCACGGCTGTACCGGGTTTATCAAACCAATGAAAACCTCTTAAGAGTAAAGTACCTTTAGGTTCAGCTATGAAAAAATGTTATTTGACAAAGTATTTAGAAATATTAGAGGTAATCAAATCCGACATTAACCACCTTCTCCATTGCATATACCGTTTCTTTTTTGTCATCAACAATTTACAAAGTGGCTAGGAATTTCTCCATTACGTTGGTGTATGTAGCTAAACATGTAGCCAAAAGAACAAATATCTAATAAAGGTTGGAATTCTACTACATCATTGTTTAACAATTTACATTTCTATTATCAATATCTAAGAAATTCTATTCTTTACAAAACTGTCTGGTTTGTTTTAAACCTAAAATGCAAATATTAAAATGTAAGTATTTGCTTGTATGCACCGGATGTTACCAAACCCTTTAAATACAAAATTCTCCGTTGTATACAGGCTGTCTCAACAGTGCGATCTCGGAAGATTGTGCCTCTGTTAATGAAGATATTTTAAAACTGATTTCACTCATATATACAGAATGTCGACGCGCACATTTTATACAGGGTGTTTCATAAGGTAGTACCAACCCAAACTTATGTTTTTTAAATGGAACGACCTATATCTCGGCACAATTTTGAGTTCCTCACAAAATTTTACGACAATGAAAAATATTATTACTCTATCGTAAACTTTATAATTTTTGATTTATTGGCAATTTTATGGAAAAACAGCAGTCTAAGAAAAATTCTATATCTCAATACCTCTTTTTAATTTTCTTGCGCATGCTTAGATTAGATTATGAATATAACAAACAGTTACTCCTAAGAAATTTTCTCTAAAGAATTTTTTCATAGTTATGATAACACTCCGGTACATGCAAGCAGATAATTACATTCTAATATTTGTATTTCAGGTTTAGAAAATCCAGAAACTTTTATGAAGAACAAAATTTTCTGAAAAGTTAATAATTAAAATGTTTCCCATTTGTGTATTTTGATGTACAGAGTGTACGGAGTAAGGAGTGCAAGGAGTAGACCAACGTCATTTTATTTATGGAACACCCCTGCAGAGTTTCTAAAATTGATAAATTAAAACTTGAACTGTAGAAACCACATTAGTTTCCATAAGAAATCCATAAGTTTATGTGTTCAAAATGTCCAGACCAAACAAGAAAGCAAAGAAAGCTAAATATCATTTGACTTGTATCTAGTTTTATTTTTATAATAAAAATATTATTTTGAGTTCAGTTTTCCTTATGACAAGTCACATTGTTACCAAAGTACATGCATCTTCTTAATGTTCCAACTTTATCTGATACTCTATGTATGCTACTATTAGATATACAATAGACCGAGAGATAGATTAATCTTAATTAAACGGCTAAAAGCTTGGCGCAATTATTTGCGATGTTCATAAAGCTCCTTCAACCCTTCATAACTGCACAGTTCGAGTAAGTGCGCAAGTTTCATTGACCTGCTAGGTAGGCATAAAACCCAAGGGGACGTAAAATCTCTCCCCCTTTCTATATCTATATATATTGTACGAAAGGTCCCTTAAAAAGAGTTATAACTCTCAGTGGGACCGTATCCCCTACACTTTCATTCTGCAAAATATTCTTTCGCGGAAATCTGGATTAAATATTTGTAAAGGCCTGCATTAGTCATGGAAACAGAAGGTATTACTGGCGGGGACCCTACTGCAGAATTTACAACCCGGAGCATCGTAAAACGATGAAACGTTGCTATAGGCGTGGGGGAGCGGTTCATGATTATAAATTGCGTATAAATTAATAGAGAAATGCATAATTTAGTATCAAATTTTCACCGATATTGAGGTGTGATGGATCGGTTTATTTATATTAATCGGATTTTGAATGGTATCGATCGGAATATACGGTGAAACGCAGAACGCTTATTTAGCAATATTGCAACTATAGTCACTTTTAAGTTTAGATTGCTTTTCTCCAAATGACAGCTTTTTTCAAGAGCTTGTGTTCAAATTGGTCTGTCTATTTTTTGTGTTAACTTACTGAACAAATTTGCTTGGGGTAATAAAGCTACCTACCAAATGATTGATGCATAACAATAAACTAAATGGCTAAATGTTCTATAAAATGTATTAAATATAAATAAATCAAGTATGTATTGGAATTTTATCTCTTTTACGTTGAATAAGTTTCATTTCTCTTAAATCCACTGTTTACATTCAATTTAATATCAGTTTAAGGCCTGTTGGTAACAAAAACGTTAACGTTCTTTTGAAATATTATCTCAATACAGAAGACATTTTATATTTTTACTAACAACTGCAAAACGCATGCGTGGATTTGTAACAGTATTATTATTATTTCCCACCTGGGCCTTTAAAGACACACAAAACTCCATCTTGAAGGCTCCATCTCGAAGAATACTCTTGAATAAAATAAAGTAGGTAACGAGTTGTAATTTTCAGGACTTATTACGAAATTTATTCATAACCCGAAATCATAAGGAATTTTACTATTTCACTACAGGCAGGCTAGGCTATTCAAACGGTTTTTGCAAGAATAACTCCCAAACCAATGCATAGATTGTAATATCACTACTTGCTTTTCTCTCAGTTTCTATATCCTAGAGCAAAATTCTAATAAGCTACCATAAGATGAAAAATATTAAAATTGTAGGTTGTTTCTTCACCAAACTTTCCTACAGGCTTCCTTTTTAATTGAATGTGTAATGTTCAGATCGTATTTACATTTCCTGAAAAAGGAAAGACAATTAAAAATCTGATGTGGCAAGGCACGTGACTTTATCATACATTATATAAAATTATTAGGTTAGCTGCATGAGATTCTATTTGATCGATCGTGTCTGCATTAAAATAAAACGAGTTAGCCAGGATTTGACAGATATTTTGATAATATTGACAGTAAACATCAGGGTTTGACACTACCTACTGCCATTAGAATGAAACTAGTTGTCAAATTTTGGCTGACTAACCACCGATCTCAATCAAATACAATTTGCTCTTGCAGCTAAACTATTAATTTTGCCAAAAAATGTTGTAGACATAAATTATACAAACTTTCCTCTGCTTTGTTTGTTATTTAACTATTTTGACGAAATTACAGAAACGGCAGCTCATTTGCAAAATCCTTGTAAAATACGTAGAGGAAACATCCAGTTTCATTGAACCCTTTTGTACCAAAAGTTTTTCAGTTCTAAGTTTGTTAGACTAAAACAACTTGGGCCAATTTTTTTTCGGCACGTTTACAGTACTTTATCATACGTATGATAAAGTAAAAAATTATAACGAACGATGTTGCAGTAGAAAAATAACGCAAGTAAGTGCAACTTCTTTTCTTACAGCAGTTTTGATTTAATTTATTACAAAAATTTTCACCAAATTGTTCTCTCCAAGTATTTTACTATAGTGTATAAAATTAATTTTTGGTAAATTTGCGGAATTCTTTTTGTATTTTGTGTTTTTCTTGTTCTTTAAAAAGTTATATCCGTTTATAATATTAACAAAAGGCAAGAAAAATAAAACACATATCAAAAATAAGAGAACAAAAAACTGAAGAAAACTGTATTACTTTTTACTGTAGAGTAAAAAGTTTCATATGGGGTTATTGCTTTTTATTCCTAAATTCCTTAAGGCTTTAGAACCACGGAAACTACAAACACTTAGTCCGAATGAATACATTAACACAGAATGACATAAACGTTCTAAACGCAAAAATCAGGGAGACGTACACAGTGGTACATAATTATAACCATCTTTCTTTGTTATTTTTACACCCTAACTTTATTTAGAAAAAAAATTGATAATGCTTGTAAATCACGTAAATATATATATCAACCAACCTGCATAAAAAAATCTAAAAACCATTGCCACAAAACCTCATTGACATTTCTTTAGGTATTGCTGTACCCTTAATAGACGTACAGCCGTTTCGTTTCGTTTTATTTTTCTGTATCTATGGAATGAAATCGAACTTCGTCTATTTATATGTTTCCGATATCCGAAACTGACAAAAGTGCACTGTAATATTTAATGTATTTTTTGCATGTAGTTGTAAATCGTATTTGCCCCGGTTTCTTCTTTGCTGCAGATATGCCCTTTAGAACTGATACTACAGTGTTGTTCAGCATTTTAGCTTAATTATAAAAATGTTGTTATTTTTATGTTTATTAAAATTATATATTTACGTTCTATAATAACATCCACAAACAATTTTGTTTTATGTATGACATGTAAGGGCAGGATTTATAATCCAATATAAATGATATCACATCAGAACGATATGCAAATAACTTTGAAATTTATAATAAAATCATTGAAATTTCAATCTATATTTATGTTACTCAATCGTTTTCGCCGTATTGCAAAAGTTTCAAGTCCACTAGTTCCTTGTATAATATTTTGTATTGCGGCCGACCTACCGGACGATCAAGCACAAAGGTAGGTATTTTTATTACAGTATGGGTCGCATTTTGTTCCTTAATTTACTTTTTTGCTGGCCTTTCCGCAAATTAGGCAAATATTGAAAATATGTATCACATAACGTTGTGACTTCGTGCCATCGACACACAATTTCGAAGAGTTACAATGCCCTATCACCTGTCTATTGAAGATCGTGCAAGAATCGTCACCCTTTGGGAACTTGGCAGAAACAAAGGCGAGATCGCAAATGACTAAATATATCGGTAAGTTTGAATACAAATGAGAATGAATACAAAAATATATCGTATATAACACCAAGGAAACAAACAAAAACACTTCAATTATTAATCTAGCTATTTGTTTAAAAATCGTAAATAAACAACAAAGGATTTTGATTGTTTTCTTAGTGCAACAAATTGACGATACATATGTTCCGTTTAGATTGTCATAAATGTATCATTTCCTAAAACATCAGGTCATACCAACCTCAACAACATATGAAATAAAAGCACTCCTGCAAATTTATATCAACCTCCAACCTAACAGAACACTTTTCTTATTTAATACATGCTTATGTTATTCCTATATTATTAAATATTTGTTTTTATGTTATTACATATATTTATGTTATGTTATTACAAATATCATTTTTTTACTGTTATACATCTATCTATTATTTTTATCTATACTATACTCATGTTATATTTATATTATTTTTGTTGAATACATAATTATATGCAACTTTCATTACTTACCATAACGTAAATTAAATAAATATAAAACATTTTGAGATAAAAGTATATTATTTCGGTCTGGGACTAAGTAGAAACCGAGAAAAATGAGTTTTTTCACTTACAGGAACTTCCTATCTGGAATTACCTACTTTAAAAATTATTGACAACGGATATCGGATGTAGTAATCGGTTTGCCTTGATGCATACACCGACGTAGCCATGATGATGAAGTATTTCAATATGTGCCTAATTAAAATTTTTACAATTATAACTAATGTTATAGTAGTATAAATGAAATAATAAATTAAATTTAAATTAATTTAAATTGCATATCGAAACAAAAATATTAACGTATAACAATCTCTAGCTACGAGCGGCAGTTTCGCTCCGAATATCGAAAATATATTATATAAATACGAAACTCATATTCATACCATCTATATACAGAAAACTTAAAATGAAATGAAACAGAAGTGACTCTTCGGTTTTATGACTACCAGGTAGGTATACGACGACCGACATTCTCCGACCTACGTTTGGTGTACCTACACTAGCGGCAAGCCTGTCACCATTGAATTTTCCCCGGCTGTACACCACTGCTTTTCCGTCGACTTTTAACGTCGAAACCAGCCACCCTTAAAATCACAACTATTCACTCGCCCATTCATATCGACTGGCGCAGAGATTTATTTAACTAATTAGAGCAATTAAATCCCTCATTCAGTTTATGCGCTTGCCGACAGGCCCCAGATATTGTGTGTTAATTAAAAACTTCCTGTTGAGATGCCGGCACATCTGCGACCGCCTCTGTGTGTGTGTGTGAACAGGTGATTTAAACACAAGCGGGGGAGTTTTATCCCAACATTCCTACAGTGCCACATCCAGCCATTGCAAACCCGAAAACGAACACGATAATTAATTAAATATCAAAGGCCAACTACAGCCGAAGTGTACGAAACTAAAATTCCGTTTGTGTTCTGCGTTTTGGGGGTGTTTGTCGTTGCTTTTGCTTTGGTCTGTGCGAACCTCTTGTAGTAATGGCCTCCACATTTGGCCCTAACATTATTATTCAGTAATTATGCGACAGAGCGAACCGTTTCCAGTCCTTGTTATAGAAACAAGAGCGTCGACGAGGACGACGCCTCGCCGGAAATAATGGCGGACGGGCAAGTGCTCGAGTAACGTAACACCCCTAGAATCGTCTTGAGCACAATTCTATTTTAAATTATTTATAAGAGCGTCGTAGTACGGACTTGTTTTAAGATGAACGTCGTTACTTTTTTAACTTGATACGGTTCTACTTCTTCATTAAAATTGTGTTCCATTAGGTACTGAACATTTTAGTAAATAATTTTATTGTATGTTTTGGCTTCGTGGTAGAGCATAAAACGTATGAAAAAACAAACTAAAAGAACTAATGAATCAATAAATTAAGATCAAGAAGAAACTATATAGGAGTCTTCAATAAAATTAACATCCAGAATAAATAAAATCCAAATATTATTCAACATCTGTTGACTCTACACCTGACGACGCCCATATTGACCAGCTGACTTTTTGACTGAATTTTTAGACTGGTAACATTGATATCGCGACAGTCGTGGTCAATCGTATGACAATTTCTCAAATATGAGTTGCAAGCACAAAGGAATGCAAGCCCTAATCCTGGTGAAGATTGATTTGTCGGTTTGTGGCGCTTCTTTGAATTTTGTTGGCCACGGCAGCTAATTCTTATGCTTGTGCTGTTCATGTCGAGCTGATTCAACAAAGCAGTCCACGGTAACGAGAAAATAAAACAGTCCTTGCTGATATCTTCTGAGGAGGAGCAAAAACTCGTTTTACAAGACTTTAAAATGGTTTCAAATTCTGCAATAAAAGCTATAAAATCGCTTAGATTATTTGAGGCGTTTAGTATCAAAACCAGCTCAATCCATATTTTTTCGAAAACATTTTTTTGCCGAATTTGATAAGACTTGGTCGATACTATCACCCTATCTACAAAGCAGTTTTAAACGAATCCAACTCAATCCGGTCGAAAACATGTGTCAAAAACCAGTATTTTTATCTAAAACTCAACCATGCCAAGAATTCCTCCTGAGGTTGAAATAGTATGGTGCTTATGTGACGGAAAACACAATAAAATTCCACACTGATTGGAAAGCTGCGTTTATGGTTCCTTAAAATCGCTCCACCACACGTCAAGACGATTGAAGTAGTTGGCCATATCGTGGGGCATTCCTTCCTACCATCTGACCACGTTTTCGACCCTATTAGAAAAGAAAATAAAGAAGAAACACAGATAGATCCCCAAGAATATACAGCCATTGTTGCTCAGCAAGAAACCACTTGCATTTCGCTTCCCAGGAACGAACTGGTTACGATTTTAAAGCTGTTGTATCCTCTATTTTGCACATCACAAGAAAGTGATAACTGGCATTGTTCATTCTTCACTTCAAAAGGATTTTTGTTCATCAAGAACAGGATGTAAAATGACACCGAAGTAAGAGGTGAAGTTTGTTATAATTCGGACGTTGGCACTTTCAAGAGCGTGTCAAAGAAACAGAAAACAATTCAGGAACTTCCACAACAGAACTTCCTGAAGCTTCAGCAAAGATAAATGACGTGGACATTTTGGTCACCAAATATTTTGGGGATGAGTGAATGACCATCGAGTTCATCAAATATTATACATATAGTTATATCATAAATAAGTTTATAATTATATTCTAAATATGTTTATAATTATATCATAAATATGTTTATAATAAAAATATATGTTTATAATTATAATTATGATTCAAAGAAGTGTGTTTAATACCTCCCAGTAGTAGACTAATAATTTTTTTTGAGATTTTCCCTGGGATTTTTTCAAAACCAGCTCAATCCAAACAATTTATAAATAATTAAACAGAACTGCTAACTTAAAACTGAACTAATATGTGCAAACAAAAAGAAAATATTATGGAAAAATTAAATCGGCAGAGTTTGAAACGTTTTTCTGTCTACTGTAAAATTTATAAAAAAGTATTGAGCTGGTTTTGATACTAACCGTCTCATGTGTAGATACTAAGAGGAAAAGGTTTGATAGATCAGCTGTCTGCATCTTTCATTAAAATGATTCGTGCTTATGATACTGCGTAAAGTCGATTTGGCTTCCTAAATCATATCGAGGATCTAGGTACTTCGGATATACACAAGGCAGTAGACAATTTTGTAAAAATATACATATACGATCTAGATTCTAGAGGATCTTGGGAATGAGTTGGTGCTGTTAGAAGCGTTGATAGACGCCTTTCAGTAGGACTATAATGTCGACAGCGAACAAAAAGAGATGTTTTCTTACCTAATCTTAGTTAAGGGAAGGTTCCAATGTAATCGGTTGGAAAAATCAATTTCTTTTCATTCATATTTTAAAACCTTGAGCTGTATAAAATAAGCTCCTGAAACAGTTTTTTGATTCTCGTAAGTTTTACGGTTTTATAGCCTATGGTATTCTCCGGTCAAAATGTCCTGCATTAAGGCGGCGCAAAGAGATGAGTTTATTTAAATGATTGAATGAATTTTCGCTCACGCTTTACTAGGAATGTGAAATTTTTGTACAGTATAGAGAACGTACAGATCTAGGTGCGTATGTTGAGTAAATTATTATATTTCAATGAATTCATATGAAAAAGGAGGTTTAAAAAGTATAAACTTTCTACCTTCTCTTGTAGAGTTTATTACACCGACATAACCGAAGCTAGAAAAACACGATCTTTCAAACTGGCTTGCGCGAATACTTTTGAATCGTTAAACGGATAGAGCTATTATTTTTTCCCTAACAGAAAATACTTTTTATTGGAGGCTGAACCTCATAATGAATGAAACTTTTAAATAATTATATAATTTCTAATGATTTAAAAACGAAAAAAGTGTAAAAAATCGACCTTCAAATTAAAAAAGCATCCATTTACTCATTTTTCTACTTTTTTCATTAAATTTTGGTTAAGCCTCCTACTAATTACATCTAGTTTAACGGCGTTTTCGAAATATCGATTTCCCTTCATTTTTATAGGAGCACGTCGTTGAAAGAAGCACGTCGCGCAGAACCTGATACTTTCTACAACAGTGTCACTTCTTGCATATAGTTTTTTTATGGCACAATTTCTTTTTGTACACTAAAGTATAGTAAATATATAGCAAAAGAAAAAATATTGACATCTCTTACAATTTATTTTAAAAACTGTCCCAAAGTTGAGCTACTTTTTGGGTTCAATTGCAGTGGAGAGATAGTAGATCTTTTGCAATAAAATCTGATATTGGAATAAACCAAACAACGATAATTTGGCTCTGTAACAGGGTACTTTAGAACTTGCTACGAAAATAAAAATTTGTACGAAGTACAGAGACGAAAAAAAACTTTCCAAGTACAATGCATTTTATTTCGTTATTTGTATTCTTTTATTTGTATTTTATGCTGGAAGTGAACGACTATGATAAAAACAGCATTCACCGATAATTTTTTTTTTCAAATAAGCGCACATCGTCCTTACACTTTTATAGTTTACGGTTATCGCGTTGGCATGTGTGACTGTTCAATGATCTGCAAGGTCGCCTGATGTTCCTCCATTAAATTCTCTCCTATGGGAACATTTCCAAAATAATGTTTCGCCGCTCTAAAACGTTTACAACATCCCATAAACTTTATAACTGAAAGTGTGTTTGCGTAGCTTTATGTATTTCTCGAATAGGTACCGAAGACAATTCAACTCGAGAACATAATCCAAACACATTCGAATATTGTTTATTCCAAACTGCATCCATAGCTCATTCTGGCCGGCGAGCACGATAATATATTCAGCGTCAAGTACCAATCCTCAAAACACGATGTCCGTATGCACTTTACCCGAATTAAATTGATTTTAATTTCGGACGGTAGCATCGGACGACACTCCGACTCATAAATCGAAGCGTCGCCGTCGTGTTGTGAACGGATAGTCCTGCCCGACGCAGCGGCGTCCTCTAGCGGAAGGTTTATGTCGTCAATCATAAATCACCGAAAAGTACAGGCGCCGCATTTATCGGCCGTGCGTCAACTCGACGAGAGTCGCGCTCGAAGCATTAATACCGACTCGTATATGCAAATGACCGGCGCAATAACATTATTGTAAATGCAAATGAGGTACGCCGACGTTGCTAAATCCATTTGCCCTGTTCGGGAATTCCCCTCTGGCCGCCAGAGGTCTCTATCTCGCTCTCTCTCGCTGGCAAATTGGTACAAAGTAACTGATCTGATGATGTCGTTTGGTGGCAGCGGCGGTGCGCACATCTGCTGGACTAGGTAATGCGATTTGGCCCTCGGGGGGCTCAAAAAATTAACTCGTCATATTGGTTACTCAAAGCTTTTGTCTGTGCTGGAGGGAGAGCGCGCACCCTGATCACTGAAATTCAATTCCATGGACTGGTGGGCTCGTCCGAATTGCGGTATGAATAAAAAGATTAGGTCGTCGTTAAGGAACAAAAAATCGTTTGTTAAAATTGTCGATTTTTTTCTGTTTTGAACAAAGAAATAGTAAATTTGAATGCTTTATCGTCTGAGTATTGGCCGGATTCACAACGCAAGCACCTCTAACAGCCATTGGCAGTTGAACACGTGGCGTGCACTGTGTAGTTCCCAACTGGAAGTTACAGTTATCTGGAGTGTATGAAGCGGTCAAATCAAGTTGCCTTTCTCTATTTTGATAGTTCACCACGTCACAGTTGTTGTGAACAAGACTACTAAATAGAAATAAACACTTATAAAAGTTTGACAACGCCAAGATATTAAAACTCTACGATTTTTACTTCAAATTTCGTGTTTTAGCATACAATTTTCGCCTCGTGCTATAATTATCTTGTATTTGTGCAGTTTTCACCATTGTGTATATATGAGCAAGCATTTTCTTATTTAACAAATTTTAAGAGAAAATAACCATGATGTGCGTAATATTCCTTCCTTTGGCAATATTTGAAAGGGCTGTAACTGTTAAAGGAAATGAAAAGAACAAATAAGTTGACAACTGCAAACTTATACAAAATGACACTTCGCTGGTTATTTGATACCAGCTATAATGCTGTAATTTTCTATAAATCTCACATATTTCTGTAAAAATACAACATTGTCACTGTAATGTTACAGATACTGAATATTTATGGAATTTTACTGCAAAAGATCTGCAATTGCACCGTAGAAGTAATTTTCAACCATTGAAGAGAGTTTCATTACACACAACGTTGCTGATTATTTGAAACAGCCAAATTTCTTTGCTCATTTTTCTCTGTAAATGTCTTCCTCGGAATGAGGAGTATTAATGAGGAGTGACCGATACTGCCTAATATTTCTTTTGTTGTGGTTCTGCCGGGTCCCCACTTAATTTCAAGGGTTCCGCAAAATTAAAAAGGTTGAAAAACGCTGGTCTAGTTCATTTCACTTATCCCTTCAATATGGTTTGCACATGGCGAATAACTAAGGTAACCACAATTTGAAATACTGGGATCGTAAAAGTTGATAGTTGAAAAATGTTCAAGTTCTAGGTAAATACCGAAAAACAATCGTTTGAGACTGGACACTGGAGACTGGACTGGACAAAATTCAATCTGTAACGACAATATTCTTCTAAAAAATGCAATGATTTATTAAATTTACATTAAATAACTATTGTTTCATACAAGAAATTCACGATGCAAATTTTAACCTTTTTCTTAAACATAATTTTTGAAAGAGAACATAGATAGTTTTGTCCTCCTAATAGATATGTTGTAAAATAAACAAATGTTCTGCAATGGCTCTGAATTATACATCAAAATTTATTTATGTTTATTGCTACGGTTTTGAAGAACACGCAAAAATCCGATAATTCCCTCAGATTATGTTATAAACAGTTAAAAGACAAACAAAAACTCATCTTTGATCAGAAAACTGTACCTACGTTCCATATCTTTAATTTGGTGTGATGTTTTTAAGATCCCGTACATGAATAATAGAAAATGTCAGAAATGTCACGTGCTATTGTAACTAAACCGCTGGGAATACTACATAGTTATAAATAAATACATTGGTTGTTCATAGAATATTCATTAATTCAATAAGATTAACTTATAAATGATTCATTAGACAACAAAGATATGCACTGCAATAAGTTTGGTGGTAGCTACTGCCCTTTACTTCCAAAATTTGAAATTACTGGCTTTTTATAATCCCAAATATACCGGGATTCACGTTTTAAAACCTGGTCACTTATGAACAGGGAACATGGGTTTAGCCAATGAAGTAAACAAAGGCTATATTAATGATATATTTCCTTACGTTGAATATAAATCCGTATTTGTGCGTACTTGTAGCAATCGTCACGAAAGATCTTGATCGTTGTGATGAGGTGTCTGTTTAAAACCTTTTTAAGAATTGATTATTACTTATTACTTAATTTTAAAAATATATTAATTTGCTTTAAGTATTTCTTATATTTGTTTTTAAATAATGAAATACCAAATACTTTTTTCAACAAAAATAATTATGTGCTGTATAATATCACAGATTTAATATTAAAATAAACCATCCTCTTATTTTATTATGGAACTTTATACCATTAGTAGCAACCCTTTGATAAATTTATTTTCCTTTGACCGCTGTCCGTTATCCTGTTCCCTGTCCGTCGACAAAGGAAAGACAAGTTTTTAATAATTCTTTTAATAATTTATAAAAATACTGTTGCTGCTTTAAATAAACGATTAAAAGGACAACGCTGGAACAAAGAAAAAACTACGAAAAACTATAAATTTCTCCAAAAAATTTTACGTTTTTAGAAGTGTTCGTATTGCAGGAATAAGACCCCACACGCATCGCTTCTGCGCGCCACTGATCATAAAATATCATATTACCACCCCATTTAAAACAACTTCGAAGATGAAAGACACGGATCATCCCAGATTCACGAAAAAAAAAAATACAACACTAACCCTGAAGATTTAGATAAATCACAATATTCCAAACTTTTTCTAAATCTACTTTTTATGTGTAGGGGGTGTTCCTAAGACGGTCCTAGACGCGGGGTTCGGTGATTTTTATGGCCATGTCTGGAAATAAAACGATTACTTTGAACGGTTTGGCAAGTTGACAAGCTGGGGTAAGAGGAGCAGTGCTGTCATCATCGGTACACCCCTAGAAATAGGGACAAGGGCAGTGTCGATAGACTCGACGGGGAGCTACAATATAAACGCCGTAACGACCTACGCGAACGGCAAAATTGTGCGCATTTAGTAAATGTGCCATGGGGTTGTGGATACTGAAAATTCAATGATTTTTCTATTGCCTATAAATCAATTTAGGGAAGGTCTTTTAGATTTTGCTAAATGTAACATGTGAATATGAATTTGGTTTGATAGAAACCATAAGAATGTACAAAACAAAATTAATTACATAGTGTGCATTAGTACCTACTTGATATTTTAATAACCCTTTTAAATATCTAAAATAAGTGTCTACATTTAGTATTGCATTTTTGATGCAACTACAAACAAATGTACATGTTCTTATTAAATTATATTCATTCAAATTTGTTATACACAGAACTCAAAGATTAATTCCTGATATCAGTACAAATACTTAAACTTCAAACCTGGAAGGCTTTGTCTTGAAACTGATCCTCATGGCGCACCAATGATAACATTTGCATAATATTGTCGCGGAACCATACATATTGCAAAAATATGTTGCATAGAAATGTTACAGACATTAAGTGTAAAATTGTGTTGTATTGCTAATAGTAATAAATTTTTGGTATTTAATGGTTCTTGTTTCTTTTCTGGTAGATTGCGTCGAAAATAATCAACATAAATTTCTGTTTCAGTTTAAATAATATTTCATTTAATTTAAGTCATTCTATTTTCATATTTAAACCTTCCAATATTTTGGAACTCTTAAGTAATTGACATCTAGATGCAACGACGAAACAGAAATTATAATTTATTACTATAATTTCGTATATAATGCGCTTAAATATTTCTAAATACTTTTTAAATAAGATTTTAGCATAAATATCAGACCGAGAAATTATATATTATAATTATTCGCAACGTCAATTTTCGCACTACAGAATAATTACTCAGCACGATGAATTAGGTATTTGGAACGACAAAGGCGTACACGACAAAATGTGTTCTCATCCCGACAAATTACGGATTCTCAACGACAATTTAGGTCGACAGGACGATAGATATTTTTACGTGTTCTGCTGTAAAAATATATATTTAAATATTTGATTATAAATATATTTGTTTTTTTATATTACAATATTAACATAATTCAGTTAAAAATACTGTATTTAATTCAATCTATTCAAAAAGTTGTATTTAATTGTCAAACTATCAGTAATTCAAGTACTTAAACTAAATATAAATTTATGGCATTGAAATACAAATTGCAAACTACACAAAGAACACTTAATAAAAGTAAAATACGAATAAGAACAATACAACTTGAGACATTCCGGCTTTTGGAACTTTCCCGTCCTCAAATACAGACCAACCGAAGTAATAGTAATAAATAAGTAATAAATAAAAAAATATTTAATTTATTTTTTAATCATTACGTCACCTTCCCGGATTTTGTAGTTATAGGGAATGTATTTGGAAATATTTTGATGGTCTGCTCTACAGATATATGCCATCCTGGTAACCGCACGATTATTTTATGTTATTTTTAGTTATAGTCCCTTTTTGTCCTTAGGATCCTCTTGTATGTACATATACAGTCTGATAAATACAGTAATACGAGTTTGATATTCGAATAATAATAAATATAAAATTTTATTTGCCTTATAGGGATCAGTAAAAGCAATAAAATATAACTAAACACAAGAATAAGACAATTTTGATTGTGCACTTCGGTCATAGCCAGCTAAATACAGATACTCTATACTAAACAAGATGCATCATCAACAAAATATTTCCGTCGTGTCTTTTTAAAACTCGTAAAACTTCTCAATTATGTTTAACTTTATTAGTTTAAATGAAATGGTACAAGATACATTTGATCTCATATCTGGTCATTTGTATTTTATCAATTTAGTGAGTTTAATGACATTTGCATTCATTATAATATCCTATAATTTTTCTTGTGGCGTTACTATTGTTCATTTGCTGCTTTTGTTGTTAAAACGGATTTTACCGTTTCTTTCTTGGTTTTGTCGTTAAAACACATATTTTTCCGTGCAGGTACATAAATTTGCCGTGAGACACCCCTATTTGCCAGGCTAGAAAATGACAACCCTTTTAAAATAAAGCTAGCTACTACCAGATATTTACTGTCTCCTATTTTCTTTTCAGGTTTAAGACAACATGCATGAAGCATACAATTATTTGTCAAATTAATAATAAAACATTTTCCCATATTATATGTCCAACTTTCTACCAACCACGGTTATAAATTCAAATTTTTAGGTTCCAATTTCGGCATTAATATTTATTCGAAATGATGTCTTGCTTTCAGTCATATTCAATTCATCGGGCAGTTAACCAAAACGCAGAACAACCCCAATATCGCAACGATCTCATTAGAATTCAAATTGCGCCCCGAAGGAAAATTATTTATTTTTAAATTATCGACGGACGCCCCTGACGGTGCTCTTTCATCTTTGCCATCCGCGTCGTCGTGGGGGCATCGCGAGCAGTCCCGCACGAGTGCTTCACCCCAATGCACCCCCACAAAGGACTCGTCCTTCACGGACCGCCGACCCCATTGTGCGTCGGCATTATAACAAATGACGATCGACAATGAACGATTCGTGATCGGGCGCGGTGTCACGCACGCTACGCCGACGCTGCGCCGCGCCGTTCCGTGCGATTCTTGAACTTTTCAGAGTCGCTCGGTCGGTGACGCTTGAAAATTATCCTGCCGAGGTTTTCTCTAGGAGCTCATTGGATGGAATTCAATTAGTGGTGGTTGTATTGTGTGATGTTGATGTTTTAACATAATTATTATTTTATTAAAAAGTTATTGGTTTGTACATTAGAGGGAAGCATCTAATCTAACTGTTTAATATTACTTTTTGTGGTTGATTTTCTTGAGAATGTACTTCTATGGATAATAAAACAATCGGCCGATTACACGAGTGATTATCAATTAAAAAAAGAACTCGTGTAAGTTGAATGAGAAAGATAAATGATTGTCGTCTCTATAGATATATATATCATTTATTTCCAAATATAAAAGTTAAGTATTACAGAAACTTACATACAAAAAATGTAGATGGATTTATCTAATAACATTTTTTCAGTCGTGATTTGAAAGATTGCAATGGAAACTGTTTTAAGTTGTCACCTAACATATTGTAAAATTTAGGAAATCTAGGAAATCTTGTATATTATTTCCGTTGTGATGTATACAATTTAAAACATAAAGTACTGGCACAGTAAAAATATGCAAACGATGAAATAATTCCCTACAGGAACTCCTGAAACTAACCTGGCATAAAACTCTTACTATTTTCTTTTATATTTACTTAATTATCCAACAGATCACAGCGCCCGCACTGGTTAAAAGAAAATAGACATGATACACTTTAAAATACATATAACTGCAACTTAACTACAATAAATATACGGAGTGAAGTATATCTGTTGGCAAACTTGTAAGTCAAAAATATTTTGTTGCGGAGATCTTCTAGTTAAAGTTTCTGTGCTTACTTTAATTGAAAGCAATGTAATTAATTTAAATGATAAGTAAAATAAGTATTACGTATGTACACAAGAAAGCAACCAGTATCATTAACAAAATAAATCGTTTCCCGAGCTTATCCGGGAGTCTAAGTTGACCATTTCAGACGTTTTTCCAACCACTTTCTTATCTTCTTCAGAAATAATAGAATGCGTCTGAAAATTAAAACTGCTTTATATTTATTATATATTTATTTTAATGAATATCATGAAATATCTTTGAAACTATCTAGCAGCAATGAGAAAATATTGTAATTCAAAGTTGAAAGGTTTAAAGCAGCGTTTCCCGGAGAAATAGTAACAAATAGCCTTTCTAACCCAATAAACCACTGTTATTTAGATGTTACATCCTACGGGCAACATTTTAGACTAACTTCAATTAACAATATTACCTACAATTATCTGTTACATAAAAACAAAATAACCTCGAGAAAACAATCTGGCAGAGTTATTGGTCAAACTCTCATACTATTTGTTTTCAATATCCTTGCCGTTCCAAATGTGAGAGAAAACAAACCTATAACTTGAACCTGCTGCTCATAATGGTACTTTAGGAGAAGAACAGAGTTGTTGGTGGTGGATTTCAATATGATCTTACATTCAACATCTTACATTCACAGAAAAATCATTAAATATGCAGAGTGATTTGCAATTCTAGACGAAAATTTATGCGGACAGAAACTAAAGTGTAATTTCGTGAGTGCATTTAATTAAAAGTTGTTCATATATTTTTATTTATATGTTTTTGCATTTAATTTTCACGTCGAGTTATAGAGTATGAGTTCAGTTTTCACCATTGTGTGTGTATGACCAAGCTTTTTCTTATTTAGCAAACTTTAAGAAAACGTTTCATAAGGACCGATTTTTTTTTTCAATATCTTAAAATATAACATAATATTAATACAACAGTATTTTAAATGGCTCTAATATCTTAAGGAATATTAACTTGTTATCAATATAGGTCCATGTGAAACTATTTACTCAGACTAAATGTTTCTAAATTTTTATATTTCGCCCAATGATATTTCAAAAAAATTTTAATGGATTTATTTTTTAATTATTTGTAACAGATAGTTTTTGTATTCTTCGTTTTCGCATTGTTTGATCTGTATTTTCTTTTTCCTTCCCCTGATTATACTTGAAGGAACTAAAAAGAAGAAATAAGTTTATACCTAGAGAGAAATATCTGCCTTGTTACAGAAGAATTAACTGTAACATTGTTGGTTAATGGATATCAGCTATATTTTCGTATTTTGTATTTTCGTTTAAAGCCCAATAAGCTTTACTTAAACTTACGCAGTTTTTACTTTTTTGGGTGCATACGCCGCCCCACATATGATGTAGCAGGTATTAAGTTAAGTTAAGTTGAACAGTAGATACTTTTCCTTTTATAAACTAAGAAACATCGTTCCCATTGAAACTCTAAAAACTTATTATTTTTCTTGTGTGGAGTCTGTGCTGGCATATGGGATCATTTTGTGGGGTTCGTCAAGCGATGCGATTTCCCTATTTCGGCTGCAGAAGCGAATAATAAGATGTATGCTGCAACTCGGCTACAGGGAGCCATGTAGGCCGTATTACAGGGAACACGCTATATTGACCCTTCCTTGTTTGTATATATATCGACTCTTATGTTATTACATACGAAACGTGAATGTTTTTCAGAGAAACGGCGATATATCGACGTCTATGTTAACTCGAGGGGCGTCGCGACTAGCAATTCCGCGACATACATTATCAGCCTTCGAAGCGGGACCGGGTTATATGATTGTTAAGTCATTTAATGCCCTGCCTTCCGTCATATCAACTAAAACGGGGATGTTATTTAAAAGAAAACTAAAAAAGTACCTGGTTGCCCATTCTTTCTACTCCATAGAGGAATATCTGTCTGCGAATAACTCTGTTTAGCTCTCTGTTTGATTGAGTGCAAGAGCGTGTGGGCTGTGTTCTGTTGCGACTGTGTGTGAGTTTCTGTTTGTATATCTGTCTCGCACACTCACTTGTTCTTTATTATTACCAGTGTATTTTTGACCATTGTCTATATCTTGCAAGATCGTATGGCAAATAAAGATTTATTTATTTATTTATTTATTTATTTATTAAAAATATTGAGAAAATTCTGAAATTGTTTCCTTTTATCTGAAGATAAAATAAGTATTGGTTTATCTAAATTTTGGCCCTGAAATAAGTTCAAATTAATAATGTAATTGTACCAAAGAAGCACAGATTTAACATTTATTTATATAAGAACAAATGTATTTAATTAGAATTTATTATAGTTGTAAACTTGTTTTTGAAGATTTTCATTGGATATTTTGCTGTTATTGAATAATATAAAGTCTTTGTTTCATCAGCTAAAAAAGTATTAAAAGTGTTTACTGATGCACTAAAGAAAACGTAAGATTTATCCAAAACGTTTGCAATGTAAACAACTTGTGGGTTTTATGGTCTAATGTTTTATGTCTAATACATTGCCACCACAAAAGACAGTTCCCATAATAATTTTCGATAAACTACTGCACATAAATTAATCCAACTCGACAAAAAACGGTTGTTTCAGCAAACTGTGCTGGAGCACAGCGATTGTGCATTTCGTGAATGGGTAGAACGGTGAATGCCGAGGATCGCGTAAGAAGCCCGGATTCAGAGTTACCGGCGCAGAAACATTTAACGGACCAACTTTTGGATATTCGCTAATGGCCCAGTCGGAATAAATCATGCAGCTCCGCAGGAAAAAAGAAGATAAATATACCCGAGGGAATCGCACTCTGTACCCCGTTCAAGACTTATCTGCGCGTGAGCAACACCCCTATTCAACTCAACCAACACCCACGAACGCTGTTCGCTCGCTAACATTGCGAAAATTGTTTTCTTGCGATTTCAATTTTGTCACAAAAACCATTAGTAATGGTAGACGATAGAAGAGCATCTTTTATGACGTTTTAATGCGATAATGTTGTTGTAATGATAATGTAAAACGACATTGGGTAGTCGTCGAGATGAGAGCGAAGCACAGGCTTATCACACCTGATGGTAAAAGGGATAGAGGACGAGTTCTCAAACAGAATAAATATATAAAACCTTAAACGATAAAATCTGGGTTTATTAATATTTCAAACTGCTTTAATTGTTTGATTTGGAAAATAAATAAGATTAAGGGAACACTTGTATGTTTACTTAATATATAAGTTGCTTATACGACAACTTTGGCAGTAACAAATTGAAAGAACCGACAGAATAGCCGACTAAAGATAACAAAGACTTGATACCAAATATTCCACTGAAAGCAGTATATAAGGTAGGTGCGAGTAAAAAGGCCCAACGAAAGAATGAGTGATGAACAACCAAAAAACTAAATGGTTAAATATTCCTCAACCAATATAATAGAAATAAATAATAAATTATATAAATATTATCACATCTTTTTTTAATTTCTTCAACAAAGAATATTGATGTTTGTATTAAAATACGATAATAGTTTCTATCTCTACTACTTTTATCGTAATTGTATATAAATACGGTTGCCATATTTTGTGTTGGCACTGTTTATTTTGGAATATTCTTAGAACAATTGAAATTTTTTATAATATCTTGTTATATGTTATAATAATATGCAAAAATATTCATAATAATTATCTTATAAATTGATTTTACAATATAAAGTGGAATAATATAAAGAGAAACATAAAAAATGTAGAAATTATAAGCAGTGCAAATAATTTAAACAATGCGCTTTTTTGGGAATTTGGTGGTATAAAAACTAGAGTAAATTTACAGATTTTGTCTTCAGATGTATTCAGAAAAAAGCATACCAGAATTGGTTGTCCTTTCTTGTGTTTTTGGCAAATTAAGTAAGTAATTGGAAACTTCGCTATATAGGACGTGTTGTCCATGGGGCAAAACTCCGGGCATTGCATGGCTACTAGGTATTATAATTACTTACAATTTGAGGTATGATAGAACTTCATGCCACCATTTTTGGAGAAGTTATAGGTATTGTTCTGTAGCAACAGACTGATTTACGTTTGTAACGGACTTTATCGCTATTTAGGAGGTGTTGTCCATGGGGCAAAACTCCGTGCGTTGCATGGTTACTAGATATTTTAATTACCTACAATTTGAGGTATGATAGAAATTTATGCAACCATTTTTGTCAAAGTTATAAACATTTTTCTATCAAACTGCCTGATTTACATTTGTAATTCGGACGGACTTTATCGCTATTTAGAAGGTCTTGTCCATGGGGCAAAACTCCGTGCGTTGCATGGCTACTAGATATTTTAATTACCTACAATTTGAGGTATGATATAAATTTATGCAACCATTTTTGGAAAAGTTATGGACATTTTTCTATAAAACTGACTGATTTACATTTGTAATTCGGACGGACTTTATCGCTATTTAGAAGGTCTTGTCCATGGGGCAAAACTCCGTGCGTTGCATGGTTACTAGATATTTTAATTACCTATAATTTGAGGTATGACAGAAATTTATGCAATCACTTTTGTCAAAGTTATAGACATTTTTCTATAAAACTAACTGATTTACGTTTGTAATTCGAACGGACTTTATCGCTATTTAGGAGGTCTTGTCCATGGGGCAAAACTCGGGGCTACTAGATATTTTAATTGCCGACAATTTGAGGTACATATGATAGAAATTTATGCAACCATTTTTGCAAAACTTAAAGATATTTTGTTAACGCCATTGTTTTAACATCTCCACTCTACGGTATTTATTAAAATAAATAAACATAAAAATGTTTAATAATTTATAACACTTTTGTGTTATAGATTTTAATTAGTTTCGTTGGCGGTACAAATCCCTAAATATTAACTTAACATTATTAAATAAGAACCAGCCTAATCTACATTCTCAATTTAAATCTTTTAAAGTTGAATACAACTACCAACTTATTGCCAAAACCCCATTCGCTCCTTTCAATGCAATGTTAAAATAACTAAAGAAAATCAAGAAATAAATCATATTAGCGATTTTTATCGCAAACTTAAAATAATATAATATAATATTATAATATATTTTTGTAGATATGTCAAAAACTTCAATGCCTACACTTGGCCTTATTATCCACCTTGGGCCTTGGCAGGCTTGAGCGCCTTTGAGTGTAGAACAATTCTTTCAAATTTTTATTTTTACTTGTAATATAAAGAATATAATATGAATAATATAGCAAAAATATTAAAGCAATGTGTTTGTCTACCAGGAATAATTGTCAATTTAGAGTTTAAAGCGACAAAAACACAAACTCACATTTTTTTGTTAACAGGGTTAAACAGGGTGTAACTAAAGTAAGGGGAGAAGCTTCCGGGGTAATTCTAATAAAGGCAAGATATGAACATGGCCTCTTGAGGTTTCAGTTGAATTTTGAGTAAAACTGGTTTAGAGACAGCATAGGGGAAATAGGTCGTGTGAGGGATCATAGCAGTGACATTTGACAATAAAATCACCTAGCCAAAATTGGCCAAAATGGATTTCTATTTCATAGTTCTAAGCTACTGTCACTGATTAGAAATCAAAAACAAAATGAACAATATATAAAAATTAGTTACATCAGCGCTTCGCGATGTTTCGCCATCTAAATTTGCAAGCCTGGAGCGTGGAGCTCGAATTGTCCGGCGCTGCATCTCTCGCTTGGTTCAGTTCTCGCACCGTACTGAAACAAAAGGCGGCGGTTTCGGTAATCTGAGGCTGGGGTACCGCAAACGGACGGCCGAAATAAAACGTTAACTTTTCGCGGGGTAGCTTGCAATTTATGCGAACGGGGTTGGCCGGTTATGCCTCTCGCAGTCGGGTATGTGTATATATCTGGGAACCCCCTTATCTATATTAAATTCTTGGCGTACGGCTAATGCTATATAAATTTTGCAAATATGAGATTTCGGGCGCGCACCCCGAATCGGATTATACGATTTTTGGTCGTGTATTTATGGGGCATATTTTTCGAGCGGTTGCAGATGCTATCGCTGAACAAATATCTCGAATATGTTGCGAGTGGTTTCAGGATATATTTGGGTCGTTCAAAAGACGTACGTACGGATGTAAGTTAATTTTTACAAATGTGATCTCGAATGGGTTTTTCGTTTTTTGCCTTTCTTACTATCTAGGTTTTGTGGAGTATAATAAAAAGAGATTAAAATTGATTCGAGGAGATTGATTGGGGGAGATATAAAGATTAAAAAAATGTGCTCACAAAATCACAGTTCTGACAAAACGCATTTGTATGTTGATCACATAACAATAAAAAAATCAAATATTGAATTTTTTAAGGTTTTGTCAGTTTAAGTGTTATCTTAAACTGATTTGTGATTGATTTGTACAAAGACTTCCTAAGAATGTTTGGTTTACAAATAATTAATTCCATTTTTCATTTATTTCTTCATACCCTTTCTATTTTAGCAAACTGATTCACCCTATGTAGCTTTCCCTCCATACAGGGTGAGTTATTAGTATCCCGGCGGTCGATAGCTATTAAATCGTTAGAGAAAGAAAAGATGTTTAACAAAAAAGTTGATTGACTCACCAGTTTCTATAACGTAAAATTATTTTCATATACAGGTGTAGCATTTAGGCGTGACGGAAAGTATGTATTTTTTTAAATGGAATGCTCGGTATATTTTATTATTAATCAATACTAATAAATTTGTTTATACAACCGTGTAGGTTGATAACTGTCAGCGTTAATAGTTCCTGAGATATTCAATTATATCCACAAAATATGCTCGTAAATATAATATGATCTTTAAAACTATGTAAAACTACATTTTTGTGGATTTTGCCGTTAAACTATGTCAGACAATAGTCAAAGCCAGTAGATAGATGATAGTATCCAAAGATATTAGATTCACTACACAGGCTGTTCATAAACTTCGTAAATGTTGATGTTTTTCTAATGGCTTTTCCTTGAGTTTTTTAAATGAAACACGCGGTATATTTTGTGCTAGTTGAATTGCCCCCCGAGTTCCCTTTTATTTATGTAAGGTATGCCATATATCAAATGGTAGTAGTTTTCGTGATATTTACAATTTAAAGTAAAATGTGCAATATTATCTAATAATGCCATTATTTTTTTGTTATTTTTGTTCGTCTCTGGTTTGTAAATCAGTAATACTGTATTAAACTACAACTTTAAAAAAACGGTACTTAATACTATTAGCATTTATTAATTATAGGAACAAACAACAATTGAGATCTAACGACCCTCAATAAGTTATTGCTGTCAAAATTAGTAACAATATTTGTCTTTTCTCTGAACGATGAGTTATAATTATAGCAAAAAAGATCTACATTTATGGCGAAGCCGACAGAAATACATTAGTAGGATCCAGAATGTATGCACAGCGATATCCTGATAGACGGCATCCCCTACCAAGTATTATAAACAGGGTTCGGTTGAAATTTGAAGAAACATGTAATATTAATTACCAGCACAAAACAAGAACTAAAACGGTGACCAAAGAGGGAAGAGGGAAGACATTGTGGCTACCAAGGTCCCCAGACCTTAACAAACTAGATTTCTTTTTATTGGGATATGTGAAAGAGCTGGTATACCAATTAGCACCTAGTACACCAGAAGACATGAACTTCGTATAACCAATGTTTTTGACAACCTTGCAGTAAATAAGAGGTACATGTTAAGAAATATCTCAAGACCATTTATACAACGCGTTAATGCTTGCAGAAAAAAATGGGCATCATTTTGAACAACTTCCAACAATTAATTAAAATAGTAGTTACTTGTTGTGTAATGTTTATTAAGTATTTATAATTTGCTTCAAATAGCTTACTAAGTAGAAAGGGATTTATTTTTTAATAGACGCTAATAGTTTAAATAAATAAATAAAGTTTTTTTTTCTTAAATTATATGTGAATATACTATTACTGATCTACAACTAAGAGTCAAACAAAAAAGAAAGAACAAGAAAATAATGGCATATTTAGATAATATTACACATTTTTCTTTAAATTGTAAATATCACTACTGAAACTACTGAAATTGGACATATGACATATTTGACATAAATTAAATGGAACTAGATGGGCAATTCACCTAGTACATAAAATACAGGATGTTCCGTTTAAAAACTATAGGAAAAGCGATTTGAAATATATCAAAATGTACTACTTTTTATGAACAACCTGTATAGTGAATCTAAAATATTTGGATACTATCAACTATCTACTAGCTTTGACTATTGTCTGATATAGTTTGAACGCAAAATCTGCAAAAATGTCATTTTTACATAGTTTTAAAGAAGATCGTGCAACGGGCATATTTTGGAGAAATAATTGAATATCTCTGGTACTATTAACGGTGAGAGTTAGCAACCTATGCCGTTGGATAGCCAAATTTATTAGTATTCATACAATAATAAAACATACAGGCCGTTCCAAATTTACATACTTTACGTCACGCCTAAATGTGACACCGCCGGGATACTAATAACTCACCCTGTATAACCGTTTTCATACATTTTCAAATAAACAAAATCACAAATAATTCTCGCGAAAACGGAGAGTCCGTATACTGAAAAACATGAATCAGGGAAATAGAGGTTGCCTGAGAAAGATTACAGGAATTGGTATAATTATAGTTATTTGCAATTTCGTCTATTTGAACTAATTTTTAGCCAAGTAAGTTTTAATGAATACCAGACAGATTTATATTTTGTTTTTTTTATCTACGTTGATGATCGATACAGAATTGTATCTTAAAAATATCGAAGAAAAAAATTTAGGTAGGTAATAATTTGAAAATTTAATCCGCAAACGACGTCATACCAACCTCAAAATTATTTAAAAACATTGATTTGTTAATCTTACAATTATCTCATTTCATCACGTGGCTCATAAATAGAAAAACGGCCTCTCCTACACCATAGATAGAGCGGAATTACGTTTTCAAGATTAATCAAGAATTCTTTTTTAACTTGTGAACTTGAAATGTTGGAAAAATTCTTGCTCCCTGCTTCGGCTATAATAATCCTATAAAAGTGTGTAGCAGAAAAATTAGTTCTGTAAATTATCTTATGAATAAAAAAAGTGATACAACATTCACATTTGATTGCATTAAATTAAATTTAAATAACTTTATCCTATAACATTTCAAATTTAATTGTAAAAAAAGCTGATACACGGTATAGCTTCAAACGTGGCCAAATGTTCATAGAAACATATGCTGATAAAATCTGAAATTCAAATTTGTACTTGATATAACTTTTCTGTAATTAGCTGCTCTTGATGTTAAACGCTCCGTCTCTTGCAAATGCATCGCAGTCAATACGTTTGTATGCCGACGTTGTATCTGCTCAGAACTTACATAGCGCAGTCTAAAGTTCGTTCGACGGTACAAGAATCCGGACTTGTATCGCGTACGGTTCCTTTGGCAATTTTCAAGTCGAGATACAAAAGGTGACTGATTAGTTAGGAAAACTTTTCTAATTAATCGGGAGGGCGCTGTCGTCGGATCGCGCACCAAGTGCGATGCACGTGATTTCAATTCACGATTAATTCTAAACAGAAAGCAGTCGTCCGGTCTTTTCGCAGCCATTCCAATCTCGTATTCTAGTTTAAAGTCGGATCAGTTTATACGCTGACTACGGAATTCCTTAGAGAGACGACGGGAAGATTGCTTTTAGGGAAAGGAAGAACAAAAGCGCGTTGTAATAGACCTTAAAATGTTAATTTGGATACAAAAATAACAAACTTTTGATAAATAATTCACTGGCCTGCGAAAAAATATTTTTGACCGGCGCTTTTAAAGCTTTATGGTGAATTTACATCAATAAGACTTACTGATCTCAAATCAAATATTCGGTTTTTTTCGTGCACGTAGGAATTTCTTAGAATACCAAAAAATAAACTAAAAATTAATGTTTAACTTAAAAATCTATATCTTAATGACGAATACTAAAACGACTACAATATTATGTTTTAAATGAATTTCTTTATCTTTTCGGCCAAATAAGCAGTACTCCCCATTTCTTATTTGAAATAAAAGAAACAAAATGTTTTAATGAGCAGGACAAGTTCAAGTTTTGAGAGCATACCCAGGATTCATATTAGAGATAATTTAATAAGGAACTTATATTCCGAAATGCACGTTATGGAATCTACAAAGAGATAAACAATCTGTATAAAAATACAGTCAGAGTAGATTTTGTAGTTCCAAAAAAGTCATTGTTAGTAAGGAAATAATTCCCAATCATAAATTTTGTTTTAGAGAAAAGCATTCCACTGTATATCAAGTTCATAGAATCACGGATATCATAGAGATAGCATTAGAAGAAACTCTTATTTGCTCAACAATCTTTCTGGATGTGACACAAGCCTTCGATAACGGTTTTGCACGAAGGATTGATGTACTAACCAAAGAGTATACTACCTTTACAATACGTCAAACTGCTAACATTCTGTATATCTGATAGACCATTCAGCATAAAACAGGTCGATGAATACTCGGAACTTAAAGAAGTAAAAGCTTGGGTACCCCAGGGTAGTGTCTTGGAACCACAATTATATCTAGTGACCTACCATAGCTGAAAAATGTAACAGTCGCTACATTCGCAAGTGACACTGCTTTAATGACAATGAGATCAACTATTGCAGAAGCTACTACACACAGAGAAATGTTTAAGACATTCGTTGTCTTGCCGAAATTTACTCCGAACAAATCAATAAAGTTTTCAATTTAGATGAGCTTTTTGAATCAAAACTCACAAATTGCTCCTTTGAAGCGACAACATTTTGTTTCCAAGTAAAACTACATTGGATAATTTTAAAAGTTCTTATGAGTTCTTTTAAGAATATAGTGTGTTGCATTGAACAATTCAATATATTCCAATGAAAACAACTATTGCATTGAAACAAGATCATATATGTAAAATATGGTGTTCAAAACAAGTAAAATTAGTTGGTTGATGCAAGAGACGTTTTGTGTGAACCAAATAACCAAATGCTTAGTTTAAAATATCGGGTGGTTTTATTGTGCGGAAAACTTAAGAGTTTGCGCGGTTTGTGGCACCAGACTGACGCGACGTAGAACGGCGACAGTTTTTAGATACGCAGTATATGAGGACTACATTCTCCAGTCTCACTCACAACCCTCACAACGTTAACTCCATGCAAATATATTGGTTATAGTGGTAAGCAGTGTCGCTTTGATATACGCTTGATTGTATCTGCAGTTTTACATGTGATAATGGACAGCGTGGATGATTTTTCTCATCAGATCATCTTAAAACGATATTTGACAGTAAGTATATGCGTATATCTACTTTTATGCGAATGTTAATACACTATGTGCATTCTATGTTTGCAGACCATAATATAATTGTGCAAAACATAACAAAACTTACAGAAGAAGAGATAAAAGAACTTATTCCGGCTATTGGAGATCGGATTGTTTTCCGGGAAGCGGTGAAGCTAAGAGGAGATTTAGAAACATCTAAGGTGAGAAACCGTATTATAATGGCCCGTTGCAGAAAGGCCCATCAAGTCTTGTTGACTGCTTAGCTCTTAACTGTACTAATTACTGTATCAGGATGACATTTTTTTGTATTTTTGATTGTATTTTAAATGTATTTTTTTCTTTTATAACAAGTTATTCGGTGTATGACACCTACTTGTTTGAAATGTATTTTTATTTTTATAATAAATTAATGTATTGGTATATATGAACTTTTTTTACCCATTGTCTTTGCTACATGACTAAAAAAATATATGTCTTACAAAATAATTGCTTAACGAACTTATATGTAATACCACATGTTATGTTTTGATTAGATTTGTCAGCCAGAAGAATTATTCTTGCTAGTAAATATGATTAAGAAAGTAATGTGCTATTATAATCGTGTAGTTCTTTCTGCATTTGTTTTGATAGACTTATTTTTTTATGTAACCTTTGCAGCAGCGGTAGATAGTTTTAACAAAACAACAAAAACATTCACTTCAAATCAATATATTATGTTGAATGTAAATTACTATTACTTGCTTTGAATTTTTAACGCACTTCGTTTAAAATGACAGTTACTTGCTTTGAGAACAAAATACTCTATTCAGAACACTAAAGGTGTTGAACCAAAATTACAAATGTTTCTCTGAAACATTGGTTCTTCCAAGCAAAATAACCTATTACTTATTCCGATAGCTCTATTACTCTCTTTAAGACATCATATGGTTGCATTAAAACAATATTAGTTTGGTCCAAATGTTGAAATATTTGAAATAATACTACAAAGTTTCATTCAAAACAACATTATAGTCCTTTCGAGTTGATGACTATTTGGTGCAAGTCAATAGTTTACTCGTTGCAACTAATTTTATCTCGAACGAAGCACTTAACACATTTGTACTGAGAAAATATTGTCTCGGTTGAAGTGGATAGTTATTTCGTGGATATGGAAATCAACCGTTGTTTTGGTGCAAAGCAATTTTATTTGAATTGAGCATTCCTTTCTCTGTGTGTAATGTAATGGTAGGTAATGGCCGCTTTCCGTTATGTTTGCAAGAATTTTTCACCTATTTCGCAACATTTTAACGTAAAATCAGAATTGACGTTTTGTAGCACAATACTTCTACTATAGAAATCCGTTAAAAAAACAAACATGGTTTTTCCGAATTTTCTCCGTTAATATTAATCCGATCGAGTCAGTGTTGGGGCTCATTTTTTTCGACTTTCCATTCTCTACAATTCGTTTGTTGAAAGCTTCACTATTGCTCTATCGGTTCAGCTTTTACAAGCTAAAAACAAACATCCATGATTTTTTTAGGTTTTTGTTTATAACAAATTAATTAATGATATTTGCATTACAAAATGCATTACAATACATCTACGGAGTGTTCCACGTGACCTGGAACCCTCGGCTTCCTGATACTATTTTTGTCACGAACTCAGCCTTTTTCTGCTCTGTTGCCTGGTCTAAAGTAGGAAACTTAGAAAACGTTACGTGATGGAAAGAAAATGGTATCATTTTGGTATATTTGTGTAAATATAAACTGAAAACAAGTGTTGCTGTTAAAAGCGCCATTCTGTCGCAGGCCAGTGTAATAAACCAAAAGCACTTTTTATAACAAACTAGTATACTTTAAAACAATGCAGCATGCTCAAGAAACCCTGTAATCCAAATTTAATAACCATCACTCTAAAACTATTAAGCAGTCGTTTTTACGAGAACAATCAACTCCCTTTTGGGACAGAAAATTAACCGCGCACAACTTACACTAACTACTGAAAAGTTGAATCCCTTCTGTGACTATCAAATGCACCGAAATCCCAGTTTTAGAACTAACTATCCGGTTACAATATCTCATACGTTATTTATGCGCCAGCTGCAGAGATTTCGCGGAAAGTTTCGACCGTCAACGAAGGTCCCGTGCATTATGCACAACCTGTAAATAAAAAATTCTCCCCCTCCGCCTCGTCAGCGTCTCGTACTCCCAGCTAATTAAAAAACTTCGACCGCGGTGAGTTACCGCTCAGAGAAAACTGCATCCCTCTGGAGGGAAATTTCGCTCCAGGCTGACTGTTGGAGGAAACATTTGGGGTTTGTTCGGAAATTTAAGGGACAATCGAAACGTTTGCCTGGAGTACAGAGAAATTACAGGAGAAATCGATAAATCAACCAGTCAGTCAAGTTCGTAACTGCATCATGTTGCCCGTCATGAAAACTTTGTAGAAAAATACAATTAAATATTGGTGAAATTTGATAGCTCTGGAAACATTCATTTCGAGAATGAATAGTGAATTGGCCTTTTTCATAGATTTAAAACTAAAAAAAAACTTCAGAAAGTGTGAAACTTCCTGAATAACATAAAAAAATGTTTTTATAGAAAAATCTCTTATGCCAATATCTTGTTCGTCCACTATTTTTATATTTAATATATTTAATTTTGTGCTTTATATAAGGGCATTGAGGAATTCTGAAAAAAAAATCTTTTGTGATTTCTATTTTTTCTACTTTATACCTCAGGGGGTTTAAAAGAGAACAAATGGGTGATTGTTGTGTGTTCTATTATTAAAACAGAAAAAATAGAGTTAGTAGTATAGGAGCCGCCTGGGCTGTACCATCGGGTGCCTATATCGTAAAGTACATATTGTGGAACAGACACAACCCCCACCACGTTCCTCTCCCTTTTAGGTTAGCTGTTCGATCTCACGTATTGCCACTCATTCTTACTGAAACTGAATAAAACTTAACCACTTTTGAAACTAACCGTTGGATTGTAGGAATTTGCTTCTTTTATTGTAGCACCCGAACACTACCTAAAGAATCGCTGCAAATGATTGAAATATATTTGTGAACCAGCTTTCAAGATTTCAGGTAAAAGTACAAAGTTTAAGGTTTACTAGGAGAGACCATTTTGAACCAAAGTCCGGTTCAGGTTTTTGACATTTTCATATAACTTTTTCGAAAATATAACGCGTGAATCCGTATTCGTTTTCAGAATATACATGTTGCCATTTTTAATTGTGTTTTTCTCAAAAAATAACTTACGTAATGCTATAAAATGTTTCCGCTACCATTAAGCCAATAAAGTTTTACAAAAATCCAATAAAAAAATTGCTCAAATGGCTTAAATCTATAATAGTAAGTCTAATAGTATAGTAGAGAAAAGAACGGCTTAGATTTGGATAGACCTAGATGGAGACCAGCTTCTCTATTTATTGAGGATTCAAAGATTTATAGTATAAATTATTTGGATTTGGAATGTGTCCTTGTCGACAAAGCTATATAATATAATATTCTTGAATAAAAATCCTCTTTTTTTTGTAAAATATATAATTTCTTCGGTCCGGCTTTGCATTACCACATTATCAGCCTAAATCTACAACAAGAATATTGGTGGTAATAAAATAAATACATAATAAGTTAGCAAGTAACTTACAGCCAGGTAATTATAAACATTAGCAACCAAAGTAGGAAACTTCAGAACCAAAAACTGTTACTGCTTTTAAAAGCAGGATAAATGTTATATTTGGGCAATATTTTATTTAATTTGATATTGACGTTGTTATAAGTATTTTTTCAGATATTTAAAGTGGGTCAGCTTTTTATTCAAGAATATTATAAATTATGGTAGTAGATATTATTATAATCTTGCGTCTTTTAATTCATGAGAAATATTCCTATTGCTTGCCAAAAACCATTTTGGCAAAATTTGGAGTTTTGACAATTCATTATATGAAGGAATGGTTTAAAAGGTACTGATTTAGGTTTTTCGACGATTATTTTATATTTGATAGCACATTGAATTAAAACGTAGTCTCAAACGTACCAAAGTGGTCTCAAATTTTGAGAGAGCAACATACGACATAGGTTAGGGCTTTTTGGGAATGTTTCTGGAGGAGCTTAAAAAGGAGTCCTTAAAATATATGAGATTTTGGTAACTCAATATGAGGTATGAAAGTCGTTTACAATATATAGAAAATATGGATACTCCTATCAAATATATGAGTTCTGGAAACCTTATTGATAAAGTCCAGTATAAATGATACTTAAACTTCAATAACTCAAATCAAACCATGCAAAAAGTAGTAATTTTTAAGCACCATAAATTTCCTCCAGGTGAAAATACCTATTGCCTGAACCATCAGCTGAAATCCTAAAGCTTGTTGACAAGTATCTAGCAAGCACAAGCCGCATTTCTGTATTTCTTTAAATGGTGTGAGACAACAAAAAAAGAAACCTAACCGAAAATCTTCTATTGAAAATTGTAAAAAAAAAACTACAAGTTAAACAAAGTTATTCGATTCCATTAACAAGATGCAATCTTTTACATTATCCAGACAGAAGTGAATGGACGCAGCCATCCACTTCTTTGAAGTCTTTAGAAAATGCCCGGCTTTCCGGTTGGTCCTACTGAAAGTCCGAACTAAACGAAATAAAGGAGTAATCGATAGTGCGTCCTGGCGACTGAAGGAATTACTTTGAAGGGATTTTCTTGTGTGCTAGGGGAGTAAAACATGTCGCCAGGATGTAACTAGTGAGCTGATTCAATAAATTTTTATTGGCGCAGCATAATCGCTTCTTTCGCCCACTGAAGGGATTTCGCTTATCCCACAAAGGTCTGGGGGATGTTAGATAAAGCGTAATACCCTTACCGACTGCCCGAATTATCTTTTATATTGCCTTGATTTCGGTCGTATGTGTCTAATTTAATACGAAAACTTACTTTTGTGATTGGAAACGTAGAATTATAACCTCTACTGAAGGGGCTTAACTTGAGACTTAACAAGTAATCGTAGGGATGCTATATATTTTGGTTATAAGAGGTATAATAAGAGCGAGTATGTCATACGCGGCGCCTGTGTGGGGCAATCAATTTCAGCAAGTCATATCGTTCTTAAAAGTGACTAATATTTGGGGTTTGATATTTTTCCTCCAATTGGATAAATCATTTTCTTATTATCGCTCAGGCACATTTTAATGCTTTCAAAATTACCAGCAGGACCTCAATAAAACCAAACCAGTGGCATTTGCAAAACGATTCTCAAAGCTATCTCCTATGATTTGCGGAGAGACGAACAAAAGAAAATACAGACTCCGGAGAAAAGCTTCGCGTTTCTTGTCTTCGAGCGTAGACATCTTTATCATCGTGGCCTGTCGAAAGCGGTACAGTTCTATCGAGGGAAAAACGAAGGACATGATGTAATACTGGATCGGTAATCGACGAACCCGGTATAGATACAGACATAAAAATAACGTAGAAATATTTCTACGTTTGCCTCAGTATCTCGTGCGGTATTTGTTTCAGCGGAAAATAAAGCGGCATAACGATATATTGCACCTGCTATTCTCGGTTTTTGAGGATATATTTCTCGTCCTGCTGTGGGAAGAATAGATCCTGCGAGATTTATTGGCGGTACAGAGCGCGATTTTTAACAACTACGTAGAGGCTCTAATGGTACACAATCGCTTCACAAAAGATTGCTTTCGAGAACCGCGTACATGTCCAGCGATAAATTGCTGCAACGAAATGATATTATTGTGTTATTAATGTCCTACAATAAGGTTTCGTTCAAAGGATTACACTGTAATCGTACCCACATCGTACCTATAATATTTCAGAAGAAAATAGATTTTGGTTATAAGAGTTATAATAAGAGCGAGTATGTCATACGCGGCGCCTGTGTGGGGCAATCAATGCGAGCACGTCATATCGTGACTAATATTTGAGATGTGATATTTTTCCTCGTAAAAATACAATATTCACCCCGTAAAAGCATACTTAACTGATGAATTTATGGTTATTGGTGTATATTGGCCAATTTACTTACAACACAAGGACGTATAATTGAATTGCCGAAGTATGCTACCATAGCAGCTGTTTTCCATGAGCCACGTAATCGATACTGGCTTAGAAGTGAAATTATGGTATTCGCTACCTTGGGGTGCGTATTAATATCTCTAATATACGCCTGGTTTACGGTCTGTGATAGTCAAAATCAATTAGATGCAATAAACCGCGGAGATATATTACACCCAGACACGCTAAACGCCCCAACTATAATTTTCTATTATTATAGATAATTAGTAAGGAGTTTCCTAGATGTAGAGTTAAATACACATGATATGGGGAATGAAAAGTTGATTGTTCTTGAATTTAAGAGCTCTGAGGAATCTTATGGCTTAGTTTAATTTTGAAACTAAACCGGAACAAGATGGTGTTTTGAATATGAAAACACAAGATAACAAGAAATACTGTGCAATATCAGACTGATTTTTTCACAAAAGATGTGACATCTTTCGTTTTTTGTTCGAGGATTATTTTTTTAATCATTTCACAACATTTTTATATTTTTATTGGGATTGTATCCCCTTGATACAGATTTTAAATTTTTTCAAATTACGCTAAGCCATTCGTTTTATTTCAATACATTTTCGAGATTCTGAGAATATTTTGTGCGACAATCTGTTCGTGTTGTGTTCACATAAATTCACTGCTGTAAATCAGCTTTACTTTTGTAAGCGACGCGTTGGCGTTGTAATCTACGCAACAAAAAGAGATTTATCATGGCCTTTCTGGGCGCGCTGCAAGGATTTCGGTTTCAACAAATTAGTATTATGTGTCCGACGACGGATATATCTACTGTTAAGAGTATTAAACGAACTCATATTAGAGCTGTATGCGCACGCAGCGCACTGTACTGTACTACCAAACGTTGTCAACTGATAGGGAAAAGACTATGGGGATATAGTTATTTTTTAAGAGCTTTGAATATGTATAATTTTATTTCTTAATGATTTTTCCTTGTTCTAAAAAGATTCTGTCAATATATTCCCTTTGTTGCTTTGGGGACATATTCTCAAGTAGAGTATCAATTCATTAACAATATTTTTGCACGTTTACTCTTTTGTTATTATTAGAGATAGAAAGTAGATTAAATGAACAAAGTATGGTTCCCAAGCTATTTTGAAAAAAACCCAAAAAATGTAAATTTTGAATTATGATCATAACTTCTTTATTTGTGATCCTATCAAAAAAGCGATTTGACATTATACAGGCACTTCTTATTACAATTTGATTATGTCAGTTTAAAATTTTTTTTCGCCAATGAATTCCTCAGAAACAATCGAAACTTTTGTTTCTCTTATGGACGCCATATTGGTTTTATACATGTTTGGAGTCATCATTTTATCTGAGTAATTTGGATGCCACACGCCATATTTTGATTACAATAAGATAATAGAATTGACTGAAAATTGTACACTTCAAGAATTGCGGAAAATCGCATGGCGCCATGGAAGACGTTTTGTGAAACAATGTAATATCTATCCATCTCTACGCTACTGTTGAAAAAAATTGGTGAAAACCCGGAATTTATAAAAGAAAATATTATGGTCCGATGAAACATATTTTTCTCACTGCGGCATTTTTAACTGAAAGAAGACGCTCTACTGGGGCCGCAAAAATCAGCACCTTTTTGTACCGCACCATAATCAGGTGCCTTCATGAAAATGGCGAGATTTTTGAAAACATTATTTAGTTTGTTCAAATATTGTTACATCTTATGTTGCGTTGTTAAAAAAAGTGCCTTTATACTGTCATGATGGGAACTCAAATAAACAAGTTATGTCCATAATAAAAAAATTACATTTTCTGATTTTTCAAGATAGCTTGGAAACCATTTGTAATTCAACTGTTTTCTGGCCAGATTATGAAAGAGCACATAAATATACACTACTTTGCCCATTTAACCGACTTGCTAACTCTATTAATAACAAAAATACCCATTCAATCCAACGCCCAGTGAGACATGCTGCAGTTTACCTTATTTACAAATTCATTTGACGATTTGAGTGAAAACGAATTTTAGGTTACAATTCTTCCATCTTACAAAGGAAACAAACTCATGTTAGACTGGAAACCAATAAATAAGCTTGTGAAGTCTTACCGGCTGAAGATTCGACATATCGATGCAAAAAAACCTAACACATTTTGCACACTGAAAACCCTGCCGAACCGTTGTGGACTGTAGTGATACGAAATTGCGCACGTCTTTCTAGTGGTTTACAATACATGATAAAGTAAAATTTGTTCTTATTCTACTTATAAATAAAATTAATGTTTCCTTTTGCAGATAATTCATACGGAATTAACATAACATCGCTCCGATAGTGGAGGTGAAAAATTACTTCTTGAGTTTTACATTTTTAATTGAGAAGACATATTTTTATCCAAATGTAATAACAAAAATGTGATCATCATCATAATGGAACTTGGGGCAATACTTTTACCCCTACTGTGATAAATGCATGAAACATAACCTAAAAAGTTAACTTTACACTACGACAGCATTCTACAATTATGTTATACTTGGCATTAAATTAACAGTTTAGTTTCCGTCATCATTGATTTAGAATAACCAAATAAGATTTACTCCTCTAATAGATTTACTTCGTTACTGAACTATCCGGAGATCTGATAGGTCTTTTATAATACCCGGCCTTAGAATGGATACTGTATACTAAAATGGAGTCTACTGCATGTTTGCAACAGTTTTCACGTACAAAATTTGTAGAACCCAACAAAAATAATCTTCCAAATTTAATTTTTGCTTGCTCATGCATGTAGTTAGGTACATAAAAATATCAATTTGTCGCTTTTTGTACCTTCGCCTTAGGGGAAGTAGATTTTAATATAGGACGTCGTGGTAGGGTGCATCGAGATAGGGTAAAAATGTTCAAAACGACCAAAAACCGTTTAATGCAACGCCGTACAACACAAAACAAAGTTTACATAATGCACGGAGCGGCGCAAGACCTGCATATAGATGACTGCAGCCGGGCCGCAGCCAGTTTGGTCATAAATTTAAAACGTTGCTTGCACTGAACGGTCTATTACATAGACGCTAAGCTGTATGCATGAGAAATTTTTATTGCTTCGTTAACATATCGTGAGGGCGCTCTTTTGAAAAATCAAACGGCCGGGCATTCAATCATCGAGGCCTTATTTATTATGTATACCGATATGATATCTAGAAATATTTCGATTTAAATGCACTACATAACCGTTGAGTTCCTTAACCCGCCTATTAAATATCTATTCTTAACGGTGCACAAGGGTTTTGTGTCCAGGTTACATCTCTTAAGCGTTCTCGATATATATTTTTAGCTGAATACGAATCCGGTTCCAAAAATCTTTTTGTTTTATTTTGTTTCTGAAATAGCGCACACCAGTATTAAGAAACGCTATGTTGATTCAATCGCTTTTATGTGAGGCGTTTTCAAGGTTTCAAGAAAATCTAATTAATTTGTTATACATTAACAGTGGTGCAAATAGAAACAAGCCCAAATGTTCAAATGCCCAAATGTTGCAAATTAGATAAATTTTCCGAAAACTGTACACATATAAATTTTATCGGATGGGACAACCGTTAAACCGTTATGTTTCAAATGAAACATAAATACCAGAAAATTACATAATTTAAAATTCCCACTGCAAATTTTGTCTACCTAGCAATTCAACATACTTAAACTGTATTATATTACCTATACAGAGTTAGCCAAAATTACCGGAACACCCAAACAATTCTCCAACGGTAAAAAAAATTCAAACAAATGTTTTTACCTTAAACAGTCCATCGATCAAATATATTTTTAATATCATTTATTATTAATCATTTTATTATAGAAATTTCGTAACATTTTTTTCAAATGGAACACTCTGTATATTTTTACATTTTGTAATTTTAGGACTAATTCCAAACATTTTTTATTAAAATAATCTTTTTATAAAATGCACCACTTTTGAGTTTTAAGCAATTAATAAAGTTTTCACTTCTTCAGTTTTCACTACTTCAATATTAATAATATATAAATCCGATCGACAGTTAAAATGTTGAATATAACACGCTAAAGGAGAAAATAAAGAAGAATGTTGCTGGCAAGAACATATCTACTTTTTATGATAAAATTTGCACTACCAATGCATATGACATCATAAAGGAGAAAATAAAAAAGATGTTGCTGATACGAAGGACATTTGGACTAAAATTTAAAACTAATATTACACAAATTAGTCTAATGTTTTCAAAATTTTATCAAAAGAACACATCTGTTCTTTAATTGTAATTTCGATATGTATTTCTACTAATGTATTTGTAGTGACCTCAGAATCTAAATGGATAAAACATTAGAAAGTCGTGCAAAACGTCATATCAACGCACTTCACCACGGTTCTGCAGGGCTTTCCGTATGCAAAATGAGTTAGGTTCTTTTGCATCGATACCTAGAATCTCCAGCCAGTAAGACTTCTAAACTAACACGAATTTGTATCCTTTGTGAGATGGATCAATCGTAACCTAACGTCGCAAATCTCACAGTAATTAAACAGATTATAGACTGTCTTGTGACATCTGGCGAATACGAAATTCCCGAAAGAGTAAACCTTATAGAATACGCAAATCTGCAGAGTAAATGAAACTACCTGTGTATAAAAATACCACACACACTTCTTAGTACACAACATACATGCACTTTAAATTGCCATGTTTTGAACATATTGGCGGCTGAACATCGAATAGAAAGCTCATTAGACTTGATTAAATCAAATTCTTTCTACGTATAGAAATGGAAAAGAAAACCATTGTAATTCTTTTAATTTGGTGGTTTAAGATAGTGTTTATGTGAGATCGTTCGTAACTGTGGAACTGCACTCTTTGCGCTAAAGTTGGGGTGCCCGGGGCATTAGTTTAAGTTGTCGGCATTTGTTCCCGTCCGAGTTTATCTGTAAACAAGTTGTCGAGACATGGGTGCCATTCGTTGAAGTGCATTACTCAATTGCCCTACACTCTAATGGATTGGATACCTTTGTCTATTATGCAGCTGGGTATTTGTGCCCTAAGTTCGTACAACCACATTACACAATCAGCACAAAAAGCGATACAGAACAAAAATACGCGTATATATTGTTTAAGCAACGATTCTTTATAAAATATTGCAACAGATGTTATCATTAATCAATAAACAAGATTCTCGAGAACCATTCTAGTAAACGAGATATTAAATTTCGCTTGCTCTTGGAGAGTTAATGTCCCTGTAAAGTACCGATGCAAATTTGGGACATGTTCAACTATGCACGACCCAACGAGCCCTAAAATATGCGCAACGCCCCCTCTAGCATTGCAAAATAGAGCACCAGCCGCCGGATACAGTAAAACTGCAAAGGAAAAACTAATTAACCCCTTACGCTTCAACGTCTACAGATACACTACCAGCAAATACAAGGTACTAATTAAATACTGTTTTCCTCAGTTACAAATTGTTACAAAATACCCTCTGTGCGCCCATTGTTAATTTATTTGGTTACGCTCCAGCTACATGCTAACGAACTTTTCACAAAACTGTTACACAATCTAATTAGCTGAGGTTTTATTTAAAACGTTTGTGGAAAAATTCCAGATATTATCTACGATGTTATATCAAAGAACATTACATGGCAAATCATCAATCTTAACCCTTAAAAAAATATGACACCAAACATAACCACAGAAACACGAAATCGATTTCAAACGCAAGAATAAAAAACGGAAACCAAAGAGAAACGAAATGTTTACAGATCATTAACGAAATTATCCCCTATTAAAATGGCATCCCTGAAGTAGCTGTAAAGTGAGAGTGCCCGAAGAAGGGACGTCGCGTCAGTAACTGATACTTTTTGCTCGCAACGGCTTCCCTTGTCTTAAGCTGTCACCCCATTAAAAAATAAAGCGTACTCTGGATCCCCTCGGCCTCGGTTGCGTTCGTCGAGGAAAAAAAACGGCGGCAGGCTTGTTAGGCCGTTGATATTGTTTGTTTAGCGTCGTTTGATGGCTGAGAACATTGACTTCTGTTCTCGCTGAGTTTAAATAAACACTGACATCAATTTCAGCGGTTTTTAGGGCTATTACTCGAAGTACATATTCCAAACGTGGAATTGGATTCTGGAGGAGATTAGAGTAATTATTTATTAGAATGTTATAATATTTGGCAAATTTTGTTAACGCATCTATAATTTTGGTGTGGTTTCTCATATACGCTGGAAGCAGGCCTCACACACTCAAGAAATTTGTCAAACTAGGGGATTTCTGCTCAAAAGATGCGTTTGGAAATGATTTTTATTTGATTTATTGATTTATCGTTTTATAAAGTACGCTGAATATTTGGCATATTATACACTTTTAATTATTTTATGTTTGTCATTATTTTTATTTTTTAGTGTGACGTACTACAATTCTAAAAGTAGGTAGAGGAAGATGTAAGTTTAATAATAATCTACAAAACCAAAACTACTGCTGTGGCAACTCATTGGTTGGCATTTCCTTACTGTCAAATATTTCAGTAGTTCAATTTCTGAATAATGTATCACCACAAAAAGAGAGCTTTATTACTTTTCCTGTACTTGAAATCATCTCTTTAAATCGAAAATTATCTGTGGACTTAAACTATGGATATTTATTTATTTAAGTGATATTTATACACTATTCAGCTCAAAAAGAACAAAAGGAACTTCAATGCATTATATATAATTCAAGATATTTCTGCAGTTTTCATGAATTGTCGTAATTTTTAACTAATTTTTAACTATGGCCACTTTTGTATATTTTTACTCGATTTTTGTGGCTTCGATTCCGGAGAAACTACTAAAGGTATCGGGACGAAACTTCATATTTAGAAGTTCCATGACCAAACTTAGAGCTGAAAAGCTTCTGGTTTAATTATTTTGGAGTTTGATTTGATTGTCAATTGTGTAATTAATTTCTCATTTCCTATGGTTGAAGAAATGCCCAGTAGGATACGAAAAACGTAGGGATTGCTAAAATAAGACAATAATAAGGAATCCGACCACTTTTTATTGTATTAATATATCTGTCAAATCCTGGCGAACTAGCTTTATTTTAATGCAGGTACGACCGATCTCGATCAAATAGAATCTCATTTACTATTAACTAAATAGTATGATAAAGTCATGTGCCTGGCAACATCAGATTTTTACGATAGATTTTATGCCGACAGCTTAATGCAATTCTTTATTTTTATAAGTAGTGCATTATGCTAGTAAATGACTTTCTATATAAGTAATTCCAAAACTAGAATAAACAAATAATTGCGTTCTTGCTGGATAGAATGAATGATACTTCTTGAAGATATAAAAATTATCAATAACATTAACAAAATTCTTTACCAAACACAATGGAAAACGTGCCAAAATGTCTTTTTATTCCTGATATGGTATGGAGATTTGGGTAGTGGCTATATATTAGTTTTCTTCATAGACGATTTTCATTATTTTGGCTTTCTTCTCATTATCTGAATTTGATCTATACTATCAAAATGTTGAGTAGATGGGTAACAAATTGATACAGAAACCAAATAAAAGGATTTAAAATGTCTATAATTTTATTAATAAAGAGCTAATGTCATTTAAAGAAATAGTTTATTGATAAAAAATGTTTGAGATTACAAATCTCACCCACTCATTTGACCCATCTTGTATAATCCCTTATAAAGTCTACAATAACAATATTAATATTGAGTGTTTCCACCAACATTATGAAACCGAGAATTCCAGCATGAAGGAGAGCTGAAGTTTTTGTCATGCTAATATTGACACGCCCTTTGTCTAACAGGGAGTTTTCTTTGCAATTCCCATACGAGAAAACCGGGTAATACGTATATCTGAATAAATCACGAGTATTTGTCCTGTCAATAGAGTTTTATTCGTGCGTCCTTCGGGTATAAAACAAAAGGAAACTCGCCCTCGCCCCCCGTACCCCCTAAGGGCGTAAAACACGACTGCAAAGAAAATATTTTCGCGAACGAGATTTACCTTACGATTTTCGGTGCACGGACCTTCTCCCCGAATACGGTCGGCCGTAACTTCGACCCTGCGGTTATATTTGGGCAGTCGGCCGCAAATACATAACAAATCGAAACTGAACATTATTCGACCGCCGAATTTCCATATGTGTACCCTGTTAATTATGTTAATCGTAATCGCGAATAAATATGCTAATTTGCGAACGGACGATTGTAAAATGGGGGAAAAACTCGCGGAGCTCACGAACGACCGCGCGCGTTTTGTAGCCATTTGCATAAAATATTACCTTTCCGGTTGTTACGCGTTGGAATATCTATTTGGATGTCAGTATTCTATAAATGTGGTTGCATAAATTTAAGAATATTTTAATAATAAACAAATTGTTCGGTATGGTTTCGGTATATAATTCCTCTGCAAATGACAAAAATTGTATTTGATGGTCAAAGTTTAACTTGTCTTTTACAGAAATTCAGATTATATTTCAACAGAGTACGAGAATATTACCAAGTTCTTAAGGGGGTCCTCCGCTTTGTTGCTTTTGAAAAACCAATTTTTCCTTTTTTGCTTTATTCTAATCTAGACGGTCTCAGAATTGTTCCTGTAAGAGGGTTTTGCAAAATTCGCCCTAGTTCTGGAGTTGTAGGCGATGATTTGTGTGTAATGTGTGTACGTAGATCAGTGTTCTGATAAGGGAGGAAGAAATCCCTCCGACCGTACGAAATGCATACTTTTATACGAATCGCATATGACTATGTCATCAATTCGTTCAGTTTTAAACCGATCATCACGTGATCATCTCAGCCGTTGCGGTATTTACCAAAGTTCTTGTAATTTCGGTCGCGACTTCCCAAAAGTTGTGTTTTTCCAACTGGTAACCACGTTTTTTGGAAAATGTATTTCAAATATCGAGATGATTCTTTATTTTTATGTTCAGCATACATGTAGTTATCGTTCGATCGTCCATTTTAATTTTTTTGGTTTTATTACAATTTTACAGCGTTCTATATCACAAAAAAAAAGAAAACCTTGAATAATCTACAAAGTTGACAGCACGGTCAAAATCTCAAAATTCTATGTTGTTCAAACTATTTTTATTACTGTGGTTTTATTTTACATTTTTTAGTCATATTTATTTATTTATATATTATGTGATTTAGTTTTAAATTAATAATTTTTTAGAATTTTTTTAAAACGTGTACTGAAATGGTAGTGCTTCGCACAATTCGATCTCTAAAGATTGGCTAAAAGTCGAAATCAGAAATTTTAACTGAGAATAGATTAAAAGCATTGTTTTCGTAATGTTGATATTTTGGCCGTAGCAACAATCTTATTTACTGCATATGTACTATGTTAACAATTTAAAATTAGTTAGTCCAAGCTAATATTTACATCTGTGCTGTACGTTTGAAGAAAATGTGTTAACATGCTATATTTCCTTGTGTTTTCCCAACATTAGTGATTATGTGACATAGCGTGTTAAAGTCAAGTACTTTTTTAGTGGACGTTATTCTCTAGATCGTAACGTACATTTTTTTAAATGATTTATAATGTCTTTTCGTAGAATTAGACATCAGCTTCTAAAAAATTAGGAACAAGGTATATTCTTGTTAGAAAAACTTATGTTGCTATTTTAAACAATTTCTCAGGAGTTCCAACCAATACCACTCCTGTAAAAGAATATAGGGGATGAAAAAGGGAAATATAGCGGTTATCTCGAGAAGTGTTACATTATTGGAAAAGTGGTTAATAATAAAATTACTGCTCATATATTTTTTTATACACGAATATAATTTTTTCTTACTACAACGTTTATCTTAACTTTACTTGTTTGTTTGTTACGTTCAATTCATGGAATCGATACTTTGCATACTTCCCAATGTCTAATCGAGTCGCAATTTACCATGTGGACATATTTCCGGCGACAATGCATGAATAAAAAAATATATTTTCTTCATTTCTTTCTAAATTTAGAAAATGTTTCGAGATAAAAAGAGTTGGCTTGAAAAATGAAAGGCTTGTGGATTGCGAAGTTATAAAAAAAAATTCTTTTCCGTTCAACCTCTATATTTTTTTTTCGGGTGTGTAATTTAGTAATTTAGTAAATATACATACTACGTTTTGCACCTTTTATTTACAGAACAAGAAATTTAAAATTGTTGCAAGTTTTAATTAAAACCTATTTTAAAATAAAAATAATTATTTATTTAATTAATTTAGTAGTTAATTCAAGTTGTTTCTTAGGCTAGGCGTGGATGAGCTATTATAGCATAAGAAGTTGGTGTTCTTATCCACCCAGCCTAGGAAATAACTTAATTTCATTCACTACCTTCAGGAAATCTAGTTTTTTTAAATTTCAAGTAAAAAAAATATGATAATTTGTTATCCTTTATTTTGTAGTAATTTATGCTTACGTTTATTTTTCATAGTTCCCTTGTGTGACAACATATGTATAAATTTGCAGTTTTATGTAATACCCTTTCCGAAATGCTATATATCAATTACTTATTATTATTAGGTTAATATTTTGATAATAATTTATAATAATCTATAAAAAAAAACTAATGATATAATGGAAAGAGACAAATTACTAAAAGCCATATTATACACTAAAGTTTAGTAAGTTTAGTAAAATTTTTTTGTTTCGCTTTTTGATGCTCTGATAGGTAGTGACTATACCTACCAGAACATCAAAAAGCGAAACAAAAACAGCTTTTTACTCGAAATACCCCTATGTGCGTCGGCCTGAACACTGAATTTCCCAAAACAAAATCAAAACCATCAACGTTTAGCAATGGCTCTTTCGAACAATTTGAACCGGCCGAGCCCACTTCAGTTCCACTTTGGCGTTTATTATTTGTTGACGAAAGGGTTGGATCGGGGGCGTCGCGGGGCGAGTCGACGAGCGACGGCGATTTATCAGCGGCTACACTGGCAATTAAAATCCCGACCGCGGTCGCTAATTAATTAAATCAAAACCGAAATTGTTTCGCGTTCTCATCGCGCAAAATGGCGAAACGGCAGAGAGCCGGTTTTGTTACCCGCGTATTATTCAACATCGCACTCATCCGCGGCTTTCCTCTGCTCTATCCTCGAAGGGGAAACCGAACAATTGGCCAGAATGCCAGCGAGCAGGATCCAGACATTGTTGAGTTTCGTTCATGTCGACGGGGAACGCGATATGGCTGTCAGAAAAAGTTATATTACTGGCGTTCGTTCCATGCTTCCATGAGGCTTGCACCTAGCAATAAAAAAGTGGCTGTATGTCGTGCAGAAACTGCATGTTATAATAGGTTATGAAGAATGAAGAAAGGACTTGTCAAACAATCACTGCCTTTTGGACTAATTAATGCTGAAAAATAATGCTACTAAAAATATAATATCTAATAATATCTAATATCTCTAAGCAAGCTGAAATAAAAACCTGCAAATTGAACTTGAAAAGTAGGCTACACAAGTTTCTACCTTCTCGTAGAAAAGTCCTGCATTGGGGGTGGGGAGAGGGGGTAGTTGTAAGCAGGGACTAAAAACGAAAAGTATTTTGTTCATTTCCGATCAGAACAAAAACGAAAAATTTCGTTTTTGTTTTCGTGAACCGAAATGAAATGACGGTTAAAACCTGTTTTTTACTATTTTTCTAATAAAAGTATGCCAACATGCTTTGTTAATTTTTTTTTATATTTGACAAATAACTCACATGTGATAATTTTAATCATAGGTGGCAAAAATTACTAGCATAAAATTTATGCTTTTAAAAACTTAAATGTTAAAAATTTCAATTAACTGCATTTTAAGTGGTGATGGCATTTTTGCTTTTTATAAATATTAAACATAAAATTTAGAATGAATTGTTTGGGACCGTTTCTGTATTGGAGAGGCACGAATCTGTTTTAGTTTCTTTCATTTATTCCCATTAAATTTAGTTACTTGAAAACCACGCACAAAGTGCTATGCAGTTTAGTGGTTTAGTGGCAGATTTTTTGTTTGTTTTTTTTGCTTCATATTTTAAATAATAATATTTGTTTCTTTTCTCTCTGATCTTGCTTTATTTCAAGTAACTTTTACTTATTTAAAAATCTTGTGTCATGGTTAATTTTTGGTTATTTGTAAATAAAGTTATTATTATTATTAAAAATAAGAGAAAAAAAATTGTAGCCTATTTATTTTATAGCAAAAATATACATAAATAATTCAGCATTGCAAAATAAATAAAAATTTTAGTTCATCAAACTAAAGATATATTCTAAAGTAAATCAACGTGAATAGAAGACCCTTGCAACCCCGATATGTCTATTAGGAGTAGGTTACAAACATATTGTGTCCTTAAACCGGTTAAAACCGGTAACCGAAATTATTTATTTCGTTTTCAATCATGAACGAAAATTAAAAATTTCGTTTTCGTTTCCGTTTTTTTTTTCTTATAGATTTTTCGGTTAATTTAGTTCTTTCGTTCTCGTTTTCGTTCCGTTCTTAGTCCCTGGTTGTAAGTTCGAATCTAGTTGCAATCAATTAGGTCATACACCAAGAAACACCCTCAAAATGCTTCAAAATACAAATTCCCCAAATATGTGTATTTCGTAGTTTTTCTTCCATGTTTATTTTTTCTTTTGCTTTCCAATAGCCATTTCAGTATTCTATTACCAATTACCCATCCTCAATTTATATATACAGGGTGTCTCAACAGTGCGATCTCGGAAGATTATACCTCTGTTAAGGAAGATATTTTAAAACTGATTTCACTCATATATACAGAACTCCGAGGTGCACATTTTAAAATTATTAGCGTGCGCACAGGGTGTTCCATAAGGTAGTAGCAACAAATATTTATGTTTTTTTAATGGAACAACCTCGCAAATTCCTCGCAAAATTTTATGACAATAAAAAATAACTTTACCTACCCTAAACTTTTTGATTTATTGCCATTTTTTGTAAAAACAGTAATCTAAGAAATGTAGTATATCTCAATACCTGTTTGTAATTTTATTACGCTTTGATTATGATTAACTGAAAAGCGTTCTATTAGCGTGATTACCTACCATATCCAAATTGTGTACAGGCTTTTCTTAACAGCATACATGCACGGTCCTGGCCCATGTTTGGCGGGGCAGCAGTAAGGGGAAACAAGCTTACGGGAGGTGGGCTCTGGGAATATGTCATCATGTGGAAGGGAGTTTAGACACGCCTATCGAGTATAATGGCGCTCGTTCTGAATTTTTATGCACGCGGCGTAACAGGAGGGCAGTAAATACGAGAAGATCGTATGCACTATGTACATAGTACGAAAGCGATTCTAGGCCACCCGTCGACCGCAAAACTGTTCTGACTAGATCTATTTCATGTATCCGGCGAGCAGAATACCAACGCGGTGACAATATTATTGTCGATTGACTCGATTGACAGACCTACGATGTGATATGCGGTAGTATTGCGAATCGCTTCGCTCAGAAAGTACTGGTTCAGCTGTACCGGACAATAAAGGATGACTTCCGATTTCTGCAGACTTTTAAGATTTAGGGATACATTTTTAAATTTTCGAACCAGTAGATAAAGATATTAGGAATGAGAAATAAAGCAATTCGAAATACACAGAAGCAGAGATTAAATGTAAATGATTGAAACATTGTCTAGGTTTTTGTTTCTATACATCTGACATATGAATTCAAATAAGATGGCAAATCAAAACAACTAGTGAATAAGTAAATCAGGTATAATTATGTACAATTAATACTCTATATGTATATCAAATATTTGTGTACCTAAAATAATCAACTAAAACACTACAGTAAATTATATCCTATTCAAGGCAACTACAATAGAAGTGAAATGTTCGTAGAATGTACATAACATAATTATATACCTGAAATAATTAACTAAAACCTTATAATAATTTGTTTAGGTATATACAAGGAAATACAGCTGAAGCTAAATTTACATTGTAGCATGTATATGTATAATGTACCTGCATAATTATGTACAATAAATATTCGATGTATAATAAATAATTATGTACCTGAAATAATTAACTAGAACGCTACAGTAAATTGTATTATATACAAGCCAAATATAAAAGGCATGTATTATGTTTTCTACTGTTTTCACAATAACCACATTGTGAAACTTTTGTTAATTTTATAATGAAAAAGCTACATAATGTAAACAGCAATTCTGTAATTTACTATTCAATGTTGTAAAATACCGTATATAACTCGATTGATAAGATATCTTGTCACATTCGTCTTATAAAAATGATAAAATAATACATACAGTGAACGCGTAAAGAATGGAAACGATATGTTATCTTAAAAAAAAAGTTATCGAATTTTTTTAAATGACAACCCTTTTTTTCTGTCTTACTTTTGTAGGATTTTTAATTGTCCAAATGGTAGCGGAAAGGCCATAAATTTTGTAAATTACCGTTAAAGCTATTAAACAGACGTATCAATATCGGGACAATTTAAAAAAAATTGATGTTTACAATCACAATATGTTTATATATTGGAATCAATCAACAAATTCATTCACCCATTTCTAAGGTATATCGGCCCATTTGTCAAACATGGTCACATATACAGATATCCGCATATGCGGATATCTGTATTTTATTCTGATACTTTCAATTTCACGGCACTCGGGAGTGGTAGCGGTAAGAGTCAACTAAAACCAGTACGAATACTCTTTCCATATTATGATCCCCGGATAGTTCAGGAACAAAACAAACAAATATCGCGTCATTTAGGGGGTCAGTTTATTATGAACGAAATAATTAAAATCATTTTGTGCACCGAAAGAAGTTTTATTACGGTGTTCGCGTCGGATGTTTTGTTTAAATCAAAATATCAAAAGGTTTTCAATTTTTTAAACTCGTTGTAAATTTTACGCAGCCTGTATAAAATATGTACCTACCAAACATTATAATTTTGTTGATCATATTTTGCGTAATCTATATATTCTACAAATAAACATATAACTGTTAGCATGAGTAATAACCAAGATATTCAATGTAAAACGATTCGCAAAAATCAAACAACAAAAATGTAGTAAAATTAAAATACTCGTGATTACTTTTGGCTTTTAGGTATAGGTACACATGTTAAAAACTTGGTGTATTTTGATAAGTGACAAATTTTATATCAACTTCCGGGTGACCGGAAGTGGCAGTCATTTGAGAGCATTTAAATTGTTCGAATCGAGTATATCTCGATTCCATTTCCGTGATTCTGCTCGAGGCTACGAGCCCGCCGCGCCATGCGATCGCTACGTATAGGTAAGTATACCTCCTAACATATTCTGTTGCCCTGGTCGGTCGGACTATCAAACAGCTGAAAATTCAGGACGAAAAATATCGTGACTTGATTTTAGTTGTGGGTTTGCAATATTATGAAGGAAATAATAAATCTTTGCACATATTGAGGTACAATTTTGTCGTCTGTCCCAAACTCGCAGCGTTAGAAGTGGGTTGTAACTTAGTTTTTACGTAGACCAATAGAAATGCTGGCAGCGAAGCCAGGAATTCTAGAACAACTAGCGCCACCACGCAGAGGACTGCCAAACCCTACAAATTTCACTGATGGAAACACATTTTTGCACAAAACATGGTGTTGTGGTCTATTTTATGCCAAAACCGCTTTCTCAAAACCTGGGGGACACTGTAACAATTGTATTTATTCATAATCCATTCAAATTGAAGCATTATTAACTTGTCAATCTTGACTTGAATAGTTGAAAATTGCCCATCTTTACGATTTTTTTTTGGAAACCTATCAGGTTTTTTGAAAAAAAAAATCTCTTACAGAAAGAAGGCATCCTTCTTGCGTATGCTCTATTTTTTTGATTTCAAGATTCGAAAGGGTTTGGATAAATTCTTGGAGTAGGCGACACCTGTTTCGGGCATTTTTTGAATGTAGGCCCTTAAGAAAGTTATTTTTTTAATGGAACACCCTATATCTAAGTAATTTTTTGGATTCTACGCATCGTTCTGCACAAAAAATCGAAAAAAGAATTAGATACAGGGTGTTCCATTTTACAAAATTAACTTTTTTAGGGAAAACTGTTTGCTTTATTTTGCTGCAGATTATGACCACCCTGTACACAATTTGGATATGGTAGCTAATCATGATAATGGAACGCTTCTTACTTAATCATAATCTAAACGTGCGAAATAAAATTAAAAACAGTTATTGAAATATACAGTTTTTCTTAGACTACTGTTTTTCTTAAAAAATGCCAATAAATCAAAAAGTAGAAAGTTTAGTGTAGGTAATGTTATATTTCATTGCCGTAAAATTTAGCGAGGTATCCAAAATTGTGCCGAAATATAGGTTGTTCCGTTTAAAAAAACATAAATTTGGGTTGGTACTACTTTATTGAACAACCTGTATACACGCTAATAATTTTAAAATGTGCGCCTCGGCGTCCTGTATATATGGGTGAAATCAGTTTTAAAATATCTGCATTAACAGAGGCACAATCTTTCGAGATCGCACTATTGAGACACCTGTATATTTAAAATTAATTTAAAATTATTAAAGAATTACAGTTTTAGTATCTAGTCTCTTAATGACCTGAACTCCTGATACCAAAATCAAAAGATTAACAGTGCACAAAACTTTGCACAAACAGTACCTACACGTATATGCACTCAATGATTAGAATTGTAGGTACATAGTTGTATAGATAGATATTCCTGTATCTAGTCTGACGCAGGATACAGGAAACAGTTCGCAGTACAGTTAGGCATATCTACGGACGGTTTAACAAATTGGCGCAGTCGGAGTGCAGCAGCCTGACGGATTCTCACCAGGTTTGCAGCGCGATGCGATGCGATGATCGGAATGGTGCGGGTTTGCGATATCCACCAACCCTACCAATTAATATTGGAGATTATGGTAATCTAGCCGGGCAGGATGCGGGCCAGTCGTTTCATCCCCCCAGCGTCCCTTTAGCCTCCCAATTTCCACCTATATGGCCGGCGAAAGACCGGTAACGACCATGATGCAGCCATCAGAATCGGAATAATTAAAAACAACCCTGCGCCGCCATGTCCGATGGCCAACCCTTCAAAATTGAATTGCCCTTTGAGTAGGCCATGCGGGAAACGGAAACGAATCAGTAAAATAAATGTTATTACCGCATATTATAGCCGATTTTGGAGTGGGTAATTCCTGTTTTGATTTTACTTAACTTATGTAGTAGTAGTAAGGTTTGTTCTTTTTTCCCGGCGTTTTTTTTTGATATAAGAAATATTAAAAAGAAAAAACGGTTTTAGATACCTGTTTACAATAAATATGTAAAAATAATGTGGTATTTGATTAAAATTGCCATTTTGTCTTTGAATAGGTAGACTATTGTACATATTATTCGTTTCTTGTATGAGAAAATAATGACAATACATTATAACAATAATAATATTATAACAAAATAAATAAATGTAAATAAATAATTTAAAAGTAGTAAAACAAATCTAGTTTTGTAGCGCAATAAAAGTACAAGGAATGAATAAACGAAGAAGCAAATAAATCAATGTAAAACTATTTATTTATTTGTTTAAGATTGTAAATGTAACTCTTAGTAAAAAGCTGTATTTAACTTAGTGTTTTTTCAACTCGTTAGGAAATTAGAGCCCAGAAAGTCCACATGAAACTTAATGTTGCACTCAAGACAAGCTTTTTGAAAAAAGTCGCAGAGCGCATATAAATAATATGTCATATCATCTTCTCTGTACAATAAGTAATATCCGATGTCATTTTGACATTTTTTGCCGTATTTTCGACGTATTTTATAATAACTTTTATCTCCCTTCACATATAAGTAAATATTTATACTTTCACTAGATTCATGCCAGAAAGAAGATAATTTACGAATGTTTCTCTTGCAAAACTTTTTAGAGTTGCACTATTATTGAGCTATAATTATCAGAGAGAAATTCTCAGGGGGAAATCAAAAGTAATGAAATAATTAATTAATTCATAGGGTATTTCATAAACCCGGAGAAATAATAGTTCCTTCAAGACACTGAATGCGAAAATTTCAGTAAATGAGACAACCAATAAAAGACCAATAAAGATGGAAATGCTCTGAGAACAATAAAACCAAGTTGAGTTGCCAGTATAGCACATCTTTTTAATTTTTATATTTGATTATTTAATATATTTACCTTTGTATTTAGAATATGCAAAATATTACGTAATCTTTTACACAACATTTACGTTATTAATATTATTTCCGAATTTTAATTCTTTTGAAAGTAGGTATTTTGTGGCATGGAGACATTTTATTGGCAACGATTGAAACCTTTTTTTAAAGTTTTATTAGGTATTGGAAAACCGGTTTTTTCTAAAGTCGGTTTTGTATAAAAAGATACAAAAACTGAATATGCGGGACAAGTGTAAAAGTACAGGGTAAGTGTAAAAAAAGAATGCAGGTTTCTATTAAGGTTTAATAATGTTAATGTTTAAACAATAATAAAAAATAAACAAATAAAAATAAATAAATATAAAACTGTAGGATGGTTGGTGTACGGACAGAAAGTTGACAAGGAGCAAGTAGGGTTGCCAGAAATCAGTTGAAAATAAAAGAAGTATACAGAGAAAGTAAGTATAAATACATAATGAACATCAAATTCTGCTATTATTCTGTGAAAATCGTCTAAATTATGAACTGAGTAACTTCTTATTGAAACGAAACTAACTAGTTTTCGAAATGAATTGTTATTTTAGTAGGTATGATTTTTTAACGTTGCTCGGTGTCTATGGAATATGCGGTTTCTAGCATTACTACTGGAACTATATGGTTTAGTAGATTCTTAGGGACTATTTTTATTTAATTATTAGTTTTTGGTTGTTTTGGACATTATAATTTTTGTTAAATGTTGTTGCTTAATATCTCCGAGGCGTCCTGCATGTTTGTCTGACAATTATGATGGTATCAACAACTACTGTTGTGCATTTTATGCACACAATTAATGTGCATTTTTGAAAATATGATTCTGAGGTAACTAACATGGATAAGGAAACAAGAGAACAAGAATTTCCGATAGCAAATTTTGCAAACCTGGAGGTTTGCTAATGTCAAATAACATACTCCGCAAGATCAGTACGTAAACCAGCTTTTCGACAATGTTATTAAGAATCTAATTTAACATTTATAACTCATGCACAATAATTCAGAATCGCAAATCAATAATAACTAACTAAAGGTGTCATATTCTTACTGTCCAAAATCAGTTACCTTGTTACTTTATTAGGTGCCACAGAAAAATGATTTGAAAAAGGCACGATTTTTACAATAATCTTACAATATCTCAGAAATAATTTGTTGTCTTAATAGACGTTTGCAATGAAAACTACAGAAATTTTATTCTATAACGTGAGATAAAACCACGAGAGCTGCAAATGAGTCATCGCTTAAAAACGTCAGAACAGACGCATAACTAACACGCTGTTTCTGTCTAACGCACGGGAATGGTCTGTAACGTATCACCAATATACTAGCTGAAATCGATGAGTCATTTGCAGCTGTCGTGGTATTACCTATACTAGATTAAGTGTCAGGTCAACTGGTATGTTGGTGTACAGATTTGTGACATCGAATGATATCGTTAAACAGTCGGTGGCGTTTATATCTTTGATAGTATGCAGGAAGTGTGAAAATTTTTTCAGTGAATAAGTGGGGGAAGAATTGAGTGACTGGAATATCTTAAGCAAAATCATAGTAATCTCATTAGTACGTGACTTACAACAGGAAGTAAATCCTTTTTATCGTTCGATGTCACAAATCTGTACAACAACGTACCAGTTGACCACTAACTACCTCCAGCAATATTTTACCAAATCAACAAAAATGAACATATAAATAAACTTTTGAGTTAATAAAAGTTGTTCCAAAAATGTTTAGATTGGTATTTACGCGCCAGAAATAGTGTCAAAAATTACATTTTTGAAATTCTATAAAAGTTGGCATGAGCATAGATTACCACAAAAAATAGCTGATTGCAAGACTCACTTATGCAAGACTTATGCTGACAGCAGCATAAGTTGAAAATGATTATTCAGATATCGAAATTGATCGCAAAATGTGTAAAAAGAACTATTAAACCCAAATTCGAATTATTTTACTTCTAGTAGGTGTATACCTAAGAGAAATTCAACTCTCCATTTTTGAAAACAGCCACCCCCAACACAGACTAATACATACATAATACATTATAGGGAATATGAAAGATAGTAATAGAGTATAACGACACAACCTTGAATTCCACCCTAACGGCGGGCAAGGTGCCCGAAGCGATATACTTTTATTCATATTGTGGCTCCCCGTTTGGATAAATATTGAATTATTGTTTGGCCTCGCCAGGGGGCACACTGTCCACCCTGGACAGTTGTTGAAGTTTGCGGACCTACGCACTTCTCCCAGTTTCCATTACCTTCTACATCGATCTAGAGTGTTGATTGTTATGAAACGTTTATGTGTGTACTTCTATATTACACACACACGCACGCAGTCATGTTAGGCGACAAGGAAATAAGGGTGTTTATCTATGTATTTGTATCGAGGGGTCGATAAGCTTTTAGGTCGTTACTGAGTGCCCAATCTATTATTATGAGAATTCTATGCGTTTGAGCATGGTTTGTCGTCTAATGCATCATTGAAGTCTCTCGAACAAAATGCAATTTTGTCATATTTCTAGCACTTACTGAATGTTTAGGTAATTCTAAGAGTGCTAAGCCATATTTATCTCTATAAAAAATTGCTTGTTTTCTGATTCACAGCCTTCATAAAGAAAATGGCTTCATAGAAATGAAATTCCAACATTTTAATATAAAATCCAAATGTGACAATATAACGAATGATGTCAAAAATAGACCTTTAAGTTATATGGTGCTCGTGTAAGTTGCTATTTGTCAATCAAGTTAAATTGATAGCGTATGCTGTTGATAAAATATACCCATTAATAATGAGCTAGATGGTGTCGAGCACTCCATTCTCAAGCCTGCCTCCGCTCGTAATGGAGATATCAAAGTAGTTAATTATGTGCCATTTTGTCGTCTCTCCGGATGGATCGTTACGTGCGCTTATATCGCGAATAAAGTTGATTAAATGCTGCTTCGTTATTTCGTTTTTAGTTTTATTTGTGTAATCAATTATGCGCTACTGGATCATGCTGTCATTTTACGAAAATAAGTTGGTAGTTATACTTTTATTACTATACAGACGAGTAAATTAGGTTGAAACAATTAATACAAATGAGAAATGTGAATTGTTCGTTATACTATAACTACAGATGGTTTGTACCTAGCAGCAAAATGTTTTATGGCAAGTTTTATTATGTTTATGTTATCTGAAAAGTTACACAAAATTTACAATACACATTCGTATTAATTCCAGTTATTGTACCAACAAAATATTCGAACCATTCGGCCCTTCAGTCACTAATTTATAAGAAAACTTAAGTAGCATTTTTGTATTTCTAGAAAACAGAGAAAAATCCAAACAAAACTGCTGCATACATATACAATGTGGACAACTACCGATGTATGTATGTTGATTTAGATAATTTTAACTTTAAGTATCTTACATCAAACACGATGGACTAAAATACACGGTTTTCAGATAAATAGTAAGCGAATTAAAGACCGCCATGCTATAGAGTTTATAGCAGTTTACCCTATGTTCCATCATACACCCTTTAATAACGTTGAGTATAGGGTAGATAAGTGGCCATGCGACACCTTCACAACGTGTGCAATCATCCTTTCAGAAAGTTTCAATGCACAAAGGCATTCTACACCTTCAGCGAAACTACAGTCGCCTTTTAGTAAGTTGATTCCACCCATCACAACCCCTACCGGTGTACATTTGCAAGATCAATGTGAACTCTTTTTAGTTTCCCATAACAATACGCTCAGTGAGTCATGGAGATTATTCGTTCTGTTACATTTCTGACACCTTATGTAAACATCATTTTGCAGTGTAGAACGTTATTATAATTTTGAAAAAATATGATGCCAATGGTGTATCACCAATTTTGTCATACAGAATGCTTGTCATTTACATTGTATATTTATATTTACATTATACAGTGGACGGAATAATTAGTCATTTATTGCTTTTTAACAATCATTTCTCACGTGGGTCTTATGACCCTAACCTAGCTTATTAAAATGTCTTTTTCGGGAAAATCTTTTCTTCATTCTGAAGTGAATAATCATGAGAAAGCATAATCTAAAAAGGAAGTTAACCTAAGCTTGGCCAATAGAGGCAGCTGTAAAATAGAGTTTAAAATCACTTTTCCAGCTAAATATTTAGCATAAAACCACACGAGTACCCTGAGAGATATCGCAATGAAACTAACACTGTTGGAACTGGCTGTACCACGTTGACCCTTTGGTCACTCTTAATAAAACAAACACCATTCGAGTCGTCTCTTCTTAAACTATAGTAATGGCAAAAAGTCCGATCGCGATTATACAGTCTTGCAATAGCAGGCATAGACAAAAGTCGGCGTGTTATGCGATAGTTTGCGGTCTTAATTTGGACGGCCGGTTTTCAGCCCCCTTATGGGAAATTACGTGTATAGAAAAATGTTAATTACTCGAGTACCATGACAGATATCGCAATGAACCTAACACTGTTCGAACAAGCATTCTTCGGTCAGTCTAAAAGTGGAAGAGTCCGATCCGAAATATGTAAGTTAGTATCCGTAATTAATTAATAACTGATTAGGTGACTCGAAATATTAGCAAAAATCGGGATAATCAGTAGGCTGTATCTCGTTGATCCTATGTTAAATTTTAATAAAACCAAACTTTCCGATTCCCCCCTTCTCAACAATTTAATAAGTACCGTCCAGAAAGTTGTCTGGAACAATACCAAAAAATCACCAGCAGAACTATTGGGAATAATTATCCTATTGAAGTTAGAGAAATGGTCAAACTAAAAAGGTGAGTTAGAACAACATGGCAGCACACAGGAGATCCACTTGACAAAACCATACTTAACTTAAAATCCCAACAAATTAAACGAGAAATTTCAAAATTAATGGAGGCATCTCTTTAATTCTTCTTAACAATATGTGTCCGTATGGAGAAACATACTACTCGCTGCTGAAAGCAGTGAGGAAGTATAAGAGGCCAGTGGCCCATATCCTACCTATAAGACGAACAGACTGCAAGTGAACAAGAAACAATCAACAGAATGCTGACACTTTTGCAGAACTTCTAACAGAAATCTTCCAGCTCCACAATATCGAATCAGAGCCAACCACGGGCAAAGCTATGAACCTATGAACAAGAACACATCCAGCTAGGTACTCCAAAGGAAGTTGCCAAAGAAATCAAAACAAACCTCTCTTAAAGCTGCTTCTAAAGAGAATGAAATCTTCAATTGAGAGAAAGAAACTAATTCCAAATCGCCAATTTAGTTTTAGAGAAATTCAAGCATTAGAATAAAGGCTTATTTTCGCAACAATCTTTATTTCTGTGACACAAGTTGTAATGAAATTTGGCATGATAAGTTACCACTTTCGCAGAGACACGGTTCTAATGGTAGTGGGACCAATTGTTGGAGAATCTACTAAAAATCTTCAACAAGCTAGTAATCATGAGTAGTAAACAATAATGGACCAAAAAATGGAAGACCAAGCCCAACGAACTAAAATCTGTCCATACTAACTTTACAAACAAAAGAATCGAGGACATACCTCATGTCAAGATTAACGACGCCATAGTTCCATATGCGAACACTGCAAAGTATATGACTCTGGATACAAAGCTAAGCTGGAAAGAACACGTTAAGAAGAAAAGAGTAGAGCTTGGCCTCAAATACAGAAAACTGTACTGCCTGCTGGGAGGAAACTCTCAGGTTTTAGTACAGAATAAATTACAAGTTTACAACAAAGTAATGAAACCGATTGGGTTATACGGTATTCAACTTTGGGGTTGCGCTGAAGAAGCAAATATGGTTAACGTCACTTGGTATATAAATCCACGTAGAGGCCCTGAACCTACTTGGCAACCAGAATATAGTGAGAAGACGAAAATGAAAAGCGTTAGTGCTTCTTGTTTACCATAAAGTAAAATGGTACATCAATTGTAAGCCTATTATAGCAGTCGCTAGTTTTAAGAATTCAGATGCAAATTGATCTTCTATATTAGTTTCGATATGTTCAATAAGCATCTTGTGCTTATTAATAACAAAAAAAATCCTGCAGTAAATCTTACAGTGTCCGGAAAAGGATTCAATAAGCTTTAATTTTTTTGTTAACACTTTTTTAACTGAAAAATACGTTTCGGCGACATGTTAGAGAATGGATGATATCTTTCATCGTTCCGCCCACAGCATACACAATAGCACTTTTATGTTTGCGCATCGGCGTGTACTGATCTCTCCGTGGAATACTCTGACGTCTATATATCTATCCGCGTCCAATCCAGCGCATATATTTTCACTTTTTGGGGGGCCGGCCGGGGATCCGATGTCACAGACAAATTTCATACAATTTTTCATGGGTCTCGCCTCACTAACTCTGAAAACTTTATAGGCGCATCGTTCGTTCGGAACGGTCACTACCGGCATCGTTCCAATTTCAATAAAGCTCCCGAGCCGCAGAATGACGTATCTACTGAAATTTGTTTAGCATCCAATTTACTTTGATTTAAACATGGCGCTAATTGGATCGAACAAAATTATGAGCGTTTCTGATATGGATGAAGTGAGACACAGTGTCCTTTTAGATTATTATGCAACACAAGTCCACAAATTGTCTACTGGCTTCAGTTAAATTGAGGAATTCATTCTGCAATACGTTTTTTTTTACTTTTTGGGTGACACTTTGTACTGTAGTACCGCAAACTATTTAGCAGATACAAAATACGAAATGAACGGTAATTGAAAAGCTATTACCTGGATTTATCAATTTGGTTGGTGATATATTCTAGGAAACTATGATTCATCATTACCTGAAACAAAAAATATTATTAGAAGATAGTTTATAAATGTATAAAAATGTTATTCCCAAGCATATTCGATAACTGATTCTCGACAGAAATACACTAATAGACACAACAAACGATAACATATGTAAGAAAGCATGGAACAACCAAGGAGAGATATGCAATTGTCATGCCATAATCTGTGTTATTTGAATAAGGCATGTCAGCAGTTACTTGATATCACAATAGAAGAAGAAGCAGTGGGGTATATGTATAAAGAATATATGGTTATTGTACATTTTATCACCAGGCAGTGAGGCAGTGAGCTGATACAATCGTGTGGTTGGAGCAAGTTCACAGTAAGAATTTTAACACCGGAACTTACTTAATCTTAATCTTAGTAATTCCACAAAAGAAACAGATTTTTGAAATAAGCCACTCTTTATTTATTTGTCATCCTATGAAGAAACCGTTTTGACATTATAGGCAATTTTTGATTTACAATTATATTATGTCATTTTCTTTTTTTTATGCTAATGGAATTTTGTTTTTCTGGTCCATATTGGTTTTACTCATATTTGGATTAAGAATTTTGTTTCTGGGTAGTTTGGTATCGCACGAGCCATATGTTTAATACAATACGTTGGGTACATTGAAAATTAGTATTTTTTTGGAATTTCTGAAAATGGTACGGTGCTTGAAAAGTAAGTTTTCCAAGACTTGTAACTTGTGCGATCTATCCACATTAGGTTGGTCCAAATTTATACCTTGCTAATTTTTTTTGCTGGGGGCTACGATGCCCCCCAATCGTTTCCAGAAAAAGAAATTCTCCCCAAATTTGAGAATAATCGGTTACCGTTAACACGTGCCACCGAGCACCCCAAATTTCCCATTTTAAATACATTGGAAAAATACATAGGTATTTTTTTTCCTTTTTTTCACGTTTCGGATTTAGAAAGAAAGTTGCTGGAGATTATCAGAAATTGTTCAGAACTTCCCAAAGATCAAATCCACAACCACTATTTTATTTTTCACCGCACCCACGCTCTCCTGCAGTACCCTAAAAATGAAAATGTTCTCCAAATTTACAATTCTACAATGTTACGTCATTTATTATTTTTCTGATAGAAATTACTATTATTGGATTACTGACATGTTTTATGTAATTTATTAGCTAATTTAAAAGTAAAAAAATTGTAATTGTAAACAATTACCATTTGATTAAACAAAAATATACGATGTTACGAACTCATTTTTTCATTTGTTGAAAAAGTTATTAAATTATTGCTTTTTGGTCATTTATTAACTATTATTATTATTATTATTAGCAATTGTCTAAACAATTGCCATTTGTTGAAACAAAAATATATGTGGTTACGCAGATATTTTTCAAATTTTGCAAAAATTATTAGATTATTGGTATTTTTTGTCATTTTTTAACTAATTTGCAATTGTTTAAACAAAACCATTAATTCTTATACCCTGTATATGCATAAAACTGAAATTTCATTAAAAAATACTACCCTACTGCTGAGGTTGAGGATACATCCTTCAATTAAATGAAAAAATTATAAAAATTCGACAATTCGTTCAATAGATATTTAACTTTAAAATTGATATCCATTTTAGGTGGTCGGTTTTTTTGCACGCAAGTGTTTGATTGCATTAATCCATGGATGACGCCATTTATCGCGTGTCGAAGGGAAAGCGCCGATAAGCGATAAATGCAATAGTTGAGTGTGTATATAACATATATACACTCCCTTACATCAAAAGTGAACTTTTTAATCCTCCCTAACGATTCTTTAACGGTTTATTGCAGAAATACGATCAATTTGTGTAAAACAAAGCAGATAAATACATAAGCTATGTCGGCTTCCGTAGTTTATTTTTTTATTATCGGTCAAATAATGCACTCTCTGATATAAAAAGTGGCATTTTTAATCCTCCCTAACCATATTCTAACCGTCTGTGAAGAAATGGGTAAAAAGTATAGCAAAACAACGCCATTAGCGTAAGTTTCCGAGGCTAAACTAAAAAGTGAGGTTATGTACTAAACATTTGTATTACTTTGCAGTTAAACTAATCACTCCCAAACGTCGAAACTACACTCCCTAATTCTCCCTAACGATTTCCAACCCATTCCAATAAAAAAAATCACAAAATGTGAAAGTTGAGGGACCAGCTTGACGGTACAAAAAACAATTTTCATTTTCCCAAAAACCATGTGCTCCCAAACGAAAAAGGTTTATTCCCAAACCCTCCCTAACGACTCCCAAACGATTTGCATAAAAATTTACTTAAAATTCAAAAGTTGGGGGGCTAACTTGGCAACGGTTATGCAATATGCATACAGTATTATTTGTTTTCTTTGCACAGGAAAATGTGTTGTGAAAATGTTACTAAATACACTGTTTATTTGCAGATACCAACGATGTTCAAACTGTCCTTTTCCGAGAGTAGTATTCTCCATAATACTCTGTTCTACATAATATTATTATCAGCACCCAGAAGTTCAATGCAGGAGTGTGAATGACATGTGTCCTCTACTCTACTGGAAATTAACTGCGTCAATATGACTTCTACCACATTTGCAGAGAGTGCAAAGAAATTTTCGCGATGGAATAAATATTCGCACTACACTAAACTTGTCAATAAGTTTGATGTCACTGTAAATATAAGGAGGCTCTTATTCTTCCTTAATATCTAAACAATTTTCAGCATAGATCACAACAAAAAATGCGTTTTGTGTTAAACTATTATAATATTATAGTGACTTTTCGATTTTATTATTTGTAGTATCAACAAAAATAAAATGATACATAAGCCCTACAAACCTTTTTAGTAACAAATTTGGTATCATGAATTCAATACTGAAAATGGCGGATCTAAAACGGCAGTCAACTTGTTCTTAAGTAATTTTCGAGATCGCTTATTTCATATTTGCAGGTGGATCAGATGGTGGATCTAAAATGGCAGCCTAATATTTAAACGCATTTAGATGAACATCTTAGATAACGATAATATTTTCGGATTGTAGAAATCGTCATGATAAAACGACTTTTCTTTTCTCCAGTATAAAGTTAAGTGTTTTGCACAGATTTGTGAAGTATTATGAATAGCAGCCGTATCAGACCCACCGTTCCTCGCCACAACCGTCTATTTTTATGGGGAGGGGACAACCGGGTATATGACAATACACGAAAGTATAAATTAAAAAAAATATGGTGACATACAGGCGGGATGTAAACTTTTAATAAATTAAAAACTGAAGCCACAACATGAGTTTGAACCAGGCACCTTTGCGTGGCTAACGCACAATGCTCTACCAACTGAGCTATTAAGGCTGTTATTTTAATTTATTTAACATTTACATCCCGCCTATACGTCACCATTCTATAAACTTATATTACTCTCTGACAGGAGGTCGTTTAAACATTTTCAATTGCAATGCATACATTTTGAAAATTATTGATAATGTTCAAACAATTTTAGTGCGTGTTTTTATAAACCATAGTTTGAGGAAAATGTATTTACAAATAAATTTATTTTAATATTTTGAACCCGTTTACTTTCTACTTATGGTTGCCGGATTGTTGATCTACGGCTAAGTTCTCAAAATCATCCATTTGGTCAGAGAAAGAACGAACAATGTTTCCCAGTACTAAAAATCGGCCAAAATGTTTCTAAAATAGCCGCTTCCAATCTTAACACGCCTACTGTATGACATATAATGTTATTTGTATTCAACGCACGCATAAAATGCTTTTGTTGCATGTTACTAAAGACAATTTTTATTTGCAGGTATCAATGATGTTCAAACTATTCTTTTCGAAGAGTACTATTCTCCATAATACTCTGTTGTACATAATACTATTAATAGCACCCGGAAGCTCAATGGAAGAGTGTGAACTAGATGAAGTCTCTGATGCTCTGCTGGATATTAACTGTGTCAAACTGACTTCTGCCACATTCGCAGAGGCTGAGAAAAACTTTTCGCCATCTGATAAATATTCTGAGTATAATCTTTTCATCACAAACAGCAACCTCACCGTCTTACATAATGACTTCTTTCAACTGAGATATAGCGAGATGACTATCAGTAACACTACTCTGAAGACAATCGAACCTCAAGTATTTAGCTTGCAGCAAAAATTAAAATATCTGGACTTAGAGAAGAACAATATATTTAATATATCGTCGTGTTTTCATAATTGCACCAATTTAAGAACATTGATCTTGTCTTCCAATCAAATAGAGCAATTACGAAATGGAGACTTCCCAATATACCTTGAGACGTTGGATTTGTCGAACAACAAAATAGGAAGTGTTGATACTGGTATATTTGCCAAGATGGAATTTTTGCGTGGTTTGGATTTAAGTAGAAATAATTTACACAAAGCTAAGTACATGTCTTCAATGTCCTTTCCACAAGGAACCCTTGGACCGAAACTAACTACATCTAGATTTTCGCATGGTGCAATACCAGCTGACCTGTTTCAACCATTAATGAGACTAAAACACTTAAATATATCGCGTAATGGCTTAGTTAATATTTTGCCTGGGACATTCCAGGATTTGGAATCGTTGCAATTATTAGACTTGAGTTACAACAACCTTTCCTCCTTACTAATTCTTAGAAAGAATCTACTCAACTTAAGACATCTATTTATCGACCATAACATGTTAACCGACTTGGATTTTTCAACACCGATCGTCAACACGACGTTTACGATTATTTACATGGATAATAACCAATGGAACTGCGGAGATCTTCTCGATATAATGAATTTTAAGTTGAACAAAAAGGACCGAGTTCTGCCAGGCCTCTATTTTACGAGTAGGTAGTTCTTTTAAAAGCACCTCTGAACGCCACTTGTCGAAAAGGAACTCGAATCACATTGAATTTTTTAAAGGACTTAGTACCCAGTTGGCACAACGACTGAATAGAGCAATGCCTACTAATTGGGTGCAAATATATAGAAAATTTCAACTAAATTTACAATAAGTAGCATTCTGAGGTAACAGGAGTATAGAATTTGACCCAATTGAAAACAAGATTACTTCTCAGGCAAGAGGCCTAATGTTTACAGTTTTCTCTAAAAAATGTTAGGACTCCTTTGACGTACGAACTCAAATGATTTTGTGGTTTAGTGTAGCAACTGTAGCATTTTATAAACGTTTCAAAGTCAATGTTAATTAAAATCTTTTGAATGTACATATTCACCAATTTTATAGCGAATAGATTGAAGGAAACCATGCTGTCATTACTTATAACAAAAATCTCAAATAGGATACAAATAACAGATTGTTATCATATGCATTTCATAAAATACTGCTTACAAATTATTACTTGATATATTTGATGCTCGAGAAAAATAATAGTATATTATTTGACGATCACATAATTAAGGATATAAATCGTCAGCAAGAAGTTTACACGCGAGCCGTAGGCGAGCGTGTAATCATGCGAGCGATTTAGATCCGTTATGTGTGAGTCAAATACGACGTTTTATCTACGACTCATAAATTCCATTTTTCCAAAATATTTTAAATGTATTTGTCAATGTTGACGAAGCGAACTCTCAAATAACTGTCATCCACGTAGGTTTTGACAGATTTTGACACTAGCGTTGTATAATAATGACCTCATTATTTGAACGAACTGTCATTATTATACAATGCTAGTGTCATTATAATCATTGGCGCGTATAATGATGGGGATTACATATCATAGCTACGTATGCAATGAACTTATTATATGCGAGTCGTAGAAAAAATCAGTTATGGATGAGTCTGGAGTCTATTCAGATAAATGCTCTAATTGTGATGCTGTTTATGTGGGTCAAAGCGGAAGGCAGTAGGCGAAACGGATAGCGGAATATAAATCTAGATATTCTTCTAACCTATATCAACATACATTTTTAACAGCTGATTACAGAAAAACAAATGAACCATAAATTTACAAATGGAATAAAAACTACAAATTGAATTTAATAGAACACTTGAAATAGAAAAACATAAAATAAACCACAATATAACATTATTAAAATGTGAGTTAGAAATACAAACAAAAACATTTATTCATTTTTACGTTTAACAGATAGTGTTTAATATAGTATACATTTTGTGACACAGTTGTACAGTGTAGCCTTTCTCAATTTTGCAATGCGGTTACCCTTTAAAATATTTATTTGGACCAATCTCTAAGCACTCCGTTCTGTGGGTTAATTCGCATGCTGGACGGCACTAAGTGACAGGATTCCGGGTGTCAAATATTAACCCACCACCGTATTTGCTCGAGCTAAACGACTTTGTCTTTAACCATTCCAAAACGGAGTGACTTACTGAATTGAAAGCGGGTAGCTTGAAGAGATTACTATGCAATTAGCATGGATTTTGATGTCCGCAGCTAATAAATTGTCAGCTCAGACCCGAATGACTAATTACAGCGTCAAAAACAAAATTATATATCTAGTATTCTAATAAGAATACTCAGGTAACGACAAAATGGAGATTCGAGGGGGAGGCCTTTGCTCTGTTCGCAAAGGATTATAAATCTTCAGAAGTAGAATAGTCTGCAGTGGGAATGTTAAAAGGACTTCTGCAGCTATAAAGTTTTATGGGGATCCTTGAGAATCTTGAGGATTTAATGCCATATTTCATTCTGCTAAGAATTGAGCACAGCACCTGGATTGTTCGAGATTTTAACTACTGCTATTGTTGGAGATTTAGGAGTGCACTTAAATAGGAGTTTCGCCTGACGTGTTTCTAGATGTTCTCTCTCCGATTTATGTACAGTGGATCAAATGCTAATAAAGAAATAGTTAATAACAAAATCTACACAAGATCCTTGATTTTATCTGCAGATTTTATCCGCAGAAAACTGTTATTTACAAAAAGCGTCGCCGTTCTTTCTGCGTCTTAAAGAACGATTTAGTAATTCTGATTTATGGTCTGGTTGGTCGCCAGACGACCGCCACTGAAATATAACTGCTGGCGGACATTTTTTTCCTCAGTAGAACTCTGGACGCGACCCACCAAGTGAATAATTGTTGGAACTGTAACCTAAATCTTGAAGCTACGGGGGGCGCCCTTTGTTTTTGAACGGTGGCCGAGAACGCCTCCGTGCCGGCGGCCGAAGTGTTTTCAACAGATCGTCGTAAACTTCTGGACCCCACTCGAACGCATCGAGAGAACGCGGCCCAATCAATAAACCAACTCCTTCGGAGGTACCGTCACGGAGATTTGGGTTTATTCCAAGGACTGAAGGTGTTAGTTTGTCTACGGAAAGACCTAACGCAAACCATAATAATTATATTTCCTTTCCATCCGTTCATATGACAATCTGTAGTCTCTTTATTTCCACAATAAGCCACGTGTCTTTAAAGCCATGGTATCGAAGAAATGTCCAGTATGACAGGTATGGGTAAGCCGGCCTTGGTATATATCAGTATATATCTGACATTCTTTTTTTTTCACGTGATATGTCACGTCACATTTTTTTTCAGCTCTCTACCAGAGCTTAAAATTTTAGCCATGGGAGCATCCTGGGACCAACGGAAGATGGAAGTAATCAAGTCTGGACTGGACCCACATCATCTGGAGCATATCTAACAGCGAGATCTTCTTCAAAATCATAACCTAACCAGTTGGCTTAGCGTTCATGATTGATTTATTCCCGGATCTGTTGCCGGAATATTGATCATCGATGAAGATCTCAACGATGCAGAGGAGGTTGCCCTAATGTTACCAGATGGTGACATTTTTGGCTCGCCTAACATCGCTTACCGTCCGGCTTCTTCAAAATCTTAACATAACCAGTTACCTTAGTCGTTGAAGATCTCAACGATACCAAGGAGAATGGCATGGCCCCGGCACTCACTGTCACTGTCACTAACAGTGATTTTTTGTCAAAATTGACAAGCTGTCAGGTCTGCACTTTTTTAATGTTTACCTTTACCTACATTTCCTTTAGCCCATGTAGAGGAAGGTCGTGTTCTTATGGAAGTGGCAGGAAGTTGCTCTTGATGAACACCGAGAGCGCCCCGTACTCTTCTAGAGTACCGACAGATGCATCTGGCAGGCAGTGGTCACAACCACAACCAGTGCCCTTTTGCTGACACACAGACGTCAGTGCCACCTCCGGGCATGCCTAGGCTTCAGTTACACGCATGTAGAAGAGGGCCGTGTTGTTGTGCGTAATAAGCTGCATTCTGACATCTGATCCATGTTGGGCAAGACGACGGACACTAGAGGTGCGTTATTCTATCATTCACCACTTCAAGAAGACCACAAGTGACAGAAAGCTACTCTTGGTGTACACCGAGAGCACCCAGTAAACTTCTAGAGTGCCGCCAGATATATCTATCTGGCAGTGGTCCCAGCCAGTGTACCTTTTGCTGACACCCAGCTGTCGGCGCCTCCTCCCGACATTGGCCAAGCTGTAATTTCAGTAATGCATTACACAATTCAATGATGTATAAACACTATAAAATTTCCGTAGACTGGTCCAGAAATTAAATAATTTTTTACAGATTTTTGAGATTCAACGCATTTGAATACTAAAAGAATAATAGTCCTCAGTTTTGGGGGAGGAGTATGTGCATCAAAATATTATGGTCTATTTTGCAAAGTTAGTGGATCAAACTGAGGTTCCTCAGTTTATTACTTTGTGTTCAATAATTATGGCGACTGACCGTTAAGTTAGACAAACCTCACAATGAGGTCATCAACAACTCCCCAATCGATTAGTTATTGATTGTTGAAGTTTTGTAATTGTGAATATCGAACTATTCAACAATATGCAGAGACCAAAGGTCAACTTTTTTTGTATCTTGCGAATTCTGGCGCAATATCCTGGGACTCTGATGACTGGTCTAAAGTACCCTTTCAAGGCAGACATCCTTATATTTGGTACCAGTATACAATATCCCAACCGTCAGAACCAGGAACGTTTCCTATCGGAAGCCAGTATATAGACCATATTGAAATGCGTACATTGGGCAAAGAATCTGGGTGACCATATTTGGTCGTTATTCAGGGCCGACTAAGATATGTTGTATCAAGGTGGACCAATTCTTCTGATCAGTTTCTGCCCCCAAATTTTCTTAAGAAAGAAGAACCGGGTGACTCTAATAGTAAATCAAATTTAGTGGAGATTGAGATTTGTCATCACTTTCCAAAATTGCAAAATTCTGTTCGTGAATTATAGCTCTATTACTCGGTTACTCTAGTAATTATTAAAATCAAACTCTAAATATTCAGAGAGAATATTTCAAAATAATGGAGATTGGCAAAATTTTTAATGTTGCCTTATAATTTGAAATATATTTCGGTCTATACAAGACTATTTTAAAGAAAGTGTCTTGTCTTTTAAGCAACATTCCTTAGCTACCATATTCTTGGCTTGAGTGCTGTCATTAGATGACTCTATATAAGGTGGTTCACTCCGTATAAAGACTGAAATGTTTTCAAATGAAAACTTTTAGATATCCCTATCGCATTGCTTTGTATCAAAAAAATTGCTGTCGAGCATTTGACAGATTAAGCAAACCATCCCAAGGATGTTTAGGACGTAAAATTTGTTTGTTTTCTAAAATAAGTTAGAGCCGATTTTGCTTCAAGATCATTAAAAATAGACTAATATCTGATAACTGAATTCAGCTAATTAATTTTGCTGCCAAAAGGATTACTCAATGTTTGGATACGCCTTCTATACTTTTATTTGTACCGAAAAGTATTTAATCGGGGCACGCTTGTTTGTTCCTGGTTAAAGAACCTAATTTCATAGCGGCTGAAGTCCCCCATTTTTTTTTGTGGCAAACAACATTCTTTATTCTTTCTTATATTTGCACCTCTAGAATACTCTCCTAGAAGTAATCCTACAACAAATTTCAGTTGTGCGCTTTGGCCGTTACAACCGCAGTTGTACAAAGCCTTTCCGTGTTGACAGGATAGATGTCAACCAAGCTCTAAACCGGCTAGGGATTAGGTATGGAATCAACAGATGTTGCTCATAATTCTGCTGCAAATTTTTAAATTCACATAAATTAAAGCGACATTTGGGCTGAGATAAAGGGAATTTTCATTTAAATTGCCTATTTGACCAAAATTTTCAACGTTATTAACTTGCGTATCCTCCACAACGAAGTTATTACTTCCTTCGGTCATTACGGCATCACAACGTTGCATGCGTGTGTGTCATATGTTTTATATGACTATTAGTACCATGACTATTAATACCTTTTGGAGTCTGCCCAATAGGTTTTTACTCTTTCATTAAGAAATGCCTGCTGCACTTTTCAGATATTTTGAGCGGTTTGGGTGCGCAAATCAATGATTCCTGACACTCCTGTATAGGCAGCTGACTGTTAATATAAGCCTTGAAAGATATATTTATCTTTTTTTACACTTGTTTTGTTACAATAACAAACTTAATAATTGGGTCTAAGATGGATCCCGAAAGTTACGCTAACGGGGCAATTACTTTGTTTGTTGCGTTGGATCGACCAAGGGCGTGAACTTGGAGCAGCTAAATGGACCGTTTATATCTGCGGTCCTTCTCCCGCTCACGGGCAGTCCCATAAGTCTGCTCCAGTCCTGGGGGTACGCGGACCCCTAAGTTGGCGATCGCTGGTTTATATTAACCATTTGGATACGGAGGTCGGCTCATTGTTGATACGTTCCTGTGAACCGTTACCAATAATTTGTGTTTTTACTTCTGGACAATAATAACCGCGCAGCCGCTGCTGGGTTAGTTCTTTAAGTGACAGTTCACCATGACTACAGTCAAAACAGTCTAGAGTTGTCTTTATAGTCAATCATATGTAAATTAGATGCTGAGCCATCAAAACACTAAGGAATTTATTGGATACCCTTTCTTTATTATTTGTGGATAAAGTTTAGACCGCTCATGTTATCTGAAACTACCGGTAAACGGTGTTGTCAAGTCCCGTCCAACTAAGCTTAAGTTTTTACTTGGTACTCAGCAATTGTATTGAATTATATTACTTTTCGAGGCAGTAAGAAACAATATGCATATCAAATATGGGACACCATTAGACTTATTGAAATAAAAAAAAACCTAATTAAAAGATCTAATTAATTATACTTTTGCCTTTGTCCGCTGCTCATCGCGTTCAAAGATTTTCCCAATGGTTATTAAACGTCTAATTTTATTCATAACCATATGCAATTAATTCCAGTCTTTATTTATATACATCTATGTGTGTTATCTGTTGCTGTAGGTACGATTGTTTATCTATAATATTAATCTTTTTTACAAAGTACATTTACCGATTATTTACAAAGGTCTACATCATGATATATACCTTCTTATTGTTTATAGCCTTAAAAGGGCCACATAGACAGGTATATTAAAGTATTTATACTAATTAGTACATTGGAATTATTAAAAGTTGATTCATATGTATTCCGTACTGATGACGACTAATAGTCCGAAACACGTGCCTATGGTTGCTTTCTTCGATGACGGAATTACCCGATAATTACCTTTCTCCATATGTATTTCATGCACTTGTCACAAGTCATGCAAGCATTGGCATCTAGTCTTGTGTTGGCAGTTTGCCTAAATTGGTTGAAATACCCACAATTTTGCAATTGTTCTTCAATTTTACAACTGCATGCATGAAAAGAAGTTTGATGAAAGCTTTTACATTTGACTCTTTAACTTTGAATAACATGATAACGATATATTGTTGCAATAACATGTTAACAAAATGTTAACATGTTCTCTCAAGTGCATTTTGTTGTTTCTTATTCATAAACAGACGATAATGCTGTTTTGGCTCTAAATTGCTCTGTGCTTTAAACATCTACAGATTGTCATATGAACGGATGGAAAGGAAATATAATTAAATGATTAAACGAACTTACCTTGGTGAAGTTCTATCATAATTATATGATCTTTCCATCCGGAATATGACATAACCCACCCTTCCTTTGTTTAGACTTTCCCGAACCCTGACCAATTTAGAGACCCTATGCTTTCAAGAGAATGTCAGATATATACTGATATATACCAAGGCCGGCTTACCCATACCTGTCATACTGGACATTTCTTCGATACCATGGCTTTAAAGACACGTGGCTTATTGTGGAAATAAAGAGACTACAGATTGTCATATTCCGGATGGAAAGATCATATAATTATGATAGAACTTCACCAAGGTAAGTTCGTTTAATCATTTAATTATTGCCAACCTTGCCAACGCAAACTGGCAAAACCTTAAAAATCAATACTTAAGTTTTTTTATTGATATCCTCAAAACCCAAAAACGATGAACGAAATTTTGTGTAGGATAGTTTTTACCACATAAACATCAGGGATTATTTTCAAATTTTTGTCTTACTGCACAAATACAGCAAGAATGCGACAATATGGGCCATTCTTGTTAATTATATGTTTCTGGTTCTATTTATTAGGAAGTATAGTTATCAACCATTACGAATTATCTATTATTAATACCTACCAAGATTGGTAGGTATTGTTCACGGTAAACAATGAAAAACAATGAACATGGAACATAAAATGTGCTTTCTTATCTTTGGTCATTACATTTTCCTTATAATACACATGGCTTTCCATACACTACATGACAACATCTTCTAAAATTACCCCAGGTGGAAAATTTAATAATAGGACATAGAAATCGAAGCCGCCTTATGGTTGCTCTTGTGTTATATCGAGTAATAGTCAACTGAATGATAGGAAGAAAATGATAACTTTGAGAGCCATGCATTTTGTGATTGGAAATTTACAAGATTATTTACAAGTTTACCTAAACCAATTACACAACACCAAAGTTGCAAATAATGGAAGAGAAAGTAAACTAATCGTTTTCGATAGATTTTTTGTGCTGAATACGATTGCGGTCGTATATTTTGTCGTTATTTTTTTCTGCAAGCGCGTACCACTGTCAAAGAATGTATTAAAGCGGCTTTCTATGAGACACTTTTAAAGGTTCTAAAAGTAATAAGTTAATTATGTAATTCTAAAAAACCGGTATTAAATTTTGCTAAAAAATCTGTGACGCAAATAGCCGATAGCGCAAAATAAAACGCCTGGACTAGCCACTTTTTATGTTGAAAACTCATGGGCATATAAAAAATTAGTCGCATGAGAAAATCAATACCCGTCAATTAGACAAACTTACTACTGCACGAATATGTGAGCCTTACTGCACAATTGAAAATTCTTACTGCACATTTTGTGTCCCGCTGCTCGAGATATCATTAATTACAAACTAAACTGTAAAGCCTTTCTTGGTAATTTAAATTCAACTCGAAGTAAATAATATCATCTATAAGTAACATTTCTTTATTAATATAAAAATTAATAAAAATTAATATAATTTTTAATGGATTTTGACCATAAATTTATATCTGAATTGTTAAAACTAGGTACCTAATAAAAAAAATTAAACAGGACAAAAATAACTGATCAATATTCTGAAAATGGTCAATTATGTGAGCTGTGTGTCAGAAACAAACGAAACTTTTATTTTGTTTATCGCCGCCATATTGGTCTTATACATGTTTGGATTCAGAATTTTTTTCTGAGTAATTTGGTATTTTTTAAGTCACTCCATAGATGAAAATCACAAGGGGTAAGATCCGGCAATCTTGGTGGCCATGATATTTCTGATTAGGTAGCAATTACTCTCCGGTTATGTCTTGTATCTACATAGTTCCTCACGATACTGGCATTATGTGTAGGTGTTTCGTCTTGTTGGAACTAGTGGTGGGCGATGTTTATCGATGTTTTAGAAACATCGATGTTATGGTTCGATGGTCGATGTTTTTGCCATCGATGTTTTTATTTTTAAACATCGATGCTGACATCGATGTTTTGCAAACATCGTGCAGCAACAACAGCAAAAATGAGATATAGGATCCGGGCGTTTAGGTCAAACCGACATGAGTTGCTGCTGTTTGTGTTTACTTAGACTACTGATTTTTTTACTTTACTCTGCAAAATTAGAAATAAATTAGCTGTGTAAGGCATACTGTTGTGTAAGGGTGAAAATTTAGGTGCTACAATTATCTAGTTGAAAACTTCAGTGTTCCGTACATACTAAGCACATTGATTTACCCCTTGTAAGTAAAAAATGTAAGTAAAAAAAGAACAAAACACTAAATGTAAAAATTCTATAGAGATTAGTTTGTATGATACCGCTTTAAAGTTTGAATACATTTTATGTTGAATAATAACATGAAACTATGAAAAAAAAAACTAGGCGTGTTTTAGTTGTTTTTCTATTTCTTCTCGTTTTGTGTTTAGAATTGGAAAATAAAACAAAGCTAAATTAAAATAAACTCAATAAACATGATGTATTATTATGAAAATTATAGACAAAAACGCTGTCCGCTGAAAACATCGATGCTTTGAAACATCGATGTTTTATAGCCGATGTTTTTATACCATCGATAGTTGGTATCGATGGTACCATCGATGGTCAACATCGATATTTTGCATCGATGTCCCATCACTAGTTGGAACTACATACCTTATCGTAACGCTAACGGTATATCGTCCATTCTTTCTTCCACGTCCTCAAAGAGCAATATTGCCGATACATATCCGAACTTTTTGTTATAAAAAAATTGGCCCGGTTAATCGGTTGGCCACTATACCGGACCAATATTAAAACCAAACCACACCTGATTATGGCGCGGTACAAAAAGGTGCTGATTTTTGCGGGCCCAGTAGTGCGTCTGCTTTCAGTTAAAAATACCGCAGTTAGATAAATATGTTTCATCGAACCATTATATTTTTTTATAAATTCTGGGTTTTCACCAATAACTTTCAACAGTTGGGTACGGATGGGTAGATATCACATTGTTCCACAAAACGTCTTCCATGGCACAATGCAAAATTGTCAGCAATTTTTGAAGTGTACAACTTTCAGTCAATTCTATTATCTTATTGTAATCAAAACATGGCATGAGGCTTACCAAATTATTCAGAAAGAACTGATGAATCCAAACGTGTATAAAACCAATATGGCGTCCATAAGAAACACACAGTATTGATTGTTTCTGGCGAGTATTGATTGCCGAAAAAAAATTTAAACTAACATAATCAGATTGTAGACAAAAAATTGCCTTTATAATGTCAAAACGCTTTTTTGATGGGAACACAAATAAAGCAGTATATAAAGCAGTCATTATTAAATAATTACATTTTTGATTTTTCAAAATATCTTTGGAATTCAACTGTTTTCTGAACAGATGATTAATATAATATATTACATAAATATCTAAATTGTAGACTTCCGCGGTCTGAGTCAATGATATATTGATTTCCGGGTGGAAACCGCGTTGAGGACTTTGAAGTAGTCGACGTTTCGCGCTCTGTGGCAAGAGGCATCTTCAGGACTAAGTTATCAAACCAAGCGCAAAGAAGACATAAATATATTATAACTGTAAAGACGATAATTTTTAAATAAATTTGTTAAATGTTTATAAAATTAATTTTGGTACATACAAACATGATTATAAACATAACGGCAGATTTTCAAATTTCAAAACCGTTCTCCCTATTGGACGAGAATCGTAATGATTCCCCTTTAAAACATTATTACGTCAAAGATAACCAAAATATTCTTTGATCATGACAGATAAAAATCACATTTTGCAAGATAAGAAAAAAAACCTATTTAACAAAACATTTTAATTTCGAGGTTATAAACGGATTTACGACGTAACAGAGCCGTCTCCTTCATCTTCAAGCTAGATAACCCTAAATGAATTACTTTCCTTTTATACGGGACCTCCCCAATCCGGCATGTGCCGTCGTAAGAAATTTAATTACTTAAATCAAATCTGCCGGTATTTAAACTTAATAAAAAGGCGGGTAATTTGATAGCCCGAACGGCATCTGAGATAAGATAAAGGGCGCCGTTTCGACCGCATCCAGAGAGACGGGAACGTTAAGGAAACTGACGTTTACGCGGTAAGGGTGACTATCTATCCCCCCCCCCCCTCTAACCTTTCAGTGTAAATAAAGGTAAATTTCCTTTCCGTAGACCACCCCCGCCTTGCAGACATACTCGCTTCCGAAACGGAAACTGATAATATCGGGGAGGGAGATTTTCCCTGTCAAGGGGAAGGAAGCCCAAGAGTGCAACGCCACCTTCAGACCTGGGGTGGAAGCTGTAGCTTAAAATACCTAATTTTACACTTCAGGTAACTCGAATGACTTGAGCTGTATCGGTTTACATAACTCAGGAAATTACAGCCGAAATAAAATATTTGTGCGCGCTATTTACCCTCAAAAATCCGAATGAATCCGAAATGACCCCCGGCGTCACGCAGGGGTTGACAGGGAACTCTTGGAATTCTTTTTCTTTGAAGGGTGGAAGATGTTTGATTTTTAAGTTAAAAAGACTGAAGATAGCAAGAGGTTGATTCTAATGTAGTTATTTTTTGGCTGTTTTTAGGATATTCTATCTCAATGATTTTAAACAAAGCATACTTGTAAAGGGTATCAAGTAATAATAATCAAACTCATATTTAGCAGTTCGTTTAGAAGCTATTTAGTATATCTTTTCCGGGTCGAGAGAACATATACCACTTTATAAATCCCAAACGTAAGGACATTATACTTGTTTTCGTTATTTCAAATTTTATTTTATGCTGAGATATTAAATTGTAATGTGGTGTATCTCCAAAGTAAGTCTTGAACCGATGCCGTTAATCAAGCATTGGACAAAATATCATAAAACTTGACAGTCTCTAGCTGTTAAACTTACAGTCCTTACTTTATAAACATTCTTAGGTACAGTAATTACCCTTGCAGAAGATACGTAAACAAAATCAGTTCTCCGGAATTAAATGAATATTAAATTAGGATTCTTAATCCATGAACTACTTGAGGGTCAATATTTTGAGTAAATAAGTATTGTATCGTATTCTATAAGTCGCACAGTACCAAATAACTTAACATCAATCAGTTTTGCTACCCTTGAGAATTTTGATAACGTACAGCAACGGGCTAAAGTCCAATGTAGATTTGAACACTAATTTTTTATTTCCTCTTCAATTCTCGGTTGTTGTGTTGAATAATTTATTACCAAGTGATTGTGAATATTGTTGGTGTAATCTTTAATATGTCCGGATTGTATGAGAACGCGACTTGATTTTATATTAAATATTCATTAAGGAATTTTTTTTAATTTAATTAAATTTACTTAGTTGCTTGCAATAACTAGAATTTCTTTTTGCGATGTTATCCTGATTGGTTACTTGGTTAAATGACCACTTGATATGATTGTTTTGGTTTTGGTTTAAATATTTTTCTTTGTCGTCTTATACGTAAACATGCGTTTTCTTTATAATCTGACGTCATAGGGCCTAAGGAAACTAATTTACATAACACAACAATACCTGAAGTATCTAACAGTTTTCATTTCTAAAATACACCGAAAGAATCTGATAACTGCGTGGGGAATTTATAATCAGAACCTAAGTCGTGCGTAGTATCATTGGATAGATATTTTGATAAGAAACATTTACTTGAAAACTTTGTTTATAAATTATTCGGTTTCCGTAAGCTACCATAATCAATTAAGGCATCAGCATTAGCTGTAATCATGACAAGAACAAGTTAGTAGAGAAGGCAAGTGATGTTATATCAATAGTCAATGATTTAGTCAGTTTTGGACAGTCCACATAATATTTTTCCGTAATCTGGTATCATTTACTTTATTTCGTAAACCATATGATTAAGTAAGATTTTATTTCAAATAAAAGATATTTTATTTTAAAAATTCTATCCAATGATACCACACACAACCTAGGTTTTATTTGGAAATTCTGAAACTGAGTGTAGTTATGACTAGGTACTTCCGGTACATTCCGGAAATATAAATTTTTATAATTCAAGTCTTCAGGATGGCTTGTTTTTTATCTTAGTTTCTTCCTGAATCTCTATGACATCATAACCAGGAAATAAGCCTAGGATAAAGCTGGTTATAATTACAGATATAATAATTGTATAATCCCATTTTTTAAAACATTTTGTGTGTTTTGTTGCACAATGGTTTCAGAATTTTAACACACACTTTATTTCTCAATCTCAACTTTGTCAAAATCAACCCCATTGTAGGTGAATTTTGTTTACTATGTTTTGCATATTCACAGATTCAGTATTATTATACTCACTATAATCATTTTTTTTTTTACTATTTGACCTGTATTTCCAGATATAATACTCACAACATTTCAGAATCTTCACGCCATACATATGTTTCAACCCCTATAAACATCCCTGAGACTGAGATTATTTTCATTATTGTCCACCTCTATCTAACTATCTAACTACTCTAAGTTCTAACACAAAAAACATTATTTTGACGAGCTACAGATGCAAAATCGACCACTGGCTCGTTTAGAAACTATTTTCATAAATAGTAGGTATAAATCATATAAACTCAAGCAAATATCTTAATTTGAAATAAGCAGGCAGCATCCAGCCGATGATTCATTTGTCAACCATCTGTAGTAATCTGTAGTAATATGTTGTAATCGAAACATAAAACAACTTATGATATTTTAATTTAAGAGTAAAACACTTATAAAACTGAAGCTGATAAACCGAGTAAACTGAAACCACAAATCTGACGCAAGCTTCTCATACCTATCACAAATACTTGCGTCGAAAATATCTTTGAAAGAAACGGAAAGTCAATATTGTGTTTGCTATGCAGCACGAGTACACGTAGAGTTCTTTAGCTAGTCACCTTCGGTTCATAAGGGTCCCTCTTGAACATCCCCTGACATCAGCGCAACGCTAATTTTATTCCCCCTCTTTAAAGCAAGCGCACACTAACGAGCTAGAGGACACTAATTGTTGATTCATCCTAGTCATTCCTTATCAAGCCGCCGGGAACACGTTTCCGCGTCCCTGAGGGAATCGAAAAAACAACGCTCTCTCGGACCTTATCAGTCGATTTGTCACGAGCCGCCTTATCCCCAGATAACGGGCGTGCTTCTACAAAAAGCCGCCTGTGATGGGGACGACACGAAAAGCCTAGATTCACGCGAGCGAGGGATTTCAATCGAGCGTGCCATGGGTACGCTTTTAGAACACTTTTGGCCCGTGCCGCTCTACGCGGATGCACGCCAATGCCCTACTTCCGGTTAGGCGTCATTAGCTCCTCCAGTAACAACATTACGCCTCATTAAAAAGACGGGAAAGTGGTATTTTTAAATTTGGCAATGTGTGGAAGGGTCCGTTGCTCGATCAAGAGTATCGGCTGTAAATGAAGTCGAAATTAAAAGTATTTTACTGGTGATTGGAATTAATACGGTTGATCACTGTGTGTTAATTTTGTAGACAGCTAGTATTTTGATAAAATTTGTTGTTAAATAAGTTTTAAAACCATTCGATTTTATAAATTATACTCTGTGAAAAAACAGCCCAAATTTTCAATTACTTATATTTCCAATAATATTTCGTAAATTGGGGTATTTCCTTAAGACAGGAATTGCTTTATTTGTGATGATTGAAAACATATCATATTCACAATAATAGAACAATTCAAACCAATGTAAATTTGCTTTATGTAAGGCTATGCAACATTTCTGATAATATCGCGTCAATCAAAGGTGAAATAAAAGTTGTAATAAAATTAATAGGTAATGACATTTGTTTTCTTTTGGTCAAAAGGAACAATGGAGATTTTACGGCATTGTATATAGGGTGAAATTTAGAATTTTCGTTTTTATTGCTTTTTTTACTCCAACAAAAAGCGGTGGAGTTGGACGTTTGCAAAGATAACATTATACAGGTACGACAAATTCAATTACGTACATTAGCTATCTTTAATGATTGTGGAAAAACCATGGCCAACTTTTAGTTTTCTTCTGGGCGCCATGGTTCATTTTGAAATTTTTGAAGGATTTTCCTTGCTTCTATGCTACACTTGTTGGCCTGTTTTATGTTTTCTTTCGGTGTTTCTTTTTGTGTTTTGTATTGACAGGAATAGAGGAGTAACACAATGCATTCAGGGTTCCGGTGATGTTAGAATTGCTCTTAATTTAAAAATGCCATTAAAATTAAAACAGTAGACTTGGTTTAAACTTATGTGCTATAATCAAAAAGCGTCCATACCGATTCTGATTTATTCTTAGCAAAAATAAACAAAAGATTTAACTTTCATCTAAAATTAAACATCATAAATACCTTAACGAGACCTACCGTTGGCATTGGTTTCTCCACAATCTATGAAGATAACAATTGGATTTTTTGTATCAGTGCAATGATTTTGTTACAAACGTCCAAATAATGATAGTTTTTTTTTGTAAAAACCACATAAAACATGGTTTAAAAATTTCACATTGTATAGGAAATAATTCATCCTGTATACAAGCTATACAATCTCTAGGTCCTGTCCTTTGTGACCGAAACAACACAATTGTTATTACCTATTAGTTTGAATACATTTTTCATGTCAAATTAAGATTGCCCCGTTATTAGCAGAAATTCTGCATAGCCGAAAATAATAGTATATTATTTGACGAGTACATAATTAATTAAGTGCGAATCGAATAACATGTTTCATCTACGACTCACATATAATAAGTTCATTACATACGTATCTATGACTATATAATACCCATCATGATACACGCCAATGATTATAATGACACTAGCGTTGTATAAGAATGACAGTTCGTTCAAATAATGACTTGATTATTTGATCATCATTATACAACGCCAGTGTCAAAGTCTGTCAAAACCTACGTGGATGACAGTTATGTGACAGTTCGCCTCGCCATCATTGACAAAAACATTTAAAATATTTGACATAAAATATAATTTATGAGTCGTAGATAAAACGTCGTATTCGGCTCGCACACAATGGATATAAATCCCTCACAATATTTACACACTCGCCAGCGGCTCGCGTATTATGCTCGCGATTTATATCCTTAGTTATGTGCTTGTCAAATAAAATACCATTGTCTACGTTTTATCTCGTAGAATGATGTCAGTATAATGATGGCCTTTGCATAATAAAGTCTTTATTCAAACCAACTGACATTATTATTATACAAAACTTATATATGCAATAAACTTATTATATGTGAGTCGTAGATAAACTAACACAACATTGGATTGAAACGTTCTGTTATGGCTGATATGGTGTGGTTTCCATCGTCACACTACAAGCAATTCATTCTTAAAAGAAAGATTTGATTTTACTAAATATGATTAAAAATACAAGTATATTAATTAAAAATGTGTAAATTTTTTTTGTCCACAGTTTATTTTACCAAATATATCAGTTATCACCCACATTTGTAAACTTCTTTAAGCTGCTGTAACGGGAGAAGCAACGTTATGTTTTTTTTGTGGTCTAAGTATAAGGATTCCTGTGGTGATATTAAGCAACTTGAACTTGCAATTTTGTTGTTTGTTTGTGGTTCATCTCAATATCTGAATGTTTGTAAAAGATACAACTCTATAACTTAAACTTTGCGATTTAAAGAAGTGTAACCTGTCACCTTATTATAGGTACTAGAAGATCTAAATGATATATGATAGTCTGGTGGTCTAAATTAGAGACACCTGTGAAGAAATTTAGGTGCAAGGTCAGGGTCTCAAGTTTGTTGCAAAGCCACATCAATCCCCAACATGTGATTTTTGTATTGGTCCTATTATCTAAATGTTTGAGAAAATTGGACAGTTTATAAAAAAATAACTTTTTAATCTCTTTTGCATTTAATGTTTATAATCGCCATGTCTCTTATGTAGCGGTCTTTGAATTTCTTTGAATGTATCTAATAAATTACTAATCCTACTTACACAAGTTACACAAGTTACGCAAGAATAACAAAAAGACAAAACGAAATTATTTTAAAACACGATTTTAGTTGTTATATTTGTATTCTTAGTTCCTTAGGTAGACACTGTTTGACATATAGGACCAAAGATGGTAAATGAGTTAAAAAAATCTCCCAATACAAATAATTAAATATAAAAATCCATATTTTAGTGTCTCAATCCATCTCGAAACCAAACTCAAAACCACCTTGCGACCCATTATAAATCTATTATGTTCCATATATTATGAACATACGACCCCCTAATACGTATTTTACCGCTCCTCGCTCCATTCAGTTTGACTCCGCAAGCATACGACTTTATTCTATTAAAGACGCCGTGGAACGCCTATGGAAATGCCATATCCAAATCACAGAACTGCTCTCTTACCCAAACCCTCGCATCCATATACGCTCTTCTTTCCTTGAGCCGGCTGCTGCTCCTGTAGGTCCTATTAATTCCGCTGATATTAGAAACCCGATCTGCGGCAAATACGCCTCGAAATCCGAGCGCATTCAGCAGACAAAGCTACATAATCGACCCGGAATATTCGAATACAAGATTGAAAGGGCCCCTCCGAGTCTGAAGGCGTAGGCGCGCACATACACTGCCTTTGCCCTAGCCCTTGCCTTTGCCCTTTATTTGAAGTATGTAAACGGTATGAACGAATGGTGAAGACACGATTTTTGACTGACTTATCAGAGTGGGGCTGCGTTTAGGCGTTTAGATGATATTATATTAAAGTATTATTTGTGAGTGTATTTTACGACCAGGTTGGTCAAAGGTTATGCTTTAATTTATTGAATAATAATTGTTGGTGCGGCTTCCATGATAAGAGTTAGCACAATATAACTAATGAGTTCACAAAATGTAAAAATCCAGTTGCGTAAAGTCGGAGGAACGCGGTGGATATCTGTATGGACCATTATCGCAAGCCACCTATCTTTAAACAGACTTTAATTATGTCTATTAATTTCTAATTATTCAACTGTTTTCCAACACAATCTAGATTTGGCGATGTTTTTATTTTCAAACTTGTTCTAAAATTTTCCATAAACTACCACGCAGGTAGAAAAGATTTCTTGCTTTTAAGGAATATATTCGTTTACAGTTATTCGTTTTGGTCAAAATATGTTTCTTTGACGCCAACAATATTTACTTTATTGAATACTCTAGTTTCTTTGCTTATAGAGATTAATTTATTTGAAATATTTATTTGGAATATTTATTTAAGTTAAAATTACTTTCCTTTTTAAGTAATATTTTTGTTTTGATTTAAAAACCGCTTTTTACACCAAAGAAATCTAATTTTGATTCAAACAAATATAACACGAGGAGATTTATTTCCTTTAATATAATATTTTTGATTTGGCTTAAAAATAGGTTTCCTTCCGCCAAAGAAGTCATATTTTGATTCATATAAATACATTTTTAGTGTGAATACCTTATCCAACTGTCTTGTTAGATGGCGCTGTAAACTCTCTCCTCGCAGATCGGCAATATCTTCAGTATAAAGGCCGGGTGACCGGCAGTATATTAGAGCACAGTGCCTGCAGATTCAAGGTCCGATTCCAAATCAGCGTACACTTTCCTAACCTAACCTTAACTATATGTAGGGCTGGGAAGACCAACCACTGGTCGAGGATGTGCAACATCCCAAAAGAAGGGTTACGCAATAATAATAGGTCCACATTAATTCCTTCAACAAAGTAATAATTCCTCTGATCAAAGAACCATTTATTGCAACCTTAAAATGTCAGATTTTAACTCAACTAATAATTTCGTTAATTTAAAGCAAAATATTCTTTCACTCAACACAATCATAATTAGTAGAAAAATAAAACTTCATGTTCTTCACTGTTCTTTATTTATTCTTATTACTTTATCATACGCAGTATGTAAAGTATTGTAATCGTGCCGAAAAAAAAAATTGAGATTTTAGCGGAAATAGGTCTTTTTGGGTCCCCTGAACATTTTTCACCAAGGTCCAAAAAAATGTCTGTGTGTGTGTGCGTGTGTGTGTGTGTGTGTGTGTGTGTAAACGATTTTTGTGGAGACGATTCCGGAGAAACTACTAGAGGTATCGGAACGAAAGTTCATATTTAAAAGTTTCATGACCTAACTTAGAGCTGAAAAGCTTTTGGTTAAAAAGGGTCCAAAGGAACTGGTAGTTTATTCTAAGCCTTTTTCAAGGATTTTGCAAATGAGCCGCCATTTCTGTAATTTCGTCAAAATAGTTAAATAATAAATTAAAGTAGAGGAAATTCTGAATAATTTATGCCTATGACATTTTTTGGTAAAATTAATAGTTTAGCTTTTTAGTTTATTCTAAGCCTTTTTGAAGGATTTTGGAAATGAGCCGCCATTTCTGTAATTTCGAAAAAATAGTTAATTAATAAATTAAAGTAGAGGAAATTCTGAATAATTTATGCCTATGAAATTTTTTGGTAAAGTTAATAGTTTAGCTTCAAGAGCAAATTCTATTTGATCGAGATCGGTCGCATCTGCATTGATATGAAATTACATAGTAGCCAGGATTTTGACAAATATTTTTTTGTGTTGTCACATTCGAAAACAGCTGATCTCATCAGAGGTTGGAGAACCACTATGGAATGTTGCCGCTGTAGTGCGGCAAATTATAAAATACTAATTTCAAATAAAGTAGGATCACCAACTTGATTGTTTGTTGATAAGAAATATCAACCCGTCTTTATATCTAATTCTAAAAACGATACCAGAAAATTATAAATAAAGTATAGCGATGAGTATTACTTTATCATACGCAGTATGCTAAAGTATTGTAATCATGCCGAAAAAAAAAATTGAGATTTTAGCGGAAATAGGTCTTTTTGGGTCCCATGAACATTTTTGATCAAGGTACAAAAAAATGTCTGTGTGTGTGTGTGTGTGTGTGTGTATGTGTGTGTGTGTGTGTGTATGTGTGTACTCGATTTTTGTGACGACGATTCCGGAGAAAATACTAAAGGTATCGGGACGAAAGCTCATATTTAGAAGTTTTATGACTAAACTTAGAGCTGAAAAGCTTTTGGTTCAAAAGGGTCCAAAGGAACTGGTAGTTTATTCTAAGCCTTTTTCAAGGATTTTGCAGATGAGCCGCCATTTCTGTAATTTCTTCAAAATAGTTACATAATAAATTAAAGCAGAGGAAATTTTGAATAATTTATGCCTATGACATTTTTTGGTAAAATTAATAGTTTAGCTGCAAGAGCAAATTCTATTTGATCGAGATCGGTCGCATCTGCATTGATATGAAACTGCATAGTAGCCAGGATTTTGACAAATATTTTTTTTTGTGCTGTCACCACAGAAATGTCTATGGCTGTCACCACGCTGTCACACTCGGAGAACCGCATGGAACGTCATCTACAGTGTCATGAACGAATATAAATCTGTCAGAATTTGAATTAGCTTTTTAAACATGACATTTCGTAGAAGTGGTATCAACCTAACATTTTCTATACCGAAATATAACCATTTTTGATTTTTTTTAAATACGTATTTCTCAAAAAGCAACACAAAAACGTTGATGTCACTCCTGCCGAAAACTACATAGCGCGACTCGCTCACATGCGACGACGACGCGCCGCATCACCGCTCGTTGTGCTATTCCGTACTTTCGGCACTTGTGAGATAAACAACTATTATTCTGATGACAGTAGGTAGTGTCAAATGCTGATGCTTTGACAATACCTTCGATTGATACTATTGACTATCAAAATATCTGTCAAATCCTGGCTAACTAGTTTAATTTTAATGCAGACACGATTTATCTCAGTCAAATAGATTCTCATGCAGCTAAACTATTAATTTTATATATTGTATGATAAAGTCATGTGCCTGGCCACATCAGATTTTTTTATTTTAGTATGTTGGTAGGGATGTGTCATGAACAAATATAAATCTGTCAGAATTTGAATTACCTTTTTAAGGTGCGTTTTCATTAGTGATAATAGCAGTGTAGCAGACGCCGTTATAGTATTTCCAATAGAAAATTGATAGTGACTCATGTTTATGTACATGCAAACTAATATGTGTCATTATCACGATATGTAAGAAATACTATAATTTCGTATTGTACCACCGCCATTAGCTACCATTACCTACCAATCGGAACGCACCTTTAAACTTGACGTTTCGTCAAAGTGGTACCAACCTAGCATTTACTATACAGAAATCATTTTTTTTAAGTACGTATTTCTCAAAAAGCAACACAATAAACGTTGATGTCACTCCTGCCAAAAACTAGATAGCGCGACTCGCTCAGGTGCGACGGCGTCCCTCCGCTTTCGGTGACGCGCCGCATCACCGCTCGTCGCGCTATCTGTACTTTCGGCAGTTGTGACATAAATAACTATTATTCTAATGACGTAGTGTAGGTAGTCAAATGCTGATGCTTTCACAATACCTACGATTTATCTCAATAAAATAGATCCTCATGCAGCTAAACTATTAATTTTATATATTGTATGATAAAGTCATGTGCCTGGCCACATCAGATTTTTTTTGTTAGTGACGCGATTCGCCTTTCGGCATTATCGAACTAAGTTGTCAGATTTTTTTTTTGTTTTTCACAAAATACTAGGCTATATGCTAATTTGTTATCTCAAACTTTATGTAAAATGTTTGATTCACGTCCCGTTATCTAGTCTTAAATTTTAAAGAACAGTGATGAACAATATTTTCTATTATAAGGAAACCTGCTCAAGCAGCGTATATTTTTCAAAACAATCATAATTATTTGAAGTAAATAAATCTCGTTTCTTGTAACATACAAATTATAAATTTTAACTGAAAACATAGGTTGTTACACAAAAATAAACGTTCTTTGTACAAGACAAATTTTAAACAAATCCGCTTTTATCCGCAAAGAAATATTTCTTTTCCTTTATTGAAACACCAGTTTTGTTAGAGTCATTGCATATTTATTTGAATTAAACAAAAATGTCTATCTATACAGGAACATGAGTAATGTGTTTCTCTGATTGTTCATAACGTCAGCATCTAGCTATGGTTTTAGTTATTATCTGACAACATTTTTATGAGAAAATTTGCAAAAATGTAGAATTTACCTAGTTTTTAAAAAATATTTGTTGCATTTGTAGAAAGGATTTTAGAATTACGGGCTTTCAAACACATACTTTTGCAGAAGATATGAATAATTGTTTTCCCTGCCTTTAATGCAGGAATTTTGTTTATATACCATAGACTGAAAACCTGTAAAAAGCGCGAGAAGTAAAACACATTTCAAACAAAAAGAATCGTTCAAGGTGTTGCTTATTCCGAATAAATATTTCTAAATACCTAGGTCAGTATTCTACGCATCAAACGCAGAATAAAAACACTTTTTTCTGATTTTCCATCGTTTGAACGTCGTATAACATTTTACGTTATATTTATTCCACTGCAAGTTTTTACTTAACAAGGTCGAGCGAGGAATTCAAGACCCATTCGCACTGATACAATGCGACACAAACCCGTTGCAAGGTTGACGCGGAATTTTGATAGTGACTCAGGTTCTACTCATGTTATACATCAAATTTGTAGATGAAGGTATATTAAGGATGTATCCACGCGACGCACAGTGGCCATTAAGCAGTTTTAGCTGATCAGCATTATTTCTGTTTGCAAATGAACTTAAAATATTCGTCTAGGCGGTAAAATAGTGAACAAATCTTGTATGATAATATATCTGCAAATACAGGAAATATAGTAAAAAATATATATACTTATGGGGTGGGTTTTGAGGGTGACTTAGATACAAATTTTAGTTCCGGAAGCTAGTTAGTATAATAATACTGCACCTGTAAATATGCTAAAAATCTTAAAAAAAGGTCTAAGTAACAATGGGGTTGTTTTTGACAGGGTTGAGCTTGAGAAATAAAGTGTGTTATAATTCTGAAATCAAAACGTATAAAATGTTTAAAAAAATATTTGAACCAATATGATGAAATATTATTATATCTGTAATAATATCCTAATCTTAATTCTTGGTTATATGATGTCATAGGGATTCGGGAAGAAACTAACACAAAATAAGCCATCCTAAAGAACCATAACAATTTTAGTTTCCGGAATGTAACGGAAGTACTTAGTCATAACTGTACTCAGTTTCAGCATTTCAAACTAAAACCTAGGTCGTGTGTGGTATCATTATATTGACATTTTGGAATAAATCATTTTTCGTTGTAAATAGATCTTACTCAATTATGTAGACGAAATAAACCATTAAAAGTCATAGACCATCGATATAATATTACTTGCCTTCCCTACTAACTAAATAAAAAACTACTAATTGTAGTTTTCGCCGTGATTAACCTAATTCATATGAGAAAACATGATTATGGTTACTTTCATAAAGTGTATAATTTTTAAACAATTTTTCAACCATATGTGGGTTTCTATCTAAAATATCTATCCAATGATACCACACACGATGTAGGTTGTAGTTATTTATTCTTCAAAAATCTACATCGGCCCGTTACTATACGTCTAAATTTTCCCTGATGACAAACCTATTTGTTTTTAAGTCATCTGGTTATCTAAGAAGATGTTCATGTCACTTTGAAACAATAAATAATAAGCCCAAGAACTAAAACTAAAAATTCTGGAAAATCGGTTCAGAAGTTTCAGAGATATTCCTGGCACCGATTTGGATGATATTGATTCAAAAGAAAACCGTGCAAAAGTTTTCTCGAAACTGTAGCCACTCAGTGAAGGTCGAATACCATCATGATGGCTGATTCGGTAAATGTGAAGTCCAGAAATGTGATTATTTGCACAAAGTGAACTATTATTATTATTATTGAATGACATTGTTTATGATTAAATAAGCACGAAGGTTTCACGGCCAGAAACATTTAGAAAATAAATTGCTGGCGGGTTATGTCGTGTATCAAAATCCGTAAATGTTGACGTTTCGTGAACCATGTTGCTCGCTTCTTCAGAGCTAACTGAATACTGTACTCTGAATACTTTCAGTATTACTGAGTATTCAGTAACACTGAGCATTGTTTTTGATTCCCAAGAAATTGTTCAATTTAATATAAGTACTTAAATCTTCCAGGTCAGAATTTTTCTTATGTTTTTATGTGTGTTAATCAATAAACATTTTCGTGAAAACCATCGCAAAGACACGGTATTATACAGCCGATGGGGGGTGGCTCAGGTTGCCGAAGTGAAACCGAGGCGAATATCAAAGATCAAATGAAGTCATAAATATGGTATGCCGAGGCGACGGCATAAAGGGGAGAGAAATCCTTTAATATGCCATAATATATTATTGAGAGAGGGCGTAGGAGCCAGGAGAGCACACGTAAGAAGTCTTCTTATACCTTGAGCAAATACGACGTCTAACCGGAAGCGTCTGTGGATGAGGGTGGGCGCGGGGGAGACTATCGGCGGTGAAGGGGCGCCGTGGATGCTGTGTCGGCTCCTCGAAGATCCCCGGGACGACCTGGCCCTGATGCTTATTGCACTTAAATCTGCCGGGTTATCGATTTTCAACAGAGGGCTAACGAGTGCCAATTCAGTATTAAATTCCGCGCCTCGATGTGCTGATTTAATTTTTTGGCCAATTTCAGTGCGGCCGCAATCCGTCCGTTGCTGAATTTTTGATTAGGAGCGCAGAGGGATGTCGTCTTTGCTCCCTACTGAGTTTCCTGAGTTTCCATATACCACTGTTGATATTTTCGTGGCTCATTTTTGATACAGTGCATTTTGCTCCCTGCTGAGTTTCCGTATACTACTGTTGATATTTTCGTGCCTTATTATTGATACAGTGCGTTTTACATCCTAGGATAAGGCATCAAAGAAAATAAGCGTGTTAAGATCAAATGGTGTAAACCGTTTTAGTATAAATATTCTAAAGTAGAGAATTTCGATATTTTTTTTATTTTTATGAAGCTTTACATTTAGTGTTCTTCGGCAATTCTAGACAATTACTATTAAACATTTCTCCTAAAAACTTATACTTTTGATTTTCCAATTATTTTGTTATCTCTGAATGCTTTGCATTTGTAAAGGGGAAACGTTTTTTGGCAATAAGTGTTTAAACCAAGAGAAAACAAAATACATCCCATGTCAACAAAAAAAATATGGAAATATGAATATACACTTGAAGGTGACCGCAAATAGCGAGCGAAGCTAAGCGCAGCTAAGCGAAGCTAAGCGTTAGAAAAAAGACAGTTGCATTAATATCATATGAGTGCGAGAGCAAACCTCGCTTGCTCTCACGGAATTAATGCAATCCGTCTTTTTCTAAGTCTTAGCATAGCTTCGCTTCGCTCCCTATTTGCAGTCACCTATAGTTGTGATACACTAGAAAAAATTAAATAATTCAAAGAATTATTTATAATTAAATAATTGTTTCGAGTCAACCGCGGTGGATTAATAAAAAACCGAATATAATACAAACCTATTCAGTTTGGGATTTCAACGAAGAAGTTTTTGGTAGGCCAAAGAATGATCTGGCGAAAATTGTGAAGTAAAAAATCAAACGTGAAATGAACGTTTGAGTACTAAAACGTTCAAATATTTGTTCCAGTCTTTCAGTATTATTAGCAAAACGTAGTTTGATAATAAAAAAAAATGTGAAGATCCAACTACAGCATTACCTATACAGGGTGTCTCAACAGTGCGATCTCGGAAGATTATACCTCTGTTAATGAAGATATATTAAAACTGATTGCACTCATATATAAAGAATTCCGAGGCGCACACTTTAAAATTATTAGCATGTATACAGGGTGTTCCATAAGGTAGTACCAACCCATACTTATGTTTTTTAAATGGAACTACCTATATTTCGGCGCAATTTTGTATCCCTCACAAAAATTTAACGACAATGAAAAATAACTTTACCTACACTAAACTTTATATATCTTTTTTTAAATTTTATAGCGCACACTTTGATTATGATTAAGTAAGAAGGGTTCTATTAGCGTGATTACCTACCATATCCAAATTGTGTACATGATGGTCATAATCTGCAACAAAAAGATAGCGAACAGTTTGTCCTAAGAAAGTTAATTTTTTAAATGGAACACCCTATATCTACTTAGTTTTTTGGATTCTACGGATCGTTTTGCACAAAAGAGTACTACTACACACTGGTGCTAAAATAATCCATTGCAGAGATAATTCTTCATAAAAAATCGATTTTTCTATCAATAAGTGCTTCTATACCTACATTAACTATCGAACCAGCTAAGTATTTACGTAATGTACTGGTTTCGCGAATGATTTCATATTTTTTTAATAAAATAAAACATTTTAACACATCTGCAATTTATTACTATTATTTGAAATAAAATTTTACTTATACCCTGTAGGCTATGAAAAAACTGTGCGAAACAAGTTATTAAGGTATCTGTCAGTGGAGGTGATTGTTAGGGTTGTTACGTTAGATTTGCATAATTTTGGGAAATATGGCGAAGTTTATGCGAAATTATGCGATAAACAGCACTTTAGGTAAATACTTAACTGGTTTAATTGTTAACGTAGGTGTAGAAGCACTTATTGATAGATAAATCAATTTTTTATGAAGAAGACCGGTTATCTCAGCAATGGCTTATTTTAGCACTAGTGTGTGCTAGTACTTTTTGTGCAAAACGATGCGTAGAATTAAAAAAAAAACAATGCCAATACATCAAAAAGTATAAAGTTTAGGGTAGGTACATTTTTTTTTCATTGTCTTAAAATATTGCGAGTAATTCAAAATTGTGCCGAAATATAGGTTGTTCTATGTAAAAAAAACATAAGTTTGGGTTGGTACTACCTTATGGAACAGCCTGTATACACGCTAATAATTTTAAAATGTGAGCCTCGGAGTTCTGTATATATGAGTGAAATCAGTTTTAAACTATCTTCATTAACAGAGGTACAATCTTCCGAGATCGCACTGTTGAGGCACCCTATATATTTATGGAAAATCCGATTTAGAAAATCCGCGCTTCAAAGAGTTGTTAAAATTAATTTACTATTTTTAATTGCTTATTTTGATTTTTGCATTAATATCGCCAAAACTGTTAAGCTGGTTAATAAAACACGTCAATTAGATATAAATTACACTGAATAGCAATAGCAACTTTTATCAACTTTAAGTGTAAGTAAACAATAAAGTGATAACTAATGATTAATATTCAATTTCTTTCTACAACTCAGACAAAAATTGCAACTACATATTTTTCTTGGCGTTTTACTAAATTATTGGCTAGTGTAGGTATATTCATGTTACATTAAATTTAGCAGTTATCTAGCATCTCCAAACGTATAAAAATATTATAAATAAAACAGAAACGTTTTCATCTTTCTGCAATTTAAGCCGTAAGTACAGCAAAGCTAAGAAGGCACTAATTCATTATCAACGGACCGGAAATTAAGCGCTCTATAAGTTAAAATGAAAGATAAACGTAGAACTGCAACATGCAGAATTTTTCAGTAATTGAAGCTACCGACTGAAAGTTTATCCGGGCTCATTAAAACTATCAAAAACAAAACGATGAAATATATTAACTCAATAAAAGAGAGATTGCGGCTGTAAAATTCGCTGCAGCGCTTAAAGAGTCGAAAGGTTGGAATTTACCGTGGATAGTGGTAATTCCGCGACGAAATGGCCGAAGATGTCGCGCAGGTCGTTTGGGGGAATCGTTATGGGGTGCTTCTAAGTCGGGTTTACGTTACAATTGAATTTTACTCAATTGAATTTTATAGATTTTACGAGTTTTATTTCGCTTCAAATTAGAGTGATATATTTTCGAATAGTTTCGAAACTTTGTTTTATATGGAGAGTACGGGATAGATCTGATTTATTATCAATATGAATAGAAACTATAAATATGTGTAAATTTCCTGAACGTAAGTTTGATTGACTTGCTTAATGGTGATTGGGAATGTTATTTAAATTATTTAGAATCTAGAATATAGATAATTACGACTATTAGTATTATACAGGGTGAGTTATTAGTATCCCGGCGGTCGGTAGCTACTAAATCGTTAGACAAAGAAAAAAATGTTTAAAGCAAAAGATGTCAGACAATAGTAAAACCTAGTAGATAGATCATAGTATCCAAAGTTATTAGATTCACTATACAGGCTGTTCATAAAACTTAGTAAGTTTAGATGTTTTGCAAATCGCTTTTCCTTAAGTTTTTTAAATGGAACACCCTGTATTTTATGCGCTAGTTGAATTGCCCATCAAATTCCCTTTAATTTATGTCAAATATCTCATATGTCTAAATTTAGTAGTTTTTGTGATATTTACAATTTAAAGAAAAATGTGCAATATTAGCTAAATATGCCATTATTTTCTTGTTCTTTCCTTTTTGTTTATCTGTTAGTTGTAAATCAGTAACAGTATATTCACATATAATTTAAGGAAAAAAACGTTAATACTATTAGCATTCATTAAAAAATAAATCTCTTTTTACTTAGTAGCCTATTTGAATCAAATTCAGAAACAAACTGTAAACACTTAATAAACCTTGCACAACCAGTAACTGTTATATTAATTAATATTTGGAAGTTGTTCAAAATGACGACCCGTTTCTCTTCTGCAAGCATTAATGCGCTGTATAAAAGATCTTGAGATATTTCTTTACATGTACCTCTTATTTACTCTAAGGTTGTCATAAACATTGGTTATAGGAAGTTTCAGGTCTTCTGGTGTAGTAGGTACTAATTGGTATACCAGGTCCTTCACATATCCCCATAAAAATAAATCGAGTTTGTTGAGGTCTGGAGACCTTGGTGACTCCTCTTCCATCTTTGGTCACCGGTTTAGTTCTTGTTTTGTGTTGGTAATTAATATTACCTGTTTCTTCAAATTGCAACCAAACCCTGTTTATAACACTTGGTTGGCGTCGTCTATCCGGATATAGCTGTTCATACATTCTGGATGCTACTAATGTATTTCTGTCGGCTTCGCCATAGATGTAGATCATGTTAATTAATTCTCTTTGCTATAATTATAAACCACCGTTCAGAGAAAGGACAAATATTGTTACTAATTTTGATAGTATAACTTATTGAGTGTCGTTAGATCTCAATTGTTTGTTTCTATGATTAATTAATGCTAATAGTATTAATTACCGTTTTTTAAGTTGTATTTTAATACAGCATTACTGATTTACAAATGTAAGGCCAACAAAAAATAACAAAAAAAATAATGGCATTATTAGATAATATTACACGTTTTTCTTTAAATTGTAAATATCACGAAAACTACTACAATTGGACATACGTAACATAAATTAAAGGGAACTCGGGGAGCAATTCAACTAGCACATAATATACAGGGTGTTCCGTTTAAAAACTAAAGGAAAAGCCATTTAAATCTAAAACATCCGGCGCATCCGCCAAAATGATAATTGATCATAAAATGCAAGAAACGACACTTAAAAAATTATTTTCGTATTTTAATTCAAACCCGATTTTCACATTCCTCCCAGGTAATCCATGTTCTACAGATTTACCAATATTTTACAATTTTAAAATGCCCATTTCTCGAAAGTTAACTATGAATTAAGGTCATAAAACAGTTTCGATATCATTAAGTCACGCAAAGGATTACTCAAATCAACAAGAAAAGCATGAGCTTGCCATTTAAAAACAAAAATTCGAAAACGTCATAAGTCAGTAACAAAAGAAGGTCAAAAAAGTTAAATTTGCATAGACATGTGTATTTTAGTAATTAAAAATGGACGTGTTGGACGACATTTTTAAAATACCAATCCCTTGAATAGATTATTTCATGTTTCCATACTTTCCGCGCTCACTGTAAAAAAGTATGGAATAAATTAATTCAAAATTTTTATTATTTTATTGCGCCCATGTCGATGCATCCATCACCTATTACGACATTTTTTGTTTTGTTTAATATTGTATATTTTCTATTGATAAAGACAAATAAAATACAGATATCATACCTGTAAAACTATGAATCGTTTATTTCAAATTTTGCCTACACCTTTTACACAAAAATATATACCCAAAGAAAATAAACATTTTCCACAAAACACTATTTAGATTTCAGTATAATCCAGTATTCAACGGATTACGCGCTAAACAAAACCCCACACATCGGCCGCTAGTTCGACCGTTTGTCGATAGGCGGCGCTCCTCCACGCTCGCACGCCCCCGATTCGATTGTCGGCGATAAATAAGTTATTTTAATCACCTATCAATTAAAGCGGGACAATAAATTCCGTCGATTTATTTTAATTGAAATGGCGCCCGGGTATCTAGATTTTCCGATTAGCGCCCGCCACAGCCGCCTCGGACAACACACCAATAGCGGCCGTAGCGGCGCCGCGCGGCGGTTCAACTACAAACAACGCACGCCACGTTCGAGCGCGAGAATAATAATAATAATTGTAAAATAAACGGCGACCGTGCGAGAGAGCCGTACGGGCCGCAGTGTAACGCGCGGACGGAATAACAAATTGAAATGTAGTACGGGCGACCGTCGGCAGTTGGCGCTTTGAGCGCCACGCGATCATATCGCTGTTTTTACAGCGGAATAAAGTTGGATTAGCGCTTGAAGCTCGCTGTATTACGATGCACCGCCTGCGCGAAATAGGCGGGTTTAGCGTGCGTTTTATTTCGCGATTTTGACGCGAAGAGATGACGGTGACAGCTGGTAGGTATCAGCGATATATATGTTGTTGCGTCAGTGCGCTGAACGAGAAGAGAAGGTGGATGATTGAGGAATGAATAATGAACAGGGTTGCCAGATTAGTCTCAAACGAATGCCGGATATGACGGCAGGCGTTATAGTTAACACGATTATAAAAAAAAAATTTTAATAATATAATTTTTATAATCAAAATATTAAGATTGTCAATTTATACAGTGAAGAATGTACAATAAACCTGAGAACATCTCTGAGACGGTTTGCGGTTTCAATGTATAATAGAAACAACAAAGAAAAATGCCAAGATTTGACGTGATATGCAACTTTCCTGCCCAGATTCATATCCAGCGCAAAGAAATTAATTGAAACTTTTTTTTGTCATTGTATTTTTCTCAAAATTTCGTTTGTACTAATGAATTAAATCACTGGTTATCATTTAAGAAATATGCCGAAACCGATGATTCAAAAACAATTAAAGTTGTGTGCATATCGTCGTGTTAAAAGTTAAAGACACTAAAATCTCAAATAATTACGAACATCAGACTTTACAAAGGAATACCAGTAAAAATAACCACCTCGAATAAGATAGGCATTTATACGCATTTGGCTACAATTATACAAGAATGTAAAAGTACTTTCTTCATGTTTGATTTTTTTCCGGAGACCCGAGATGAATATCAAATGCCGCAAATGATACAAAATTATACAATCGACGGGCGATACCAGCACACCATGATTTCTTTGTTTTGCTAAGCTAAAATAAAACTTCTGCCAAAATCTAAATCGCATAAAGTGAAATAAGACCCTTGAATTAGAATATTTACGTCAGGATTTTTTGACAACTTGGACAATAACTTGCATTATAATACTTATTCATCAGTACTGTTGGTGCAAATTTATTATTTGGCCAATATACAATATGCATATCGTATGTCTTGTTTCGAAACGCAACATAGACAGATTAAATACGAAACAATACTGTCGTTTCTGAATAAACTAATGAATATATTTCGCTCTGTTATGTTCCTTGAAAGAATCGAAGTTTTAAATACCAATAGTAGTGGTAGAATTAGAATGTTTACATCAGTCAATATTCTGTCTGATACATTCTAGATACATTCTTCCTAAAATTGATAGTAAAGCCTATTGAGAACCTATTTGCCATACAAACAAAGTATTATTTTAGGTAGTATTTCAAAATTGCTTCAACTTTCTACGTTTAGTTAAACACTGGAAATTCGATTATCCTTAAAGCTGCAACAGAGTCCTGACTCGCATTCAGCGCATACAAATCTATCGAGAAGACCACTTACTACTTACAAACTTGGTTCCCAAAAATAACCAATTTTAGAACACACCAAACTATGAATGAGTAGGCTTTTTCGATAGATTTGTTTACGCTGAATATAAATCCGAGCTCAAAAGATTCGTACCAGGACACTTCTTGTGTTCTTTCCCTAGATTTTTTTCAATGGGGAACACATTATCCCATCACTGTCATTGCTTTAGGAGCACTCGTGAACAAATTTCCAGGGAATTCAAAGGAATTCACGTGAAGTACAGACTTTGGGGTTCACTGTCAGACAGTTTCGTGTCATCGGGGTTGTCCGTAACGTCATTAAACATTGCAAACTATACGCACTGAATAGCATATAAAATAATTAAAAAATTCTCGATAATCGTAAAATATTTTCTATACATAAAGGTTCTAAATTATCATAGGTTCTAAATTATGTCTATCATGCTTTGAAATAAATGTATCAAATACAAATATGCCAGGGTATCATTTTTTTAAATTTTCCTATAGAACATAAATTAAATAATACAAAAAAGCGCACCAGCGTTTCACAGCAAATTTTTCAGTACTTGTATCCTCAAATAGGTGAACTATAACTTAAACAACTATCAATTACTTACACATCCTTAATTATGAACTAAAATACTTACATTTTGCATAAGTAAGTTATTTTATAACTATGCATGCTCTCGGCAGTGCAATGAACTAAATTGTGGGTAAGTTTCAATGAAAAATACAGTCAAGGAAAGTATATACTTGGTTCTATAAATGTATAACAGAAATGTAATTTTTTTCTTTAAATCTCATTAATTCCTCCCTCATTAATTCCAATCGTTTTTGTTTACCGCCTACTTAACTGTATCAATATTCAGTGATATCAAAAAGTCTACACGTAACGCGGGGCTTGGGTAAAAAATGTATGCCACCTTTTAGGAGATCAGCCCGTTCCCTATTCCAGAAACTGGTTTACTATTTGGGAATTTAGAAACATTAGAAGAGGAACATTTTAGAAATTTTAGTTATGGCCAGTTTTCTGGGATTCCCCAATGTGGAATCTTATTTCATTACTTTAAATTTGAATTTCCTACAAACGGTAAAAAAAAACAAAAAATTTAAATGTTCAAACTGTCACATTAAGCAAATGTGTTTGTATGTCGGAAAATATTCTTAATTTGAAGTTCAGTAGTTTTGATTAATTGCTGATAACTCAAAAATAATGTATTTTCCAAAAAACTTATTTCTATGAAATGTTCTTAGAATTAATCTTAGAATTTCAATAAAAATTTACAGGGTGTTCTATTAGAAAATGGAATGGTTTGCAAATTTCCATAATAAAACGAACACACTGTACATTAAAACTATATTTAAACGAGAGGTTGTTTAAGCACAAAAACTTTTTTTCGGAAATTTTTTCGAATTTATTTGCCGTTGGAGAATTATTTAGGTGTTCCGGTAATTTTGACTATTTTTGGTTAATAGCTTATAATTAAAAACTTAGATTATTAATCTTAGAATTTAAAAATGTAAAATGAGCACCTGTATATTAAAAATATATTTAAAAGAGCTTGTGTAAAGCCAAAAAACTTTTGTTTGAACAATTTTTGGAAATTTCTTACGGTTGGAGAATTATTTGGGTGTTCCGGTAGTTTTGGCTAACCCTGTATAATACGTGCTCATAGGACACAATATAGCTGAAAATCCCAGAAAATGCACATTGGGTACATATTTTGTTTCTATATAGTACTATATAGTCTATATAGTTCCATATAAACTGCATTACAGATGCGCAATATTTACATTTAAAGATAATTTCAGACGTCGGCGTCGCTGCATGTATTCCCAGGATCATTAAAACTAAAATTACTGCCGACATCTCTTTGAACTATCCATTCAATTCGTCTAACAAACACTGAAAAAAAAAACTCGGAATAAATCTCGCTCGTTCTACCGATTGCTCTGAGAAGGGTTTTATATTATACATGGACAACGTGAAAGCATCGGCGTTCAGTCAGTCAAGCCCGGAACTTTGGTATTCAATTTAGCGAGAAATATTTTATGGCCCCGTTACTAGTTTTTTCGCGCTTTCCGTATTCCTTTTGTATTATTCATCGGGTCGATCAAAACGGCCGCCCGAACAGTGCGCGAACCAAGTTTTAAACAAATGAACAGAGGGTAGAGAACGCTTTTCACCCGCTGCGAGAAGACAGGAATAATTTATTTCCGTTGAGGTGGTGGCTGTGGATTTAAAGCTTTTGTTTTATCAAAGCCGGCTGATTGATTGAGTCATCAAGAATTCTCATTGAGATGCATAATAGTTATTCGACTTCACTCATATGTGCCACATATATACCACATACAGTGTGGTATAGACGAACAATAAAGCAAAGGAAATGCTAGTGTTGAGTAATGTAAATATCTACTTACGTACTAAATAAAATATACTTGAATATTTAGGAATTTTCTTGTCCACATAGAAAAACAAACTCTGTAAAAGATATGGTATAGCTGTAAGATTAAATTCCCAGTACCCTGTACAAAACAATCAGTAGAAATTTATTAAAATTGAAGATACCATATATAATTACGTCGTTTTAAATTGTCGTGTTAAAATTGTGATATATAAAATAATAAATAAGTTATAAATTATTTGTATAAATTTTTGTACATTTATAGCGGCTGAAATAAATAAATCATTCCTCTAAACAAATTTTTACGATGTCATGTAAAGGTACATGTTTACTTCGATACCCTTTTGAAGATTCTAAGGCTTTTAAGGATTCAGACGCTATAAAATCATAACTAATGACAAAATTACAATTTTTTACATTATGATACCTTTGAATCCGAATCTACTTCCAGTAGTTTATACAATAAAATAAAATAAAGCAAAAAATATTCTTTTTAGATAATTAATGAGGATAAAATTCGCAAAAAAATGAGATTTTAGCGGAAATAGGTCTTCTTGGATCCCCTGATCATTTTTGACCAAGGTACAAAAAAATGTCTGTGTTCTGCGTGTGTATGTGTGTACTCGATTTTTGTGGAGACGACTCCAGAGAAATTACTGAAGGTATCGGGACGAAACATCATATTTAGAAGTTTCATGACTAAACTTAGAGCTAAAAAGCTTTTGGTTCAAAATAGTCCAAAGGAACTGGACGTTTCCTCTGACCATTTTTCAAGGATTTTGCAAATGAGACGCTATTTCTGTAATTTCTGTAAATAATAAATTAAAGTAGAGGAAATTCTGAATAATTTATATCTGCGACATTTTTTGGTAATATTATTATTTTAGCCGCAGAAGAGCAAATTCTATTTGACCGAGATCGGTCACATCTGCATTGATATAATATTATATAGTGAGCCAGGATTTTCCAAATATTTTCAACCTAATGACAGTACCGGTAGTTTCAAATGCTGCTGTTAATATCTCACTATATCTACTGTCAATAGTAAAAAGATCTCATATTGTGATACCGTGTATGGTCCTCGCCCAACGGCGTCGGATAGGCAGAGTGTTCAGCGTGCCCAAAATGCAGGCGTTCTGTTTGTTTTTGGTTTCAGGAAGTATGATCATGTATCGAATGGGCTGCGCGACTTGGGGTGGTTGAACATGGATAACACTACGGTGTTGCAGCAATATTATATCATAAGTTGCTATCCAAGAGGATCCCACAATACCTCATGCGGAAGATACGCTGTAGAACGGATGTCCATAACCTTAATTTAAGATTCAGGGGTTTGTTTGCTCTACCTGCCCATCGCGCTGAACTGTATATCTCTGTCATTCTCTTACCAAGTCAGTCACATATAGAATGGTCTCAGGGAAACTATGAAAAAATTATCGTTAAACAGCTTTGGAGGAAAGGTGAAAGGTGAAGTGTTGTCTGTTTGCTCAACAGGGGGGACTTTAGGCAGTGAGTGCACATCGGAGGCTGTTTTAATTTTTATTTTTTATGGGCATGTGCGATGTTTTGTTGAGTTGGATTTGCTGCAATTACGTGTAATTAGACTCAAGAGTATTTTTTTGTTTTGATAAGTTCTCGGAATTATTGTTGTATTATTGGTACAATTATGTCTTAGTTCTAGTTTGCGTAAGGGGTTGAGTGGAAGAGCAAGGCAATTTGGAAACAAGTGTGCTGATCTCCGCCCTAACTATAAATATTATTTTGTTGCATTTAATATTGTTGTATCAAATCCTGGCTAACTAGTTTTATTTTAATGCAGACACGACTGATCTCAATCAAATAGATTCTCATGCAGCTAAACTATTAATTTTATATATTGTATGATAAAGTCATATTCCTGGCCACATCAGATTTTTTTAGAATAAATCATCAAATAAATAAAAATCTATATCATTAAAAATTGTATAATTAATTCCATAAAACAACCACAACCATTGCAAAAGCAGAATACCACACAGTCATCAGCTATTAAACTATCATTACCAAGCAAACATTGCACACCGCCAAATTTTCCGTTACCATGCTCAAATATTAATACACGGGCGCAGTTTAGTTGTTAATTTAAACAGAATCGCTCGACCGTAATTCGATATTGTTTACAGTAAACGAAATCCTATTACGTGCCACAAAGCCGGAATTTATATTAAATACATGCGGGTACACTAATTATAAAACATTGGCGAATTTCACTCAGAGGTAAAAGGCGCCATCTCGTGAGCGTAGCTGAAACTAGAACTCCGGACGAGGGGTTGAAGAAGTGTAGAAGATGAACGATTCGGAAGGGCTGTAGGGTTCCGCTACTGCTCGCTAGAGGGAGGAAGTTGTGTTCGGTGGCGAGAATTCATCGATTTTGTGGGTAGGGGTTGGGAAAACCGAACAGAGATGTCGCTGGGTGTGTTATTCTCAAAGCTTAACCTTAATTCAAATAAAACGATGTATGTATTTATATTACCCATTTCAATCATTGAATTATTGTAATGATCAGGCGGTTTTTTGAGTAAAATTTCTCTAAAAAACTTGTTTTTTGGTTTTATGCTTCTACACGAGAAAGGGGTGAAAGCGAGTCTGGCGATTTCGTACCCATTTATTATGGGTGCTGGTATTAGGCAGCAAGTTCACATGCGAAAGGTGTGCCTCTTCCGGATTTTATGATAAATTTGCTTTGGTCACGAACGATATTTGAATTTTATTGATGGGGAAATTTGATATGAGAAGGTAGGTAAATATAAGTAGTAGATTGAAGTACGAAGTATATTTGGGTGTAGATAAATATAAAATTTTTATTTTATTGAGAAATCTATTATATTCTCCTGGGACCATACCTCCAGACATGGAATCATTCAAATTTATTCTAAATCACGTTATTTGTTGCTGAAAAAGTTACATATATTATACTAACTATCCAATAGAGCGGATGCTGGGTCTCCAGGCGATATAAAAAATATACATTTAAAAGAGATCAAAATAGAATTAAAGCATTGGAAAATTCAATTTAAAACTAATCCAATCGATAGGTTTGAATAATGGACGCATGTTCCTCTTGTGTAGTTCATTATGTGATGAATACTGAATTATTTAGCGCGAATTGTTTCCCCTATTTTACTTACATACATGTGAACTTCAAAACACCACGATTGGGTAGGTAATTATTTATTGGGTACGTATGTAAAGTATAAAGTTGTGAGATGCTTTCCAAGGTAAACAATGAAAAGCAGAAAATTTTAGTGATGGTAGTTTTTTTTTTCGTACAACCTGAATCGGAAAGCAAATATTCCAAATTGTGACTACTTTTTGAGAAAACTAATACATTTTAGGTTTTTTGGTGTTTTTTGAACCGTTTTTCACAAATACTAGGTTCAAGCCCAAATTTCATCCAGTTTCGCAGAAGAAAAAATACTAAAAAGCAATTGTTAGATTTTGTCAGGACAGTCACGTGCTATAATTATAAGTACATACCTGAAAATATGTGAGATGTCCTGATATGAAGTCTCAAAAGTGAATTGACTATTTTTTCTAGTAAATTAATTACTGTGGTATGTAAATTTATGCTTAAAAAACAAATAAACCATTTTGTTATTCTTCTTTTTATATTATTAAACTACACTTTCTCTCGATTATGAGCGATTTTAAGACATATGATAATATGTATTCATTGATATCAAATTTCACATAAATTCATGTGTATTCTTAAAAAAGTTGAAAAATTAAGACAACCCTAATGCAAAAGAAAATGAATGGAATAACGTCGGCTCTACCTTTCTTCCTTTCTAGTAGTTTGTTCCTCTGTTAACAAAACCAAATAAGTTATAAAAAACAAACAAAAAACAATAATATTTTTTTATTTATTCCTAATGGAGTCATGAAACACTTAGAAAACTAGGCCCATCTGACATTTTTTAAACCATTATTTAAAATTTTCAATTTGTTGTTTTAATCTAGTCTCGTTTTGTCAAAAAAATAAGTATTTAATTTTGAAAATTACGATTTCAAGGGGTACAAATGACTAATAACACTAGTCAACCATGGTTTTTGCTCTGGAATAAAACTTTTATATTTTGGGTTCTATTAGTAAGAATATCAATAGAAAAATATTTAAAAAATTCTAACAGGTCCGATTGGTATAATATGATATGTTGAATAAAATGTGTTGAGTTAATTGGCATTTTGTGTGACCCTCAAGATTTGCCTTACAGATATAGCAATGAACAGTACTATTTTCAATTATTGTAAAGATGTTTCCAAATTCGGTAATCCACTTAATAAGAATTGACTGCGATGAAGGCATTTTCAAGATTTAAAAACTACAAAATTACTCCAGATATATGTAAATAAGACTAAAAAGATACTCCAGGTACTTATAAATAGGTATGTACCTATTGCATATGGAGTTCATGTTAAAGAAACCTATAAAAACCTCAAAAATCTACTACAGAAAATACAGTACAGAGAACATTCTTGGAAGTTATGTGCTGACTTAAAAGTTGTTGGGATGTTAGTAGGCCTGCAAGGCGTTTACACAAAATTTTGTTGTTTCATTTGCGAGTGGGGCAGCAGAGCTCGAGGCAGACACTACATACAAAAAGAGTGGCCGAAAAGAATTGACTACGTACCTAGTCAGAGAGGTGTGTCCAATATTCGTCTTGTTGAACCAGATAATATTTTATTGACACCCCTTCATATAAAATTGGGTAAGATGAAAAATTTTGTGAAAGCCATGGATAAAAATGCGTAAAGTTTTCAATATTTTAAAAGTTTATTTCCAAGACTTAGTGAAGTAAAACTAAAGGAAGGAATTTTTGTGGGGCCAGACATAAGAACGATTATCCAAATTTTGCCACCAACTTGAATTCATTAGAATAAAGTGCATGGCTTTCGTTTGATAAAGTTGTGACAAATTTTTTTGGTTAACATCAAATCACCCGACTACGAACAACTCATATCAAATCTTCTGACTGATTAGGTGCACTTAGTGATGAACATGGGGAGAGATTTCATCAAGATATGACTATGGAAAAACGGTATCAAGGAAAATCTACTCCTAGCATACTAGGAGACTATTGCAGGACCACGTGATAACCAGAACTACCGTTTCAGAGCAAAAAATCAAAATAGTTGACTAGTGTAATTTCTCTATTGTTATACTTTATCTTGTAATTTACTTCTTTTATAGCAGTAATATAATTCGTAAACTATGTATGTATTCCACTATTATTGTTGGTCCATTATAATAGACAATACATCTACATGAATAATGAACATTGCACATGAACAAGGTCATGTATCGACACATACATAGGTGTGCGAGAAATTTACACCTACAGTAAATTTCTATGCATAGACGTGCATGCAACATGATTTGTCGTGTATAGCTTAGTGGAATGTATATATTATACAATACACCTCAATCGAAATAGAGAGATAGACAAAGAGAATACAACGAATAGTAGCTTTTATGTAGGATTGTTTCTTGATTATTTTCTTTAAACAACCATCAAGCGCACAGAATTAATATACAGTCAATCGATCGAGAATTTTGTGCCCTTTCAAATGATGTATCACAAGGTAGGAGATGCCATTTGAAATTTCAAAATATTGTGTCTGCGGGTTGAAGGAATGAAACCTAAAATTCTCTAGGTACCATTTTTGATCTCCCCCTTCGATATCTAAATCGACGTGTTTCACTCAAAGCAATAATCGCGTCAGGTCAAGAGTTATTAAGGGTGGATTCTTTTGTAATGAACACACTGCATTATAATGAATTCGAAATCATTATCTAGCAATGACTGTTGTTCAAAGTTGACACCTAACTTAAATAACCAAATCCTAATCACAAAAATCTGTTACACATGTGGAATGCTCCACTATTTCACCACGAAAATCGTTTCGACTCAAAGGGCAACTTTTATCTCCACCTTCCGACACTTGAAGAGAAATGGCGCCCATTTACACGCCACTAATCTGGCGATATTCACATTTTACACCCCCGAACAGTGAGTCGTTTGCACCCCTCGCATTCCCTAAAATATCTACGATTTTCGACTCAATCTTTCGCGATATCGCCCCACCAATCATCGAGATTCGGCTTCGAGAGGGAATTTTTGAGGAAAAGCGTTCGCATTCAGCACCGCGCGGTCCGGACGGCTGCTTTCGGCAATAAAATGGCTTAAAGTGAAGGGGATGAGAAAGTAAGGGTTGAAACAACACGGGTTTACCCTTAAATTATGACCGGAGCACCGGGTACCGTTTTATTGTTGTTTCGCGGTGGGGTGGTTTTTGTTTGGGACCTTTTCAGTGCGATTCAGGCGGGGCATGTCTTTATTTTTGGAAACAATCCGCACCGCAGAGCGCAACTTTCTTTTGGCACAGTTTCGCCAATTTAAAGTTATAATGGGAGTTTAAGGTGACGGGTGTAATTTATAATATTAGCATAAGTTGTATAAATGTATAACAGTTTCTTTCTATAAGCTGCAGGAGGATACACCTACCATAAAAGCCAGTAAAAATAGTGTTGTTCTATCTGAAATTGTGTCTTTTTGTCAGATGTTATTTTTCATGTATTTAATCGACCTTTTTAAATAACTTTATCAATAAATAACTGCGGTATTAATAATTATAATAATTTAATTTACAATAACTGTTGAGTGTGGCTCATATCTGAACAATAATTACCTCCATGGGTATGATTTTTTAGAATTTTCATTTAATTAATAGGAAAAAATTATTAATAAGATTTTTTTTGCTTTGTTAGTATCCGAAATACAGGGGTGTGCCAGAGACGTGCCGGCAACTCGGCGGCGCAGTCAGTAAAAACAAATAAATTTGAAAAACATGAACAATCAGCTATTTTTCCAATTTTTTGCTTATTTATAAAACATTATTTTTAGTTTTCTAGATATACAGGCTGTTTCACGCGAGACGCAAAGTACATTAATTGTGTTAAGAAATCGAAATACACTATTCTTCCATATCAAAAAGTTGTGGATAATCATTCACTCTACAGACAGAAAATATTTTCACAACGACGTTCCAACACAAACTTATGATTTTTCAATGGCACAGAAGATTGGTATGCTAATCGTTTTACGTTTTATCAAGTATTTCTGAGATATTCTGAGAAATAAGAATCCTCAATCTGAGAATTCTCAATATTTTAGAAAAACTAAAAATGGTAAACAAACAAATGAACTTATTTTGGATAGTAAAATTATCATTCTTTTCGACAGTTATTATTGATTGAGTAAACTTCAAACTTGTACATATACCTGCAATTCTGAAAGTTTGTTCACAGCAATTTTTAGAGAAATTGCGGGCGCTTCTATAAAAGGAACAACAAATAACGCGATAAACAGACGTGATATGCAATGTTCAAGCTTGGATTGATATTCTGAGTAAAGAGAATTAAAAATTAATTGAATAATTAATTCAAAAAAGTCAATATTATTACCCTAATTTTCTCTGATGTAAGCCCATAAAATTTTTACGGTCCATTAAGACATTAATTCAGAAAACTATCAAGGTACATACAACGAAACATCGTCTCAATTTAAAGCAACCTTTGTTAATCCTAAACAACTTTCTTAAATCAAAACAATCGTTTTTGTGCGCAAATACTTAGGTTGTTATACATTAAAGAAATATTCTTATTACAAGAACGTGTTGTTTTAAAACAAACAAATTATGTTAAGAATGTCATTCTCTTAACATTAGACAACCAAAAGATTGTAAAAAGTTATCCATTTCTTCGCATTTTTTATCCAAAGGCCAATGGAATCATCGGCATTCTGTTAAAATGTGTCATGCCAAATAAAATGTTTTGGATTTAATATATCTAGTGACATTGGGTTTTGTTTTAAAAATTACCATTGAATGCTACATTTTAGTTTTTGTTTACAGGAATTTCATTCTAATTTCTTCTTCAGTTCTAATTTATGATTTTCTCTTCTTTAAAACTATGAGGCTTTTATAATATTATCAATTCGAATTATACTCGATTAGGTATATTATTGTTTCTAATTAGTTTTAACTTTTAATTTGACTTTTAATTTTTTTGAGAATTTCAGGTAATCAATTTTTTCAATTTACATGACAATGTTAAAGTATTTTAGTATCTTCATTCAGTCCTTTTCAGTTAGCAAAACCGCTATTCCGCCATTATTCTTTGTTCACTGTTGAGATAAACTAAAAAAAGCCAAGATTCAGTTTCCATGAGGAAAAGAAATATGTGAAATTTTCTAATATCCACGTTATCTATAAAGTTTATGGATTACTTTTTATCAAGTTAGTAATTGTGGTGCGTAATTTTGTGGTAGTTAAAAATTAAGCACCCTAATACTATTCACAATCAATTTCAATACATGGAATCACGTACTGTACGTCTTCAAGTCCTATCATAACAATTCCAAACCAGAGACACCTTTTCCGCAAAATTCCCTAATAATACCGCATAACTATGCTCATTACGTACACTTCCTGAACAAAACCAGTAATCTTATTCACGTGGGAATTATCTGGCAAGGCCGTGATATTCTCGCAAGCTTTGCTTCGAACAATTGCTATATCGCTGCGAACAGAGATGGAATTAAACAGCATCGCACGGAGACGTTCAAGAGGCCACTACAACTAACGACCTCAACGTCAAAGCGTAAGCTCGATCCCATTAACGGTGACAACCGGAGAGACGCACCATCGCCGCCGACGTCACCAGATGGCGCGACAGAAGAAAATGGGAAAAGTGAAAATGTAACCAGACATCGATTATACGACGAATAAATCGGCCTGAAAGGCTGTTGTCGCTGTTTCTGATGGAATAAATGCTCTGTTTGATGTCTGGTTTCCATGAAATATGTCAATAGTCTTTGTGAATTTTAAATTTGTAATCTTGATCAGTACTTCTGCATACTGTCCACTACGTATATTTCACATATTTCACATATTTTTTATAGTAAACTTTAATTTTTGTAATATGTACAGTACATATCTGGAAAAAGCAATTTAATAAGGAGTTTTTAAGCATCAAAGAAATTTGATAACAAAAAATCAACCATTGAAACAAGCATAAATTTGGGTTACCGGCACCTCCACCATAATTCGAGAATAATTTTTTTAAACATGTTTTAAAGCAAATGTTCCTATTTAAACAGTTATGTTGTAAAATATGTAAAATATCAACGTTTGAAATGTATTTTAAACATATAAACTATTCCAATTTTGCAAACTGTAATTATGAACTGCAAATATATCGATTGATTGTAAAAAAATTTGTGATTTTAAATACTTTATTTTTCTTTCTTTGTATGAATTTTTTTATCAACATTAATTCATTTAACTGAAAATGTGTTTTTTTTAAATTAGTGGTGTTTGTTTTGTTTAAAATAAAAAAAGAAATGGTTTCATAGTCTTTGAGGAAAAATTCTATAGCATGATGAGTCTGCCAGCGACACAGGATAACATAAATAAAACTTAAAAATAAAACTAATACAGAATATCAAATTGACATTTGACAGCACATTTGCCAAAAACCGAATTGACTGATATGTTCAGTATACACTGTGTTCTCAGATGTACCCATAATAAATATAACTTCTCCCCAACATTTGAATTTCTTGAGAAAAAGTGATAGTTAATAAAAAGTTTTGGATTTTTTAGAAAGTCCATAGTGTTCAAAAAGTAAAATTATTCATGGTACATTCTGGTCCAGCGACACTAAAAATAAAGCATTTTATAAAGAAAGCTTTAAGATTTTATTATTTTTACACGTGCTATTGTGTATACATGTGTGCACAAGTCTTTGTGGCAACGACTCCAGAGAAACTACAAAAGTTATCGGGACGAAACTTCATATTTAGAACTTTCACGACCAAAGTTAGAGCTGAAAACGTTTTTGTTCAAAAGGGTACAAAGGAAATGGATGTTTACTCCAAGCATTTTTCAGGAATTTTGTAAATGAGCAATTACCATTACCGTAATTTCCTGAAAATTATTAAATAATAAACAAAAGTAGATGAAATTTTGTATAATTTATGACTATGTATAATTTTTTGGTAAAATTAATACTTTAGCTGCATGAGAAAGTTCTATTTGATCGGGATCGGTCGTGTCTGCACTAATATAAAACTAGTTAGCCAGGATTTGACAGACATTTTCATTCTAGTGACAGTAGGTTTTGTCAAACGCTGGTGTTTTGATAATACCGATCTCAATCAAATAGAATCTCATGCCGCTAAAGTATTAATTTTATATATATATAGTATGAAAGAGTCATGTGCCTGGCCACATCAGATTTTTAGTAAATTATGCAAAAAACTACTTATTTCTGATTAATCGCAACTAAATAAAAAAATTTATAAAAGTAATCCAGATTAAAATTAATAATTGTCATGTATTGTAAAAAAAATTATTATGATTTATGTAGTATGATTTTAATTAACTAGTTAATTTTTACGAACAAATGACATAGGGGTATTATAGTAGTAACATTATTGTAACTTCCTGATTAAAAAATTTTAAATCTCATTTTCTTGTCTAGCGATTGCGGCTTTAAATCTCACGTTAAACATTAAAGAGAAACTCCCACGAAAATGAATTAAAGAACCAGGAGGATCAATTATTATTGATATCCATTTTAGTTCTCAATAATTTGTAGTTAATAATGTGTTGACATGGAACCAAACGATGAGAAAATAAATATAAAATAGTATGAAACCTAGAGATTAAATATCTCAGCAATAAGTTAAAGTTAAGACATTTAAGACATTTAAGATATTTTTAGTTTAATTGTGAAAATTCCGACCATATTTTTTGGGAAACAATACTAAATTGTGTAACTATAAAAAACAAATAAATTCTTTTGTTATCTTTGAATATGTAAGCAAGATTAAGCCAAGATTAACATGATAAAACTTAATGCACCCTAAATACTCATCGTCTTATTCGAGTAAAACCAAATTAAACTGTGGATATTCGACATTAAACAACCGAAAGCACACAACAGAGTGTCACTCGCAGTTTTCGCAAATATTTACGACAACCTTCTACTATCGCAACTCACTTTTGACGTACTACGAACTTGAAATGCATCAGCGAGCCAAACTGAGCGGTTTCGCTCGCATGCCGCAGACACATTAGGCGGGCCAGCTGCGCGGCTTTAACAGAGGGGTCGCTGTAAACGGGTTGTATAGGCCTTGTCGAGCCCAGATTGAAAAACTTTCGCGGAGTAAAGGCGGAAGTGGCGAATTTCTCGACTGCGGATCGGGAGGGTTATTGATGTCTGGAATTAAACCATGGGAGTGCGCTTTAAATCGTGTTTCGCAGGTGCGATGGTGGAGGTGGTAGTGTACAGCGGGACAAATGTGCCATTTAACACGATAAAATAGACAAAGCTTTCACTATTCTTAGATTAATGGTAGATACATTTAATAGGTATTTTCTTGATAGTGTACCTACGATAAGTATGTAGTTCGTTTTCAAGCCAGTGGCGTAGCAAGAAGTAAATGAGCCTGTGTGCGAGCAGAGGTACCATGTTTCCAGATTAATGTTATTAGAAAAAATAGAATTATTAATATTGTTGGTGATCTTTAAAAACGCGAATGTTGATTCAGAAATAGAAATATTCTTTACATTCACTTTACAGTCCGATAGTGGAAAAAGTCGTAAAAAAATAGAGACTATACAGTCGAAGATTTTAGATTGTAGATTTTTGTACCAATATAACTCAAAAACAATCCATCAAATTTTGATGGAACTTTGTGTGTTTGTATTCCAGGGAATATCAACGAAAAAAAATATCAATGTTTGATGAGTTTTTGACTTAACAAATAATTTTTGAAGTTTTCGATGGATTTCCTTGCGCTGAATACAAATAAAACACGTCGATTTTATATGTTAAATTCATCAACCGACCTTCAATTGTTTCTGGCTTACGACCTAATATTTTTCTTACTCATGGTGGGAGAGGGTTTAAATGTAGTACCGGTAGAAAAAACATTTCATAGTCTTACATTAGGGTGACCAACTTGTCAAAACACTAAGTCGGACATCCGGGGGTGGATCATAAAAATAACATTTTGTCAATAACTAAAACATACTTTTATCTTAAGTATTGCAAGGGTTTTCGATTAGCAGTAGATAAATGGAAATAGTTAAAGCAAGGTTTCTAAGCTAGGTCTTTGTTATTCTTTAATTTTTAAGTTTCGTTTTAAATTTTTCTAAGGATACAATAATTGAAAAGATTGTATGGACCTACCGTAATGACCAATTGAAATAAGTAGTGTAAACGCAAAGATGGTTGGGTGCCAAAGTTTTTGAGTATCGATGCTTGTGTGCTTTACCCTATAAAGAGCTAAAAAAGCATGTCATACGCACCGATAGCATAGATATTTGTATATTGTGCTGGATACCAAAAGATGCCTGGTTTCAATCCAGATTTTGGATTTAATTATTACTAACTCAATATAATTTAATATTAACGTCTTAACTATGTGTCATCGTTTGCTCTTTATATGTTTTAAGAAGCTTAATGAGCTAACCTATGATTGTAACATGATAATGATTACAAATGTACCTGGAATATATATTTTTCTTCCAACAGTTTCACCTCCACAGCCAGAACATTATCAATTTTCAAGACCTTGTAACTTTAAGGCATAATTTATACTTATTAGATGCAAATATTCTTGTCAAATATTGATAACTCTGGGGAACACAGAGTTTATAAATGGAATATGAAAAAGTTATTTCACAAATGCATTTATAGCAATGTTAGAAATGCTTGTTAACAATGTTAATACAACCATCTCCACAGACATGAATTTTATTACATATTTACAAATAAAATATATGACAGCTACTCAGAGAAGTACAGCGTCGGGCCCACTTTGCACTGTATCGGCTGAAACTGAAACGCGTCCCTGTTTAGTGTCCGTTTCATGGGCCGTTGATTCGGTTGCGCGGGTGCAGCGCCAGGTGGAGCTGCCGGTGGGTGCACCAGCGGATTCAGCCACGGCTGCATAATAAATTTTAAATCGCGTTAGCCAGAGGAGGAAATTAAAATTAACGTCTCCGTGATGTAACGCGGCGCGGCGAAAGTAATTCCCGTGGAACGCTGGCCGGCGCCACCGTCGCATCGATGCCCGCTGCCATTCGGCGGTTATAATTAATTTAGGAACTCATGAATGCGAACTAGCGATAAACTGTATGCTAAACTCTAGTTTATTCCCTATATGGTGTGTCCTATATTGCAATGAAATAGATTTATATATTCTTGTTTGCTAAAAGCAGAGGCGTAGAGGCGTAGCTACGAGGAGCTGTGGGAGCAAACTACTCCAGGCGCACGAGTAGAGGGGACGCAATATTCGAAGAGAAAACTTTTCTGTAAAAAGCGGCCTGAATTTCTAAATAAAATTCTAAGGACCTAAATGTTTTGTGATCTTGACTTAATTTCATAATAATGTCGATTTATAGATTGTTGCGTTGTGTTTATACATATCATAATAACTAAAACTCAAATGATCGACGTCAAAACGATGGATTTTCGCGACTTTCTTCGCGAAAACCGCGAAACCGCGGACGCGGCCGCAGTTTTGCCTTCAAAATGCCGTTTCGCTGCTGTGTAGACTCGCAAATTGCGGATTTAGCCCCAATTTCTCTTCATTTTTTGCGAAAAATCGACATACGACAATTTCGCCTTTTGAATTCCATTGCAAAAATTTTTGGAGCGGCTACACTCCGTTCAGCACTTTCCAGAAAATTGCAGACCTTAACTCTTCAAAGGATCCTAGGAGAAGCAACGATGGGCACTCTACCGCGGCATTTATTGCTCGAAATAGAAACCTTTATGGCATAGGCCAATCTATTTGTCGATATTTTGCCCAGGGTTCGTATATAACTCTGTGTACATTTCTGTAAATGTGACTTCTGTAAATGTTTACTTTTTAAGCAAGCGCACTTTATATTTATTTACTTATTGAGAGTACTATTGTAGTATATGTTCACTTTAAATGACTGCTATTATTTTACTAAACTAGAGTGTTTTTTATTCATAAACTTATAGGTATGTAAGTGGTTTTCAGTATTTTCTTGTTAATATGAAACACATAATGTTACTTATTTTAAAAGAAAGAAATTTTCAATCCGAAAGTTTTAGTGCTAGGTAAAAATTTCAATTGTTAAAACGCTTTCTTCCAAATAAGTCTTACGAAAATTTAAAAAAAATCTCTTTGACAAACTTGAAAAAATCTTGGCCAACCTTCACCTGAACTATGAAAATGTTGTAAGTTATATTATTATTTTAATGGTAATATTATTTTATTGCGTTTGTATATTGCGGTTGTAGATATTAGAATTTTGAAAGTTCAGACTAACAATTACAATAAACAAAAAAAGAAATTGTAGACCATAAGATTTGATTATTTACATTACAGCACGCTCAAAAAACGACAATAGGGTTTTTTAAAGCACGTATAACGTTATTTGTATGCTGGGTGATCCATTCCGCGTCCCAAGTATTTGAAAACATTATTAATAATAAGAAGAATAATAGCGTGCAATTAAAACTTGACCATTTGCAAGGCAGGCCTTCAGAAGGTTAAGAAATGGCTCATGAATACCCACCTTGGTTTTTACGGAATCTAAAATTAGTGTTAATCTACGTTAGTAAAAGATACTAGTTGTAGAAAAATTCCATCAAATGCGATACCGGTATTTATATAACATACTTGTGAAACCCTTGTGAACACATTTGAAGAATATTTGGGTTATTTTAATTTGTTAGAAATCGAAAACAGCCAACTGTTGACTAATTGTTTCTGTATTGTCATAAAACCCTAAACAGAAAATCGCAAGGATTTTGTATATATAAACTCATGTGGAAAATGGTGTTGGAAAATTGCAATTGAAAGTGGTATACATTAAATTAAATTCAAGTGAAAATTGTTATCATTCGCTTCTTTAGTTGAATAATGGAAATGTTCAAAAATGCCAGACGTCTTCCAAAAACAAGGGGGCGAAGAGACTTTTCTTGCTCCAGGGCGCTGAATATGTAGCTACGCCACTGGCTAAAAGCCTAAATTTGTAAGCATTTATTACCTATTAACTCTTGAACTCTCTTGTTCTCTGTTCTTGTTTCTAAAGTTGGTACCAATATCACAAATCCACCTTTATATCACCACCGCTTATCCTCAACTTTTGTGCTATAAAATGTTTTCTAAATCCTACTTTCAATGATTTTATACACGATACATTCAAATGACTCATCATTATATATTACACCGAACATCCTATGGAAAACTACTAACTGTAGAAAGAAAGAGAAGAAAATACTTAACATTAAACTTACGACGATAGGTAATTTAACTAACCAAGGGTAGAACCGGCAGATAAGAACGTTAGCCTAATGTAGTGTAAAGAGAAAACTGCCAAATACGCCCTGCAATCAAGCAGTTCGGTCTGCAGTTTGAGAACGTAGCCGGAGGCACGTATTACCTGGAACGTAAACCATAGCTTCAGATCAAATATTTAACGTTCCGTCTGTGCTGCGTACGCCAGTAGTAAAAAGTATTGTTTCCGCTCCACGGTTTCAATTTATAATGATGGTTCACCTTCTGCGCCACGAAATGTATTTGCTTTTACAATCGATGGAGTTAAACGTAAAGAAAGAAGTCAGGAGATTTTCCTGTGTTAATATTTTTGCGAGTAACGCTACCATTTTCTTTAATTTTAGTGGTTAAATAAGGCGTTTGTGATCTGTATGCTTTGATAACAGTATTATTAAAACTAATTTAATTGAAGAGGCGAACAGAAAAACAAAAGAACATGTCCAAATTGTGAGCTCGGGTGGAAGATCGTATGAAACATATTAAATGAAGCTTACATATCGTATGCTATGGTATTTGAAGAGCTCACATACAAAAGAGAAATTCGGACCAGTTCAACAGACGCGTTAGTATGCAGTGAAAGTGGTAGGGAAATTTAGTAAAACTACCAATAAATCTCTTTTACATAAACAAAGGATCTAAACGAAAAAAAAGTCATTTTTTTGGATATTTGATTGCTCACCAATATAATAGTTGTTTGTCTCTCGTTTGAAGTGAACCAAAATACAAACGCAATGGCATCATTTATGGAATAAAATAATGGAAGTTGAATCTCCATAGTCACCATATTTGACAGGCGTCAAGCGTAGTTTTTCAAATGGAACTGTATATTTTTCTACTAAATTTATTAGATTATCTATTTCAATGTTCAAATGGAATAACCTTTCATAAGAATTTGTTTAAACATTTTGGAAAGCGTAGAATACTATTTCCAGTGAAAGCCGATTTTGTCTAGCGAATGTGCATAGGCGTTTTGGATAGATTTATGTACGCTGAATACGAATCCGCACTGAAAACTTATCAATCGCGTTACAAGGTTTTCGAATGAGTTGAGTTCAAAGATGTGATTTTGGCAATTTGTGGACATTTAGCGAATAAAATCAATGGCCCCTATTTTCATTGTTTCAAAATAACAATTTATAACATTTTGACCTATATATAGCCAGTATAATAAATAATAATCCGTAGAATCAAAATCCGAAAGTTGACATTGAAATAAAGTCTTGTTTTAGAGGCATTAGTCAAGTAAAAAGTCAATTCTCAATATCTTACCAATACGCTTCAGTTATCTGTAAACTTATTATTTAGAATAAAAATAAAACACATAAGTTTGCAACTTTTGACAGCCAATAGCAACCATTTTAACAAAAAAAACATAAACAGACAAAATAGATCATCCAAAAAATTGTGATTTTTTGAAAATTCAATGAACAAACCATAACTGTCATTTAATTTTCTTTATCGTGCATGTATTTCACCAATATTATCAGTTTATGCTGGGTGATACAATAGAGCGTCGATAATGCGAACTAATTGGGACCGAAGGTGATTCGGATTATCAAATTGTTCGGATTATCAAATATGACAACATGTTTATAACTTCGGCAAAAATGATTGCTTAAATTTCTGTCATACCTCAAATTGTAGGTAATTAAGAGACCTAATATCATTATGACGTTCAAAGTTTCGCCCCCCCCCCCTAAATCGCGATAGTGTTCGTTCCTATAGCTAACGTATTTGAATCAGTTTCCACACATAACTTCTGGAAAAATGTTTGCATAAATTTCTATCATACCTCAAATTGTAGGTACAGTAGAGCGTCGATAATCCGAACTAATTGGGACACAATGTGATTCGGATTATCAAATTATTCGGATTATCAAATATGAAAATGCGAGTATTGGATAGAAGTTCAATCTTAATAAAACCAAAATCAAAAATCAAAATCGAAGAGGGATATCAAACCGATATCGAACCGATATGGAAGCGATATCGAAGGGATATCTAAGGGATTTATTTATAATTTAATTATGATTTATTGTGATTTATTATGATTTATGATTTATTTATGATTTATTTATGATTTATTTATGATTTATTTGTGATATATTTCTTATTTATTTAATAATGGAAACTACGTGTACAAAAGCAACATTTATCTCTAAATAGGAATCGACAAAATGGCTTTTCCCTAGGTTACTCAGTGATTTATTTTATTATTAGTTCTTTTTGGACATTCGGATTACCGATGGTCGAAGTATCGACGCTCTACTGTATTTGAATTGTCATAATATAACACGACGGATCCAATATTAAGACCAAAAATTGTAAAAAATACCTGTAACTTGAGCGGAGGTGGCCGAGTGGATAAGGCGTATGCCTTCCACTCAGAAGTCCAGGGTTCAAGCCCAGGTTAGGCAGGGGATTTTTAAAATACTCCGTCTCCTCGATTGCCGCACAGACAAGCCACTGGCTTTGTGCACATGGCAACATCCCCCCCAAATAAAAAAAAAAACTTACTTCCTGTGATATTTGAAGATTACAATCTATCTACCAAAATGTTAAAATCTCGATATTTCAAGAATGATTTTTATATTTATTGAGTAGGTCATGTTAGGCCCGCCATTTTCATATTCAATTGTTAATGTCTAAGTATTACTCGAGTACCCTTGGAGATATCGCAATGAAAGTAACACTGTTCGAACGAGCATATTTCGGCCTATCCAAAAATGGAAAAGTCCGATCCGAAATATGTAAATTAGTATCTATTCGTAATTAATTAATAACTGATTAGGTTACACGGAATATTGCCAAAAATCGGGATATTCAATAGGCTGTATCTCGTTGACCGTTTGATCAAGCTTATTAAAACCAACACCATTCGATGGCCATCTTCTTAAACTATAGGAATGTCGAACAATCCGATCGCGATTATATAGCCTTGAGGTAGCAGGCGTGGACCAAAGTCGGCGTGTTATGCGACTATTTGCGTTCTTAACTTGGACGGCAGGCTTCAGCCCCCTCAAATTTTGAATTTCAGAAGAAAGCACATGATTTCTTTCCATAGGATTTGACATTTGGGGCATAAGGAATACGTCGTGTTATACATTTGTTTTGTCAATTAAAAATAGCTGATTATGAATTTGGGCAGTTATTGAACACAAAGATTGAATTGTATCACAAAAGTAGATTAAAGCCCTCTAGAAAGAAAAGGAAAGACGCCGCAAAACAAATATTGTGAAAATGCTATTAACGTGTGTGGACGTCACAGATGAGTGATGACGGGAAGCCACACCGCTAATATGATTGTTCCACAGAAACAGCGTGTATAATATTTTCCACATATACAAGCAAACTGTATAAGTACTAAAACGATAATAATGGCTTCAAAACTTTAAAAGTAGATCTTATATTGATATAAAATTTCCAAACTATAAATACTCACCACTGGTTGGTTACTGGTGTAAAGTAAAACATCTACTGATCATACAAGAAGTATGCTAGAACGTACCTGAAACAAAAACATATATTAAAATTAAATAGGCAGGATAGGTATATCGAATGCGAGAAGTAACGTAAAATCGTTTATAATTGAATTAAAAACAACTTTTACGAAATAATACCACACATACAGAAACAAATCATAAAACCATATCAATTTTAATCAGTTACTTTAACGGGTATCCCACTGGGCGTACCACAAGGGAGAATACGTGCCCAACTCGCGGAACTGGCGGAAGTCAAATCATCAAGCAACTAATTTCGCCGAAATTAATGAATGGCGGTGAAAACGCTCGAGCTCAGTAGCGGCAACCGTGGTAACAATTATAGACGTACGAATTTACGCTAAACTAGTGAGGGTGGCAAACCCCTATATTAATTTCAAGTTTATATAGTGTAGCACTGATATGGGCCGGAGATAATTCGAAATGTATTAATCATTCAATGGTGAGGCGTTATGGGTATGCCCGCGGGGCTTACATACGTAGTACGGTAGTTTGCGTTTGCGTTCACAGGAGGCGTTTTGGAATGTAGGCCTAAGAGGATTTCTCCACAAATATTGGAATAGTTTAATTGCGTTTGTCTGCGATATGAACTAGTTTATGATTTTGTGTAGGTATCTAGTCGTGTTTGCAATTGAAACTGAAACTATACAAGTTATAATTGACTAAGAAACTAGGCATATGGACAGCATTTGTGTATAGACGAAGTAAAAATTGATTCACACAAGAATTACTATTAAAAATCGCATATTGCTTATATTGAATTGTTGGTTATTGCATGGGTGAGTTTTTCTGCCTAGGGCTCATAGATGGTGCTGTTTTCACGTTCTTCTATTTAGTGATATCTTTTCATCCTTAATATACAAGTATTTAACATGAAGAAAATAATATATAATTTGAAGGACGAATATTATGTCTGGACTGAAATAAAGAAGTCTTTTTTGTATTTAACTTGAGCGTCGATAATCCGAACTAATCGGAACCGAAGGTGATTTGGATTATCAAATTGTTCGGAATGATCAAATATGACAACTAAATAGTAGAAAATACGAGTAGTGGATAGAAGTTCAATCTTAATCAAATCAACACCATTCGATTCCGCTCTTCATAAACTATAAAAATGCCAAAAAGGGGGATATTGAAGGGATATCGAAGGGATTTATTTATAATTTACTTATGATTCATTGTGATTTATTATGATTTATGATTTATTTATAATTTATTAATTATTTAATTATTATTTATTTATTTAATGGTGGAAAATATGAGTACAAAACCAAAAATAAGAACCGACAAAAATGGGTTTTCCCTAGGTTACTCAGTGATTTATTTTATTATTATTTCTTTTTGAGCGTTCGGATTAGCGAATGTTCGGATTACCGATGTTCGGATTATCGACGCTCTTCTGTAGTAGGTGGGCAAAATGGCACTACATTTCATTGGAGATCCACCCATATGATTCGAAGATGAAAGCAGCTGTTTAATTCTGAAATAACACGATTTTCTGAGCTTCAGAAGTGGCAGTTGCTCAAATCTGATCCCAAAATAACCGTTCAATAATGTTTTACTTTATTTAAGAATATTTTACTTTGATATCTTCAATGTTTCCAAGCATATTACATCAACGTTTTTAGGATTTTTGATTTTCCTGGCAAATGAAGAAAGTCAGAAATGGAAAAAGAATTTAGAAGTTGGTGTAATATTCACAGAAACGTACATGGGCGCCCGCAGAATTATTTCCAGGGGCTGCAAAGCCTAAACGTCGGTCCTTTGGTTTGGGTTGATTGAAGCCTTTTAAAATTTTTCTAAAATTGCAATAGGAAACACAGATTTTTTTATAAATTTTAAGTATTATTTAGGTTGGTATTAAATATATACATTTATTAAGTCTATTCATGATAGTAAATTTGCATACCACAATTACAAATATTTACTAAACTTTTCATGTAGATGTTAAAAGAATAGCAGATATCTAATTACTGGTAATTGGAAATGGGCCAAATAAGAACCTTCCCACCGACAATTTATGCAAAAATGTAACTGAATGTTTATAATTTTTAGGATACCTATCAAGAAAACTCTCTAATGTTGATTTTTTTACAAAGTGTAATGGCACTAAAAGCCTAAACGTCGGTCCTTTGGTTTGGGTTGATTTCTAAAATTGCAATAGGAAACACAGATTTTTTTTATAAATTTTAAGTATTATTTAGGTTGGTATTAAATATATACATTTATTAAGTCTATTCATGATAGTAAATTTGCATACCACAATTACAAATATTTACTAAACTTTTCATGTAGATGTTAAAAGAATAGCAGATATCTAATTACTGGTAATTGGAAATGGGCCAAATAAGAACCTTCCCACCGACAATTTATGCAAAAATGTAACTGAATGTTTATAATTTTTAGGATACCTATCAAGAAAACTCTCTAATGTTGATTTTTTTACAAAGTATAATGGCACTAAAAGCCTAAACGTCGGTCCTTTGGTTTGGGTTGATTGAAGCCTTTTAAAATTTTTCTAAAATTGCAATAGGAAACACAGATTTTTTTTATAAATTTTAAGTATTATTTAGGTTGGTATTAAATATATACATTTATTAAGTCTATTCATGATAGTAAATTTGCATACCACAATTACAAATATTTACTAAACTTTTCATGTAGATGTTAAAAGAATAGCAGATATCTAATTACTGGTAATTGGAAATGGGCCAAATAAGAACCTTCCCACCGACAATTTATGCAAAAATGTAACTGAATGTTTATAATTTTTAGGATACCTATCAAGAAAACTCTCTAATGTTGATTTTTTTACAAAGTATAATGGCACTAAAAGCCTAAACGTCGGTCCTTTGGTTTGGGTTGATTGAAGCCTTTTAAAATTTTTCTAAAATTGCAATAGGAAACAGATTTTTTTTATAAATTTTAAGTATTATTTAGGTTGGTATTAAATATATACATTTATTAAGTCTATTCATGATAGTAAATTTGCATACCACAATTACAAATATTTACTAAACTTTTCATGTAGATGTTAAAAGAATAGCAGATATCTAATTACTGGTAATTGGAAATGGGCCAAATAAGAACCTTCCCACCGACAATTTATGCAAAAATGTAACTGAATGTTTATAATTTTTAGGATACCTATCAAGAAAACTCTCTAATGTTGATTTTTTTACAAAGAATAATGGCACTAAACAACGGACTAGAAAGATCAAGACACTTCCTTAAGAGTAATACATTTCCCATTTAATTAATTTATAAATTCATTCAATTAAATTAGATTCAGGAAAGGTGAAACACCATAATTTTGTGTTCGGGATCCACACAAATTTGCTTGTTGTGTAATGTAGGTATTTTTTATGATGAAAGGTTTTTTATAATATTGTTGTTTGGCCATAACTTTTCAGCAAATCTTCAGGCAAAATTATAATAAATATTAAAATTTACAATAGTTTTAGTTTAGTATTGATTTGAATCTTTAACTTTACTCAACTTAACTCCAATTTAACTATTATGATACTTTGATTTGTCTGACTACAAATAAACGGGATTACAATGTACTAAAATGTCACTAAAACAGATCGTGTATCTTTGCGAAATACCATCAAATAATAGTTTATAATATTAAAATGTTTGATTCTTTTCAAGTGGACTTTTCATCTCCGCCACTTATTTAAAAACACAGGGGGTGCAAGCGCACCCCCTTGCACCCTCCCGCGCGCTCGTGGTTCCAGAAGGTTACACATACTTCAAATGTTAATACAGGCTATATAAAAAGAAAAACAGAAAACCTTAATGTTCTTGTCCATCATTCGGACCGTCCTCGCATATGAGGTGTTTAAGGAAATATTGTTTGCCTTAAATGGATGTGGTCCTCCTATTTCAATGATACTGTATTATTAACTACTTTTGTCATAGAACAATATACAATTGCTTATTTAGAACAACACTTAATTTCAGAGTTGAAACCCACAATTTAATCTTTAATTAGATACTCTTCACAGACAAGTATAGCAAGTTTCGCCCACAATACAGTAATAATTTATGAGTATCGTTCTTTTGAAATTCATAATTATAGCGCAGTGAATAATACAGAACGGTACACCTAAAATTAAACGGTCAACACTGAAAAGATATGCGGCGACGATTGTCGTTCAGACCTCTGCATGGAAATTACACCCCCTTAATAATAAATCGTGTCACAGATGTTGGTGTCCCATGGGACTTCTTTCGGACGGGAACTCCCGAAAAACTTCGTCGACATGCTCGTTAGTCTTTTGTTCCACGTGCGTTTCGTCCCCGCCACCCGCGCCACCGAATTCCTCGACATCAAAAATTACTTAGGCCGTCAATAATAGATGGTGGCGGCGAAAACTTGTTGGCTGGCAAAACTGGCTCGCTGACCGTTCCTTTTCTTTTCTTTTGTTTTCGGGGGGCGCGGGCCGAAGGGGAGCCGGTCTAAATATTAATCAGGCCTTGCGGTCGCCGGCGATATTAAAACGGCGCCGCGCGGTGCATTTTTAACGGCGGCAGACGTTTGTTTTGCCAGCGCCCTCTGTTTAATATAAATGCAAATCGCGCCGGCCGAAACAATACACTAGATGTCAAAATCGAATCCTAGAATTATAACTGTGAAATGGCGGATTTATGAAATTTATGTAGAATATGGGGCTTTTTATATCCAGTGCTGGTGAATTATGCATAGAGTACATATAATTTGTTTAAAAAAGCAAGCTATACAAGTTACACTGCAAACTTTAAAAGAGTATATGCCCACACTTTGGACAATAATACTTGTTACTTTTTAAAAAGTACCTAAGGTGAAATAAATAACAGTTCGCCTGGACCGTTTACTCCTGTCATTTTTAACGACAGCGACTCGATAGTCGGTAGGTCATTCAAGCGTTTCTGAACGGGAGTGGAGTAGCCAGAGCGCGCACCATCTACTTGGAGGGTTCTGAATGCGTGCCGAACATTATTTCTGTTATTCCCTGTTTTACTAGAGGCTACGAGCGTTATGCTGTCCTTAAGTTCCTTGTAGCATTATTCTTCTTGCGAAACTACCATAGTTTACTACCATACATTGTTTCCATTGCACAACGGAATCCATAAATACATTTATTATCTACTAAAATAATAGAAACAAGGAAAACTAAATGATGTTGGGTGAGCCAAATGTTTCTCAGAGAAGGAATTTTGATTGAAAGTTGACAGGTTTTGAAAGGAACTTCATTGTGGATGGATAATGCAATAATCAACGCTAAGCAGAACAGGGGAAGTAAGACGTATAAAATATCATAGAATAGACCTTTTATAAATAAATGTCTTAGCTTTAATATATGACTTTTCGTACTTTGCCACAAATCCCCAAAAACTTCTGCAACAAAATCCCAGAAACATTCTCGACATTTTATTGCATAACTAAAACTGTTTATAGGTCGTAGATGATAACCCCTAAATTTGAAAGCAACTGAGGGTTTTAGTGTTAAAAACAATTTTAAATTACATTTAACGAATTTTGCTTGCATTCTATTAAATGTTATTAGGCCTTTTAATGATTATTTAGCAGTATCCATTTTATTAAAGTACGAGACCTGAGCAAACAAAATAGAAAAAATTCTTTTCGAAGGCACATGAAGGTATGACGGCAGCCATTAGGACTTGTTATATAATTTTGTTTGATGTATAAAAGCTATTTAATTTATTTCGAGCTCCTGATAATTTATTAAAAATAATTAAAGAACTTTCGGACAACTTGTTATTAGTGATAGTTAATATTTTTCTATTTTCATCTTTTATATATATTTTGGATTTTCGATTACCCAATTCTATTTGGATTACACTATTTACTTTATCATACATAGTATGATAAAGTATTGTAATCGTGCCGGAAACAAAAGATTTTAGCGGAATTAGGTGTTTTTGGGCCCCTTTATAATTTTTGACCAAGGTACAAAAATGTCTGTGTGTGTGTGTGTATGTGTGTATGTGTGTATGTGTGTGTGTGTGTATGTGTGTATGTGTGTGTGTATGTGTGTATGTGTGTATGTGTGTGTGTGTATGTGTGTACCCGATTTTTATGGCAACGATTCTGGAGAAACTACTAAAGGTATGGGGACGAAACTTCATATTTAGAAGTTTCATGACCAAACCTAGAGTTCAAAAGCTTTTGCCATTTTCCTACCTACATAACGAACACATTACTGTTATTTGTAAATATCAACAATTATGGCCTGACTGCTACTTATCTTAAAGCTGTTTTACACTGTCCAGAATATTAGCCCAGATGTTATAGAAGAAAACAGCTGTAATTTTGTACAAGAATTTGGATATTTTTATTTTTGTGTGTATTCTACTATACAATTTTTCGTTCAATGTGATATTCTCCGATTCGTGCGTATAAAGTTAGGTTTTTCTAATCTCAGTATTGATCATAACACCATAATTATAACTTATTGAGGTTATGAGCAATCTTTATTTAACATTAACGTGGAGCCACGACACAGTATGACAAAAGCTCATTTTATCGACTGCAATCCTATTGGTTGTTATAGAGAAGAGAATTATGCTAAAGAAATCAATGGAAAGTTAGAAAGACGTGGCAGGAAAAATGCCTACAATGTAGAAACTAGAAGTAAAGGTTAGTTACTTTCGGGTACCCGTAACTTTGTAGTTTGTACCAGTTACTTTGTACCGTTTGAGTATTCCGTACTGCATATAAACCAAAGTTGCATAGCGGAAGGGGTTAACGATCATAACGAAAGTAATCCGAAAGTAACTAAACTTTACATCACTAGTAGAGAACCACGCTTCCTAGAGCTTTATTAAGTTCAATAAAACAAATTTTAAGGGTAAGTACAGTTCCACACTGACGTTTCCCAGGGTATTGGTGTGAAGCACGCCTCAGACTAATCAGAGTAACTGGCAGGTATATCTATGACAAATTCCTAATACATTCGGTAAAGTTTTCCTAATATTGCGTAGGTGTTAATCCATACATATAAACAGAGATAAACGACGTGTGTGTACGTAAAATATGCTCGCGGAGCCGTTGTACGCAAGACAGAAGAAAATGGCTTAGGATATTGGACGGAATTTGGGACACGTAGCTAATTTATGGCCAATTTGGGAAGTTAGCACATATTCGAACCAATTTCCTGTTTGATACTACACAGTTTATAGTAGTACGGATGTTATATAATATTTGGGCTAATATTTTGGACAGTCTAAAACTGATTTTAATGATTTACAGACAATTTAAGTTTATATCTTTTACCAAACAAAAACTTAATGCAATAGTACAATTTTTAGGGTGAATTCAATATTTTAATTAAAAATATGCTGCTGTCCTGACGAAGATTCGAACCAGGCAATGTATTATTTTCTGTTACCGTGGAAACTTACGAATATACGAAAAAGTTACATAGGTACTCATAAAGCTCATGTCCAAGAACTTTCAGGTCTAATATCTGGCAGGTCCAAAGCTTTATATGGGGACATTACAAATCGAGCTGGTGATATCCCAGGTGAGACATTGCAGTCTGTGCCGTTAGTGCCATTACGAGATTGCGCCGGTAAATTATTTAACGAGGTACCTGTCGCGCTGGGTGGCGCTCTCTAGCGGATAGATGCTCGAACCGGCTCCGACCGGCTTAATTCCTCTCTCTGTATCTACTGAAAACTTGCAGATGTTAACCGTTGTTCAGTTGGTCGTCCTGAACTACATTAAATTATTAATAAAGTTGCACAGAAACACACACACAGAGACACATACACATACACACACACATACGATAGGTAGTAGCGTATTGACCGGTAGGTGACGCAAGTTTGAAAACATACCGACTGCGCCGACTACGCAGTTACCGACCAGCGTAAAACTAATGCCGTAAAATGACGCGGGCCCTTTTAGCTGATTACAACCTACTGCGAAATCGGTACGAGAAAGAAGCACGAAACATGTATTTATGCCTGGTTTAGAGGGAATTAGTACAGCGGGATGCATACCGGAAGACTGATGGAGTAATTTTCAATGTGGAATTCCTTTGTGAGAACTTTTATTATTAGTTGACGTTTTAATCTCTGATACATTACCCTTATTATTCTAATATAATGACTGAAACAACAAAAAATTGAGTCTTCAAAGTACAAATATAAAATACTCATTTTACATAGATATCACAATATTATAAATTTAATGTTCATTAATTTGTCAATTCAAGAATCACAATTTAAGGGACTGCAAAACTGTACGTGATTTGTTCATTTTTAAGCGGTTTGGTTGAAAAGATACAATAAGTAGAATTATACAATGACGCTCTGAAAGGAGATTGAGATGTTTCGCATCTTAAACATGGAAAAAATGGTAAAGTATTAAATAGCCAAAATAATTCCAAAACTGATCAATAAAATACACCTGGCGTTAAAAAGAATTAAAACGCGTTTTGTACGTATATGTATGTACAATTTTTATATATATTCCCGAAGAAAAATATAAATATCGTTATATATTTTTAGCAATTCATATACAACTCAGGGCCGCTCAATTAGAGCCTTAGTTTGTTTTCTTTTGGGAAGTAAGAATTTGCTAGTTCGCCAGAAGAAAATAGCATAACATTTCTTATAAATATCTTTCTTAATTCTCTATATTTTTAGTTCATAAAAATTCATTTGAAGAGTTTATGTCAAAGGAAACAGTGAACATTTATAACTTGAATGTCTATAAGAAACAAAATAGGCGGTTTCTTTTATCAAACGTCAAATCTTTTGTCTAATCTCAAATTCCCTAAATTCGAAATAAAAAAAATCAGGAACCAGCTAAAATACCAAACAAAAAACATAAACTTTACTCAATCAATTCAAAACTAAAACCCTACGATAGTAACTTCTATAAAAATACTTACATCGTAGAGTTAAAGATATCAGCCAAAAGCAAAGCATATGTCAGAACAGGCACATCACCAAAGAAATAATTATCCAAGTTCAATTAAAATAGCTGATGGCTCAAAGCTATATTTTTAACACATCACATAACATCCGAACTGCAGGAACACGAGACTCATGCTTGGAGCCTTGCAACAAATTACAACAAAACAAAAATAACAGCGTAGTGTTTACCTGCAAAACTGCGTGCCTCGACCAGTTCTTTTCTACGAACTCGAGCTGAGGAAAAGCGTGCAATTTGAAACCGTATTTACTTACGCATACTACGTATGATATTTGTAAATTCACATAATAGACGACTAAGATTTTCTGGATAGTAATTTTATTTTAGCAATTGTTTATATCGCGATACTACGAATATAAATAATTACGCCAATGCGCTGTAAATGGGCCCATCAGCAAATCATTTTGTTCTTTGCTCCAATATCGGAATTTTTGTAGAGATAGACCGCTAATTGCAAGTAAGATTTTGCAACTTTAAATGTAGTTGGACCTTGCTATAAATGTTTAATTGAGGGTATTAATTTATCTCTGGTTGATAAAACAACGCGCAGTCGGTCAGGCATCGCATGAATAAGCTTGAAAGTTGATCCTAAGGGTTGTAGCATAATATTTCGGTTACAGAAACTCTTTCTTCGACAAAAATTTCGATATTGGAATATACCAAAACAAATAAAAACAATATGTTGAGAGTAGATGAATGTTTGTAATAGAGGTCGCCATGCTCGTCCAAGGGATTGCTGTCCCATGGACAGTAGGGGCAAGTTCAAGTTAATAAAAAGTTGTCACTGTGGACCCTCATATACCACCAAAAAATTTAGCCCAAATGAAGTCCACATGTCCGCACATAATAAAAAAGATTAACAAATAAACTTTTATCAACATTTAAATTATACGAAAATGATAATTTTTTTAAAAATTGTATCAAATCTTAATAATTTGCAGACGATCTAAATGTTGCATTAGAGTAATATATTGTTGTATACGGTAATTTCACAGCTTATTGTTAAACCTTTTGTATTTGAAAAAGGAAAACCTTTCAGCTTAATCTTAATCTTTTTAATCTTTCATGGAAAAAGAAATTCTGATTCTTAAACAAAATTAGAAACTTTATGCCTTCTGCGGGAGACCTAAATATTTTTCAATTGCGCCAAATCTTTTTGTGGTATATGTAGGTCCATAGGGACAACTTTTTATCAACTTGAAATTTTGAATTTCGAAAAAAGTTTTTTTGACACACCCTTGTGAACAGGCACGGGCCGGCGCGAGGTGGGTTCAGCGCGATTTCCTGAGGCCCCGCTTTTTAGACGGCCCCGCGAATAAGAAAGAATCGATGAAAAAAAAAGACATCAATAATAGATGAATAATCAAATTTTCCACTAGAAATAATGAAATAAATTATATAAAGCAATCACTCAGAAGCATACTCTATTTTTTGTTCGTAACTAAATATATTGATTTCTGATTGGAAACCGCGTGCGTCATCTACTTACCATCTTGACCGAGACCGCGGAAGTCTACAATCTAGATATTGTTCATAAGTATTGGGTTTCGATTACTTTGGTTCTATTCTTGTAGTTTAGTAAAGGTATTTTTTTTCTGAATTAAATGGTAATTATTCCAATTTTATGGCTTTAAATTTTCAAGAAAAACTGAATTAATTATTATTTTTGCGTTTTTGTTATTGTTCTGTTTGGACATCCTAGAACAGTTTAATATCAACACCATCAGTGCTTCAAGTACACTTCTGCATAAAGCTTTCATTTCGAAGATTCTATTTTATTTTTCATTTTGTGTTGCGATACTTGGTGAGCTACTCATCTATTTTGAAAACTTTGTGTTTTTATTTTTTAGTTCAGATCAATCAATAACGCCTATGCACTATCCATTCACATTATCCACATTAATCTTTAATTGTTAATTTCACAAAAATTTAGCAAGAAAACACGAAATTAAAAACGTTTGAATTTAGAGAGGTTTCATTGTTATTCATTAGCGTTACGAATCACACAAATTATAAAATATAATATATTTAGTCAAAAAATAAAACTATTTGTATTTAAAACAAAAAGATATCAATTAAATTATTTTCATATCTACCACTAGGTAAAATACTAAGAAGAATAAGTATGAGTCAAGCAGTGATGGAGAATATCGAAGCTTTAAAGATGCTATAAGCCTCAAGTCCGACATAAATCATCTAAAAAAATATTAAACTTGTCAATTGATAATCAACTATTGGAGAGTCAATTAAAGAAAGCATTCATTAATTTAAAAACATGATTACACCATGTGGAGTCAGTGCATGTTTTATGACTACTAACTTTCAATACCAATTCATTACTGCTCTAGTTTCCTATAATGCTAACAACCACTATAATACATTCTTTAATAGTCTATAAGCTGCTCCAGCTTAACATCGAAATTTATTGTGACTCAGAATTTTATTATTGTTAATAATAGCCGTTCCGTGCCTGCAAATTCGCGTTCGGAAAGAAATAGGAGCGACGTCGGACGATACGTCGCGAGTTTTGCTGGCCGCTCAACTATGAAATTGGTAGCGCGGTCGGCCTGTTTGCGGTGTAAATCAGACCAGCCGGTCCCGGTCGCTGTCCCGGGACAGATACTGGCGTGCCGTCTTCCGTCTTGCCACAGCCGCCGCGTCGGCCAACCGACCCATAAAGACGTCGGTATCTGACCTGTAACTAAGGTCCACCAAGTATATATGACCTTTCTCTTAACCCACGATACGAAAAGAGCGGTCGTAATTTTCGGCGGGGTGGGGGGAAAGCACGAAATACGAGCTTCATAACTTCTCGTCTTCGGGAATCATTTTATGATATTGTTTCGGAGTTTATCTGGGGATTTATTAATGATGCGCGGCGACGCAGTATTTTTCTGTGGAACTAATAAATTAGTATAGATTTAGTTAATCGCGTTCTTCTCAATAGAAGCACATTGTTCTTTATAGAACAAGTAGTTTGGTAATGAAACTGGAAAACAATAGTTTTCCAAGTTTCTCGAGGTTAATTTGATTGCAGGCAAAGAAATCACATATTTTAAACTATAAGTTTGAAGTGGCATACCTATACCCAAAACTAAGACCTGGAGCACCATGAAATCTTTGAAATCCTACTAAAAGGGGTGCAATGAGTACAAATTTACATAGGAAAAGTCTGTATCTCTACTAATTACCGAGTTGTCGTCAAATTACGTATTTCAAATAACACAAAAATAAGCGAAATTGTCACATCACCTCAAAAATCCGTCTTAGACATATAAATGTATACATTGTTTTATTTATTCATCGAGAGTTATAGTTGGTTGTGACTACATCTTTATATCGCCAACAGTTCATTTCCTTTCTATCCAAACGTGCTAAATATAGGTCGAAAAAATCAACGATGAGCTGGGTTTTCCCGTAATGCGTACGGTTTGGCCAGAAAGTGGAAAACAATAGTTTCCGCGGTTTCTCGCGGGTTTCTCGAGAACCGTGTAACTTAGAGCTTCGCGGCCATCAAAAATGAATTCCTCGACCGATTTCTCATCGGATACCGTTTTAATCATCAACAGCAGTCGATTAGATCGGACACAGTTTGCGTTCAAAGTTGCTAATATAGTAAAATGGCTGTTTTTGCATTATTTTTGAGAACTTGGAACGTTATAACTTCCGACCCGTTCCAAATAGGAAAAATCTAATAATACAATCTAATAATACAATAGTAATCAACATCAAGAATTGTATCAAGAACCACATCCTTAATTTAATTGCAGGCAGTTTGGCTTTCCCCGACTGGCAAAAATTTTGAAAGAAATCACATACTTTAACAATAATTTTGAAGTGGCCTCTCTTTAAAACTAGCACCCGGACCAATATGATACCTTTGCTATCCTACTAAAATTGGTGCGCTGATTACAAATTTACATAAGAAAACTCTACTGGTTACCGAGCTGTTCTCAATGTTGTGCTCAATATACTTATTTTTGATTTACTCAGCGAGAGCTATCATTTGGTGATGGGTACATCTTTCTATAGCCAACGGTTGCAAAGTTCAATTTGTTTCTATCTAAAAGTGTCAAATTTAGGTCGGACAAAAATTGATATTTTTTGGGAGTTAGAGCGTTCTAATGTAGTCATGTTTATGGCTTGGGATGTGCTGAATTCAACGGTGAGCTGGGTTTTCCCGTAACGCGAACGGTTTGGCCAGAAAGTAGACAACCAGTGTTTCCGCGATTTCATGCGGTTTTCTCGCGAACCGAGCAACTTAGAGCTACCCGGCTTTTAGAAATGAATTCCTCGACCAATTTCTCATCGGATACCGTTTGAATCGTCAACATCGGTCCATTAGATCCGACACAGTTTATGTTAAAATTTGCTAGTATGTAAAAGGACGGTTTTTGCGCTATTTTTGATAACTTTGAACGTCATAACATTGCGAACAGTTCCAAATAGAAAAAATCTAACAGGCGTTGTTTCGATCCAGTGATTACATGCGCATAGTTATGTGTTATTAATGACGGTTGAACAAAGTTCGATATATAAACTAGATAGTTACGTGTATCTGATGTAGCCTTAAGATAAATTTAGGATCGCTTGTATCGTTAAAACTAAGGACAGGAACATTTTCAGCAGCTTAATACAATTGACAATCTTATCTACCTCATTGAAGCATGGCAATGATATGTATTGGTCGCTCTTTAAGCTAAATCAATTATGCTGTTACAAGATAATAGTAGTTCTCGGCTGTGAAGGTATGAAGAGTAACTAATTACTGGGGAAATCAACCAAAGTACGAGGAAAAATTAAAACAGTTTCCTTTGTTTAAGCCCTAAGCTTTCGGCAACTAATGTATTGCCTTCTACAGAGGGTGTACTAAAAAATAAATAAATAGATTAAAAAGTTGTGCTAACGACCAAACAAAACAAGTGCAACTCACAACTGAAAAGGTGTACACAATCCTAAGATTGAACATAAGACAAGGTAAACGGCACAAAAAATACATCTCTCTAATATCTCACAACTCAGAGAACCTAAAAACAATAGCATCAACATAATAAAATTGTTTACAACAAAATTCTTGTACGTTATACAATCACCAAACAAAGCACCATCCACTCACAAACAATCGAAACTCAATAGATCATAAATTGGAACGGTTGTCAACTTAGAGCCATAAGTCAAATCGACAAAGTATACGTAGCTGGTCAAAAGGTAATAGACCCATAGGTGGAATCAGATTTACCAATGTTCGCTCGGTTTTTGTCTATTTGTAGGAGGTAGCTATTATGTTGAGCTAACTTGTATAACTTGAGCTAACTTGTATATCCGTCCGAAAATTAACCGAGTTGCTCTTTGGATGTGCACCATTTCATCCTGATTTCCCCAGTAACCAGTTACTCTTTATGCTGTTATAGAATTTAAAACGTTTTCGAACTAATCGGTAGTTCTAAAATGTTGTAATAAAAAAAAGAGTACAGGTTTACAATATAGTAATGTGTTCTTTATTCTTCTCGTCATCGTAAGACTTATTTATAATTCCCGTTGCGTTTCGTCAATAATTTAAACGCCCAGTGCATAGCATTTCGAATGAATCCAAACTGTTCGATGACTACAAGACATTACTACACTGCTTCAATTACAAACGAGCAAAGTTTCCGTGAAGTTAGTGGCTCTATTACCCGAACAGTGAACGAAACGTCCATACAAAATTAGCTTACAAAATGAACAGCTATGCGCGTACATAAACTCCGGAGCAGACAAACGTAAACAATCGTTAAGAAAGTTTAGAACAAGAGCTCGTTCCTGTTCTAGTCGCGGTTCGGCACCAGTAAAAACTAAAACAAACACGATTACCCGGGTGACAATGCCGTTCAGTAGTCAATTAACTGCTGCTAACTCCCGCCTTAAGAGCAATTAAGACGTCACGATCGCGTTATTTAATGAGTGCCCGGTATTCGGCTTCTATTTTCGTTCAGCGTTAGGAGGGGGACTTTTATTTTCGGGTAAAAATAACCCTCCGATATCGGACGAACGGAAATCGAGCTTTAGGGCGCCCCACGGGTATCGGTAAAACTGAAAATGGGCAAATTCAAATTAAATTCACTTGGTCGGGTCGCCCGGCACCCGCGGCGTTCTGGATGATCCGGCGACCGCAGGGGGCTCGGATTAATTAAAAATGTTAATTTGGGAAAGTGGGAATTGAGTTATCGGAGCCATTTTCGCACAAATGGCCCTGTGCGTGATGCATGCGGTTTTTAATTAATTTAGTGTTTTTGATCGTTTTGTTGTTAAGTTTTTATCGAATTAAATTTAATTTAATATTGAAATTAATGAATTCATGTTTCACCTATGAGATTTTTTGTAGGTACACAACCGTTGAGATGTGATTTCTATAATTTGCTTGCAAATTTTTTGTGTGGGAGTAAATAACAAACCTGCTCTACAGCTATGAAAACAGCGCAAAATACGGCCAGAATTGCAGTTGATGAATGTTGACAATTTAGGCCCAATGGGCTCGTTTGTCGATTCTGCTTCTCTAGCTGGACAACAATGAAAAATAAAATATAGCATCATTGTTTTACCATAATGAGTTTGCAAACCATAGCTATTAGCTCAGTAAAAAAAATATCCATTATCTTTTGAGTCTAGATATCAGAATGTGTTACATATTTTCAAGTAAGTAGTAACATGTTAAAAAATTAATTTAACAACAATTTAAGTCACGGTTTATTAGATTTTTGTAGTGTTTTAGCACTACTTTTCTCAACAACTAGACTCAGGCCGACATTTCTGCATTCTGATTTAGATTCTACCAAAGAAAAGTATACCAAAAATTGATACTTATTAGATTTTGTTCATTGTTCGCCAGGATAGTCACGTGGACAATAGTATTTTTGACAAATTAAGTTATCGAGAATATATAAAATACTAAAAATCTAGACTCAAATGTTAATTGATTAATTTTTTTTTGTAAATTAAGAAGGTCCTGCAGAATAACATGAAAAGTAAAAACTAAGGACCACCCTAATATATGTACCCAGTTATTCAATTTCAAGGCTCGTTTCGTATTTTAGTGTTGATGAATTATCTGAAAAGACATTTAAGCTATCATTTTTAATTTTTAAGATTATAATTTTGTATTCAAAACAAAATGTAGCTAGACATTTGAAACAAAAACATTAATTATTAATTATTTGAATCAACAATTTCCAAATCGCTGGATCCACTCATTTAAGTCCTGTGGACTATTTTCTATGGGGAACTGTGAACGACGAAATTATTCAGGATACTCGCAGAAATATCGAGGAACTGCGGTCAATACTATTCCGGGAAAAACAGTTAGAAGAGCATTAAAATATGTTAAAATGTTGAAGGCTTTATACCTTCAAGAAAATGGAGACCTATTAGAACATTTACTTAAAAAATAACTTTTTTGTTGTATAACTTGCTTCTTTTACAATCTGAATGTTGTTAATCCAAAGCACTCTTGGTCTGTCCGGCGATCTGTAACCAAGCTCCAGTTAGGTACCTGATAAGCACGACAGACAACGAGAAAAAAACACAAAGGTTTTTCTTATTATTGCACCACTGTTTTAAAAAATACGTTATACATTGCGGAAATGAGAAAAAACACGACTATCGGAAAATGTCAAAATTCAACATGGCGCCCATAAGAAAAACAAAAGTTGGCCATGGTTACGCCGCCATCTTTGATGTTCTTTCAAATTAAAAAATAACACTGAATTCCTTGTTAAAAAGTAGCTGTAGAATGTTTTTGTCTCAAATGTCTAGCTGCTGAGATTTTTGTCTTTTTTGTCTTCGATTATATCTAACGTCTCTTTTAACTTTATCTACAAAATAGAAAAAATGTCTTGCCAAAAGCATAAGAGCTTAAAAGGCGGTTCTGCGGGACCTGAAATAAACTTAGAGGCCCTAAAATACTTTAAAGTACTGAAAAAAATATAATTAATTAATGTTAAACACAAGAACCATTATCATCTCTTTCTGGAACGTCTAGTATATTAGAAATATGGTGCAATCATTGTAGATATTGAATTCCAAAAATGACCCATCAAGTGTCTTCAACCAATATACGCAGATATTAGTCGAACCCCAAAATATCCCGCAACCAAAACAGTTAGCTATTCATAGATCCCGTTCCCAAATATTGACACTGTCCATCCCGAATCCGCACTGAATGCAAAATGAATTTTCCCCGGAATCTTTTCGCCGATATATTGGGTCGCAAGTGGTCCGCTTCTCATGTTTGCGCCCTTAAAATTCGGACGTGTTTATCCAGCTTTGCAACAACAGAGCCGCGGCGGGTTAAACGAATCCATTACCGGGACCTCGTTTATAAAAGGGAAACGTCGGGGGAAACAATGTTTCCTGAGCTTTATTAAAGAAGAAGAAAACCCCATCCTCGTCCCTTTGTCTCGGGCTTTGTGAAGCGAGAGTGAGTTTGTTACTGCGGGTTAATTTGGCGTTTGATTGCTTTCCACGGAGAAGATTTGTAACGCAAAGAGAGGATTTAAAGGAAAAGAAAAGCTTCTTAATATATCCGTCTGGAGTTCGTCTTGTATACAGGGTGATTCAAGAGGATATTTTTTTAGGATTTATTTTTATCTCGGATATTTATTGTAAGCAAAACATACTGCATGAATTTGGGGGTAAGCGAAAATATTGTTATAGCGCTGTGGTTTCATAGAGTTATGTTGGTATAAATTCAAAAAATGGAGCCAAAGTTTTGTGTTTGACATTTTGATTATGTACGTGTTTAGACATTTAAATACATAGATGGCATTAATTTGTTAATTTGTTCGATCTTTTATCGAGTTATTTCATTAAATTGTACCATATAACATAACAAATTTGTTTAGAAAAGAACAAATGACAATCTATTTTAGTGATAAATCTAGAGAATTCGGATTAAGTGGTTGTGTGTTGTATCTTAAGATAATTTTTTAAAATCAAATAAGTTTTGTCTAACGTCACTGCAAATGTTGTTCTGGCAGTTGGTATTAAAAAAGTTTTTTTCAGATTTTATCCTTTCCCTATGTCCAATATCCAATACTTTATATTAGAAATTGAGCCCGTAGCAAATTAATATCCTGTCGACTTATCTAAAGTGGCGACTTTACCAAACGGCCATTTCCATTAAATTATGCACCCATACGCTCTCTGTAGACGATATTCACTTATTTCGAAGAGTGGGATTTTAGGGGAGGATGCACAACCCTAATCGAACTCAAAGCTTTTTATATCGAGAGAGGCTGAAACGTTGTGGGTACTTTCGTCCCTTTCAAGAAGGGATAATCTCCAGCCTTTAAGGTAGTGGTTGGCTTTAGATTTGAGTAAAAACTCTAGCATTCCCTTTGGATGAAACGTTCGACAACTAAATCGCATATAGATAAATTGAATCTAATATCTTATTATTAAAACATTTTCTTCTTTCTTATAAGTAATTGGTAGTGAGATATACTCTAGAGTTTTAAAGCTGTATTATAAAATTCCAAAAGATTTATAAAGGAGAATGAAGAATGTGGTTATATTGTGAAAGAAATACCACATTGGAATGCCAAATGGTAAGTAATATACTCCGCTAGGCAAACAAAAAAAAGGCATAAATAAAAACTGAAAAAAAGAAGAGGTAATTTTTAATGCAAGAATCTGTTTGGTGTATTCATGAGCCATCAGCTAAATTGCCAAAGTGGGACGTGTATGACGAACGAGTGGGGAAAAGAAAAATGCAATTCTCGTACCCTGTTAGCTTTTATTAGTCCCGTTAGGGGACGCTCCGCTCGGGGTTATGCCGTAAAAAAATCGCGTAAAAACATGTTACATCTGGAGAAGAGATGCGCACATTTAAACTACATTTTCTCCGGAGTACAGTTGTAATGGCCGGGGGACCAGAAAAAAAATAGAATATTCCCTTTCTAAAGGCACCACTTTACGCGGAAAGGGTTTCAGGGTAGGAAATGGAATGTAAATTAGAAAATAAAATTCATACCTTTTTTAAATTATGGAAATTGTCTAGCACAAGAATCGTAATTTTCAATATTTGACATCAAGATAAAATTCTTTTTGCTAAATTAATGATGTTTTAGATTAGTCATTAAAATTATTATTAATATTTTGTATTTCTATATATGTATTCACTGGCAAAATGATGTTTTGAAGATATACAACTTTTACAGTTTTTGATAATTCATCTCAATGTCTGCATGACTATAGAAGATCCCCAGTAAAAGTTCACAATTTTACTTATTTTAACATAAATAATCAATTGTCTTGTTACTAGCTTTAGTTTATTTGATTATTTATATTTTTTATTTATTTTATTTCATGCTTGTATTTCACAACAGTTGTAAGGCAATCATATCAATCTATCAAGTCCTACTTTTCAAACCTAAGACACCAAGTTGTTATCAGCAAGCAGGGGAAGGAGGGAAAATCTGTTCTTACAGAAACATGTGTTGAACCTTTTTTTCTTTTGCAGACGACACAAATTTGCAAGTAACCAGCAATCAAGCAAATGACTTGATAAAAAAATTCGGAAAATGTATAAAGAAAGAATAAAAGAACGGTTCCATTCGAACAAATTAAGGATAAATAATAACAAAATAAATGCATCAATTCAATACCAGCAGTAAGAAAAAGACAACATCAAGTATCAACATAGAACGGAGAACTTTGTGCTATGCAAACTTTGAATCCCTGATAAGATATGTGGTGATATTATATGTTGTGAATCCACGATCAGATGCAATTTTCGAGACCCAAAAGAGAATACTAAAGAATACTAAAAAATTTAGAGAGATATACTAGAAAAAATATTAACAGTAAATATTAACACAAAACGAAAACAGTAAATTATCAATAAATTTTTTTAAGTTTATCAATCATTTTATGTATCCCTTTCTGGTTGTAGTCGCTAAATTAACTCACTACTACGGCCAAAACAAAAGTCTAATCACCACAAGGATACGAAAGAAAAATGACTTTATCTTTGTTTTTAATAGTTTAAAGGCATGCACTACTTTTGATGAATTTGCTTAATATGCAGAGAAAAATCATAAAAATCGGTAAAAGATTACAAGTTATAATATTGAAACATAAAGCTAAAATTGCAAATTTTTCAGAAATTGATTTGAATAAAAAGTAATTGTTGTGAATTGGTATGGATACAAAGCAGGCTGCAGAGTATGAGAAAACCTGACTAAGTTCCATAACTATATGGGCCACAGGGTGTCTGAATCTTAGACCACCAAAACATAATTTTGGTTGCTCCAAACAATCTTTCAAAAAATGTTCCAAAAATGTCAAAGGCATGAATTGGTAATCTTAATTAATTTTATCTCACAGTGGTCATAAAATCATCAACAGATGATGAACATTAAAGGTAAAATTGCAAAGTTTCGTTTGTAACTGTGTATTTACATTCTACAAAATGTTTAGATTCGATGTTTTTCTGTCGGAGTCCGTGTCTATGCCGTGGTTTACGTATCGATTAAAGCTTATGGCGTCTGTGATGAGCTGGCCATACGTAACCGCCGATATATACCCATTGTTTAATATCTGACAATTATCGCATTTTTCTATTGGCGGAAAAGTTAGAATGTTTGGGCTGAAATTGTACCTAGATAAAAAATCTATTATTGTATTGAGACTTTGGCTAGGGGTATTATATTTGAAAAACGAGAAAAATGTAGAAGTAAAGTTCAGTTTTATCTTACCAAAATATTATTTTTGGCCTAGCCAAACTCTTTATTTATCTACGAATTAGCACTGAACATTTCATCAATTTTGAACCATAAATTAATAGAAAACGCGTTTTAGCACAGGTAGAACTAGGTCTTAACTGAGTACTTGAATATCTGCCTAAGTTTTGGGCGTCAACGGTGAAAATTGGGAAAAGATTACAGAAGTTATGCAACATCAAAATGTGGAAATTCTTCAGGATTGTCAACTTGTCAATAAGTAAGAAAGTATTGTATTAAAATAACCGTCAAACAAGAATCCTTTAAAAACACCTCCTCAATTGATAAAGTCGTCTAATTAATTGCATTAAAAAAACGATAAAAAAATTCGTAATCGATAGCAGGAGGTTGCCGTCACTGAACAAAAAATAACTCCCTAATTTATTCAGCGGTGGGAGTTCAAAATTTGATATCAATCGAGGAATTTAATTCGGAATTAATTGACTTTCACTTTGAGGTCCTATTTGCGAACTTCCCTCATAAATACAAGGCGGGCGCGTCGACTCGCGGCGGATTGGCGAACTGCTAAAAAGGAAAAAAGTGGAGAGTTCTCTCTTCGGGCAGAATAAAGCGGAATTAAAGCCGGCTCGGTAAACAAGATATCCGGAATTTTCACTTTCGAGCCAGTTATTCGATCCGGGATCGGATCGCGCGCGCCCCGATCGCGCTTATTCGATATGAATCCGATAACTGCAGTTCCGGGTAATCCGGCTTCGCCGGCACGTTCGGAATAGCAACGCCGTTCGCGAGACAGTTACCGCCCGATCCGGACTTTCGAGCAGGTTTATACGCGCAGTAATCATATCAATTTTGCAAATTGGAATCGCTACTCCCGCAAACGAAATTCAACTTACAGTTTTGGCAGTCGTTGTATCCTATATAACTTGGAATTGCGTCGTTACTTGTCATTAATGATGCAGTCGGTATGGCGGATTATATTATTATGGTATATTTCCGAGTGTTTTTTTTTTAATTTGTTTTTATGGCTAAAAATTAAAATCTACCAAAAAGATGTTGACGTTTTATGCTTGTGGTAAAATCCTTAACTACAAGACATAAGAAACAATAGACATTCCCACATTTTAACCGGGGATAAATTATAAATTCTAAAACTCTTACAGGATGTGTAACTAAACAGAATATCTAAATATGACCTTAGTAACAAGTCGGTTGTTTTCGAGATATTTGGGCTTTTATGAATTTTGTCAAAATCATCACCAGAACAGTTATTTTAGTGTTGCAGCTACAAAATCCAATTTTTCAGATTATAATTTTTGGTGTGAAACCCTAGACAGCGCTGCAATTGAGTGCCGTCCAAAATAAATCTAATACTGCAAGCTAGGAAGTTCTAAATGATTTGGTCCTTCAAAATTAGCTGTTTTTAAAATTATTTCAATAAGTAGAAATACGAATAAAAATACTAGTGAAATTGATGTGACGGGTACCTTATTTATTTACAAATAAACAAAACACAAATAAAAATTAAAGAATGTGTTGAACTGCAAGACCGATTCAAAAAAATCTTTTAATCCTCTTGCACTCTGACACTAATTCTTTTATTATTATTATTTTTTGTATTTATCTATGTGGATAAGCTTGGTGCAAATAATTTCTTACAGCTACGTGTACTCTACTGTAATTTATTATTTAACTATTTTGGCAAATTTACAGAAATGGCAGCTCATTTGGAAAATCCTTGAAAAATGATTAGAGTAAACATCCAGTTCCTTTGGACCTTTTTGAGCAAAAACCTTTTCAGCTCTAATTCTAGTCATGTAACTATAGACCTATTTCTGCTAAAACCTCATTTTTTTCGGCGCTATTACAATTCTTTTTATCATACTGCGTATTATAAAGTAGAAACCTGATGCAGCCAGGCACATGACTGATGATAGATATGATGATAATGATAGATATTTAGATAATATTGTCAAAAAATCAGCGTTGGCCACTACCTACTGTCATAAGATAGAAAATAATTGTCAAATCATGGCTAACTAAGTTTTAATGCAGACACGATCTCGATCAAATAGAATTTGCTCATGCAGCTAAACTATTAATTTGACCAAAAAATATAAATGAAATTAATTGCACAAAATGTCCTCTACTTTAATTTATTGTTTAACTATTTTTACGAAACTACAGAAATGGCGGATCATTTGCAAAATCGTTGAAAAATGCTTAGAGGAAACATCCAGTTCCTTTGGACTCCTTTGAACCAAAAAATATTCAGCTCTAAGTTTGGCCATAAAATTTCTAAATATGAACTTTCGTTCCGATACCTTTAGTAGTTTCTCCGGAATCGTCGCTACAAAAATCGGGTATACACATACACACAGAAAAACACACACAGACTCACACATAGACATTTTTCTGTTCCTTGGTCAAAAATGACAATGACGCCAATGACAAACAATGCCAATAACCTAATAATAATTTTTCTAAATAAATAGAAAAATAAGTCAGTAACATAGAATATTTTTATAAAGAAATGGTATTTGTTTAAACAATTGCAAATTAGCAAATTAGACCAAAAATGTCAATAACCTAATAATAATCCTTTCAAAATTAGGAAATATGTCCGCACCATTGTATATATTTGTTTAAACAATTGCTGATAGTTAATAGATGACAAAAATGCCAATGATTTAATAATTTCCGCAAAAAAATGGAAAAAATATGTTTGTAACATTTCAAATTAGTTAATAGATGACTAAAATCAAGTCAAAAATCCAATAATAATCATTTCTGCCGAACAAATAATAAAACACGTAACATTGTAAACTTGTAAATTTGAGGAAACTTTAGTCTCATATTTAAGGTACCTACTATGGGGAGGGTAGGGGTTGGTGAACAAAAAAATAGTGCTTGTGGAATTGTTTCTTGGAAAGTTCTGAATAATTTCAGATAATTTCCCGCAACTTTTTTTAAAATCCGAATCGTGAAATTTTTTTAAAAAATTTGCATTTTTGCAATGTTACCCAATTTTAATTGGGTAATTTGAGGTGTTCAGTGGCATAGATGTCCCGGTTGCCGCCTGGATGAATATGGCAACCCTACCGTATACAGTAGTTGTTATCTCAAATAGGTGCACTAAAATTTACTTCTTACTTACTTCAGTTCAATTTTAATTTGGATTTATGAGGTTAGAAAATATAATGGTATGTAGATAATGCTTTGGCTGCGTTCAGCATTTATTCAATAATTTAAAACACGAACAAACAGAAGATTGAATCGAAAATCGATTTTTACGATTTTCAGACTATTGTAATAGGGGATAATTTCCTCTCATCTAGAGATGCCAGACGCCGAAGGCAAAGAAGGTAATTTATTAAAATTGCATTCTTACACTCAATTATGTATTGTTAAATTTTTAAATTTGCTACATTGAAGTCCTATTACCTGTATTATTTCTTTATCTTTTGTATTATAAATAGTTCTGTTAAAAACAGTCGCACATAATACACTGCAGAAAATCATAAAGACAGGTTTAACTGAAAAGTAGGAACAAACAAACAATTATCAACAAATTAAACATTAATGAAAGGTACAAATTTAAAATTTGTTAAATGATTGTTTTTGTCAATAACAAAAGGTTACTTATTTACTCTTAAAAGGGGATTGCCGAAAGAGATTGGCCCCTTGCAGTAGTATTCCATTAAGAAAGAACTATCACACACAAAAAAACGTTTCAGTGAAGACTCAAGTGAGCCGTCTAGCTCTACATCTTCTTGTCCGAATTCTCTAGTAACCCGATGCACTGCAGTCTATCCATCTTCCCCTCTAAGACTGGAATGATGTATTGCTCTTACATTACTAAGCGACATTTTGCCCCTGGCGCTCCGTGCAGCGTCTCGTCAGAGCGTCAGAGCAAGAGTAAAACAACCCCTGCAGTAAAACACGCCACTGCCTCAAAGTCTGAAACGTTTGTACTGTACACCTTGCCCATCTAGCTTCTTCTACAATTAAAGTGCTCGGAACGAGCGAAATTTGTTGCAACCCTTTGTCGAATTGTAACGTGGTCTTCCCCTTATCCTACGAATTGAAATTGTAAATTCGGTTTTAGTTATTCAACATCTACCGTCGACGGACTAGCAGAAATTAGCGTCTTTAACTTCAACGGAAACTTGTTTTCGTTCCATCTGTCTGCGCGGGATGGAGTAAAGTTCGAACGGCACTGAATGATATACTTTTGAAGTTGGATTGTGCAGAAATAACTCCTAGTTCTTGGGGGAGAAGGGAGACTGTATACGGAAATTAATTCGGTGAATAAATTTATCAAAGGAACTCATAGAGGAAATTTCACCTGAATGTTCCTTAGAAAGGGATCTCGCAAGTATCGTCCTTAGTGATACAGAAACTGAGAATAATTGTTTGAAGTCACTTATTGTCTTTGTTGAGTTGGAATATTGACATTTTGTTTAAGGGGGAAAGCCACCATAGATTTTTGAAACTCCGTTTTTTTATTAAATGATGTCTGGAGATCTTAGAAATAAACTACAATAAGTTTCATATTTAAAAAAATCGTTCTTGATTAGTTGGTAAACAATAGCAGAAATAATTAGTGACATTCCCAGAGTAATATCGTGATCGAAAGGAGTCGAAATGTAGCAGCAGATTTTCAAATAGAACTAATATGATAAGCATTGAATCGTTTGGAACTAGAGTCGCCTCTGCCTGATAACGTATCACAACGTCCACACCTGCAAAAAAAAGTAACGTCTGTTGAAAATTATTACAACGTTGAAGTGGATGACGTTTAATAATCATCTTTTGAACTTTGTTGCTGTGTTTTCTGCTATTTCACAAGTTGTAGTGTGTGAAGAAAATAGATCTGGGCGACACTGCTCAATACATTCTGACCGATGAAATTCCGCAGCACGAAATATGTCCACCAGGTGATTTCATTTTCAGAACAACATTATCTCGAGAAGTACGTACGGATTTTACGATAAGTTCTAAACTTTTTTTGTTGTTATAAACAAATTTTAACCCAATTTTGTACCAAAAAGCTATTATTTGTGTTCAAACGTGCGCAATTTTCTTATAAAGCGATATTTCAGTTCGTACTTTACGAGATAATCTTATATTGAATCAATTATTTCTTGTGTTTTTTGGGTTTTATGGCGTGCAAAATCTTTCCGGCCGTGCAACCTTGTCCGCCGGAAGATGTTTGCTTTAATATCTTCAAGTTTTTATTTATTTTTGTTTTTTTATTGTGAATATTCCTCAGAATATTCACAATAAAGGGCTTTAAAGAGATTTTGTAATTCAATTCCTATATCATAAAAAATATACCTACAAAAGCGGCTATTTTTTCTCGAGCTAGAATTACCCCTTAAGTAGTGAAATTATTTTTCAACATATTTTAAAGAATTTTGATTAATATAATAATTTATAAATAATGTTTTGTGTTATCGATATGATTTTGAGTCTAGTTGGGTCCACAAATATAATTTTACATAAATGTTATGCTGATCTAAACATATCTAATTATTTAATTATTAACATAACATTTTTAAGAAAATTGTAAATGTTTGGCCTCTTGCGGTAGAATATTTTTTTTTAATTGTACAACTATTTTTGTGATTTATTAAGCCCTTAAAAAAAACATTATGTCAAACGTTTGAACACTCATTTGACTAAATAAAATCGATTTAATAATTCATCGTTCACATTTTATTTTGACCAAAAAAAGTTGTCTACACCTTAAGTGTATGTTTAATTAGTCTCCATCAATCTTTTAAATAATTCACGTAGTAATTTTTCACTCATTTCCTTACCATAATTTCTTCAAGCATATATTTCTTTTGTACCAAATAGATTTACTGAGTATGTAAATACATTTTTATCCATTTATTTGCCTCTAATGAAGTAAGTTATTTTTTTTAATTATACAAAATATGCTAACTTTTGGTGCAGATATGACGAAAGACTATAAATATTTTAATTTCCAGGGAGATGATAAACTAACGTTCTAATAAAAAATAAACAAACGTATTATTATTATTATTATTATTATTAATTCGCTGGCTTTGAATAATACAACAAAATATTCCAAGTTGAGAAGAACAATCTCAAAAATAGCAAATCTTTTGGTCAGATTCCATTACATGTTAAAAACAAAAGATGAAAATTAGAAAATTTCTTCGAAAAGTTAAACAAGTTCTACATATCCCTGCAATTTTAATTTGGTTTTAATCTACGACAGGATAACAATAAAAATAAGTCAATAAATTGTCTCCTCCTAGGTATAATATTTCAACCGTAGATTTTCTTCAACTTAATATGTTAATAAGACGGGCAGAATAATTATGCTAGCAAGCCTGAGAAATTTATTTAATTTCAAAAATACCACTTATTTTAATTCTTAACGTGCATTATTAAAATCTAAATTGTTAATTATGTCACCTTATGTACGGGAAAGAGTGCTATGCAATAAGCATAACAAAATCAGCATGGGGGCAGCTGCCCCCCTTGGATACGCCAATGGGCTTGTTAAATAAAATTATATGTCATGGTAATAGCTTATTTAATTGACTACATTTTAGTGCAGTTAGATAGCGATACAGCCTGAAACCATCTGTCAGTTTGAAATTTTATTATTTTATCATTAGCGAAGATAGAAGGAAATTCCCATCCATCGGGAAGCTATAAACTCACTCATTCGGATTCGGAGTTTCCGATATCTAAATGAAGTTAGAAACTTTTCGGGAACGGAAAGAGAGGGGCTATGAGAGGCAAAACTTCGAGCCGCAAATACGAGATTTAATCGAAACACCGTAAACATTCCATCTGACCGCGCGCCGCGGTCCCTATTCGGAAAACTCGACCGCGAACCGCGAGAAGTGCGAACGGTTTTTCCGACCTTCTCACTCCCTATTTAAACATTCACCGATAAGCCGAAAAATTTCACCGAGCCCTCAAATTTAATTACGAAATATACACCCGAGAAACTTTAAGACCCTCGGATCGCAGTTGATTTATTTAATATTATAAGTTTTCCCTCGGTGGGGCCCGGAATTCATAAATACTAAACAGTTTATAATCAAGAGGAGTTTCACAGCTTCTAAGAGCCTCCGAATTGAAACGAGGAGTTAGTCGAGTTTCTTCTTTATCAAGTTCTGAAACGATTGTAACCGTTACGACATTGATGAATGCCTGAAAAGGAACTGTTTGATGAAATCTATACTTTACAGCAGTATAAATTTCTTCCAATTTTTTATTGGTGTCTTACACTATAAATACAAATTAAGTAGCCCGTTCCAAAAACAGATTACTTGCAATTAATTCATATAAACCATAATATTCAACCTCCTTCAAATTTGCATGGCATTTACTCAAGAACCAGACACTTTTGTATAGAGATAACATGAGTTCAATCGATTTCAAATGACTAAATAAATCATATAACGTTAAAAATTTCTTTGGATTTTACAAAAACTGTCCCGGCGCCTCCACCAATTTAGCGAAAACAATAATTCTGCTTTAAAGAATTGAGCTGCGGTTTAGAGAAAAAATGTTCCTACAAAAGTTGAGTATCATAACGATTTCTATAAGTTTGATATTAAACAAATATTTGTCAGACTAATAGCTTATGAGTTATGGTGGATTAATTAACTCAAATACATGCAGTATGAGTATGGGGAAACATACGAGCAAAATCAATAATAAACATGAACAATATTTCATTTGTGTCAAATCGTAGCAGACATCAAAACGGTAAAATTATACCGTCACAAACCGCGACAATAACAAAAATTTCAATACGCTACATCTGCAAATGTCAGATTAAAAAATCGCAATTTAAATCCGTCTGGGTTGGACGCGCCCAAACTAGCAGATCGTGTCCGGATTAAAAAAAGTTGTTTATTGGGGCCGGAACACCGAAATTCCATTAACGCCGCTTATATACTTACAGCGGGCAACATTTTCCGAGTTTATAAATAACTGCGTTGCATGCAAATCATTTTTTTTCACACCAGAATCGCGCGTGCATTGATTCGATGATAGCGGTCCTAGTTAAAATCCAGGCAGTATTTATCAAAACATAACAAAAGGAGAATCGGCTCGTTTCAGCGAAAATAAACGTCGCTCCTGAAAGGACGGCATTAAAGTTCGAAAAATGACGAAGAAAGTTTCCTTTTCAGGCGTCCGTCAATGTCGGAGAGGTTTTCGATCGCTTCAGCACTTGATAAAGAGACTCCAAGGAATCCTTACAGCGTCAATTCCGAAGCTCTTAAAGCTGCGAAGCTTCTTGATTATAAACTGTTCAGTATTTATGAATTCCAGGCGGTGCTACCACTAAGGGAAAGCTTAATATTTTATAAATCGGGTTTGAAATAATGAAGTTTCAGTGATCAGAAAGAAAATCATAATATTGTCATATAGGGTCATCCGGAGCATAAAACATAATCAATCGCGAGGTTAGTTTGTGTTTTGGGAACCATGTTCTAGGAATGTGCAACGATAAAACAACAAACATAAGTCGACACGAGGAAGGTCGGCTACAAGCCAATACCTTGGAGAGCTACTATAAAGGATTAAAACATTTGTATTGCAATCAGACTTAGATCGGTGTTAGTACTAATCTGTATTACACCTGTATGTAATCAGTAATTAGTTACTTATCATCAAGTTAGTTGTTAAGAACCATACCATTGTAAAGTACAACGAATAAATCAACAGTCAAAAGACGGTAATGTGATTACCTACAAAGGGGTAGCCACATCTTTATAATGTCAATATACAGTTTGTGTCCGAGAACTAAAGCAAAATGTGCAGGTCGTATGTGAAAATATGTCAAATAACTAATGACAGAATTGAATGATAAATGTATAAAGACTATATGATGCGCAGCAGAAATAGTCGGACTAATGCCAGTTGTAAAACTATTGTTCAAGAGATTTTTTTTGTCTGCCGACTAAAAGTAGAAAAATAAGTGACATTTAGTATTAGTGATATTTCGAAAAATTACATGGTATTTACGAAACGCGTTAGAGTTTTATATTTGTGACCAGGAAGGAAGAAAAGGACGAGGAAAAGAAAAGAAAGCAAGAGCTATTCGAACCACAAGACCTCAAAAATTGTTTCTTTTTTCCTCCACTAACATGTCTTCGGGCCAGGTCACATATTTTGAAAAACATCAAACATGTAGTAAAAATTATTCTACATTACCACAATAATAGTGCTTACCTTAAAAATAAAGTAGTAATTCCGACCTTTGAAAAGTAACTACACTTTACAATAATTCAAAATGCTTTAAACTTTCTTTTTCCTGCAAACATGTTTAAAGTAGGCAAGTAAACACCAGTTTACATGTATTCAAAATATCACTATTATAAATTTTTTATTTATCTTTAAATTACGATCAAAACAAGAGATCAATCGATTTTGTGTGACAAAATTAGCCAAATGATTTTGGATTTGACAACATATCCTGGTACTTTAGCAATTGTAGTGAATAGTCAATATTACCGTTTTCTATAACAAAGCTGGAGTTTAGATCCAAATTATCAGCATAGCAGTTGAAGACCATTAATTTTCGTTCCACTTTTACAGTACGCAACTTTTTATCAGAGTAAGGTAAACATCCTAAATTCAGAGACTGTCCTAAATTCCAACATATTTCTGTTTAGTTGGATAAAACAAGAAATCTGCAACATTGAGTTTGATTTTAGGACACCCGCTTTGTTGATTTGATATTACACTTATGTTCTAACGGTCAGAATATAACCGAATAGTTTGACTGAGCTTGATAATTGAGTGTTATGCTAAAAGTTGATTTTTTCCTTATAAGGTAACTGCAATTCGACTTATTTTTACATCGCTACAGGATAACAGTAATTAAGAAAATTCTGATTCTAACTACCATTATTTACAAATTTAGGGGTGTCGGAATTAGGTACAGGTAAATATAGCAAACCGCCTTAAATCATGTGTTATTTAGTTATTTATTTATTTCATTAAATATGTATAAAGCATATATTATTAGAAGAAGAAACCCCGTTTTTTTGGTTCAGATGTATATCGGATTCTACTGAATCTATAAAACATTTTCTATACTAACAATGTGAAATAAAGATCTCCTGTCTTAAGTCCTGATGGGTCTTAAAATGTTTTTTTTTGGGTATTTTCCCTCTTTCTATCGTTTATCACAACAAAATTATAACATGAGCAGATTTTAAGAGAGCACGCACCCCTTTTGTTTTTATTTCTTTGTAAATATGCCTAAAGATTATTCTATCTAATAATGATTCTTTACATAATGAATAGAATACTTTAATTGATTTCGAAGAAAAGAACATCTTAAAACGGTACTGATTTAGAAAAGAAACTGGCCGATTTATAAAAAGCGTAGTTTACCTATACACAAGCGCAAAATAAGCTATATAATTCAGTTTTTGTTGTAGGTATATGCTGTGTAGGCAGTTGGAAGGTTAGGGTTGAAGACAATAATGTGACCACTGAATGCATAACTTTTAGTTATCTCAACTAAACGAGAAAACCACGACATTTGTTCATATCCTCCAGTGTGTAGCGTTCTCACAATGCGTGGTCGCAAACGACTGAAAAGAATACGTGCCATAGATCGATCGGGATGGAATAAAACGGAGATCTGTTGCACGCCAATTGATTTATCACTTTGACTGGTAGCCGCAGTTCGGGTTACGAGCCTGCGGTTACAAATTATTCCTACTGCAACACGGGTCGTTTGTCGTTTGACCGCCCACCATGTCCTTCCTGAAAAATGTCCCGCCCCGGTTTGTATCGAATTTGTTTCCGGTCGTAAAACCAGCCCAAATTTATTCAGCACCTGCTCGCTAAAGATACGATGACAACCGAACAAAAAAGGTGTTACTGTTCGGTTTGTCAACAGTCACTACCGTTGGAAATAGAAACAGCTGGTGTTTTAGTTGTCTTATCGTTGTCTTATCAATGTCTTGAATACTTAGTTTGAGTTTTATTGCAAATAAAAAAGTGTAAAGACATTTACTTCCTAATAATATAAGAAGTTCACTATAGAAATCATAAGTGTAATAAGTAAATCATCAATCTAATTCGTATTTGCGGATAAAGAAACATCCTGTATATTACAGCAAAATTTTAAATAAAATAAAAAAATCCTTATATAAAACAAGGCTTAAGTAAAATATTAAAGAAATTATATTAAAAAATCTTGCCTTTGGCCGGCATTGAACCATCCCCTAGTAACGCCACGTATTGCAAAAATTTGTACGGCTGTGAATTTCCCCACTTTAGCCACGGAGCCGCCTAGAGTTATATACGACTAATGGAATGAAATGTCAAATCTCGCTTAAATACTAGTTGAAAATTGCCAAAATACCTTTTGCACTGATTTTCCAACAACTAATGCGACAAACTAACCCTGCATTTGTAGAATCGTCGCTTAAATTGTCGTAAAAGGCAATCTTATACCATTTTGAACAGTGAATTGAAAAGAAGAATTCATAAAGGTGTACCTAACCTTCATACTTCCAATTACCGATTACCGATTACTTCTAATACAAGCAAAATTCACTTTCAGGGTTCCCTTTATTGTTCATCCCCTTTCCCAGTCCTATTTTAATTCAATAATCATCACTGGCCGCAGGTGCTGGTATTTATTGTTCCAATGCGCTTCAAATGTACTTTGATTCAAATGACATTTGGTCGCTTGGCTACCGACCGATTTGACAAACTTTCTGACGTTTCTGGAGGTACACTCAAAATTTCAACCGAATTTAGCCAAAAATCGGAAAAATTTTCTCGCCTCTCAAACCACATTTTTGCATTATCATTTCTTTAATAGTTAAAAGAGCGGAAAGTAATCGACGGTAGCCGTTCGGGAATTATAAACTAAAAGTCAAATCATATCTTTAGCCACCGCGTTATTCGGCGAAAATTATCTCCGATTACTTTCCCGCTGTTAGTAATAAATAATAGACATAAAACAAAAGTAAATGCTATGGATGGCAAGTTTGGTCCTATTTTGATTTCAACCCAGTTCGATATAATATACAAAATTCTCGCTGATTTTAAAAGGTCCACTCCTACGATTCTTTTGCGAGAATCACGTAACGTTTTGGTAACTTATATTCAAGTTAAATCGCGCAAAATTCTCACTGTTTCCGACGATGAATCGCAAGTATCCGTGTCCCGTCGTAAAGTTATATTTTCTGGTCTCTCTGCTCTTCGCTTATCGTAGTGGCGATTGTAGCGAAGACCTCTTTTGCGCCGCACAGGATTTGAATATTTTTCATGGCACATCTGAAACGTGACTTTACAGCAAACTACTGTAAATACGGATCGCCGGCGAAGGACTTTTCTGCATGCGACATACTCACGATTCTCCCGAATGTATTATATTTTGTGAAATTTGCTAGCTCAACATAAACAACTGTACGTTTGCAGGCTAGATATAGGTTGCCATACAAACGTTTCGTAATGATGTTATTTGAAAAGCTTGCATATCGGTTCGATAACGTTTCTTCTAGAAATGTATATAGTTTAACGTTTGTTTAACAAATAATATTGAATTGATTGATATTGAATGCTCATTTATGGCTCTTTTTTCAATAGTTTTTAAAAATTTATTATCGATATAGTAATTTTCCGAAAATGTGTTATAAGTATTAATAGAACTAAACATTTTGTGCCTATCAATAAAAATGTAAAAAATACCAGTGCCTTTGGAATTAATTAATTAATTATATTATCGTTCATACAAACTGTAATCTAAACCAAAATTGTCCCAGCAATTTGTTTAAGTCAGATGCAATTCTACATTAATTATTACATCATATTCATGTGAATTTGGTTTGGTCTATTCACGTTAGGAATATAGCATTGAACAAATAGGTGTTAGTATCTGTATCTGTTAGTATGGAATGTCTTCTGTCTTCGATTTGCTTTCAAATCATGACCACTTTGACACGGTTTTTAAATGGCAACACCATACTTTTGTGCTGATATTGACGGATGTGTTAACTGCCTTAATGATGGTAACTTACAAAGTTTATTTATTTACATATGAAAATGTTAAAAACTACGGTAATATTAATAACTTATTTTCGATCATGGAAAGCAAATAGGAAAATAGGAAAACTATGAGACCCTTTTGGTATTTATAGGACAATGGTTTCAGCTGGTATGTATTTGCAAAAATTACGCGTTTTGCTTATTTTTTAGTATTGTAATCGTGCCAAAAAAAAAAATTGAGATTGTAGTGGAATAGGTCTTTTCGAGTCCCCTGATACATTTTTGACCAAAGTACAAAAAATGTCTGTGTGTGTGTATATATTTGTGTGTATGTGTGTAGTCGATTTTTGTGGAGACGATTCCGGAGAAATTACTAAAGGTATTGGGACGAAACTTCCTATTTAGAAGTTTCATGACTAACTTTAGAGCTGAAAAGGGTTTTGTTCACAAAGGTCCAAAGGAACTGGATGTTTACTGTAATCATTTTTGAAAGATTTTGCGAATGAGCCGCTATTTCTGAAATTGACTCAAAATAGTTAAATAATAAATTAAAGTAGAGGAAATTCTGAATAATTTATGTCTACGACATTTTTCAGTAAAATTAATAGTTTAGCTGCATGAGCAAATTGTATTTGGTTGAGATCGATCGTGTCTGCATCTTAGTTAGTCAAGATTTGACAAATAGTTTCAGTCTAATGTCAGTAGGTAGTGTGAAACGCTGATGTTTTGACAATACCAACTGTCAATATTAAAAATATCTTATAAAAAATCTGTTCTGCAGTCTCATATATGTTTGTTTGTGACCTTTGTATGTTGTTTTATGTTCTCCACGGGCAGCGCCTGACAAAATGTAAGTTTTTACAAATGAGTTTTTTGGAGTTTGATTTGATTGTCAATTGTGTAATTTATATCTCATTTCCGATAGCGCTTGAAGAAGTGCCCTGTAGGACACGAAACATGTAGCGATTGCTAAAACAAAACATAAAAAAGGAATCCGACCACTTTTTATTGTATTAAAATATCTGTCAAATCCTGGCTAACTAGTTTTATTTTAATGCAGATACGACCGATCTCGATCAAATAAAATCTCATTTAGGTACTATTAATTTTATAAATAGTATGATTAAGTCATGTTGTTGTTTTTTTATAGCCTTACATGTCGAATTTTTTGAGCCTGTGTTCAGTTTCAGGATAACTTCAGGACGTTCTGTAAAGCCATACAATGTTTCCGCTTCCATTTAGACAATTAAAAAGATCCTCCAAAATTAGTAAAAACAATATGGGGTTGCCATTTTAAATGAATGGTCGATCACGTCATAAGTAATTTATTTTCAGAAATTTGTAATTTAGGATTAATAGTAGATGTGTTCGGATTTTTTTTAATAACAAACTATCTCAGTAAATATCTCATGTTTACTACGTTGTATCTCTAAACATTTTTCATCAAATTAGAATTAGCAACAGGGAAATTAGTCCAAAATTATGCAAATGACTATTGCCAATACGACTAATTTATTTAATTTAATTTCGTGTAAAAAATAATATCATCACTCTTTTATAATAAGAAAATAAGCAAATAAGTTAAATCAGTTAAACTATAAATAAGTAAATAAAATTCTTCTGATTTCGTGCATGAACGAAATCAAATACAGATCATTTAACATTGGCGAATTTTATTTACTCGCTGAACCATCTGATTAGACATCCGATTAGAACGGAGAAATTCCTTACTGAATCAGCAGTTAAAGAGATGTAAACACCTAAAATGTCAATTTTTTTTAAATAATAGATTTTTAAAAAGTTGCCACGCATCCATAAAAATACTTATTCCATATTAAATAGAAAAGTATATTTTCCTGTACATGTCCAATTAGCATCACACCTGCACAAGGTGAAATTGCTCGAGAGATAAACCATAGAAAATACCTCACTAATTCTCCATTAGCTTAATCCAAGGAATCTTGTTGAAACTTCAACATCCGACGAACACTTAAGCCCTGGTAGACGTGATAACCTTCAGATTAAGCAGAACTAACTGTCTCGTTATTAATACCACTCCTAACGTCTTAGATAATTCCAAGCCAAGTTTACACGATATTCAACTAAGATTAACAAACGATTTAACAAACTTGTAACACCTATGATAGAAACGTGTATATATTATAAATAAACTTCTATTTATCGTTGGTACATCTGCAAGTTACTTGCTGACAACATGGATGGAGACCTATCATCTTTTTATCCTTACTTTGAGCCTTTGTAAGGTCACAGAAGGAGACACGACCAGTTGCTTCACTCTGTGTGGCCTCATCTTCATGGCCGGTGACTAACCCCATTTTCTCGGCGAATATTTTATCCAAAGCTCGATTGAAGTAGAACATTATGACTGCCTTAAAGTAGCTGTACGTTAGAGCATCCTCTTTGATTTGATTCAAGTCGAGTCTGTTGACAATACAATTACAGCAACCTGTCGCTCTGCTCAGGAAGCATTTATTCGATTCAAGATGTGTCATTAGATTCTGGACTTTTCTATGCCTTTCTTCAATTGTAAAATTTCCTCTTTGGAGTGTCTCGAGCTCTTCTTTCAGGCTCTGCACGCAGCCACGTTTCCGCGCCTTTTGGTCCTCGGCGAACTTTTCCTCTTCGGTTTGTCCCACCACCCTCCATTTAGCCTGTTGGATTATTTTTAGCTGCGTTCTGGGATCAGCGTTTTCAAACTCTTCAGGGTTGATGCCTAATAAGCTGAAAGCTCTGGGTGCGAAGTTCATGTTATCTCGCTTTTTAACCACAGCAAAGAGTCTTTCCCTTTCGAGTCTTTCCTCTTCTTCTTTCTTAATCTTAACCAACGCCTTCAGTTTCTCGGTTCTGTCAATCATCAATTGCTTATCATCTTCTTTAGACTTCTTCTTCTCGGAGAATGGTTGCCAATCGTTCAAATCGGCGATTTCTCTTCTCTCTTCGTCGGTTTGGACAAATGGTGCTAGTTGTGGCAACTTGCAATATGTGCAGCTCTCGAATGTTGTGCCCAAAGCTGCTACGTCAAGCTTGGCTTTACGAAGCTCTGCAAGGATGTCGGCCCATTCTAAGCCCTTACTAACCAAGGGTTGTGCCTCGCATTTTTGTTCTTCTTCTTGTGTAGTTTCAATTTCAACTTCAACGCATTCTTCTGACATATTAGGTGTATTAATAATAAGTGTCAACTGTCTCAGCTGACAGTTTATGGTAGCAAAACATGGAAAGAACTTAGTTGTAATCTGTTTGACCGACGGGGCGGGAGGGGCTTACAGTTAGCTGTTTTAGTGGTTGTGTTTGGTTAGCAGTGTTAATTCCAATGGGCAATATGTGGGAAGGGCACATGCGGAGGTCCTCAGTGGGCATCTGGTTCAACATTGGGCAAAGTAAACAGAAGATTACTGTTGACCGAGGTTGCGGGACGCGTAACAATAACGGCTGTCCGGCTATAATCGATGTGTGTAATCCTATTTCGGGATGGGGCTCTTGTGATCGCCGAAGTAAATAGAGGAATGGAAATTGAGGATACGATAAGTAAATTGGCGGCGCCGTTGTTGGCGTTGATTCACACTGCATTGTACTAGTGTGTGTACGAGTAGAATGTAGGTAATTGTTCACAGATGTGTGCTTTCTCCTGTTGAATTAAGTTATGTATAGGGTAGTACTACAACAAAATGTCGAAACTAAGGGGCATAGTTTTGAGGAGAAAAATATTGATAGTATTGGTATTTATTGACTATACACGAAACTGTTTTATTAGGATTAGAGTAACATTAGTTTTTGATGATCCACTATCTGTATATATTTTGAATACGGGATTTACTCAATCAGAACTTTTAAATTTAAATAGCTTAAAGTAAAAAAGCTTACACATGATTGAAGATGATAGGTTCATGTTTGGTGCAAACATACCATAACTGTGGTCAAACCAAACTAACTTTACTAAGTTTTAGTTATATGTTATATAACTAAGCACAAAATTTGCTACTCATGTGTTACATTTTAAAACATCAAAAAGTGTTTATTTTCAAATGGATCAGCCTGCATATTACTATACCACTCAAAATAAACTTTTTGATGTCATTAAAATGCACCTGACATTGTAGTATTGTATTATTATTATATATTTTTAACGGTGTTGTATTTTATAATCTCCGACATATTACAACATAATTTTTTACCAATTGGCATTTCTAAACGTAGTAATTCAGCAACAAAAAGTACAATTTGAATAAGGCTATTTTAAATTTATTCTTCATGCATGTAGGATTATAGAGAATATCGTTTGTTTTAAAGACATTTCTAAACACATGACAATGTAAAAACTATGTAACTAAACTGTTGTAATTTCGTCCCTAATCATTATAGGTAACAACGAATACAATAATAAAGCCTGCTAATACAATATAAAGAATAGTTTAATAACCTTAAAAAGAGGAAAAGAAGGTATGACAAGACAATGACGATAGGTACGGGCAACTACAGTAGAGCGCAAGGTTTTCCTTCTAGTGGTGTATTAATATATACATAATATACGTAACATTTGACTAAAATTAGTTTTTGAAGTTTTAAAATATCATACTTGTGTAGAAAATTTTGAACACCCGATGATGTACTAGTGATGTACTAAACAGTATTTTATTTGACCATATTTAACGTAGATATATTTATTCAAAATGATAGTGATTGAGAATTAAAAAACGCGCTTTTGAATATGTCTGTTATCGCAATTAAACACTTTGGGCAATCTTATACACACTTGTTTTTAGTCAAATAAATTGTTGTTTGAATGGAAGCAAAGAAGTATTTATTATTGTTGCAAAGAATGTTTATCTGACTCAAAAAACATCCTACTTTACTCCAAACAAATGTTCTTTGACTCAATTAGAATTTTCTTTCTGTGGATCTAAAAAGGAAATCAATAAGCAGGTTGACAAAATACAATCAGTAATGGATTCGTAATCTTATGAACTAACCATATTGTAAGTAATGAATTTCATTGATTTTTTATCGACAAAGTATTATTTGCTTTACGCAGAACTGGAATCAATATTTCGTTAACCCTATTTTTGAAATTTTCTGTTCAAATGTATTTCAGATAATTTAAGAAATCTGTCAATAGTTTTTCATTTATGGAAGATCAAAAAGTGTAAAAAACTTTTTTTAGGTCATTGCTCTCAAAAATGTGACGTGAAAAATGCGAAACTTTTTTATTTTCGGATACAAAAACTTCAAATAAACATCGAAATCATCTACCATGGATTCACATTAAGGCTCCCGTCTCAATTCAAATAGCGAACTGTAGCAAACCTCAATTACAATTGACGTATGGTCTAGCCTAAAGAAATTAATGTATTGCTTTCTATATGTACAAATATTCAAACTGGACTGTGTTTGAGTTTTCTAGTCGATGATATAGTACTTCCACAATCGTCGCAATTTTAAACATGGTTGCCAACTTATTACAAACACGCACTATAATACTCCAGAGGGCAAATCTAGAAATGTTCAGAAGAAAATAGCTTGTGCTCTTATAGTTAACAATTGATTATATTTTATAACGTATTACTGCAGACAATAATCACACCAAAATTTGCATAAATAATTTTCATAAATATTGAAATTCCTTTCCGATGGCAGTTGCATAAGGACCTTCGGAATCGAATGGTAGCGAGCATTCCGCGATTGGCGCAATAATTATAAAGTGGGTTATCTTCGCGTTCTCAAGGTCGAAAACGGGAGCCTTAACAAACATTACCAAAGTCTAGTTTACACGGGTCATGTAGACGGTCATGTAGAATGGTCAAGTAAAGTATATTATTCAAGTTGACTCGTGTAAACAGTTTGGGTAAAGTCAAGTACCGACTTGCTTGACTTTACTTGACCATTCTACATGACCGTCTACATGACCCGTGTAAACTAGACTTAACTCTCGCACCAATTCTTCTTCAGGACAGGATCGTGTTGGCAGAATGGTGGAGAATGTTGGTAACCCTATATGTACGGATAAAAATGTGTAAAACATCTGTCCTCTTACTAGATATTAAATTTTGCGAATTATTAATTACCATACAATTAACTGGTGTGAAAATAGCCTTAAATTGTAGTAAACCCATACGTTTTATAATACTGCATGAATCGTTGCGTGAAAGCATCGAGGTTAGGGGTAAAATGCTGTGCTGTTAGCTCATAGTGGTCTCGTACAATGACAGGATTTTCTCGTATTCTCTCCTTTTTTGCCTACTATTGAATTCTACTGCATTATGGGTTCACACTGAATGCCGGTAAATGTTACCTCTCACTGCGCAATTCCGAGAATAAATTGTAATCCAACCAGAAAGATAAAAACTGGTTACTTACAGCACCACATTTGATTAGTGTTTGAGGAGTTGACATCCAAATAACTTTTTACGGCAATGGTTGTAGAACCATTTCGAAATGATTATTATTTATTAGGAATTGGTTAAAATTGATGAGACATAGTTGTTTAGTTTTCTGAAATATCTGTAGTTTTCGGATGATGACGATCTCTATAGACCTTAGATTACTTCATTACTTAATAACCTACTTTGGTTTCAGTGAGACTAAAGGGGGAGCCTCGTATAGATGGGTCGAAAATTGTTTGTATTGTGTTCTATAAATCGAAAGACAAATCATTTCAAGAATATGCTGTTAAAATTTCATAGCGAAATTCCAAGCAGTTGCTTAGATGTAGGTACTTTCGCTAAGCTCTTTCGGCGTGGTTAGGAGGTAACCGTGCGCACGGCACAGTGGGGAGGGCCGCGCGGAACGTGCTCGAACACAAAAGCACCCTGCTGAGGGGGGGATTTGACCCCAGAGGTGACCTTTTTTATGGCCCAGGCATGGTTGAATAGCAAAAACATCGAAAATGAAAAGTAAAGTAAAAATACGATTTTCGTCCACCGCAAACTTCAATCGCATATTTCTCGGAAACACCATTTTTGTTACACCATTTTTTATACTTTAAAATTAGGTAAGTTGAGGAGATATTATTATGATGACAAATAAAAAATTCAAGTCATCAACGTTATTGTTTTTTGATGCCATTAAGTAAAATTTTGCAATAAAAAAATTAATGTATTCTCAAAATACTCAAGAATGTATAATAAAAATATTGCATAGTTTTTCAGAAAAAATCCTAATGTTTTCCTAATTTTTTTTTGTCATCTATACGAGGCTCCCCCCTTAAGACTCAATCTCCATGTCACCATAAACCTCACTTGTTACGCATTCAATAGTTGATATCATTTGTGCAATGTAATGACTAATACCGTATTCAAGCAACAGAAGTGCATTTATCAGTGCTTTATAATTCTGCAGTCGTCTGTAAAAAGTGTGGTTCTAAGGATATTTCAGTTGCGGTCTCGTCAAGTTCCAGTGTTTCCCTTCACCCTCGTCGCCGCGGTCCCCGGTTTGAATTGATCGTTCGTGTAATGCTGAATAATCGGCATGGGGATTTTCATCGTCTGGGGCCCTGTAATTGTGTCTCATTGTACGGCGGAGAAGACACGTTGTCCCGGTTTTATAATGCAGCAACCACCAGCACTCGAAGCATCAGGCACAGTAATGGAAGGTTCATGTAAAATTTACAGGGCAAAGAGGAAATTTAGAGACCTACAATTGTTTCATCCGGAGGAGATTGGACAAATGCGCGATGTAGTGTTGAGGAATACGAACTTGGGTCGCACCGTGTTGGGATTGTGTGTTTGATGTGTAAGGGTTTAGTTGTCGTACTGTAGAGTGTGTTAATTAAGTAAATAGTTAACACGAAAAAAATATTCTGCGACTGACAAATATCTTAAAGTATTTCTTTATTGTGGCGAGGCCATCTGTTGACCAATTATAATTATTAACCATGACAACCTCCTACGTCTTGGCAGTAGCTTTGTTTTTTTTTTTTTTTATTAAGAAGATAACTAGACCAACAAAGTATTTTGTTTCACATAGTTTTTATAGTCAAAATAAAAAATTATCTGATTAATCGCCCGGTGAAGATTAAATTGCCCTTCGAGAATCAGCCCTCGTCATCCGAGGATAGGAGATCTTGTGGCAGTCTTCTTTTTAGTCGTACATGGATCCTTTTGTTTCCGAGTTCATGTTCCGCTGCACTGGTGCATTGATGGAGGTTGGAGTAGAATTTTTTTGTTGTTCTGTGAATAAAGTCTGCGATCGTTTCCATGTTGAGCTCTCTTCTTATTTGCTCGTTTCGAACATACCATGGCGCATCTATAGCTATTCTTAGCACTTTATTTTGCAGAGCTTCAATTTTTCTCAGATTAGTTTTAGATGTACTACTCCATACGGGACAGGCATACGTTAGTAACGATCTGATGAGTGCTTTATAGAGTAAAATTGTGCATTTAGGTCGTAGGGAGGATTTTTTGTTTATTAGGGGATACAGTTCTCTTAGTCGGTGGTATAATTGTATAATTGTATAATAACAGATTCTTTGAAGAAAGTAATCATTGTTTATTGGATTATATTATTATGCTAGAGATTATAGATATATGTATAGTCATATACACATACATAATTCATGTTATTACATGCGTGTCATAGATAATATACTATTTTATTTTGTTTCACTACAATAAATTTGCAGAGTATACAATAAATTTAAAGAGTAGGTATAGTTATTATAGAGAAAAGTTTGACCAGGATAGTCACTCAGCTTAGATTATTGCATTTTTAACAAGTTAAATTCTATGAAATATGTGAAAGAGGAACATGTGAAATGCTCTGATATCTAGACTCAAAAGTTAATCGATTAGTTTTTTAAAATTAACCCGATAACTAAAGTATGCTAATTTATTCTCGATTTGGAGCCCCTTAGGGCACGAGTTAAATATGTTAATATATATTGATATTGATCGATCTAAAATTTCACAGGAAGTAAGTATAGATACAAAAGAGCAAATCCCGAGGGTTCCGCAAAAAACAAAACTAAAATTCCATAGTAATTGATTTCCTGTTGTTAAAAAATAACGCGCATTTGCACTTAGAGGCTTTAATAGAGGTTGTTTAATAGATTCCGTTTTCTGTTTGCGATTTTATATATGTTCGACAGACTGGGAATATTTATCCTAGAATTTCAGCACATAAATCTGACATTAAGAAATAAATTTGTTGGAATAATAGTAGGTACATTTATATTAAAATAGCGTCACCTGAAAACCGCTTAGACAACGCTAATATTGCTGCGAAGTATAGTTTAAGTATAGCCCAACCAGCAGACAGTTGCTTAGACAGAAATGCATACGTCAGGCTTTCCAAATCGGAACAACGACATTATTTGTGACACGCGTTCAAAACGTGCAAATTATTTACATCTCCATCCTGACCTAGAACTGTCCCCCATTAAGAGCTACGTAACAATATAGTTACTAAGGATATGTGTTTATCATTATAAAACATAAGTATGATAAGTATTTTAATATCGTTATTTATGCATGTCACGTATAATTATATAAAAAGTTTTTATATTAGCCTATGTGTTATTTAGCTTTAACCAGAAATATGGCTGAATTTTCTTTTAATCTTTTTTCTATATTTTATTGTTTATGGTTAATATTGTAGTCAGTGCCGTAACGAGGGCGTGGCAAAGGAGGCGCCCGCCACGGGCGCAACTGGGTTTGGGGCGCAAAACGAAGGATTCCAACCCACTCTTATTGAGAATTACGAAGTTTTACGAAATCAAATGCCTTTAATTATAGAACTGCTTAATGAAATGTGTGATGGACAATAGACAAGTTACAGTAAACTCTGTAACAAATGGTCGAATCTTGCTAAAATTATTAACAATATTTAAATTTGTTGCTCAATTAATATATTGGGATTCAATATTAGGAAAGATAAACAAGTAAATTTACTTTTATAAGTAAGAAAACCCATAGTCGAAAATGCTGCGAAAATTATAATAGCTCTAAAAAATGATATTCAAGAGTACCAAAATGATTTTTGCGATTCGCTTCATAAATCATAATTCATCAAAAAGTTTAGCCGAAACAACAAATATTGAAGCTTACATTCCAGAAAAGGGACGGCGCAAAACAAAAAACATGCCTGGTGAGAAAGCTACCTATGATTCGTTTACAATGAATGAAACTGCATTACTAAAAAAGAAATGTGTGCTTCGCAAGAGGTCGCAAACAATTTCAGTTCTTTGAATGGATACGCTTTAAAATTCATGCCGCTAGATGATCTTAAACAATGTGCAACAGATCTAGCATTGAATAGCGACTTAGATGCTTCCGAATTTATATATGAAATTGAGAGTTTCAAATATCAAGCCATTGAAGCTTTTGAAAATTTTAGCGATATGGACGGTTTTCAAATATTGCAAAAATAATACGAACAGCATTACAAAACACGTATCCAAATCCAAACATAGCATTAAGGATTTTTATAACAATGCATGTAACAACAGCTGCCTGCGAACGTTCGTTTAGAAAATGGAAATTGTAAAATCGTACCTTCGTTCCTCTATTGGACAAAAGCGAATGACAAACATGTCTATAATATCGATTGAAAAAGATGTTGCCAAAACATTAAATTATGACGACATTATAGATGTATTTGCAAATTACTAAGCGAGAAAAATTACTTTATAAAATATGCTGAACTGCTTTATGCTTTTATTACATTATTTTAACATATTTCTTTGTTTAAATTTGGTATGAATGCCCTTTGTTTTATATTTCTTTTATTTCGTCTTTGATTATGTATAAAAATTTGTTCGTACTTAGGTTATAGATTATTTATTCATACAAATACCTTGACAACTACATTGCATGTACCCGCAACTCAGCTTGATAACCTTTATTACCTTGCATTTGAAAAAATTTAACTTGTTACATTAACATTACATTTTTTGTCATTATTGTATTACGCGGAGGCGCGAGTTAGACACTTGCCACAGGCGCTTCATACCCTCGTTACGGCACTGATTGTATTTATTCTATCTTTAGCTATATGTAATTTAGGGCCACCAACCATCCATAATTTGGCGAGACAGTGCCGAAATTTAAAAACTTGTGCCGAATCGCGAAACGTCTCGAAATTTGTCCCGCTTTTTGATATCTATATTCTAATGTCCACTTAAGGAAATATAGTTTGTGTTTTACTAAGTATATGTATTGATACAATTTCTAGGTAAAATATATAAATCTCAAAAGCCGTTTGATTTTGAACCTACTGTGTTTTAAGAAATTTCTAATTAAGAAATGTTTTTCCAACAATTTTTTCATGAATTTGCTGCATGAATTTAATGAAGGTTGCGTCCTGTGAAAGCACTGCCTTCGAAGTATTGCCATAAAAATATTTCCACAAAATAATAAATTAACACTTGTAGATTTTGAAATGTTTGTGGATTGAGTTTTTAATATGGGCCACATTTTCAGTGTGATCTAAAGGTGTTTTTGGTCAATGGCAATGGCTCGACGCTACAAGAAAATTAACACTATTTTTTGGAAGTGAAGCAGTAAAAAACAAAATGACAAACAGATGAAAAGGAAAGATTTTTCAATGCACAAAATTTTCTTTTGTTGTTTCATTTTTAGATCAATGGAGTGCATATGTCCAAACTTCTTAAAAAATGTTAAGAAAATCACTCAGGAGGACACGGACCGAAATAATGTACCTACGTACAATGCACAAAACAAGTATCTTTATAAATACAAATAGCAAAGGACCTGAGTACCAGAACAAGACGACTTAAAACTTGATTCGCACTTTGAGAAATCTGCATAGCATCTCATGTTTACTTCTCACCTCTTGACATAATTTTCCCAATAATTGTGAATTCATATCTTAGCTGTTCATTTATTTTTCCGTCCAATTGAAATACCTGACATCATAGATGCAAATAATATTGAAAAAACATTTTTTGCTGTTGGTGTTACCAACAGTGTGAGCACAACCCAGAGCAATTTTCTGTTCCCATAGTAACTTCAACAAAAGCTTTTTTCAACAATTTATTAGATTAGATTTATCCTACAAATTACAATTCTTGGATTGGTAGGTATTCAACAAAATGTTTTAATGTATAATCTGCTCTACTTGATTTCCGACAGAAAATAAATGTTAGCTAAATATCCTCATTCTGATTTTGATAATATATTAATTTTTTTACTAATTTTGTAACTTTTATCAGACGATATCACACAACAAGATACCCAAACAAAACGTTCCAATTTATATCAGCAAACAGTAATATTTTAAAATCAAAACACCCTAAAAACACAATTAAAGTCAGGAGCACTGGGTGTTATCTCATTGAACAGTTCGCAGCCGTGAGCCCTTCCCAATTCTTTCCCCGTGTCGAGCCCACCACCACCCCCAGTTTAAATAATTAAAACGAGCCCTCGACCCAGACGGGATGGCGCCGCTCGCTTGACGTAACATAATCACCTAAATGTAAAGCCTCCGTAAGATCTCCAAACCGACTGACTATTCATAATCTGAAGTGTTAGTCACGACTTGCTTATCTCGAGCCATCCCCCATCGAGTCCTCACCCTTCGAGTTTGCCAAATATTGTTTCTTATTCAATTCGGGATCTCTCTCACGTGAGGAGGATGTGGATATTACGTGCCGTTTCATATAAGTGTTTATAGAGAGGAGCAACGTACGGTTCTCTAAGTTTAAAGTAAGCAGAGATATCATTTGATACAATGTTGATTTTATTGTATATGATAAGTAAATAAAAAGATCTTGAAACGAATAAAAAAGTATTTGGTTTTCCTTTAAAGAAAAGTTTGTTTTGAATTCTAGTATCTAGGTCAATTTAGTCTAACTAAGTCTATCTAAGGCAAAAACAACTGACAGAAAAGAATTGTTCGAGATAGACAATAGGCAAACACAAAGTTGTACTTTTCTAAGTAGAAAGTAGAAAATCTAGTCTAATATAGCCTTTGTTCATCTAAATGCAGAATAATTGGATATGTTACTGTAAGAGCCCGAAATACGGTAAAAACTATAGGATTTAACGCGTTAATCCTCGGTTTGAACAATATCAATAGGTAAATGTCCAAGACATAGCGGCTAATGCCCCCCTTTCGTATTTTGGTATTATATGCTTATAATATAGCACTTTTTCTCTTGCAGAGGGGTGGTTATTTTTAAGTTAGAATTTATTTAGAATATATTTTTGCAATTTTGATTATTAAAGGTTCCTGTAAGGCCTCAAATTTACATGGGAAGAAGAATTTTTGAAAGAAATTTTTGAAAATTGACCGTTCTAATTTGTTTAGACAAATGCCATTTCTTTACACGTTTTTTGCAATTCGCCTAAAATGATTTTTTTTTGTAGATCGGTCTGGCCAAACGTTATTTTGAAGTAACCTAATTTATATATTCGATTTAAATAATAAAAATAATAAAATGAATAATAAAACAATATTTAATTTCAATATTTCATCAAATTAGAGTACAGGGAACAGTTTTCAGACAGCACAAATCAACTTTATCTTGCGACACACAGTGATATATAAATATATAAAAGTTGTACTTAGAAATAAGAAGTAGAAAATTTAGTCTAATATAGTCTTTGTTCATCTAATTGCAGAATAATTGGATATCTTACTGTAAAAGCCTGAAATACGGTCAAACCTATATGAATTGGTAAATGTCCGAAAAATTGTATTTATCAAAATAATTTCGGGCTTTTACCAAAACGTAGCGGTTAATGCTGCCCTCCCTTTCGTATTTTGGAATTATATGTTTATTACATAGCCATATAGACAGTAGGGTGGTTATTTCTATTTTAGAATTTATATAGAATTATTTAGAATTTTTTTTCCAGTTTTGTTTTTTAATGGTACCTGTCGAGGCCTCAAATTTACATGGCAAGAAGATTTTTTTTTTTTGTATTTTTTCGGATAATTGTTCGGGGTTTGGGAAACTTATGTTAAAGTTATAGGACTTCTAAAGGACTTTTCAAGGAAGAATTTGAGGTATTATACATATGGACTTGACGCTCCCAATCCACCTCAGTGTCCGGAAAACTAACCAAATGAAAAAATGTGCATTTTTCAGAAAACTGACCTTTCTAATCATTTAATTATCTTTTTTCTCATAAAAATCATTATTATAGGTCTTGTGGAAAGTTTATAAACATTTGTCAGTTAATTTCCATTTCCGTTTTCATTTTACGATACATCATTGGAAAGGTTATTTTGTTAATTTTCTCATAACCCACTTTTTGGACTTTTTAATAGTGTTTCCGAACTCAATGATTCAATTATAATATTGCACTTTTAACAAAATTAATAGCCTGACGTCAAATCAATCTAAATTTCAATCTAGCGAAGTTATTAAACGTACAAAATTCGATACTGGATTCCGATGATAGCCGAACGACCGACTTAACGAAATATTAATATTGGGAATGCAAACTGCGCACTCGAATAAGTTTTGTATGGTCGTGGAGTTTCGTCTAAAGAGGTCTGAAGGAAACTTTATATGCAGTTTGGATTCAATCGGATCGCTAGCTAAGCCAGCTGCGATCGAATGGTGCGCCCGCATAGGAAACAAATCGAATTGTATGGATCATATCCAGTTATATACACGGGGAAATCGGTTTTCTATTAGAAAAGTTCTCCGCTTACGTACGACTTTTCTCATTCCAAACATTTTTCTTCCTACTCCACCTCTCCATCTCGCACGCTCTCCTCGCTTCGGGTATTTGTATGCGAGCGGCATTCTGATTCGACAAATGTGGAGAATTCACCAACACTTCTTGGCTATAGCTATACCGGATATAGAACGGTTGTTCGGAAATGTTGTTGTATGTATTTCGGAACATTAAGCTAGATTTACAATGCTTTTCTACAGTAGTGTTGCAGCAAATTGCAAAGTTACGCTGCAAATTTGTTGAGAAATCTGCATTTCTAGCGACTAAACTATAGGCGTTACTTTATATTATCTAATTTTTATTTTATCCAATAAATTAAATTTATTAAAACTAATGGTTTTCATTATTAACTCCCGATTCAATATAACATCCCAAAAATATTTAAAATTAAGTACAGTGTAGATATACGGATTTCAGCAATTTTACAGCAACGAAAATGTTTAGGCAGATACACATGCATGAAAGACTCCGCCGCGCCGGTCGTAGCAAAACACTGGACTGTGCCTGCCTTGAGCAGAAATGAGCAGAGCGCCTAAACGCCGTAAACGAACGAACTACTGACCCGTTCAGTTTGCTAGCGGTGAACCAGATCGAACGGTTCAGACATTTGACCGTTCATTTTGAACGGTTCGTTCGCGAACGAGTCATCCCTACTGCAAAGTCAATAGTGGTGCTGGCGGTGAGGCAGCGTTTTACCGGCTACACATTTTTTTAGGCTTAAATTTACCATAAGAATAGTAATGGAAAATAATTGTTTATATAAAAATGAGCTCTTGTTAATGCCCAACTAATAAAGCCTGAAAATTGTAATTAAAAGAGATTCATAAGGACAAAGTCTTGTGACAGGTCCTAGATAATAGTATAGAAACTGTAAAAACAGCAATATCAATTCAAGGAAATTCAAGGACTCTATAAAGGTTTCTTGACACTGAAATTGAACACAACAACATATTAAAGCGATAATGGATATAATGATCCTACTTTTTAATTTCATCAGAGAAACTTCTTCTTTATAATGAGTTTTGGGAGCTCCGAAAGACAAAAGAAGCCAGAATTTTTAATAACCTGTAGTGTGATTGAAAAGCAAGAAATACCTAAATTTGCTAAAGAGTATCTTAGGGAATAGTTGTTTTAAATGTAATTTTTCGCCAAACATTTTAAATTTTAATCTTGTATCTCGATCTAAGATATCGGTCCTACAAATATTTTTTTATTAACATTTTGCATGTGACGTCAAAAGCTATCAACTGAAATTTTAAAGCAGAATTTGAAAAATATTAAAATACTGAATTTTTTTTCTTCATATAACATCAATACAGAATTTACCTGGAGAAAAAATCTTTATGTTGTTCTTTTCTTGCAAAGTACTATTATACGAAGACATTAAGTCTCAAAATATCTAATATCTATTAAAAGCACAGAATGTACGACTTTCCGTGTTATATTGGATTTTTGATATTTTGTCGGTTTGAAAAACTAGTAGAGGAATCTGACTGAAGAATTATCCAACTCTAGTTTTTTCCCCCTTTAATTGAAAACACAGGTTTTGAAGATTGTCAAGTGCATTTGACATAAAGATCAAACAATAAAATAAGAAAAAATGACATAAAATTTGCAAGTTTTTATATCGGAGCAATAAATACATTTTTGACTATGATATTTTACATATATTTTACATTTAATTGTGAAAAACTGATACTTTACTCTTAATGAAATCTAAAGATTTCATCAAGTTTTCTTTTTAGCATACATTGAGCCGCAACTTCTCACGCCATATCTCCAGCAGTTTTAAGAATTATTAAATAAACATTTTTAGAGAACAGTCCTGAACTGAAAAATACGCGAAGGATCTATTAAAAGCTACATGTTTATGACCACACGTAGTCAAATTAGTCAGTTTTTTGAAATTACACTGAACTGCACCAACTATTTTCTAAGTATGATAAACGTATAGGGAACAGGGAGCAAAATTCAAAAAATTTTCATAGCCCAAAAAAAGATACTTAGAATAATAGAAGGGGTAAACCATAAAACCTCATGCAAAGAAATATTTAAAACAAATAAAATAATGACAATCCATTCGCTGTATATATATTTGCTATTATTGCATACAAAAAACAACCTACCGGATTTTGAAACAGACATACACGCACATAACACCAGAAACAAAAAACAACTAAGACCAGCTTTCCAACGACTAACAATTGCACAAAATGGCCCAGAGTATGCGGGAATCAAATATTACAACAGGCTCGGAGAAGGTAGTACAAGGCAACTGACGGGAAAACAGTTTAAGGCTTCGATTAAAGCCATACTAATGGACACACCTTTGTATCATCGAGACGAATTCCAACATCGATGACTACTAAACCTTTTTTTTTTTTGAGAAATCCTATAATGTGTAGTCTGGGAAAAGAATAAGATATGTACGTGTGTAGCTTTTTTTGTAGATATTATGCATTTGGATAAATAAATTATTATTTTATTATTATTATAGGTATAACGTTGTTTGCTTTGTTTTGAAGATTTCTTGTTATAGGTATATTTTTTATGCATACTGTATACAATATTTTATGTTGTAATTAAATGTGTAATAATCGTGTCTTATTTACTTCATAAAAAAAGTCTTTAAAAGGTGTTCTTTATTTGTTCTTCAGTGAGTGTTGAAGTCCTGGATATAAGTTATTTTTAAGTGATTTTGTCTTGAAAAGATTTGATAATTTACCGAAAATGTTTGTTACCATTAGTTGGATTCAGTCATGTCAGTAAGAACAATATAATTTATTTGTTTATTACTTATTAACTAATTTAAAAGTTACAAACAAACCTTATATGGTTTAAATATTTAAAATTTGTTAAAATACTAATCGAAAATTACTTGACATGTTTTATCTTGTCTGTTTTACTTTAGGGGCAGTTATTGTTATTTCAGTAAGTGCCCTTTGCGGAGCAGTAGTTTCTCTTAGTTGTTGTGTTTGGTAAGTAAAAGTAGTATTCTGTTTTTTTCTTTAGTTACTGAAAATCAACTATTTTCCGTTGGGAATACAAACGTCGAAACCTAAAAGATTTATACATATTTAAGAAAACAACCATGTCTGATCTTCAAAGTAAAGATGTTAAGTGTGAGAAAAAACCGAAGATTTTTTCAATTTAAAAATATTCAAAAATTGTGGATAATGCTTCACCAAGCCTTTCAAACACTACAGAGAACACTACGGGTTCTGGGAATAGATTTTCCTCTGTACATAATTATGATCTTTGACATATAATAAAATTATCTTTTTTTTAGATATCTGCGATTACTAGTGCTTCATCAGTTGCGGAAACAATGAAGAGTGCCTGTTTGCAGGCTGATTCACAAATCTAAATTCAATTGTTTGTCTCTTTTATTTTTAATATCTAATTTATTGTTGTTTGTTTTTGTTATCATTGTTGTATGCACAGTATGTACTAGAAGTTATATTAAGTTAGTTAAAACCAAAAGGAACATTTTTAATAATTAATAATTATTTAGATTTTATTCAACAAAAGAGTTAGTTAAAGCCCGCATAAAATGGCATGCATTTGCTATGGAACTAACTTACTAACTTACTAACTAACCAAGCCTCATCGGACATAAATATTTTTTCACCTGCGATCAAGGATATTAATAGCAACCATTCCAACTAGTGGCAGTGGTATAAGTCTACCAGACGACCCAGAAACCATAACAAGTAACCGACATTACGCGTGCCAACTGGCGTTTTCCCTGAAATATCGCCACAATTTCGACGTGTTCAGGAACGAGCCTCCCCGCTGATCGAAGTGTGCCATTTATTGGATTTTTTACTTTCTGCGGTCCACAGCAGCCTCCAAACCCGACGCGGGTTATATTTATACGCAGGTGTGCCCCTACGTTTCTTTTAGCTTGCACGGATCGCATGATAGTGTTTTTTTTTAATATAGGGACATATTTATGCCGATTCGATAGGGTCTAGAGCCGAATAGCCGAATTTATCGTGAATGATTTGATATATTTGGGTCACGGATTTTTTTTTAGAGAAGAAGTAGAAGCTAACTTGAATGGGTGAAGAAATTAGGACATAATATATTATGGGAATTTTTTTTATTATATTTCTCAAAAACACCTTTATTTTGAATAAGATAACTGAAAAAAAATATTTAAAAATATTAGTCATCAAATATGAAATTATGATTAAATTATATTAAATTAAGAAGCAAATTTCATTAAGTGGAAATTACCTTTATATTGTAAGATACAATATATTTTGTTTTTGGCAAACGAGTGCACAATGTGTTTAGAAATCTTAGAAAGACACCATAAATGCCAGTTTGACTCAAGTCATCCCACAAAACATTGTTCAAAATATGCGTCTGAATACACAAGAAAGCATTACAATTGTTTTAATACATGACGACAGTCAGGCCATGGCCTCTTTAACTTCTAAGGGAACTCTTGAGATCCCAAAATTGTGCTGGTGGACACAAAGAAATACGAAATTTAAAATTCAAGTCAAGACCAGAATTCTGTTAAAATCAGTTTGTTTAGAATGTTAGATGACCAAATTCACCCGTATTTTCTTCACGAACCATAAACGTTTGAAGCAATATGTGTTTGAAACCAAATAGCGCACCCATTCGCACAACAGCTCTAGTCAGAGCATGGTAGGGTGAAATCTTCCCTAACTGTTGAATATGATGACACTCCACTAATAAAACCCGTGACGTGTGATGTCCCCAGACCTAGCCTCAATGGATCTGGGGAACGATATGTGTACGTTCTACGACTATTTAGAGATGTTCATATTTGTTATTAAATAATACTTTATTTTTTTCTGAAGGCCATACAAGCAAAGAAATCGTCAAAACAGAAATATGAGAGAAACTATTACTTACAAAAAGAAAAACAGTTCAAATTACATTGTTGAGTAAAATTCACTGATGATGTAAAGTGGTCTTTCAACTAGTAAACGTGTAAGTTCACGCTTAAAATTATTATATGGTAGCTTTACCAGGTAATCTGGTAACCTTCTAAAATTTTTGAGTAGCTGTACCACTACACCTTTGTAAATTTTGTCCAGCTTTGTTTGGGGTATTTTCAGACATGTTGACTCTGTTGCTCGTCTAGGAGTAGGAATGACATTGCTCGTATTGGGAAAATAATTCGTTATAGTTCTTTTTAACAAAGCAACAGCTTTCTCTGATGTACAATCCGTAGACGGTAAGTATTTTTTTTTAATTAAACATTTCTCTACAAGAGTGTCAAACATGCAACAATGGAGGTGACCACACACAGAGAAATGGTTGTCTAATGTTAACAAAATAACATTCTTAACATAATTTGTTTGTTTTAAGACAATACATATAATAAGAATATTTCTTTAATATAAAACAACCTAAATATTTGCTTTAAGAAACCGATTGTTTTGATTTAAGTAAGTCGTTGTTTAAAAAATAATGTGAAGGATGCCAATAGATGGCGCTTTAGTTTCTCGTCGTAAGATATTTCTCCTATAGAGGGTATATAACCGTATACATGTCTCTTCAGTGTCTCATCAACTAGCGTTGTATAATGATGACGGTTCGTTCACATAATGAGGTCATTATTTGAACAAACTGTCATTATTATACAACGCTAGTGTCATTATAATCATTGGCGCGTATAATGATGGGGATTATATAGTCATAGATACGTACCTATGCAATGAACTTATTATGTATATGTGAGTCGTAGATAAAATCGTTTATTAAACAGCTCTATTAATGCACATTTCTATTAATGAACGATTTGTTATAGCCAATCAAACGAGCTGAACTGCAGTAGAGAACTGTCAGTGTCAAATTACACAAATTGTCAATATAACCTGAAAAGACATCGGCAAAGAAAAATCTATGTAGATGCCGCCAGAACAATACGATCGAGGAAAAAATGTTCGAACCAACTCGAATATTAATCGGCGATTAATGATCTCCGCAATTAACGCACTCGCCAGTCGCTCGTGCGTTAAACAGTCTCGATCATTAATCGCTCTTTTTAATATACTAGTTGGTTAAATAAGTAGTTTTTCATAATGTTTACCAAAGCAAAAGGAAACAGTGATAATGCACTAGATTATATTGAAAAGAAAATATTTACAAATTCATCTTATATTTTTAGAAGATAACGTTGCTTCCGTCGAATCCTTCTGGATAGACTTCATCGTCATTGCATTGTACTGGTTCTGGGAGATACTCAGGTTGGATTTGTGGGTACAACCATTCTGGAGCAATTGGCAACGGAAGAAGTTCTGGCTTGATTTGGATGTTGCCTTCTGGCTCAATTGGGAGCGGCAAGATCTCTGGAAGGATCTCCGGGTTTGGTTGTGGCCTGATTGGTTGAACTTCTGGAGTAGGGAGTGGGAGTGGTAAGATTTCTGGAAGGATTTCTGGGTTTACCACCGGTGGGGTTGGTCTGATTGGTTGAACTTCGGGAGTAGGGAGTGGCTCAATTGGGAGTGGTAAGATTTCTGGAAGGATTACCACGGGTGGGAGTGGTCTGATTGGTTGAACTTCTGGGGTTGGGTTGGTCTCTGGTTCAATTGGCAATGGCAATGGCATTGGCATGATTTCTGGGTTAACTGGGTCAATTGGGAGTGGTAAGATTTCTGGAAGGATTTCTGGGTTTACCACCGGTGGGGTTGGTCTGATTGGTTGAACTTCTGGAGTAGGGAGTGGCTCAATTGGGAGTGGTAAGATTTCTGGAAGAATTACCACCGGTGGGAGTGGTCTGATTGGTTGAACTTCTGGGGTTGGGTTGGTCTCTGGTTCAATTGGCAATGGCAATGGCATTGGCATGATTTCTGGGTTAACTGGGTCAATTGGGAGTGGTAAGATTTCTGGAAGGATTTCTGGGTTTACCACCGGTGGGGTTGGTCTGATTGGTTGAACTTCTGGGGTTGGGAGTGGCTCAATTGGGAGTGGTAAGATTTCTGGAAGGATTACCACCGGTGGGAGTGGTCTGATTGGTTGAACTTCTGGGGTTGGGTTGGTCTCTGGTTCAATTGGCAATGGCAATGGCATTGGCATGATTTCTGGGTTAACCGGGTCAATTGGGAGTGGTAAGATTTCTGGAAGGATTTCTGGGTTTGACACCTCTGGGAGTGGTCTGATTGGTTGAACTTCTGGAGTAGGGAGTGGCTCAATTGGGAGTGGTAAGATTTCTGGAAGGATTACCACTGGTGGGAGTGGTCTGATTGGTTGAACTTCTGGGGTTGGGTTGGTCTCTGGCTCAATTGGCAATGGCAATGGCATTGGCATGATTTCAGGGTTAACTGGGTCAATCGGGAGTGGTAAGATTTCTGGGAGGATCTCTGGGTTTGGTTGTGGCCTGATTGGTTGAACTTCCGGTGTTGGGACTTCTGGCGCGGTTTCGCATGGGTAGAGGTCTACATCTGGGATGATGATGGATGGCAAGTTGCCAATCTCCAGGGATGGAGATTCTCCATCAATGATTGGTAAGGTCTCGCCAATTGGTGCACCCTCAATATTGGGGAGGGTTTGGCCAATTGGGACCTTTGGAAGGTCCCTGGTAAGGGTGAAGGCATTTAAGCCTGCAAGCAAAAAAACGAGCATTATTGAATACAGTGTATGATATTTTTAGGATTGTTTACTAACCTGCTACTAAAGCACACACTAATAACACTGACTTCATCATTTTGGGTACTGAGGAAGAATTGGAAATACCAGCTTATATACGAAAAAAAAATATCTTATCATTTTCTTTCGAAACAATATTTTGTTTGATATCGTCTTTTTATTAGTTTACAAGGTACACGGATACACAGCATAAACAGCAGAGGCAATAAAAATAAGCGCGCGCAATAAAATGATTTGAGTTTTGGATAATGTTCGAAATCCTGTCCATTTATTGGATGCATTATCACTGGCAATAAAAATAAGTATTAACGTCAGTGACAATGCTTTAAATATTAATTGGCAGCAATTTTTGCTACGCTTTATTATGGGATATATATATTATTTTTAGTATTGATTCACACATACATATCTATTCATAATTTCAATAAATAAAGGGTAACAAAAATTTTATTACTTACATTTATTTCATGTATACTATTAATAATTTAAATTAACAAAATTAATAAATGTATAAAATTACCATTATCTTTTTTACGAAAATACCTTTTAAAGGGTTAATTAACAAAATAATTTAGTTTTAATATTTTACACTATTTTACACCGAAAATATAAGATATTAGCGTTTATTATACTGAAATTTTAGAAGGTTATTTTCCGTATATACGGAGTTTTTGTATTGTTGCCTTTGTTATTTGTATCAGTAGAAAGAACATACAGTAGAAAGAACAAAATTTGATTGATTGTGGTGGTGTTATTTATTGATAAATATAATAGGCCTATGCACAACAATGTACAAACAGGGTTGTTTAAAAGTAATTATACGTTTCCAAGCTTGAGTTACAAACAATCTGGAGAAAATTATGCATGAAATACAATATTTTTCATTGGATACTCATAAATTTGCGTATGTTGTTGAACCAGCGTTATTTATGATTTACTTATTATTTATTTATTTAATAGTTGAAAATGGTAGTTGAAAAATGGCTTTTCCCTAGGTTACTCAGTGATTTATTTTATTATTGTTTCTTTTTGGGCGTTCGGATTAGCGAATGTTTATTATTACCGAGGTTCGGATTATCGACGCTCTACTGTAATTAAGAGACCTGATATCCCTATGACGCTCAGTGTTTTGCCCCCACCCCCGCGATAATGTTCGTTCCTGTAGCTAACGTATTTCAATCAGTTTTCACAGAAAATTGTTTATAACTTCTGCAAAAATATTTGGATCAATTTCTATCGTACCTCAAATTGTAGGTTATTAAGAGACCTAATATCCCTATGGCGTTCAGAGTTTTGCCCCTCCTAAATAGCTATAATGTTCGTTCCTATAGCTAAAGTATTTCAATCAGTTTCCACAGAAAAATGTTTATAACTTCTGCAAAAATGTTTGCATAAAATTCTATCATACCTCAAATTGTAGGTAATTAAGAGACCTAATATCCCTGTGACGTTCAAAGTTTTTCCACCCCTAAGTCGCGATAGTGTTCGTTCCTATAGCTAAAGTATTTCAATCAGTATCCACAGAAATTTTTTTATAACTTCTACTCTTTTATAATTTCTATCATACCTCAAATTGTAGGTACAGTAGAGCGTCGAAAATCCCAACTAATTGGGACCGCAGGTGATTCGGATTATCAAATTGTTCGAATTATTAAATATGACAACTAAACAGTAGAAAAACGAGTATTGGATAGAAGTTAAATCTTAATAAAACCAGCACCATTCGATTCCGCTCTTCATAAACTATAAGAATGACAAAAAGTCAAAATCGAAGGGATATCGAAGCGATATCGAAGGGATATCGAAGGAATTTATTTATAATTTAATTATGCTTTATTGGGATTTCTTATGATTTATGATTTATTTATTATTTATTTATTAAATAGTTGAAAATACCAGTACAAAAGCAACATTTGTCTCTAAATAGGAACCAACAAAAATTGCTTTTCCCTAGGTTATTCAGTGATTTTTATTATTTCTTTTTGGGCGTTCGGATTAGCGAATGTTCGTATTGCCGAGGTTCGGGTTATCGATAAAAGATACAGTTGCGCCCTAAATATCCCAAGTTTAGCATTAATTTTCAATAACTTTTCTAATTTTTTACCGCTCTTATATTCCTGGCGGTGATATAAACTTTTATTTAGATGCCGTAATGAATTTATTTAAAGACAACTAACCGTAAAGAATAATAACAATTGGAGCGTGTCACATTGTTTCTCCCGGTATAATAAATTGTAAGACTTTTTCAATACTTTAAAGACGTGTGATAATGTAGTTGCATTAGTTTTCAATGCGGTGAAAAATATTACCAAATCGGTAAAAGATTACTAAAGTTATGGAACATAAAAGCCAAAATTGCATATACACAGTTATGTTTTACTTATAACGGTATATTTCTTACAAACATTCATATATTGGGATTAATCGAAAAACAAGAAGTTGTGACAATCATGATGAATTTCCTTTACACGGTACTGAATAAGCATCAAATTCGGTAAAAGGTTACACACATTATACACCATCAAAATTGAAACAGAAAATTCTGTCTTATAATTCAAATACGTTTTAAACACGTTAACCCCACATGAGTTGACGCATACTAATCGCAGCCCACATCCACGACTTAACCTTTTATAATATAAGAATATTTCACCCCGAAAGAATGTCGTATCAACACGGGTATTATCATCCCCCCGTTGTACCATCATCGCTTTTACCCGTGTTCGGCAATAAATTTTCCTATTACGGTTACACCGCGTATCGCCTTGTCTGGCCCGAGGGGTCAAAGAGAAACCTCGCGTTCGGGGGACGCGGCGGCGTCGGCGTGACGTCGCGGCGCCCCCATTGTAATCGAGTAATTAATAGAGCTCATAAATCACGGATTATTGCTCAATCGAATACGAGAGGCATAAATAACGGTCGCCGTTTTTGAACGTTTTCCGCAATAATCCGATTTATTTATGACAACGTCGCCCCACGCCGTTCACCTCGCAGTCATTTGTTAATCTCTCTAGCAGAGCCGCCGCGGCTCGGCGCGAGCACCACGCTGGGGTTCGTCGGTGCTGGTTGGTCGGGTGGTGCGGACCCGCGTTCCGATTGTTTTAATTGTTCAAATCTGGTGGTAAACGCGCCATTTTTCATTCGTATGGCAGGTACAGTGGTGTTCGCAGGCCTGCCGGTGACTTTTGCATGGCCAGGGATGGAAAAATAACCGACAAAAACGGTTCTGTTGGCGGGAACATTTTCGGGAGATAAATTGGTTGGTAATAAAAAACGGTCATTTAATATGGGCAAAAATTGTTTAATATTGAAACGATTTCGCCTTTGTGGGATGAGGCTCTAATTCTTTAAACAATTTCGTATATTTTAGTAAATTGTATTAAGGGGAGGTTGTCATGTAGAGACCTAAAAAGCAGCTCAACTTTAGGACAGTTTTTCAAATAAGTTGTAAGAGATATGAATATTTTTCTTTTGCTATATATTTATTATACTTTAGTGTACAAAAAAGGTGTGTAATAAAAACTATATGTCTCAACGACGTGCATGATAGCTCCTATAAAAATGGACAGAAACTGAAAATTCCAATTTTCAAGTCGTTATGAATAATATAATTATTTAAAAGTTTCACTTATTATAAGGTTCAGCCCTAATAAAAAGTGTTTTCTCTAAGGGAACGCGTCCGTTATTTCGGTGTAATAAACTCTACAAGAGAAGGTAGCAACACTATACTTTTTAAAACTCCTTTTCTATATGAATTCATTGAAATATAATAATTTACTCAACATAAGCACCTAGATCTATACGTTCTCTATACTGTATCAAAATTTATAATTTATAGTTTAGCGTTAGCGAAAATAATCATTTCAATAAACGCATCTCTTTGCGCCGCCTTAATGCAGGAAATTTTGACCGGAGAATACCATAGCATAGGCTATAAAATCGTAAACCTTACGAGAATCAAAAAACTGTTTCAGGAGCTTATTTTATACAGTTCAAGGTATGAAAATATGAAAGAAAATTGTTTTTTGTTTCCAACGGATTACGTGAGAACCTCCACTTAGTAATTAATTTTAATTTTTACTTATTAATTTTCAAATAGATTAGTAGTTGCTGCCGTATTCCTCATCCGAACAAATGTACGTTCAGTGGCAGCAGTTTATTATTGATAGAAATAGGTAGTTGACTGCATAAAACAATAGAGCCTAAAAATCATCAAAACCTCTGAACCCTTTGTAACAAAATGATTTTTAAACAAACACATTTTAAAATGTATTTCGTACTAAATTTTTGAAAATCCTGTCGTTTCGATTTTTGTTATAAGCCGTTATGATCAAAATTGATCATAAAATGAAAGTCTTTAACTTCAAAGTGTTACAAATCGACAAATAAAAAACCTATAGTTATAGTATCTCTTTCATCAGAAATCTTGTTGAACAATTTAATAATAATAAGAAATTGTTGAGCGACAGTTATCGTCCAATAGATATCAAATTTGTATCGTTTGTTAATGATTCAAATAAACATAATTAGCCCAATCAGTCTACATGTTTATCCCCAGTGTATACTAAGATCAAATGCAGTCGATGCAACTTACATGAGTAAGATAATAGTTGTTTAGAATCATAGATAATAAGAAAATTTATACTTAATGAAAACCCTAGCAAACAATAATAGTTAAACAAAAATACCACATTATAGCGGACAAGATTTATAATCAAAGGGATGCGGGAACCTAGACGCATTACGGTTAATCGTATAATTGGTCTAAAGAATAGTTGGCGACTTCGCGTCAACACGGTCAAACTTATTCTAATTTGTTAAACAGGTCTGTTAATTTTGTATTTCGATCGTATATCTTGTGGTGTACCTTTTTTTCTTGGAACAATTGAACGTGCTCTGCAAAGCTGTCCAAACTATCAATTATTGATAATCATAATCATCATTTTAAAGAGTGAACCATCACATGTCTTTATATTACAGTTTAGAGCTAATAAAAAACAACTAAAGATATGTTTGTATTATTATCGTAATATTATAACTTATACTCCTGCAATTTGCAGTCATAGTATCCTTTTTCTATCACGTAATACACATACAAATTAAAGAATTACCTTAAAATCATGCCACCAGTCCTCTCTGCACGACTCGTCAAATATGCCCAGCTGTTGACACGTATGTCTAATTGTTTTCGAAGAAACATGAACACTTTTGAGACACAACACACACTAACTACTTCCACTACATAGATACCTTCAACAATGCCGACACTAGTTATTAGAACAAAACGGATTGCAGTTGATTTATTAAGTTGCAAAAATGTACAACACAGATTACCCGCGCGTGTAGCACGTACTGAAAAGAACAAAGAAAACAACTGCGCGCGTCTGGTTGATTTTGGAAAACATGAACCACGCTCACGGTCAAACCGGTTAGTTCTTGGGTGCCTCACGCAGCAACGTAATAAAAAAAAGGTGTTGGATATTAGAAAATTTTTGAAAGGCCCAAGTAAAATCTAGCGGATTTAATGCACATGTTATAAACATTTTATTTTGCAAAATATTACCAGATTATCATAGCAAACTATGACTAATCCACCAAAATACAAATGAAAAAATGACACATTTGTTAATATTAGTGAAACTAATGCCGATGGGAAGAAATGGCATACAATTGTCGGTTTTGGTTTACACTTGCCTTTTTTTTGAGATTTGTAAAAATATTAACAAAATTAAAAATCCATTTGTAAGAAGAAAATTAACTTCTTTGTGTCTTACTCCTTTAAGTTTATTCTTCGTTCATTGATTCTAATTATTAGTCTTAACAAATTTATTTCATGGGCATCTTTATCATAGAATCGAAGTATAGATTAGCGTTATACACGCAACATGACAAATGTTCGGATTCATGAGGGAATCACTCAGTATAAGGCCGATAGGGGATAGGGATCTGGGCATGAGTAAGGCTGAATCTATTTTTATTGGAGTAGTAAATCCGCTTTAAAATAGGAAAGCCGAATGCCGGGGATGCTTAATCCTTACGAATAGGCAGGGAGGCGCCACGTGACGCGACAGTCTTTTGTCACACCGTCCTTTTAGTCCTCATCTGGCGATCTAGATATCCGCATTGTAAATCACAGCAGATGAATTCGATTCTGCTATCAGGGCGATCTCACGCATTTAAAATAATCAATACGTACAGGCATGTTTAAACAAATATATCAGGATGTTATACTCTATTCCTAAAAAGTACCACAAATAAATTGATTGGTTATTGAATAACCCATTAGCACGATCATAAACAACAAAGTAATCAAATACAAATACATTTTTCAAAAATGGTTTTAACAATTTAGCTTGGTTTTAAAGAGGTAGGTAAAACCCAAAAACTTGCCCAATCCTTTTAACCAAGTTGATTTCAATTGGACTAAGCTACAAGGCATTAAATGTATGCTAAACACATTAATAATATAGGTCATCAATGTTGCTTTTTCCATAATTAGGCCAAATTGCTTTGTATTTTGACTATATTTGGATTAGAAAAAATTAGGAAATGGTAGAAGATAACCAGAAAGTGTGAAAAACTTCACAGGACATTATATAGAAAGTTAAAACTACCTTTCCAACAAAATATTCCTTCAAATGACATATGTCTCTCTTTCGGGATTCAGTCCCTTCTTCATTGATGACATACTAAAATTAAAATTGTGATTTTTATTGCCATGAATTTCTTTAAATTAAACATATCAGTGGACATAGATCTGAACATTTATTAAAATACACGACGCACTCTTGCACACATGAGAACAAGTTCTAAAGCCACAATAATAAGTGATAATATACAAAAATACTCGACTAATTAAAAAGTGTTTTATTTATTGCAGTATTTAAATCTATGTAATAAAATGTAATTAAACGGTTTGTAAACCCGTCTAAACCAATTCTGATTTAATTTTTTACTTGCATTGGATTAATGACAGCATACCGATAATATTTAAATGAAACTTATCTATTTTGTATTTGCATTCATCTTTACATAACCTAAAATAAGAACAGGTTGAGAATGAGACACATAAATACGCGTGATATTGACAGTTTTCAAGTGCTTTGCAAGGGCATTGAGTACAAAAATTATCTCGGCTCATTTAAGGTCCAATATACTTATTTAAAAAATAATCTCATTTGGACTTCTGTAGGTATGTAAAACGTCATATTTAGCTATAAAAATGCGTCAATATATTTGAGTCAATATTCACTTACGGCCGAAAATTTTATTAGAGCACCCTAACAACCACCGGTAATGTGCACGTTTGCGGTTTTTCCCATTTTTTCCTAAAACAGCGACGATTTCGCAATTTTGGCTACTGTACTAAGATAATCCTTGGAAAATTCTGCACAAAAAAGGTATATCCCACATTTTCTTGAATACATACAAAAAAGGGCAAAAAACTACTACTTGTTACTACTTATTAGGGATATATTTTGCTTTCACCGCAAAAATTATTGTTTGAAAGTAAATGTCATTCTTGATAGTTTTTAAAAACGCCAGAAAATATTACACATTATATTACAGGTTAAAATAGGAATAGATAACAGAAAATAAACTGCTTCCGGGTTATGCCGTGTGTCAAGATTTGTTAATGCTGACGTTTCGCGAACCATGTTGCTCGCTTCTTCAAAGCTAATTGAATACTGGTTTGAAGAAGCAGCTTTGAAGAAGCGAGCAACATGGTTTGCGAAACGTCAGCGTTAACAAATGTTGACACACGGCATAACCCGGAAGCAGTTTATTTTCTAAATGATTCTGGCCTACGTAGATAATACAAAAGTTTTTAACTTAAAATATTACGCTCTCATGCCCATTATCTCTCATTATCAATTCAAAATTTTATTACAATATTACTAAGAAATGCTTCACACAAATAGTTTCTGAATTTCCGAAATATTTATTGATTATTGATATTTTTGTTAAATCGATTAATAACAGAATACAACAGATTGAAGAAGACACATAATCCCTCAATCAATTATTACAAGAAATAAAACCTTGTACTTTTTTATATGCTCCTGATGTTACTGAATGACTATTACCGATTATTGGCTTAGTGAATAAGGATGAATGCTGTTTGAACGGTCAAGACACATAATTGCAAATTATATAATTTGGATACTAGAATTTTTATCGTGAGTTGCGTGAAAGAGGCCCAAAAAATAAAGAAATTTATTTTTTTTTTACTTGCCACTGTTTCTCTAACTTTCATTATTGATTTGAGGTCCTTTTGTCATGTATCAAACAATTCCTTTGTTCATACTTAACCAATTTACAATTTTGTTTTAATTCTTACGTCTCCCCAAATACAATATACCAAAATACACATTGCGGCAAACACAACGTCAATATCAATTTTTCATAGTTTTATACACACAACCGTACCACCAAACAAAACCACTTTAAGGAATTTCCTCATTTCCCTTTGGAGCAGGCTTCGCATAATATATCAGGCGTAACATGTAGTACGCGAAGTCGACGTAGCGTGTCGCTATCTGCTCCGTGTCACAGAAGACGTCGAATCCTAGAACTAATATCGCTGTCATGTTCGATAGGAAGTTTAATTTTTAGGGGGTGCACGGTGAACGACTCCTGCGTGTCCTAATGCCGTTAAAACTTTCCTACCGCCCCCCGGTCCTGGGTCTCTCCCGCTTCTGCGAGGGATTGGTATTTTCACCCTAGCAGTTTGGCCGAGTTCGGTCTGGAGGCGCCGGGGTGCATTTAATATGGGTGCCCCACCGAGCAATTATCAATTACATGCCAGGCTGTCCGTCAGAAGTCAGCGGGACTGACAACCCACGTGCCAGAAGCTCATATTCTAATGTCGTGACGGGCTGTTCCGGGATTCCTGCGTATGTAGGGGTGAAGGGGTGAGTTTAAAGTTGGGATTGCGTTCCTTCCGTGTGAATGGTTGTTAGTGATACATGTAAACATCAACTGTTATTGAGGATGACATCTGGACCAATATCATTTAATGGCATAAAAAATGGGTTCAATCAAGTTTCTTTTATAGTTAAAAATTATAAATTTGATCGTTACTTACTTACTTAATAGTATAAACTATAATTAAACTTTTCGGAAAATCAAATTTGTAAGGTAAGGGGTAGTTTCTACGGACACAGATATACTACAAATAAAGTGGCACAGTTTAAAAAAAATCTAGGTATAAAATTTAAATTTAAAAAAAATTTAAATTACACGTATTTTCAGTGTTTGTTAAAATTCCTCAATTTTACGTAAATGTGGAACCCTAAATGTTGCATAGTCCCTCTAGAAAGTCATTATATCGTTATAAATAGTTTTGTCCTAAAAATGCCACACCCATGGCCACAGCGTTGATTTGACATTATAGCCCAGGCAATAGCGCTAAAAATGACAGAGTTAGACAAAAATACTAGCATGAAGCCGACGCTCCCAGGTCACATGGAATAGTCGGTAGATGTATTGTCATGTGTTTCCTACTCGCAATAATCATTTCGTAATTTGCTATAAACAAAAAACCTCAAGAATTGTGTTGTCTTTTCGTTTTTCGCTTGTAAAAACTGAACTGATGGAGCAATCTTGATGCCTCCTTCAAAAGACGAATTGTAGAGAATGAAAAGACGAATAAATGAGCCCTGCACGGACTCGACCGAATTACTATTAACGGAAGAAATTCGTTTTTTTCAAAAATTCATAACTCCGCCATTTTCAAAGCTGTCGCAGAGTTTTTTCGCGTGAAAGTAGCGATTAATTGGGTACTTTGAGTGTGGACAACCCAGGCGTTGTCCGATGATTAGTTTTTGCACAATAGCGATTTGAATATTTGTATGCCATATGTTTCGGTGAGCCTGGATGCGTCGGATGTCGCAACGGGGAAGTGCGTATCTTTAGTAATATAAGCGCACTGCGAGCTTCCCCGCGTCGGTCGCCTGCCGTTACTACTGGACTGCGTTGGAGCGCGCGGCAGTTTTCGGCCATGTTTGCAAGCATTTTTCACCTATTTTCCAACATTTTAACGTAAAGTCAGAATAGACGTTTTGTAGCACAATACTTCTACTTTCGTAATACGTAAAAAAATCGGTGCATCTAGGCTCGCCAAAACATATTGCATACAATTATTCAAATCGCAATTGTGCAAAAACTAATTATCGGAAAACGCCTGCGATTTACACACTCAAAGTACCGAGAAATCAGTACGTTCGCGCGAAAAGCGTCCGCTACAACTTAAAAAATGGCGGAGTAATGATTTTTTTTAAAACCGCTGATTTTTCCTGGTTTCTCAGAATTTCCTCCATTAATATTAATTCAATCGAGTCCGTGCAGGGCTCATTTTAATCGTCTTTTCATTCTCTACAATTCGTTAATTAAAAGCATCAATATTGCTCTATCGGTTTAGTTTTTACAAGCGAAAAGCGAGAAAAAATGGGATTTTTTGAGGCTTTTTTTTATAACAAATTAAGAAATGATATTTGCGAGTAGGAAATACAACACAATGACCGTCGACTTCCTGCTAATATTTTGGTCACGCAAAAATCTCTATTGCCTGGTCTATAAGGCTGGTTCACAAACAATACATTTTGAAATTTACTCAACAGTGAAGTTATGAGTTTACCACAGTGTCACACACAATGTAAAGGGAAAGTAGTGTTAAATATAATTAAATAATCAAAAATAAAATTTTTATACTTTATATCAATTTTAATATTTTATCTTTTATTCTTATTTTATCGCTTGATCTCAAGTCATTTTTTTTAGTTTGAGTTACAATAATAACAATAATGTGTGCTTCCAGTAACAAGAAAAAGTATAAAATTAATTTTGTTAAAATCCACTAAATCACGAATATTGTAGTTTATTTACTTTTAGTTTGGTGTATTGCTTTTTATAATCTTTAAATAAACACACAAGAAAAAATTTACATCTTTTACATGTATTGAGACCATATGTGCTGTTTTCTTATAATTACGGTTTAAAAATCAAGTTGAAATCATGCAAATGTGTAAAAAAAACATTAATTTTAGGACACAGTCTTGTACTTTACTCTAAAAAATTAATTCATAATAATTTTTAATTATGAACACACATTCACATATTTGCCCTAAACTAGACCGATATCCGAGAATTGAATTTCACCATTCCATTTTGATATTTGAGCATAAAATTGCAATTAAGGAACTATTCTCTAAGACATATTTACCCAATAAGTATTTAGCTGCACTTAGAACTTCACTTTGAACAGTTATTGTAAGTGCCTAATTATTCCCGTCTTAAATCTTCATTACCACGATTATTTGGTATCCAATTAATTTACGGAAGAGGGCGCCAGTAACTTAGTATTGGCCAAAATAGATTTAGGGTTTCTTTGACAATTTTCGACCATTTTCAACAAGAGCCACCTAGACAAAAAGTGACCTTTACGTTGCCTTGGTAATAAAAATAATAAAAAATTGACGATCGTTGTTTTTGTGTTCAGAATTCCATCCTGATTGAAAATATCACACACGCAATAAAGGGTGCCAGTAGTTATTCTTAAAACTTACAAAAACTATTTTTAATGAACCAAAGTTCAACTTTTTGTAAAGTAATTCCAAGGACTACCCAACAAAAATAGTGAATGGATTAAATTGAAAATTAAAATTGAAAATCTAAAATTAATTAAAACATCCGCTGAAAAGTAACCACAAAATTCCTGCTTCAGTAGTATCACTCACAATCAGAAATTTCGTTTTGAAGTGGTTTCCGATGAAAGCCGGCCCAGGTGAGGTCGTGTAAAAAGGCCCAGTAATGCCTTTTTAAGAGCGGGAAAAGTAATCATCTTGATAGGTTTCCGTGCTCGGCCCATAGCGATCGGGCCCTTTTTTTTAATAGCTGGCCGCCAGCTGAGCGGACGCACAGAATTTGCATTGAGTACATTGGAGAGGGGACTTAAAACAAAAGTTTTTTTCGCACGGCGGCTCGCTCTCCTTTTTTTATCACGTCCTCACTCGGAGGAAATTACTTCGCTCATTAACATAGCATAAAATGGCCGGCCTTTGCAAATAACGACCGCCGGAGACTGCACGCTCCTTAAGGAAAAACCGTTTATTACTCGGTGGATTAAGGATGGCTTTTCATTTTGTTAATGCACGAAATAACCGCGCGGTGCGGTATTTCAAGTTGTCTACTTGCGGAAGAAATTAATATAATCCGTACTTAAACAAATATTTATTAACCGTACTGGGTTCAGCGAAGTAGCCTTCTTCTATTAACCTAATTTGCTTACTATTTATTGCGAAACGATAAGATAAACAACCATGCAGAACAAGGTACATAAGACATCTTTTATATAGAAATTACAACCCTATAATACAAAAAATTTGAAATGCTCACTGCATTTTTATTTTAAAGTCTACATCTTTGTGAATGATAATTGTTGATACTGAATAAACGTGCCTTAATCTGAGTTCGTAAGTTAATGTAGCTTCCCGATGTGAAATGACTTCCGTATAAAATGATTCCAAGTTATGGATCACCAGACAATGAAAAAAGGGGGTCAAGTACTATAAAAGTATTTATTACTTATACGTATATACGTATATTTTAGAAACAAAATAACCAACAAGGCAGGAAAAAATTACTAATCTAGCTATTCTTTAGCGTTAACTGAAGACTTTAATAAAATGGATACAACTATTAAAAAGTTATTGCATTACAATATGTGCCGTCTGATATTGTTGTTGATTTTTTGTCACATGTTGAAAATTCTTATAATAAGGAGTTCAATAACAGTAAATTTCATAATATAAAGAAATATTCAAGTCTTTTACATAGTCGAGTAGTCAAAGTGGCTAGTTAATTTAACTGACAGACAAATTCCAAAAGATTTCACAGATTTTTTGTCATTGGGGCCAAAATTTTCCTTACCGATTACTGTATTATTTATTGTGATTTGTGTTTTAAATTTGTTGCTATCTGATAGTGTTATAGATTATATATATTTGTAGAGGTAAGATAACTAATATTATTACAAATTTTTACATAAAAATAAAAATGTTGTTTCTAAGTGGGAAGGTTTGGAGAAAACATGTAAGGATTATTTAAAGAGCAATCCAGATATTTTAGTTCTTAGAGCGGATAAAGGTTCGGTTACAGTTATTATATCCAAAATTGAATATTTTGAGAAAAATAATACTTTACTTAATGATACGAATGTATCATAAAATAATTAAGAAAGATCCAACGAGTATTATACAGCAAAAAGTAAATGATTTTGTTAAAATAGAGGAAAATTTGAAACGTAAGTTAAGCATTAATAATGCTATTTCTCCAAAATTATATTGCGTACCCAAAATTCACAAACAGAATATCTCTTTAAGGCCTGTTGTTTCCTGTATTAGTTCCCCACTTTAAGAGTTGGCATCTTTTGCATCTAAAATTCTAATTGACTCTTTAATAATTTCTTGTATGATATTAAAGATTCATTTACTTTTTCTGAAAAATATCAAAATTTTCGTTTACCTAAAGGACATGTTTTAATATCTTTTGATGCCCTTTCACTTTTAACAAACATTCCTAAATCTTTGTTGTTGGATGTTTTAAAAGAAAATTGGCAATTAATATCTAACAATACAAATTTGAGTGAAAATTCCTTGTTTTACTATGATCAGATTAATCTTTAATAATGATTATTTTTCTTTCGATGGAGTATTTTTTTCTCAAATTGACGGCGCTCCTATGGGTTCTCCAATTTCTCCCATTTTGGCCAAAATGATATTATCCCAAAATTACCGTTTAAATTTTCATTAATTCAGAAATACGTTGATGATATTATTTGTGCGTTGCCCGAGGACCAAATTGAAAATACCTTAGTTTGTTTTAATAGCTTTAATAAAAATATTCAATTTACTGTTGAAAAAGAAAATAGTTTTATTGTTTCTTTTTTAGATATAAATATTATTAGGACAGATAAAAATATTTTGCTTCTAGATTGGTTTAGAAAAGTTACAAATTCGGGTAGATTTTTACTCATATCAATCAATTAATCAAAAAATGAACACAGTTTTGGCACTAAAAAGTAGAATAGAAAAAATCTGCAATTGCAAATTTCGACAGAAAATTTTAAAAATTTACTTAATCGTTTATTATTTGGTTCTCGGTCAATTCATAACTATAATGTTCCTTTGCTTCAACAACATGCTTTGTTTTTAAAAATTCCGTATATAATCGGTTTAACATCTAGTTTAACCAAAATTTAGTAATAACATTAAATTTACAAAATATAATTTGTAAAAAATTAATAGTTGTCTTTTGCTAAAGATAAAACACCTTTGGCTTTAAATTCTGATATTGTTTATTCTATTCCTTGTCCTTCTTGTAACCTATTGTATGTTGGTCAGACTGGTAACTATTTAAAAACTAGAATTTCCTTACATAAATCCGACATCAAAACAAGTAAATTAAGGTGTGCATTAACGCAACATGTTTAAAAAAAAAAAAACAAAAATTTGATTTTGAAATTATTAAAATTTTAGGTGTTTGTCAAATTCAACGGAATAAAATTTTTTTGGAAATGCTGTTTATTAACGAATTAAATACATGTAATTTTAAAACAGATGTTGAAAATGTGAGCTTAATTTATAAAAATTTATTAACGTTATTGAAATCGTTTAAGGGTCGAAATTTTTGATTAATTTATTTTTTCATGTTTTATGTGTTATATTAGTTTATAGTTATTTTAGTAAGTATTGATAAATTTGTTATATTCTTGGTTTAAAAAGCGTTCCTTGTAGATTTCCTGATGATGCCCATGTTATAGGCGAAATATTGAAATAAAAAAAAAACTAAAAACTTTGTTGCCGTTTTCCCCAATATTAAATTACACTATTAAATATTATTATATAGAATTATATCAAAAAATATTTCTTCTATGGAGTTGCCATATGTAGCTTACTGTGTTCAGAAAAAACGTATATACTAATGTCTAGACACCAAAATATACCATTTGATTTAAGGTCTTAAAAATCTGACCACTAAGAGGATTCAATTTCCCAGTTCCTCCTGCCTAGTTTGTTTTATGAACAAAAAAATATATCGTGTACTTCTTGATTCACTGGATAAATAACAAAAGTCCTATGATTTGTTCTGTTTATTATAGAGCTTGTACCTATAAATCCTCTTCGACACAAATATAATTCAACTAAAAACCCAGTATTCCACGTCTGTCTCCAAAACTGGAATCACCCAACCCAACTCGTCCAAGATTTTACAGCTACTATAACAATCCAGAAAACCCTCGTATTTACACTTTATTGTTCATATGAGTAAAACGAAGCCCGAAAAATAGGTACTCCATAAAATCCTCCAACCGAATCAATTTACATTTATACGCGCCGTTGGGCCCTCCTTGGTGCAGCCGAATATCGAATAAGAGAGTGGCTGGCGGAACCTTTTGAATTGGGAGTGCGTGGAGATCGCTCGCGGGAACTGTCGGCGCTCGGGCGTCGTTCGCCGTCGGTGTGAATAATTGAAAATGTTTGGTTTGAACAGCCCAATCAGCTCGGCTAATATTTGCGACGGGTTCGGGCCAGCCAACGTTAAATTATGAATGGCAGACAACGCGGATGACTTAAATTATGCAACGCTCGATTAAATTATACCGTTGGCGTATGCAGAAAACTGCATCCTGCGAAGGACTTGCATATTTCGCGCATGTGCAGTTCACTAAAGAGAAGTACCGTGGGTAATATTTTAGGTTAATATAACTGACAACTACTGGATGTTATATTGCCTCTTTTCAATTATTGTATTTACATGTTGAGAAGCTCAATTTAATAAAAAGATTTAAAGCAATTCTGATTAATGACTTGCATACCAGAGAATTCTTCGATTAATAAATTCCTTTTGTTAAGGTTGGACTTACTTTAGGAAGACTACAGTGGAAAACTATTAAGATGACATGTCTAGCGTGGCTTTTGATTTTCAAATAGTACTGTTTTTAAAGAGTGAACATCATCTCGTTTCCCAATATAGAGCAAAAAACTGCGAACATCATAAAGTTGCTGAAAGATATAAAAGAATTGCAGAAATCCCAGGATTTGAAGACATGAAGCGGTCGGTAAACTTCATGTCATGACTGAATCGAGAAGGTACCACTCAAGGATAGAATTTGGATTAAAGAGCACACTTGAAGTCACAGAAAAAGAACCAAAAGAGAATCAAAACCAATACTCGAAATATTGGTAAGAAGGTTCAGGCCATTATTTCAGTTGAATTGAAGTATGCTAGGGGAAAAATCAACCAGCAGTGGTGTTCCAGGTCCTCATAAGAAACTAAATCAACGCGTTATTTCTCAACAGCGACGTTATCATATCAATCGTTATTTGGGGTAGGAAAGCCATCATTAATCATCAAAAAAATTGTTTATTTTTAGTCTACCAAGAACATGTATACCTATTTATTAACATTGTGTTATCTTAGACCAAAGAAATGGGGAAAAGAAGTAAATAATGGCAACTTTATTCATGGGAGAAATATGGGAATACACTTGAAACAATACAAAAACATTTACCATTATAACAATAAAAAATCTGATGTGGCCAGGCACATGACTTTATCATGCTATTTATAAAATTAATTGGGAGTCGATTTTGGATTTATACCGTTCTCGCCTGGTATAATGTTAATGTGTATTTTGATAATGTATTGTGACTTTACTAAGGTTTCTGAACAATTGACCATTTAAGCTGAAGATAGCAAAGGAAAAGAGGTTTTAATTATACTTTGAACTAAAATGCACCTTTGAGTATGGACTATTTCAAACACAATAGTAAATGAGATTCTATTAGTTCGAGATCGGTCGCATCTGCATTAAATTAAAGCTCGTTAGCCAGAGTTTGACAGATATATTAATACAATAAAAACTGGTCGGATTCCTTATTTATGTTTTATTTTCTCTATCGTTTCGTGTCCTACCGGGCACTTCTTCAAGCGCTATAGGAAATGAGATATAAATTACACAATTGACAATCAAATCAAACTTGAAAAAACTCAATTGGAATTTTTCAGGCGCGACCCGTGGGGAACTGTCATTAAAATGAAAATATTTGTCAAATCTTGGATAACTAAGATGCAGACATGACCTATCTCAATCAAATACTATTTCCTCATGCAGCTAAACTATTAATTTTATCAAAAAATGTCGTAGACATTAGTTATTCAGAATTTCCTCTAGTTTAATTTATTATTTAACTTTTTTGATGAAATAACACAAATGGTGGCTCATTTGCAAAATCCTTGATCCTGCGTATGATAAAGTAAAAAAATAGATGATTGTAAAGGCGTAAAGCAGAACTAGAAGAACTCATAACAATAAAAATAAAAGGGATAAACAAAAGACGAATCAAATAAATCCATATAAAACTTTTTGTGTATTTTTTAAAATGTAAATTAATTCCTAAATAGCTTTATATCGAGTTATATATATCACCTCCATAAAAAATAAGAGCTGTATACAATTCAGTTGATAATATTTCAAAAGGCTGTAAACTTCCATAGAATTTTAAAAAAATACAAATTACATTTGCTATAGGAAAAGAGTTTCGGGAAAATATTGGCACAGCCCATATAAATAATTAAAGTCACTATTTAATTAATAATATCCAATGTCATTTTGAGCCTTTGTTGCCGTTTTCGATGTATTTTATACTCATTTTTTTCTCTGTTGACATGTAGGTGTATAAAACAGTATAAAACAATATTAATACCAGAAAGCAGATATTTTTCAAATGTTCTTTTATAATTACCTTCAGTGAATATTTATGTTTATATTATATTACGCAATTTATTAATTATAATTATAACAAAAATTATAAAACGTCAAAACGTTTTTCTCAAAACGAAGATTGTCTCACAGCGTTCGCTAGAGTTAATATTTGTAGTACATTATTATTTATTTATTTTTTTTAGTTACCCGGTTTTCTATAATATCTAGACATCCCTAACTTTCAGAAGTCCTACACTAGACAATGCGCCATCACCCACAAATAAACGATATCGTGTCCAACAAACAACAATTTTGAAACGTTCGAAAAGCGCGAAGCCCCTTACACACCGCAGTAGGCACTCCACCGGACCCATTACTAATTTAATTCGGCGTATTTCGTTCGATCCAACCGATAGATATCGTGTAAATGTGAGCTCCAGTCCGACAATAATATCACATTCCCAGTCAATTACTAGACTAGCGCCGCCATACACACCATGTATGTATGGGCCCGGGAACGTACCTAAATACGGAAAATTGCCACTAATACAATATCGCGGGGTCACGCTATGGGGGTGGCGCAATAATGCCCGTTATTGTTGCAGACGTAATTATCCCTATCAAATATTTAGCCGGCCTCTGGTGGTTCGTGCAGGCCGAACAGTACTCTCGGCCACCAAAAAACACCCGACCGAATGTTTGATCCAACCCATCGGTCAACCGCTTCTCCCGATTGTTAATTATAATGGAATTATACCTATTTGGCAGTGTGCTTTATTGATAATGGTGTTATCCGTTATATAGGTGATACTGATACAAATACTACCCGGAAGTTAATTCAGGGAAGGTTGTACGACGATATATCGTAAACCAATCGACTGCGCCAGTTGTGGTTGCGTACTTCTTGGTACGCAGTTTTATTGCAATGTCTGCTACTTGTTTAAATACCTTGTAGTTTCTGTCTTGTATTTCATTGTATAATTCCGTTTTAATGTAACTTTTTTTGTTTTCTTCCCCCAAAAAAGGCGACAAGACAGCACTTAAAGGTAAGACTACAACATGGAGCATGGTCGGTCGACTATGAAAACTCTCTGGTCAAATTGCGTTTAAGTTCAGCAAAAGAAAGTAAGGAAACTAACATAAAGCAGTATAACGCTATCTAATTGTTCTTATCTTATTCCATCATTTGATCTTAAATTAATATTATTATTATTATTAAGAACAACATTACGGCAACTGATAAAGTAGAGATAACTGTGTTACCTTTTAGTAAAAAAAAAATAAAAATCAACAGATTCGTTGTCTTTGTCCTTGAACAATTTATAAAAAACCGACAAAAATTCACGGAATTGACAGAATCATATAAACACCTATTATATGATTCTGTGAATAAATTATCTAAGACAAACCCTTGGAACTTTAACGCGTTTTGTCACTAAATGTACTTTTTACAAAAATAAGTAGTTTTACAAGTACTATTCTAGCTAGATGCTATTTAGAAAAAAAAAACAGTATTTTCTAATTACAAAAAAAATTATTTTAATGTGAAAAATTGATAGCTTGAAGTTTTAATGTTGAGCTTATTCTGAATTTGCCTATAGACTTTTCAGGGTACCCGAAACTCAAAAGTAAATCTAGGGAAACTCTGTATACTCAACCTTATGTGACAAAAACTGTACAAATGGCAACATGACTAAAAACTGTTTTTTAAATTGAAAATTACGTGTTGTGACGAATGACAATGTATCTATGACTATTTTGAATACCTTTGACCGTAAACATTGGTCAAAGTTACCTAGACAAAATTAAAGCCTCCCAGTGAATATAGATGTCATGTAACATGAAGTCGTTCATCATGTTAAGGTCTGGACAGAGAAAAAATAAGACTAAACTGAACAAACTCAAGTTAGTACATGTTGGCTTCACCATGAAGAAAATACAATATATCCCGGTTACTATTAATAACCAAATAGTACCGTACGCAAACACAGCCATGACATTAGACACCAAGCTCCGGTGGAAAGTCCATGTCAAAAAAAGGGAGGAACTAGGTATCCGATACAGAGAGATGTATTGGCTCCCGGGAAGAAACTCTACGCTGTCTGTACATGTTAAGCTTCTCTTGTGTCCGCAAATTCTAAAACCCGTGTAGACGAATGGTGCTCAACTCTGGAGTTGCACAAAAAAAAATAACATAATTATCCAGAGCTTCTAAAATACTCCTAGGTGCATTAGGAATGATGATCTGAATAAGAACCAAAAAATGGAGTGTGTGTACAAAGAAATACAAAAAATTGCAAGAAGTCACGATGGAAGACTTCACCATAAGGTAAACGTTGAGGTGGTCAGTTCCTCAACAACATCTTAATGATCAGAAGACTCAAGAGCAAGAAGCCTTTTGAGTAAGTACAAATGTAAGTTGGTGACGAAACTGCGGGTTGTAAATATTAGAATTAAGTTAGTGAGTTATGACTAGATTGTAAAGCACATATTTAGAAAAAAATTTAGTTCAACTTCATAGTCTCTCGATTCAAGAACAACTGCTACAATAGCTAAATTCGAATCAATTAGTCACTGCAACTTTTACTAAAAAATATTATATCCATTTTCACCTATCAACTTCAGTTTGAAACTAAAATTTCCTCAACCAAATGTTAAACTTTCAACCGTCAGCATTTTAGTATTCGTTTTATTTCAGCATTAAAAAGTCATGACGTCAGCATTGGGTGATGGTCTGGCGGAAGTGCAAATATTAATTATTTAACCGCAGTAATACAGTAATGCGGGTTCTGTATCCTCCTCCTCCTACTCCTCCTCCTACCCCGAATGCAGTCGAACCTCAGTAAGGGTTCTATCAATAATAAACGCAGAATTGGTAAAGACAAAGAGGTGAGTTATTGATTTCCTCCGAGTTTGTTGGCATTTCCACGAACTGACACGAAATGGATACAAACGTAGCGACAGACAACCACTTAGACCATTTATAATTAATCAAGTTTTCTTCAAATAGTTCCTTCCTTATTCATTCCTTATCATTATCTACCTAAAAGTTTGCCGTTCTAAAATCCTTAGGCTTACGCCAGCAGCTGAGCTGCTTTATGAGCGATAAAACGTTTATCCAGTAAACGGAAGCACTGAAATTAAACTGAAAGACGTGGGAAAAGAAAGGTTAAATTGGGAGTGGTTTTGCTGAATAAAACGACTTATGGTTCAGTTTATGAGAAGTTGAATGATTACAACCCCATTCAATTCTAGCTAAAACGTGGTCGTTTCAAAGAAAACAGTTGGAAGACATTGTGGTGCTTCAATGTCTTATAACAGTGGTTCTTAACCGGTGCTCCGCGGAACACTTGTACTCAGCGAGCTTCTAGCAAGTGCTCCGTAAAATTATGAAAGCCGAAATTGTTGACTCATTTACCGTATGTGATTGAAATGATAATATTTGTATTTGTATATTATTAACGTACAAAACATTCTAACTTCAACAAAATCAACAATTATAGTATATTATAATACAAGAAGACACCCAAAATAAGAGATAGAGCAGGGCAGAAAAACCTAGCTCAATAGCCCGTTCGAACACCAAAGGAAATTAATTAAATGAAACTAATTGTGTAATAAACCTGTACAAAGCTGGATGTTGGAATAAAGATTATTACTACTACTATAATACAAGTTTTAGAAGACAAACATTGGCGCACGAGTTGTTTTGTTATATACGATTTTTTCTACCTTGGGACACTAATTTTACATAAATTTCGAAAAATGAGATTGTTACCTTACAATTAAAAGTAATTTTATAGTCAGGTGGAAGTTAGTGTAAAAATCACAACTGACGCGAACCAATAGCGATTGAGATGTCAGCCTTATTTGACACTTGACGTCAATATCATAAATCTTGGAAAACCAAAAGTTTTCCAAGATACCAAATAGTAATAAATATGAATAAAATAAATAAAGAATTTAGAACATAATACAATTAACATAAAAATGGGTATAGCTCTGCTACACATGCCACGGAAAAAGTTCTGAAAATATATAAACATTTTGAAATATATTTCCTAAAATAAAGATAATAAATAAGATGTTTTGATTTTTTATTATTTTGCCCTCAACTACATATCATCCACATGGTATGTGCGGATTTATTAAGCCTTAGATTAGTATAAAGTTGTATTAAAAATGGGCTTATCAAAACTACTTGAGTAGGTGGTACGTAACTGCTAATATAAAGAATCTAGCCAATTACCTAAATATTTGACAAACTAAGAAGGTTTTGAAAGTTTTATTATATTTAAATTTATATTACCGCGAACATGTCAGATGCTTGGAGGAACTATCACAATATACCAAATAGGTGGCGGCATTTATAACCACCAGGTGATAGTCCACGAACAAAATTTTGTGGGGCCAGAAAATCGAAACATACACACACACACACAAAATGTGGAATTATGTAAATACGGGCAAAAAGAAAAGTTCGGAAGCAATTCGGTACATCGAGAGTGCTTTTTCCCTCAAACATTCGAGAGTTGGTTTGTAGAAATAAATTCCAAAATTCCCGTTATGTTCTAAATTTTTACAGAAATATATCTTTTTCTTTTCTGTATCAGACTATGCATTCAAGTATTCATTTTTTCAATTCGGTAAAAAGTTATAGCTGATAAAAATATCAATAAAACCGTATTTTAAACGGCTACAACTTCTTAAGGAATTGAGAAAACCAATAAGTCAATATGAACCTTTTTACTCGGAATGACATTTAGTTTTTAGAAGAAAATCTGTAAAAAGTTTTATGTGGATTTTATTTTGTTACTTAAATTTATTTACTTTGTATTGTTGTAATGTTTATTGATTATGTCATTTTTTCGTGTTCGCATTGTGTGATATGTATTTTACCTTTTTATCTTAACATATTTATATTTTTTTCTAAGAATTTTCCACATCAGATACGCAGTTTTTTGCTCTATTACACCAGTTTTAATGATAAAATCTCTAACAGGTTCTTTTAACACTTCATTTCAGATATTAACTAAATCCTTTGCCATTCCGTACACCCTAGTTGGTATAACAGTAATTTCCTGCGGTCAATATCCGGAACCTTTTATTAAAGGGTTCATAAACTGGCAATTGTCGGTGGAATACGGTTAATGCAGGCCCCCAATGGCTGACATTAGGGCCGCTTATTCGACGCAAAATGGACACATCAGCAGAGTGGGACCGTACGTACATCGATACCAACCACGACACGCACACTTGGACAATCTGTTCTGTGTTGGTAATACTGCCGTACAGCACCCCCTCTACCGACAATCGCATCAAATAAACCAGTTACACAATTAAGTTACCTCGACGGAAACACTCATTGGAAATGTCCACCACTTATAGGTGGGTTATTTGGATAATTTGTAGTGTAGTAATACCTCGGTAATCCTTTTAGTAAATCATGGAATTTTTAACTAAAAACACTCGATAATTTACGGTTTGACCATGAAACTGACGTCAACGAAATATCCGAAATTGAGAAGTTAAGTTGATGATGATAAACTGACGTTTGGTGAGTGAAATTGCTTCTTTCATCGCATAAGTCTATTGAATAATGTTTGAGGATGGCCCCCTCATAACGACGATGCGAAGATTCAATAACCCCTGATGAAAAATACATGTAACGGGGCGGACTGAAGAGGTCCAATAAAAAATACAAAGGATTCAGGGCCCTTTGCGTGGAATATATTAGCATTTGTGTATCGAAGGATGCGGAAACGGCTACTGTCCGTCGTATTTCATGTTTGAACGGATATTTTGTAGAAATATAAACATAGAAGTTCAAGTTATACAGCTTACTACATGGTATTGTATGGAGTTTGGCGTACTTTTCCTATAGATAAACACAATTATAATAATTTTATTGACGCGAAGTCTATTTATATTGCTCATCGATTCATACAGTTACATACAATCGTGCAATTCGGTATATAAACTTATCGCCAAAAACAAATGAACACGTATTTCAGCGCTTTTCGATTTTTGGTTTATAGAAGAGAAAAAATGAGTTAAATTGTATAATTCACGTTATAACAAATCCGCTTCCCATTACTTGATTAGGTGAGTAGCTATCTTTCAAACGTTATTGGGCTATTGTGTGAAAATTTAAAAGATTTTTTAACACTAACGATAGTTTTCCTTCACAAACATGTGATAATAAACATAATACACAAGGTTTGTAATCTAACATTTGATTATGTAGAAAAGTTTTCGGTGAAAAATATTTTTTCTTGGAAGAAAGCGCCTACCAGGCCGTGCACTAGTATTGCTGTAGATGACGCCAGTGTCGTGAAAACAATGGCAATTTTGCTTGGATCTACTTTCGTGGATTAGATATATATCACCACCGAATTGTTCAGAATTGATGTGTATGCCAAAAAAGACGATTATGGTGGTCTTAACTGGTTTTGCGTGTCCGCTCTCCCACTTTTCTACAACCATGTACTAGATTTTGGCAAAAGTAGAAAACACATACATAATTCTTTAGTTTAAAGTTGATTCAAAATACAAATTTTGCCTTGTCTTTTTTAAAGAAAGAACCTTTTGAGTAATATGTACTTACTATAACAAACAACAAATCACTTTCCTTGTTCACATCTCTCAGTTGTTTTTGAACGGAAAAATGTTTCTTCATTTGCATAGGAAACTATAATTCAAGATTTTCATTAAATAGATGATACATTTTCGATTTTGAGCAATTTTTCAATTGTTGAAGTGAAAGTTTGTCCGGTTTTCCAAACAAACCAGATGGTCAGGTCGGTCTCAATCAGGGACGCCACCAGTAATAATAATATGTTAAAAAGAATTTAAGCATGTTTAGCGGAAACCGGCAACCGCTTTTAACAGTAACTGAAATAGGATTAAGCAGATTTCTTTTTTAATTACTTTACGATTTTGTTTAATTTTTAATGTTGTATTTTATTGTAGTCTTATAATCTTATAAAACTACATAAATTATAATGAAAAATTACCTAAAAAAACTTTTTTAGTAATATGTGTGTTTATTCCAAATCGTTCAGTTGTTTTCAAACGCAATCCAGTAGGTACAAGTACATTTTAGCAATAGGACATTGCACCCAAAATACTTTTCTCGAATTCAACTTTTTTTTCAACACCCTGTATAACTTTTAATTGAATTTTACCGATGTGTCGATAATATGTTATCTTCATAATAGTGTCGCCGGACAACTTTTTTCCTACGGTCACAGGGGATAATGTTTAAGTATGTAATTGAAAGTAACCGTGACGCTGTCATTTTTTAATGAAAAAAATTAATATCTCAAAAATGACATATGTTAGGTACAGAAAATGTAACATAAAATTGATCTAAAATTTAAAGAAGATATAAAGAATGCGATAAAATTCCATTTGAAATATAAAAGTTGACATCTTTTCCGGTGTAACCGGAAGTAACCGCAAACTCAAAACATTTTATTTGAGACGATCGTGTCCAACTATTATTGGAACAAATTTAGTCCACAAATTTTCAGTCTCTCATTTCATTTAGTTCTCCATATACTCTAATGTCAGCTCGTTGTGGGAGACCCTGTATAGTTTTATATATTTAGCAACCAAACAGACAGAACTTAATAATACATAATGGAAGGAAGCACTTACTCATCATCCATTAGCCTTTAAGCAAAAAATCTCTCCAATCCAAGAAAATTATTAGGTCGCTTACCTGAAACAAAAACGAAAAGATTAGAATAAAACCGGTAACGACCCATCAGGCAATCAATTAAAGAAAATTTCGTCTCAGCAATTTTTCTCGCTGAATACTTCAAATTGTCATCAGAATCTCTTTCTGTGTAAAGAGGGCGCTGTCAGCAGTAAAGTTGAGCGAACACAGCCTATAGAATTTCCGGGTCCGTCGACATGCCGAGAGATTGAAAGATTTACCTTCAGCATTAACTTAATTAATTGCAGGGCGAATTTTCCTTCAATTATAAATATGGTAAATCGATTGGAATGAAGGGATTTGAAAGGGATCGGCGAATTGCTAGAATTCGCACCGCTTAAATGGAATGGGGTAGCAAGCGGTAGGTGGGGGGCGGGGGGGTTAGAGTAGTGGTGGAGAGCGCACGCCATTGTTGCGATGGGGTTCTTTAAGTAAGGGACCATAAATTCTTCGGGGGCAGCACGAAATCTGCTTTTAATTTAAACGTGAAATAATCGTTTGAAAATTTAATTGGATGGTGAACGTTTCACCAGTAATGGTGTGTCAACGTGGCGGAGAAAGATACATAACGAACTATCACGAAAACTTAGTTTAGAAAATCTTTTTTTTTCTTAATATGTCAACAGAATCTAAAGGCACTGGTGTGATGGCAACGTTGAAAGGACTAGTTGTGAATTTTAAAGAATAATCTTTAAACTAGCTCAATAAATAAACATAAATATAGTCATTAAAACTAAAGAGACAATTGAGACTTAGAAAAAGTGTTTAATTATTCTGTTAAATTCTCTCGTGAACAGTCATGGATAAGAAACACTAAAGAAAAAACTTCTTCACGCGCTGATAGACAACTAAAAGAAAATTTTCTGGAAATTCACACTCGTGACAGAAAACATTTGCTGTACATCTGCCGATATATTGTCGACTGCGGAAGACGAAGAAATTATAGTGCATGGGTTTGGAAACGGGATATGGAAGAAGACAGATTACACTTCCGTTATATGGGATCACAGTACCTACTCGTGAAGAAATATACTAACAAAGTGGTTGACTTTGCCTTGAAATTTTCCTGTTGTCATGCCTGTGAGTGTTGGGAGTCAGAATCTGGCAACATGATAATTATATCAAAGTACAAACAGACAACTGTACTGCGAACATAATGGGTCAGCGGGAGAAATAGTGGATTTTACCAAATACATATTCCGCGGGGCTGTGAGTTGGAGCACTGGGTCCGATGCGGCTTGTACATTGAAAAGAACAGACAACTTTCTATGTTTCACCAATCAGAAGACATCCAGACTGTTGATAATATGTACAATGCTGTGTGGACCAAATTCTATCATAAGATCTGGACGAATGAAAATCTCCCCAGCATATGTACTGTCCTGCGGGATCACAGTATTGATACAAATGCGAAAAACCGAATTCCTTTCTCCATATTTGTCAAAATCGTAGAATTAGTTGCCTCAAGCAAATTCTACTCATTTTCATTATTCCTCAAAAAAACAAAACATATAGTGTGTCTCACGGGACGTTGGATTGTATGGGTACTTTTGTTATTAATAGAGATAGAAAGTCGGTCAAATGGGCAAAGTATTGCATATTTATGTGCTCTTTTTTAATCTGTCCCAAAAACAGTTGAATTCCATATGGCTATTTTGAAAAAAAAAACATAAGTTTCTTTTTTCTTTAATAATGATCACAACTTCTTTATTTGTGAACCTATCAAAAAAACCTTTGAACATTATAAAGGCACTTCTTTGTCTAGAATTTGATTATGTCAGTTTAAAACTTTTTTCGCCAATGGATTCGTGAGGAACAAACTAAACTTTTGTTTATAAAACGCCTATAAACCACGCCTTTACATAGTGACCATATTCAGGCAACATACTGTTTAATAGCAATCCAAATTCATAGCGAATTTCCATTAGCATGATGATAAAAGATTGCTGGCGTAGCTCCGGCGAACAAAAGTATAAAACGAGGGCCAAGTTTTTCCGCATGCACGTTTTGTTCTTTTGTCCGTTTTGTGCGCATTCTCCCATCCAAATGTGTGTACTGCAATTAAACCCTCCCAGTGTATCCGTTATTTACAGTCCCTGCGGTGTTCCCGACGCCAGCCTTTTACAGCCCCAACCACAATATACAATTAAGTTAATTTCTGAAATGCCCGCAAAAAAACTAGCATAATCAACAAACATATTTTACGTCTTCCGTACCAATTTATACGAAGTATAAGATCATTAAAGATTGCTACAGGTTATTTCTTTAGGTTTAATTCTCGTAGATATTTTTATTCCGTAAGGAAAGTGCAAAGGAAACTAACTGTGGGTAGTGAAATTGGCTCTTTGTGAAGTAGTAAGACCTGCGGCGGTATATTTAAAATTCAAATAGATTCGTAATGAGGAAAAAGTGTTAATTTGAACACCCTTTTAAGCACTTTTCCTTCTGGTCGGAGTGGAACTGCAAGAGTCCTCGTTTACGGGAATTAAGGAAACAATTGGACGCGGCTAAATAGACTGAAGTAGTTTCAGTTCATGAGATTAGAATTTAAATTTGTTCAAAGGACGCAAACTTAAACACACTTAAAGTGTAAGTAAGAACTGTATTATTTTATGGTGTTTTCATTTAGCGCTGGGTAAGGTGACCAATCACCATTATTGGCTTATGAAAGACACAATCACATTAGGCCGATTTAGAGACTATTTTCTTTTTTGCTCCACGTCATTATCTGCAATACGTTGAGCTGCTAACATCGTATATATCTGATAGACTATTCAGAATAAAACAGATAGATAAATACTCGGAACTAAAAGAAGTAAAAGATGAGGTCCGCAGGGTAGTGTATTGGGGTCAATACTCTATCTACTATATACATACAAGTGACCTACCACAGCTGGAAAATGTAACAGTCGCCACATTCGCAGATGACACGGGTCTAATGGCAGTGGGGTCAACTATTGGAGAATCTACAAGGAATATTCCACAAGCTAGTAATAAAATATATAAATGGACCAAAAAATGGAAGACCAAACGCAACGAACTGAAATCTGTCCACATTATCTTTACAAACCAAAAAATCCTGCCGGTTTGTGACCAAACTTTCAGGATTTTCGGTGACAGTATGTCTTTATGTTTGGTCTTTCGAGATTTCTAGGACAGGGTCCACAGCTGGCATAAATTCGTAGAAATATACAAAAACGCGATTTTTGACATTATGACCTCATTTTTTTCAAATCCTAACCCAGAGAAGTTTTTTCTGTCCGGATTAGTATTTCGCGCATGTGCATATTCTATTCCTATAATCCATGTTTCAGTGTCCGTATTGCAACTATTTGTGAAAATAAAAAAAAACGGAAATGCTTGGTGTGGGGTTTATTACAAGAAAATAATTGGATGATATTTTTTTACGGAACTGTAAACCACAACACTTTTTTGATGTTCGAAATTTTTTGCGACCTAGTTTGGACGAAATCTACATACAAGTCAGGTGTTCACTATACATTGAATACATATACATTCCCCAATAAATATTTTGGAGGATTCAGCCCTATAGGATGGTCTTCGAGTTCACCTGATTTAACGCCCCATGATTTTTTCTGTGGGGTTATTTAAAACAAACGGTTTATGCCAATAATTTTCATGAAAATGTCGACAATCTTAAGTCAATACACAGGAGTTGTATTTTTCTTGTGCAACATTTTGCAAAGCTGTTCTTATATTTGTTCTTTTGTCGCTAAAATTAAGACTGTATGGTATTTCATTTATTATGATGTTATCATACATATTCATTAATTTGAAAACATCCTGCATAAAATTGCTTCAAATTACAAAATTAAAATATTGGTGTAAAAATTAAATCCCTTCTGGCATTGATCCGTTTTACAATTAAGACAACCACACAACAAAAAGAAACAACATCAATTACAGTAAATTATAAAGCAATTAAAGTATTAGCCGTCTACTGTGGGGGTCTGCAAAGTTTGCAAACAGTCGAAACTACAGTCCCAAACTATCCACCCAGAAATGCACACACACATAACATTTTCTATTGCGTCAATGTCACATGTTAATGCCAAGATGTAAACGACGGCGGCGCTGCTGGTAGTGGCTGGATTAATATTAACGGTCAGGGTTTGCATTAGGGTCGAATAAGTTTGCGGATTTCTGTTTTACTACCCGAACGCGAAGCGTCGCGTCAGTTGAGTGACGCTATCTCGCCGCCGTCGCCGTGATGTTTTACTGTTGCGTTTAGCGTCAAAGTTTGCAGACGACTGCGGCGGTTCTATCTTACTAAATGCGGATAATGACGAATGTGAAGTTTGTGTGGCTGAATAGCTATGGTGGTGTAAGTGTGCTAGTGTTGAGATATAGTAATTATTTAGTTACTATGTACGAATAATGGTGTAGTTAGTAACTATATATAGTTGGACAAACGAACTGTACTGGCAACCAAGTATTATTGTATTTAGTAATTACACATGCTTAAGTACAGTGTTACTTTTTATTGTTATTTTTTGTGTTTTTGGGTTCAATTTCGCATTGTTTGAAATGCATTTTATATTTTAATTTTTCTTTGTTTCTTATTACTTTAAGGGTGCCGAAAAGGGGTGCGTTCTGCACCCTAGAAAGTTTTGCAAATTTGCTAAACATACTTCGTAAATCGTACCGATCTTTTAATTTTGCTTTTAAAGTTTAGTATTTTTGATGTCAAAAGGTATTAATTGAATGTAGCTACAGTATACGAACAGGACAACGATAACTAAAAAGAGTAGCCCAAAATTATGCTGTGTGCAAACTAGTTGTGCTGTGTCTAGAAATTGATAAAACCTTCCATTTTAAACAGAATTTTGTCATAAAAGAGTTCGGTTGTATTTTTTTGCATAAATAAAGCAATAACCGAAAAACTAGCTCAGAACTTTCTGCACTAAAATGTTGCAATGAATTTAAATATACAGTGTGTCCCCTGAACGACCTAACTATACCTATAATAGAGGTAATTTTTAATTTCTCGAGAAAAAGTCATTCTTTATAAAGAGTTTTGGATGTCCTAAAAACTCGAAAACCATTGTTAATATTTTGATTTAACATACAGGAAGGTTAGAAAACACGAAAATGTTAAATTGGCCGAAGAGTAAACTATCGGCTTTTCGCAATTAGAACAAAAATGTTATAGGTAAAAGTTGCTTTATATTTAAATTTATGCCCACATATCAAATTTCAATGTTGTATTTTAAGTTTTATATTTTATTTATTTTAAACAAAGTAGTTTAACAAATCATTACTCCACATGTTCCCCTCCTACAGCTACACATTTTTCCAATCTTCTTCTAAACTCCCGCTGTACTAAATCAATTGTTTTTTCATTTATTTCGTCTACTGCTTCCCTAATTCTTTTATTTTAGAATGTCTACATTATAAGGAAAACTATTCGCATATACCTCCTGTTTTAAATAACACCACAGAAAAAAGCAAGCGGCGTTAAATCAGGTGAACGTGGTGGCCATCCTATAGGGCTGGATCGACCAATCCACTTATTTGGAAAACGTCTGTTCAACCAATCCCTGACTTGATATGCGCTATGAGCAGGACTACCGTCGTGTTGATAAAAACTTTCCAACATAAATATATAAAAAAAGATGAAAAATTTGAAATAGAGCATTAAAGTTTTATATTTGAGCATAAAATTAATTCAAACTAACTTTTATCTATAACATTTTTGATCTAATTCCGAAAAACCGATAGTTTACAGACAGAAATATAGGCGATTCCAGTTAATAAAATTATGTTGAACCAAAAAAACGACCTTATGCCCCCTTCGTGTAAGAAAGGTGCTGTATATTTGTAAAATAATCAAATGTTAAGGTTAAAATGGTTCACCCTATATAATAATAAACTCAGAAGTTGTTAAAACCAAGGTTACACAGGAAACTAAGCGACCATAGGTCATAAAAAAAGTACGTCTGCAGATAAATCAAAGTACTGGAATATATTGGAATGAACAACAAATTTATTTAAAATTTTCTTTAACTATAAATAATAAATTGGATTTATTACTGTGCTTTTTACAGGTTCTATATGCAGTTCTTCATGCTTTCTATTTTCAAATACTATGACTATGTCTGTGCTTAAATGGCATACTTTCTAAAAGATCGATAAAACAATGAATTTCTGTTGAATTTCTGTAGAAAAACAACCCCTAAGGACTAAGATAGCAGCAACAGACAAAACGTTTACAAAAAAAAGTTGATAACGTTCTTTCACACTCCAAATTATTAGTAATTACTTATCGTAGTTAAATGGCATAGTCAAAGGTTTTCCACATTGTAACAATCTTAAAATAACAATATTGTGTTATTTTTTCACGTTTAGTTCACGAACGTTTTCAAAATATAATGACATGATAATTTTGTCGAAATTCTAAAATTTTCATTGCTGTCTCAATTCAGCACATTGACTGGTTTAGTTCTATTACCAACCTTTAAAAAACTTATAAACAACCTCACCTATTAAGGAAATGCTTTCTTCGAAGTTTATATTTGGCGCAGTCGATAGGATATGTCAGAAAATCATAAGTACGTAACATATTCCAGTTGCATTTAGCGAACCCATAAAAATACGTTCAGCAATGCTCATAATATTCTCGAGAGAATTTTAACATCGTCTTTCACAGGACAATTTCAAACCATTCATCCTTACAATTGCCTCAGGACGACTCACGAAGAAAATCCACCGTCATACAGTGTTTATTATATCCCACCATCGACGACGAGACCGAAATCGCGTTTTTCCGAGTCTTTTGTTTACCAAATTCAATTTCGCCCGCAGTCAGCCGATGTCCCTTAACAAGCGTGTCGCGACGCCCGGCGTCGACACTACCGACAACGCCAAAGATAAAATCCGTCGTTGTCTCACGACGACGCTTGTTCTGAGCGCTCCGCTGGATGCTGTAGATAAAGATCGCCGAGCCAGTTCACACAAGCGGGTTGCACGTGATTTTTCATTTTCTGTTGAACGCGAAAGGCGTGTGTGACAGCGCCTCCTATCGGCGGAAATACGTCAGCGAGACGTCGGTCGCAGATAGCGCGCCTGACGCGAAAAAAGTTCGCCGCGAAATTTATTAACAATAAGGGGGGATATCCGTTCGAAGGGTGCGAACCCACCTTAGAAGTTTGCTGCGCCATATAGCGTAAAATCGAAAGTTTTTTGTGGGTTAGTCGTGCTGATTAGGTGATGTAAAAGTTTCGTAAGCAATTTTACTTTAAAGAAGTCGGCAATAGTTTTTTCCCAAAAATATTAAATTAGGTAACACTGTGTTGAATGGACGTTGGAACTGCTACGTTTAGACGATACGATTTTTGACACTTTAGGACGCCATTACATCCAAGGCGTACCAAATATAACCTTTTAAGCATTGGGGTACCTTTGAAGTACGGTTGGAAACCGAGAGAACCCAACGACAAAAATATTATTACTAAAAATCGCAGTTTTATCACGTAAAATTGCAAAAATATTCGCATTAGCGAATGTAACTCTACACGGATATGTCAATACCTCTTGCAAAGAAAATTCAGCAAGGTTGCATAGAAAAAAAAAACCGCAAATGAATTATTCCATTAACATTTTTGATGTATTTTGTGTGACATAGTTTCTGTAACTTCACAGATATATAATTTCTCTGCATACAAACTTATTTGTTTTAAATTCCTTCAAAAGTTCAAACAGCCGATTTAAATAAACGATAATAAAATTTTAATAATATAATTAATAAGCTAAAAAATAACAATAATAAAAACAAAATTAACAAAAATATCTGAGCAAAAAGTTTCATTGGACTTTAAGAATAAGGTTTTGTTAATATTTCAGACGCTTGCACTCGCTTCGTGCCATGTTTTCGGCTTATGAACTGCACGCGCTCAGAGCACATTTCTTGATAGCCTTAATCGATGGATATGTCATTACTTTTTGTGTTTAGATTATAAAATATATAACAATAACATCCGGGAAGCTAAAATAATCAGAAATAGTTTCGTAAGAGCTTTTGATTTTAGGCTAGGAACTAGTTACTTGTGTTCACCGTGAAGCTGGTTTAAAGAACTGATCTAAACAATGCCATACTATACGCACCGAAGGCGTTCATAGAATTGTATAAGTCGAAAACGGTATTCACATTATTATCTTCAACTAACTTTCCAACTGCCTACACAGCAATTACAACAAAAATGAACTACGCTGTTTATTAACTGGTCAGTTTATGTTCTCAATCAGTATCTTTTTAAGATGTTCTATTATCAGAAAATAATTATAGGACCCTATTTATTATTTAAATAATTTCTAAACAGAATAATCTTTAGGCAGATATACACAGCAATAAAAACATTAAAAGCTTTCTTAAAAACTTTTCATATTATAATTATGTAGTGATAAATGATAGAAAGAGGAAAAATACCCGAAAAGCAAGTAGGTACAAAGAAATAGAAACGACACAATTTTAAAACTTATAAAATAAAATACAGATTTTTGTGAAAAGTTCAAAGTCAGATTGCACTTGTTACTGCATTATGAGGGCAACGATACTTTTTTAAATCGCCCCATTTTATTCTTGCTGGTTTTGGTAGATCTTTTGTCTAAATGACGGTGGAAACGGCCTTGCATGGCCTAGCATAAGAAACAAGTAAATGACATTATTGAAAATTGTAAAATATTGATAAATTTATGGAACATGATTTTGTGAAATGAATATGAATATGCGTTTCAAATTCGGTCTACAAAAATTATGTATTGCGTAAAATTATAGAGAAAATTGTCAAAGTCAAAATGTAAAAAAGTGCGATTTTGGCAATGTTTTCAATTTTAGTCCAGCTGAAACCATTGTCCTAGAAATTCCGTGAAAATGTTCCCACAGTAAACTTTAATCTTTGCACTTTTTTCCCAAAATCCTATAAGTTTGTCCAAAATAATATATTATAATACACGTTTTATTGGACAAAAATTGGCGCATGAGTTGCTTTGGGCACGACGAGCGTAGCGACGAGTGCGCCAATACGTCTCACAAAACAAGTGTTATATACTATTTTTTCTACTCTGCAACATTAATTTTAGATAAATTTCGAAAATTGCGGTTGTCATCTTACAATCTAAATTAGGTTCAGCTTCAACAGTTGGTAGTTGTGGTAAAATTCACAAATACAATTCAGACGAGCCAATAGCGATTGAGATGTCAGCCCTATTTAACACTTGACGTCAATATCATCAATCTTGGAAAAGTAAAAGTTACTAAAATTTGGTGATCTAGTGTTTTCATAACAACACCAAAAGCGATTTCATAATCAGTTTATAACGAACTCAAAGTAGAAAATTATTTTTAAAGCATTTATAACGATTCATAAATTCAACGTACGATTCAACATATGATTTTCTCCTTAAAAGTTTGGTAAATAAAGAGCTTTCTGGTACATTCAAGAAAAACTGCACAAATACACAATTTATAACTCGAGGTGAAAATGAAAGTATGAAAATTGAATGAAAATTAATTTACCATGATATAATAATGTACAAATGAATTCATTTCCTGGTTATACCATGGAATTGCTACAACTTGTTTTAATTTATAAATACTCACTAACACACATGTATTTTTTTATTGATTCTGTTCGTGATAACCTTTGGAAGCAAATTGATATTTTATATTATTTTTGTATGAGTTTGTTGATTTATCTAGGAGTTTACTCAAATCAATTATTTTTATTGAAGTTTCCTGTCCGCTTTTTGGGAAGAAAATATGTGTTTATAGAATCTTGTATTAACCATAGCAATTTTCGACCAGAATTGCAAATCACTCTGTATATTTATTGAATTCCTATTAGTGCTAAGACACACCTTCTCTCCAGAGAAGCTCAGAACTTTTTTGGAGATAGGATTATAGGAATATAATTATCTTATCGTTAAGTCAAATTCCCAAGATGTTAAACTTATTCAGATTATAGGGAGTTGAGGTGAAAAAAAAAATTGAATAATTGTTGAATTTGCCAGATAATTCTGCCAAGTGTGGTATTTTTCTAAGGATAGAGGTTGAGCAAATTTGGTGTAACTTAATGCATTATCGAGTAAATTAATAAAGAAGAATCCAGTCCGGTCCTGTCTCGTGGTTGCACCACGACCGCATACTACCGATATAGAGCTTCTTCTGGTGGAAACCAACAATCTCACTTCTCTTGAAGATGCCCCCTTAGTTCACGCTTACAAAGACATTGACCTACTTTTGTAGATCGTAGTTATTGCCAGCTGTTTTCCGTTCTACAGAAATACCTATCAAAATTCAGAAGAACCGTATGTGAAAAGTATTCGTCTACTATGATTGTCAAATTCCACTTGTATGTCGAAAACAACTTCTAGCCATCATACCGCACGTAGATTTTAAATTTCCTACCAAACCATATTCCATTCTGATCGGAGACTGTTAATTTTTTCGTATAATTCAATCAGACTTCGCCGCCTCACGCTCCACGTGACAATGGCGTCTCCTCGGGGCGATTGTCATCGGGCGGGACACACAAAACCGTTTGCAGCCCGTTGTGAATTGAATTAGGTAACATGATAAATTAGAGAGAATCGTCGGGAAATGTAGCTGGGGGCCTGACTGCCAGCCAGCCGCAATTTCCTGTATTGCATTTAATAACTTCACCGTATTTTTCCATTCTCCCTGTGGCTGCGAAGGAGGATACTTGGCTAACATATGGGGGAGATAAGGGAGGCGATGCCACCATCGAGTTGGTATATTATGTCACTGCCAGACGGTGTTAAATATTGCTTTGGGAGATCGTTGACGTTAGAAGATAACCGGGCTGTGCAACAGAATGTAGGCGTGGTGGATACCTGATAAATCTATTGATAAAATGTGCGTCAAAATAAGTGACAGTGTTGTGCAAATATATGAAATACTTGATTTTTTTCCAGGTTTTAAGAAGGTGTTTGTATGCCACTAATTATTGTTTTGTGTCATTCCTGTTGTTCCACAAAACTCTGGTTTTGTGATTGTAGTGCGTTAATTGAGTAAAAAGTAGTAAATACTATGAAGTATTTACATTTCACTAAAGCGTATACAATGTCGGTGCCGCGTCTCTCTTAGAAGAAATGTAATAAAACCACACAGTAATGTTAAAAAGATCTGTGACTCTCAAAAATAGGTAAATCTATTTATTTAAATTTAACTGTTTTGACATGGCTACAATGTAAAGCGTATATTACTATGAATGGAACACAGTTGCCAGATCTAATGTATGTGATATGAGTCTCATATATTAAAAAAAAATTCACCAATAATTTTATAAATGTGTAGAAAATAAACTTTTAATCATTAAACTACATTCCAAACGAGGGATTATCGCCTTCGGGTAGAATATTGCTTAATAATAAAGTTAAGAACTTTGACGACAAAATTATGTTGCCTTGATTACCTACACACAAATTTCATACAGATTAAAGGAACGTAAATATTTTAGAGTGGTTGTTCCTAGGTTGCTTACGACTTTTTTCTGCAGGGCCCTCTCGATTTGTTTTTTAGCTCAAATGACTCAAAGACGAGAATATGTGTAATTTAATAATGTACAAAAATATTAAAAATTATTTGATTTGGTATTCCTACAAAAAAAATATATTCAGTTATTAACGTAACCGAAAAGAAAAATTATCAATTCTATCAGCTTTTGATATCAGAGCATTTCACATATTTTCAAGTACTTGATTTGTCAAAAGGCAATATCCTAGCCAACAATGAACAAAATTTGACAAGTCACAACTGATAACTGGTATGCTTTTTCCGTAAAACTTTAATCTGAAGGCACAAAGTTTGACTTGAGTCTAGTTTTTCAGAAAGCAGCGCTAAAAACTGGAAAAATATTCATAAATGATTTTTTTGCTAAAACACTAGGCACAATTTGAAATTTCTGCTTTGCGATTCCGATTGTACGGAAAAAAACATACCAGAATAATGGATTTTCTTAGATTAAGCTAATAACTGAAGAAGAAATCTACAACATTGGACTTTATTATAGGACATACGGTTTGTTGATGTGTTTGTTGTCAGAATATACGGTCAGAGAATATAATCTAAACGTTTAAATGATCTTGATAATTGGTGTTATGCTAAAAGTTGATTTTTACTTTATCATACGCAGTATGTAAAGTATTGTAATCGTGCCGAAATTTTTTTTTGAGATTTTAGCGGAAATAGGTCTTTATGGGTCCCCTGAACATTTTTGACCAAGGTACAAAAAAATGTCTGTGTGTGTGTGTCTGTGTGTGTGTAAACGATTTTTGTGGCGACGATTCCGGAGAAACTACTAAAGGTATCGGAACGAAAGTTCATATTTAGAAGTTTCATGACCTAACTTAGAGCTGAAAAGCTTTTGGTTCAACAGGGTGCAAAGGAACTGGTAGTTTATTCTAAGCCTTTTTCAAGGATTTTGCAATTGAGGCGCCATTTCTGTAATTTCGTCAAAATAGTTAAATAATAAATTAAAGTAGAGGAAATTTTGAATAATTTATGCCTATGACATTTTTTGATAAAATTAATAGTTTAGCTGCAAGAGCAAATTCTATTTGATCGAGATCGGTCGCATCTGCATTGATATGAAACTACATAGTCGCCAGGATTTGACAAATATTTGTTTGTACTGTCACACTGAAAAGCAGCTGACTTCATCAGAGGTCGGAGAACCGCTATGGAACGTTGCCGCTCTAGTACAGGAAAGTACAATATACAAATTTCAAATAAAATAAGATCATTAATTTGATTGTTTGTTGATAAGAAATATCAACCCGTTGTTATATATAATTCTAAAAACGATAAATTGAGAAATTGTAAATAAAGTATAGCGATAGTTTTATTTTAGTATGTTGGTACGGATGTGACATCTACAGTGTCATGAACAAATATAAATCGGTCAGAATTTGAACTAGCTTATTAAACTTCACGTTTTGTAGAAGTGGTATCAACCTAACATTTCCAAAACAGAAATATAACCTTTTTTTAATTATTTTTACACTTTTCTCAAAAAGCAACACAAAAAACGTTGATGTCACTCCTGCCGAAAACTACATAGCGCGATTCGCTCGCATGTGACGGCGACGCTCCGCCTTCGGTGACGCGCCGCATCACCGCTCGTCGCGCGATTCTGTACTTTCGGCACTTGTGACATAAATAAGTATTATTCTAATAACTAGTATCAAAATATCTGTCAAATCCTGGCTAACTAGTTTAATTTTAATGCAGACTCGATTTATTTTAATCAAAATGATTCACATGCAGCTAAACTATTAATTTTATATATTGTATGATAAAGTCATGTGCCTGGCCACATCAGATTTTTTTCTTATAATGTAACCGCAATTCGATTTCTTTTTACATTGGTACAGGATATCAGTAATTAAAAAATTCTATTAATATCTGTTAAGACTGACTAAAAATGCTCTATATTTTCATAATAATACGGTGTACAACTCTTTTAACCACTATTATTTACAAATTTAGGGGTGTCGGAATTAGGTACATGTAAATATAGCACGTACTTAAATCAGACATGTGTGTCGGAAGTGTGTACATGGTTAGAAGTAATACCTATGGTTCTATTGCTGTCTTTACACAAGAAAATAACATATGTTACATCGTTTGCTATATTATAATTAATTGTACGCATTTTATCCAAATTCAGACACGAGTGTCGGAATTACGGATATTAATAATCCCTAATTATTACACTAGCAGCAGAGAGTAACGATTTTAGCATTAATATACTACCTTTGGAGATAACAGTTGAACTCATGCCACATCCATTAAAAAGTCATTATTCTGGCCTAAAACACCCAAATAAAGTAAAAAGGAACTGTTCTTCTGTAACATTATTTTCTAATGATTGGAGAATGCTCGGACAATGTTTCGAATGTACTTTAAATAATGTAAATTTCTGAAATCTTAACCTTAAAACTTTCGTAAGATTTCACAAATTTACATTAGTCTAAAGTGTATTCGTTCTTGTTTTTAGATTTAGGACTGAGGAAGGCTATGCATACCAAAACATGTATCCTATATAAAATAATACAGCAAGAATCATGAGGGTTTAAATTAATTTAATCTTATCCTACGACTCCGATTAATTATGACAACAACTTGCTATATGGATATTCCCACACAACCTTATTAAAGCAAAGCTGATACTGAATAATAAAAAATCCTGACAAAATAGATCTGAGTGCAATTTCATGTTTACTAGTTCTGATGACTAATTTAATGTATATTTGGTATGACATGCCTGCAAAACAACATGTGGAGAAATAGTATTTTTGGCATAGATGCAATAAGATGTACTTTATTCCATCATAGATATTTAGAATTTATATAGAAACCACAATATCTGTAGGATTTCTCGTTAGGTAAATGAAAAATTGATCAGTTATATTTATTTGTTTGTGTTCAACTTTATCATTTCAGTAAGAACCTCTTGTTTCATTAACACCCGACAAAAATGCACATCACACAATAAGTTCACACTTTCAGCCTCAAATATCAACAAAGTTGTGGATTTATTTGGGCAAAATGTACTAATTCTATTTATTTATTCTTATTTGAAACAATGCATTTTAATGCATTTCAGCGTAATGACTTTAATGTTCATGGTCCAAGCTGTCTTTTATCATGCTTTTGTACATCTTTAACGCATTCTAATATGGTGCAATAGAATTATCTCATTCTTAAGAACCCAAACTATTAAAAAAAATAAAAAGAGAAAGCGAACAGTCATTTAGGAGACATACATCAACAATACTTTATTTACAATCCCACAATTGTATCACAAGCTTTGCCCTTATCATCATACTTAAAAGGGGCGGTTTTCATCCGTCTATAACCGCAAGGGCTTGCAATTACAATGCAAAGAAGCCCACACGCACTCCCGGAAACAAATTCCGGTAACAATTTTCGTCCGGGCGCAGTTCGTAGTGCAATGTATAATTTTTCATTTTCTAGAATGGAAAGAGCGTACCGGGGCTTCACGGGTCGTTTGGTGCCGGTCCCGGCCGTTCCGGCGCATAGCTAGGGCGCCGCACAGTTCGACGGGGCAACCCCGCCGTCGACAACACAGTCGGGAAATAGGTGTCCTGATTTATCGTCGCATGGTAAACAAAGAGCCTAGGGTGCAGCTGCAACTCCACTGGTCCTCTTTTGCCCTCACCATTGCAGTGTACTGCGGAGCTTACTTGTATAGATAGGACGAACAAATTGTGCACGTTTGTATTCCAATTGCAATTGTAGTCGTGATGTATAAGGATGGATGCTTAGATAATAGTTGGAGTATCAAGAAATTTGACTAAAATTGATCCTATTTCTCACTGTTGAGATGTTTATGCTTTTAGGGCAACTGGCTTGCCATCTACACGTTTCGTTTAACTTGTTGTGTGGTCCTTTTTTCTTCTAATATGAAGTCAAGGAGAGGGAATTTTTAATAAATAGGTGAGTTGTAGATTCGTTGGCCTTCACAAGAGTGGTTTGAGATGTAAAACAACCCAGTTGCAAGCATTCCGCTTGCTTAATATTAAAATGTAGTTTTTTAGTGTGTGCTTTTGTAAATGGTAAGCCGATCATTACTTCCTTAGTTTGTGTTTAATTTTAAACGACTTTTTTCATTCGCATTTTTACAATTACATTTATAAAAATCTTTTTTCCGTTCCGAGGCTGTACGGCATTATGGATGAGAAATAGGAAGCCTGAATAAATTCCATTGCTTTTAAACCACCAAATATTCATGGCCCTTTAAACTAAACCCAACACACAATTCCATCATTTAAACGACTACAAACCAACCGTCCCATTACTGACCCTTAAAACGACCCTAATTTACGCTGAAATATAAGCCATAGAATAAACAGCGATTTTATTGTTAGCGAAGGAATCTGGCATTAGTGGATCCCGCGTGTCAATAAAGTCCAATTTATTTGCAAGCTCGTCGAACTTGACTAATCTAGCAAGCCGTGGAAGTAACGTAAACAAATGAAGCACAAACAAGGGAAAGTGGAGGGCGTCAGGACTGATGGTCTAGAGAATAGGAGAGAAAGTGGGGTTGGAGAGCGAGGGGCTGCTCTCGCCCCATTGTCGCCCAAAGTAATTTCGCATGTCTGTTTATACTGGAACTAGTTCTCCAATCTCCAATAGAGAGGAGGTTGCGAATTGAACATTAACTAATCCAAATGAGGAATTTGATTTAATTAATTACGTGGAAGTATAGTTCAAGTAGCTCTAATTATTGTTGATTTAGAATTAGATGTGTTAAATGTATATTATTATAAACTACATTCATACTTACGCGCATGATAGTTTAGAGTTTTATGATGACAGTTCGTTGTTTTATGGTCATTTCTACTGGTATTAAAAAGCATAAGCATTGTCTACATTTAAGTCTATTAGATCACTGAAACAGTTTAACAAAACTGAAACAACTAAAAACAAAACGTAATGGTATCTTTTACAGTCATGCGAGTGAAATCTATCAAAGTCAGTGGTTGAGCAGCGAACGCCCTGGACGTAGAAAATTCTCCGTGGCGTTTCCGACAACAACTATTCAACACGTCAGGTAGTTTAGTTACCTGCACTTAACATTCTATACATAGGAACGGCCCGAAAGAGAATAACTTTGCAGTAAACTGCAGCGGCCAACGAACACGGTAAATACACGCAAACAAATGACAACCGCAGGGAGAAGCGACTCACGTGCAACGCTCTCTCGCCGTGAACCAACATTCAGCTCATCAGAAACAAATTATCCCATTTCTGCCGCGTGTGTTTGAATAATATACAACGTACTGTAGTAAATAGCGGTTTTACTGGTAAGCGTAGCGGTTTAAATCTACAGGGGCTTGTTTGTTTGTTTTGTAAAGAATGTTTTGAACTAAATTTTAATGCATAATGCACTAACAGATATGTTTGATATTGCTCTCGCGTGAGGTCCGACTCCTCAATTTTGCGACTTAGGCCTGACGTTTGCATTTTCTTTCCGAATTCTTTAGAGGTCTTTCGGACTCAATACAGGTCTTCTGTCTTCGGTAAGGGAAACCACAGGAAAACCTTTCCTCTGGAAGCAGGTTGTGAAACTCGACCTCACGCCCCTCAGATTGATAGCCAAGTGCGCTACCTCTGGGCCACAGTCTAACCAACATCATGTCCAAAAATCCGATCGCGCTTATAGAGCCTTAAAAAAAATGCAATCTATTACAACATTTGTTCACCAGAATAGAAATTTTGTTTGGGACGTTAGCTGCAACCATGCCACGATAAATATAAATAAAAATCGCAAATAAATATCTTCCAATAGGAAATCAACATCAGTGTCAAAATGTGTTCATTATGAAAGCAAAGTTGAACACAAAGACGTGGTTTTTGATTTTTTCGTAACTCTTTAGATTTAAGCTTTTGAGATTTTTTTGTGGACACTTTTAAAGATTTTGTTGCTTTATCGTACGCAGTATGATTAAGTATTGTAATCGTGCTGAAAAAAAAAATTGAGATTTTAGCGGAAATAGGTCTTTTTGGGTCCCCTGATCATTTTTGACCAAGGTACAAAAAATATCTCTGTGTGTGTATGTGTGATTGTATGTATGTATGTTTGTGTGTTAGTATGTACTCAATTTTTGTGGAGACGATTCCGGAGAAAGAACTGAAGGTATCGGAACGAAACTTCATATTTAGAAGTTTCATGACTAAACTTAGAGCTGAAAAACTTTTGGTTCAAAAGGGTCCAAAGGAACTGGACGCTTCCTCTAAGCATTTTTCAAGGATTTTGCCATTTCTGTAATTTCCTCAAAATAGTTAAATAATTAATTACCGTAGAGGAAATTCTGAATAATTTATGTCTGCTACATTTTTTGGTAAAATTAATAGTTTAGCTGCAAGAGCAAATTCCATTTGACCGAGATCGGTCGCATCTGCATTGATATAATACTATATAGTGAGCCAGGATTTTCCAAATATTTTCAGTCTAATCACAGTACCGGTAGTGTCAAATGCTGATGTTTTGACAATATCTCACTATATCTACTGTCAATAGTAAAAAGATCTCATATTGTGATACCGTGTACAGTCCTTCTCTGACGGCGTCGGATAGGCAGCGTGTTCAGCGTGTCCAAAATGCATGTGTTTTGTTTGGATTTGGTTTGAGGCGACTTGGGGTGGTTGAACATGGATAACACTAGGGTGTTGTTTGCAGCAATATTATATCATAAGTTGCTATCCAAGAGGATCCCACAATACATACCTCATGCGGAGATACGGTGTAGAACGGATGTCCATAACCTTAATTTAAGATTCAGGGGTTTGTTTGCTCCACATGCCCATCGCGCTGAGCTGTATAAGCGGGCATTCTCTTACCAGGTCAGTCACATATACAATAGTCTCAGGGAAGATATGAAAAAATTATCATTAAACAGTTTTGGGGGAAAGGTGAAGTGTTGTCTGTTTGCTCAACACGGGGGACTTTAGACATTGAGCGCACATCGGAGGCTGTTTTAATTTTCATTTGTTATGGGCATGTGCGATGGTTTGTTGAGTTGGATTAGCAGCAATTACGTGTAATTAGACTCTAAAGTAATTTTTTGATTGTTTTTGTTTTGATAAGTTTATCGGAATTATTGTTATATTATTGGTACAATATGTCTTAGTTCTATCTGATCTCCGCCCTAAATATAAATATTATTTTGTTGCACATAATATTGTTTTATGTTAATAAAGGAATTATTTATTTAATTATTTATTTATCTGTCAAATCCTGGCTACCTAGTTTTATTTTAAGGCAGACACGACTGATCACAATCAAATAGAATCTCATGCATCTAAACTATTAATTTTATATATTGGATGATAAAGTCGTGTGCTGGCCACATCAGATTCTTTTTACTTTATACTGGTTATTCTTGGAATACTTAATTTATGTATACCTTTGGCTACAGATCTTTGCGTGGTGTGTCAAATGACTGAATCAATTGCAATCGTATGGTAACTAGTTCATGTCACTTTTGCAACACGCAAGACTATTTCAAACTATTTCGTTGACTTGCTAAAACTTGTCATTTGGTCAGGTATTCGATAAAAGTGTGTTAGCAAAATGTATTGCCCGGTCGAATTTAAACATTTATCTTTGTTATTGTTGTCCATACACAGTACACACGCTTTGACACATTTTTTTCTCTCACCTACTTCTGGGGCAAAATATATTGTTAAATCATTTTTTTCTAACTAAAGAATTGGTCCGAGTATTCATCTATCTATTTTATTCTGAACAGTCTACTAAATATATATGATATATTTGAAATAAAAAAGGCAAAACATTACATAAAAAAGCTCAAAGCATAACACTTCATACGATGTAAATCCACGGGTAGAACAACAAGTCGAGAACGCAGAGAAAAAGATCCCAATCTCCTTAAGGAATAAATTAGGGAAATTACATCACATTTCCGGGGCAAGCGATTGTTTATTACGCGATTTCTTCACCCCTACATGCCCGTCGGGGAGGGGGCGAGGGGCTGTAGTATTGGCGGCGCGTAGCAGTAACGCGAAGTAGGTCTTAAGAAGGATAAGGGCCGGGCCGCAGTCGAGAATGGAGTTCCGCACCTAAATAATTCCGGGCATGTTTCGCACGCCTATGCTTCAAGTCGGTGCGTGTACGGAAGGGGATTTATTAAAATTTAAATTACCGCCGTCTTGTGACAGCCGCCGAGCTCGCTCTCCGCCCCCTTAGCCTGACGCGATGAACGTGTTCTTCAACCCCTTCGTGGTTCTTTCGCGTACAACGTATTACGGTTTCTGCGAGTACCCAGGCATCCCGGCGCAATTTATTATATGGTAGGAAGGTAGTCGATCATAAGCTCATTAAGGTGAGCCAGTTTCAGCAGGTTGAATGTCTATGAGATGGTCTACGTTAACGGAGTAAGCTAGTTTTTTTAATGAGTTATGGGATCACAAGTTTACCATTTAATTGGTTGGTAGACCTTTTTGCGCTTCACTTTTTGTTTGTCGAATAAAACATTGGAAATAACACTGTTACAAAAAAAAAAAAAAAAAAACGAAATATGGTTTTCACGAAACATAGCGGAAGTTGTTGAGCTGGTAGAGCTGAACATAATGGCATACCTGAAATTTTCCAAACACCTTCAAAATCTCGATTTTATTTTAAAAAAACGGTTTTAGGTACTCGCACGTATAAAAATGCATAACTCCGCCATTTTCATGTAAATGAAAGAGGAAGCGTAGATCATTATACAGATGTTCGGTCAGATTAAATAACAAATCGAAAACTTATGGTCGTCCAAATTCAGAGGTTACCAATTATTCTCAGATTTTTCAACTTTAACAACAATTTGATGACCTGTTTGAATCTGTAATATTTTTTTGCTATTTTTTTTTAATTTGAAAGCCCCTTTATATTTGCGCCTAATACGTGTTTGTTTATTAGAATCCTTATTAGAATTTAATAGAATTATCAAATTTTATTGACCGGCTAGACACATCACACTATGGAGAAGAAACATACAGACCGACTAATAAATCCGTATTCCTTATACTATACACATTAATTAGACATTACTAGAACTTATATTTACAATCTTATTTTAAAATTGACACTGTTTTTCTTTTCTTTTCCGTTTTGTTACCTGCCAGACTATCACAATATGTTACTAAGTAGGTAAATTAGAGTTTACGTTCATTACATTTCCAGCTATATTTGGGTACAAAATAAATTGCACCAACGGTAAAATTTTCACTCGTTTAGTGGTCTGAGTTACTATAGTGATTTATGAAAAATAAAAATAAAAACGAGAAATATAAAAAACTTTAAAATGTTTACTTGATCTCAGTCGTTTATACAATACATCATCTGTTTCGCGTTTGAAAAAGTTTTTCAATAGCTTCCATTTCCTGATGAAACGGTTCACCTTGTTCGTCACTGAGTTGTCCGATACTGTCCGGAAAGAAATTCAAATGAGAAGTTTGATGATGCGATATCATCGGAGTAGAATACGCCATTCCATTTCTTGGGTTATCAAAATTGTTGATTTCAATTACTTCAATATTTTGACGAAAAACTACGTATGCTGGTTCATACCAGCGACTTGCGGTGTAAACACGGTCCAAAATACCCCACGGTCCCAGAAAACTTATTGCGATTGTCACACATTTAACTTTTTTATATTTGCACTGAAGCATGCACTAAACTAAACCTATATTTCTTACTGCTTATGGATCAGCTTGATTGTTATTTTATATGAAATTTGGTGATACTGAAGACCTACCTCGTCCCAATAGTAAACACAATTGTAATGGGTTAAGATTATCGATTAATGATTTTCCGATAGTCGAATAGTACTTAATAACATATTAGATAGACGAAAATACAATAAAACAAGGTAACAAACAAACAAAATAATGTCTAGTTAACGTGAATCAAGAGTACGGATTTATTACGGTTGGGCTGTAGGTATTTTCCTTCTGCCTAGTGTGAATGTCAAGACGGTGATTAAACTTCGATAACTCAGTCAAATTTCTACCGATTCTAATAAACAAACTCGTATTAAACGCAAATCTAATGGGCTTTCAATAAAAAAAAATAAGTCTTATGGATTGAAACAGTCTTAAAACAGTTGTTAAAATTCAGAGAATCTGAAAATAATGGGAAACTTCTGAATTAGAACGTCCATAACTTTTCGACTTTTTGTTGGATCAGACCAAACAGTACAACCTTAGAATGGTCTGTGTCCCCTCTTTCAATTGAATTTTTTATTTTGGAAATCGAATGGAAAATAACGGGGTTTTGCATTTTTATACATGGTTACATATATATCTATCTAGCTCTAATTTTATTGTTAATTAAGAGATCTAGATAGTAATAGTTAGGCGCTTAAAGTTTTACTTCATGGACACCAACCCCTAAACACCCCTAACGTGCATTTGGCGCCGCTAATTTAGAATACGAAGTTTTTTTTTCGGGCAAACAACCTGGTAAATGTACATTAAATCATTATTTACATTAGGTGTCGTCATTTAGGGTTTTTTGTTTATATTGGGAACAGCAACGCATATTTACCACGATTAATTACCAACAATTTTAGTATTTACCTACAATTTGAGACAAGGTCAGTCAGAAATCCATTCAACCGATTCGTCAGTTTGAGAATCATTTTACAACTTTGCAATTAAATTAAATTAGCATTTGGAACAATTAAAATTCATATCTGTGTATACAATAATCGCATAATAATGTTCGAACTAATTAACCCAATCAATTAAAACTGGTGGAATAACGTATATATCCCAATAACCTAACCTCCCAATTCAGAAATTCACTCAGACGCGAAGTCTTAGAAGAATAAGAATATGAATAACATAATTAACATTAATTTTTCCATTCATTCTTACCAATTCTTTCCGTTGAGTACAAAGCATTAGATTTAAATATGGCTTTTATATAATTCTATACTCCTGCAAATTCTCTTAATCATTTTGAATTGAGGTATTTTGAAGAGTATAGACAGCGCTACGAAGGGTACCCATCAGCTGATTGAATGTTTTGTACTGCATGCGCCACACCAGTATAACAACCGTTATACGCATTATTCATGGCACATATGCAAAATTATGAGCTATTATGAAACACAAAAGCATCCTACCTTATTTACTTCGACAAAACTGATTAAACAGGCACCGGGAACAACACAAACACCAAATGTCAACATTTATCAAGTTTATAAAGCAACACCGATAATATTGAAAGCAAAATCGCGAGGCGCGTCGAATTTAGAAGACCTAAAATTGTCCAAACGCGTTAGCACTAAGCAAAAACAAAGGAATGCATGGACGCGTCGATAGGAACAGACGCGAGCGGAGTGGGGATGCATTTTGCGAGTGCGTTTTTGACTAATGTCACTGCAATGGACCAATTTAATATTATTATAAATATTGGTGTACGTATTATTGGTGTTATAGTGTTACCATTATGTTTTGCGGGAATGATATCTTCTTTAGCTTTATAAAATATAATTTCGCATTGTAATTAAATTAATGTAGGTCAAGAACGTAGCCAAATTTTCTTGTCTGCGATAAGCTACTACAATAGGCGTGACAAAGAGAAAGATATAAGAGAAATAGCCTAATATTTGTTATAATTTTGTACATTTCATTGATTTAATTTAAGTACTATGTGCAATCTGTTGTAAATGATAAAATTATTATTATACGCCCTACCAATAATAATATAAATATTGTCAGTCCAATTTTGTCTTTTATGTTCATACATATCGACATATAAATTATTGATTTATTTTTTACGCTTACTTATTTCGTTATTTCAATACGTCATATTGAAAGATTACTGAATGCTTTTAATTGAAGTCTACAAATTACAAATCTATGGACGTTTCGTTTATTTTAACATATGCAAAAACGGCTTAATTGGAACAAACGACCGCGTTCTTAAATACTAAGTTGAATAAATTATCTAAAAGGCAATTTAAGAAGAGTTATATATCGCAGATAGAAGTAGCCAAAAAAGTAACGTAACCTGACAATTCCAGAATATAATTTATTTATAATTATATTAATAATTTATTTATTTACTAACAAATTCTGCGAACGTGGTGTCCCATTTAGTCCAGTCAAATCGATTCCCAGGGTGCCTGTTCTGTTGTTACAACCTCCCACAATATTCGCAAAGCCGGAAGCAATATAGGCCAGCCTTCTTACAACCACAATGCCCTTTGCAGTCTTTCTTGAATTTACAAGAAATAAGCTGAAGCAGTTTGTCAGGTGCAGGAGGCTCGAGGGTGGTGATGGGCTGAAGACAATATCTGTTCTTCATCCACCCCAACTGTATAGGATCTCTCAAAAACCCCAGCCACGCCTGAACTTAGAGGTAGACCCAACGCATCAGCCTATTTCTTGTAAATGCAAGAAACACTCCAAATGACATTGTGGTTATAAGAACGCTAGCCTATATTGGTCCCGGCTTTGCCAATACCTTGGGAGGTTGTAACAACCTGAAAAATTATGTCGCTGATGATGACTAGGATTTGAACGAAATGGACGTCACACCATAAACCCAACACAATTCAAAAATACAAGCTAATTTTTGCTGCACACATTTGAAATATCCACATCTCAAGTACATATTAATTTAAAAAAATTCTCATGGAGTTTCCCATACACCATCATGTTTGACGATTCGTTCTTTCACAACGCACCAGTGAGCTTGGAGCTCAGGTAGTGGTTGCAGATGAGAGAGGTATTTAATAGTAAATTAACTGTAGTCATTGCTAATAATGTTGTTTCCCTTTTATATTTCAAAACCGAAACCAGGCGCTTCAACCGCTAAGCCTTCATAAAAAAGTACATAATACATTAAGTATTCATTAAAAAGAGCTAATTAATATATAGTTTGTAATAAATAAATAGTAATAACATAGGTCTCTACTGAATTTTTGCTGAATTGTCTCTTGACTTAACAGTTTCGCGTAATGTGACATAAAATATAAACCCGATCTAGCGGCTACACGGTTTGGCCAAAAGAAGTGATTAGGATGTGCAATTTGTAGTGGATTTAATGTTGTAGTTTTATCAGTATATAATTCAGAATTTTAATTACACGCACATTACATAGAGTAGGAAAATTCGGCCTTCTATCGCGCGATCTAACGGCCAACCCATTTAACCAAAAAATACGCTTGAGGATGCCTCTTATAGGAAATTTGGTGCACTTTATTTTTGTATTAGTGGTCTATGTCGAAAAGTGAATAAAATGATACCTTTTCGCCTTTTTTTGCGATTTTCGTTGTGAAGCCACATATACATGAAGCCATGGAAACTGAATCAGAGTACCGTAAAGATTCTTCATACCAAATATTATTAACCACTACGTTTTGAAACTACGTATTCTTCGAACATGTTCTGAAATAGTTTCAGGCTAAAATTTTGAAATAATGTGCACAACTTAACAAATTGCGATTATTTAAGAGAAACAAAATATTTGTCGTTCTCTAAGACACACCTTTTTCCTGCAAATGCATTATTCTACGTAAAAAGTTTCATACGGCATTATTTGTTTTTTCAATTGATTAAAAAGTTGAAGCCTTTTGAAATGCAAACAAAACACAGAACAATAATGTAAAGAACCATATATCGAACCAAAAACAAACAAACAATGGACACAAACAAAGCTCACTGCAAAACTACAAAGTAAGCTATTAAGGTAAAAAAAAAGAATGAAAATAAACAACTGAAGAAGCATATATATAAAAAAAGTGTGATCTTCCCGGAATATATCAAATTTTAAATAAAGTAACATCGGAATACAAGATATAACAACATACACCTCATATACCTAAATTCAGACATAAAACCCGTTGATTTTTCAGATAAGTGTAATAATAATCCATTATTGTATTCTTATTTATCATTTTTATTGCCTCATATCTAAAAAGGTATTAGGCGGATTAGACCAATTTCCTCCGCAGAAATGATCCCTCGAGTAACGAACGCATCCTTTGAAAATTTTATAGTCCTGCCTCCGACTCCTTTATGCCATATTCATGTTAACTGTCCCGCGCGTGGCCAGAATTCCAAAAGTAGGGACTCTTTACGACATTCCGAGAGGTATTAGCCTGGACTCCTTCCCATCCTTAGCAAGGATTCCATATAATCCACTCCAGACGTTCATCCTGTCCGCTTCCAGAAACCTCATGCATATTTACGACCGTCTACTACAAAGCGACCCCTTTATTTTGAACCGTAAACTTCTTATTCTCAAAATTACTTTAATTTATTCGTCAATAGATTGTAGTATCCACCTTTTGTTTAATCAATGATTAATCATGCTGTTCAGTTAAAAGTAGACCACATCGGGAAGTAGATCTAATCCCACTTCTGATATCAACTGCAACAAATACAATTGGCCACAATCAACAAAAAGATAAAACCATCAATTTTCTGTGAACATCACATTTCGACCGTTATAAAGGCCGACCATAAGGCTGTGCGACAATTTCATACAATTAAAGAAGTTGGCGAACGAATTGTATAGAGTCGATCTCATAATCCGAATGATGCGCCTGTGTCTGCAATTTGGCGAGATTAAAGGTTGCAACGTAGCGTAATTATTAGATCATAGAGGGCGCGCGGGATGCAGTTGCGAGCGGTGCTCTCTCGCCACGTCACGATTTCCCCAGAGGCGAAGTGCTTTTCAGCTTCCGGCGCCGCCCGACGCCGACGCTACAGACAAAAATGACTCCGCCGCTCGTTTCAGGGTCTCTATGTAATATTTCATTGCCGCGACGGACAATGTAGGAATATGAACATTGTCGATTCAACGAATGAAATGTGAACGTTGGATTATAAATGTTTGATTTGGGATTTGATTGTTTTGAGGATATTGAAGGTAAATATGGTAGTTTAAATTTAATCTTTTATTTTAGTTTTTTTAATATCTGTGGTAGTACATTAACCGATATATACTACGTGACTGAAAACTGTTTACATAATGATTAGGATTGGCAAAAGGCATTAATAAAAAATTGATTATCTTCTTACAAAAGTTTGCGTGGTCCCAAAATAATACAAAATAAAAGATTTTGACGTTTGAGTTAAAATTAACTTCGGAAACTAACCCCCACTTGACTAATTGACTGTCATTTTAATTTTTTGTAGGTTTTTGATTTGGTCATATATTTTATTATTTTACTGAATTCCGATTGATGTGATTGTACTTTCAGTTTTCCAGGCCCATTGACAGTCAACCAGTAAGCGAGTTATGTTAAATTCCTTATAAATTAATTGTTAAAAATAAGACGAAATATGCATCATATATTATCGATTGGCTCACAAGAAAAAAATTATCATGTTTTCGATTTGGTTATACGCCATCCAGCTTTGGGATTGCGCGAAAAACTGCAATATACAAGGAATCCAGACCTTCCAAAATAAAGTACTAAGGAATATGGTTAACGCTACTTGGTACATACGGAATAGTGACCTGCATCGTGATCTGAGTGTCCCACAAGTCATCCAAGAGATAAAAAGATTCCCCAATAATCATGAATCTCGCCTTAGCCATCACGTCAACGTAGAGGCCCTGCAGCTACTAGACAACCAGAATCTAGTGATAATACTAAAAAGAACTAAAACCTTTGAATTAGTGAGTAAGTGAAAATTCTTAAATTAATTATGTGGGTAATAAAAGCTAGTGGAGGCCACTGCTAGCAAAACATTGCCTCATGAGACTAAAAATTAAAAAAAAGGTTCGTGTAAAATAATATTATCGCTAATGGCTGTCGAGCAAATTTTTTTAATTATCTCCAAATTGTCATTCTTTGATGAATTATACAAAATGTACTAAATAAAACATCAAAAAAAGTGCTCAGCTGCCAGAATATAAAGAATGTTTGTTAGCGTACCGACCATGCACCAAAACGTTTGCGCAAAAGAATTCAGAACAACATGTGTCAATTGCTACGCAAATTCGTATAATATTCTTGTAAACCTGAAGTGAAGAATCAATAAAACCGTAACGATTTTTTTAGTTTTATTGTCAGCTCATTTGTAGGCGGTAGCATTTATTATTATAACTTCGTAATTATGTGGAATTTTTGATATTTATTTTGATATACATATTATAAATATTCTTAATATAATAACATTGAAAATGATCAGACAAAAGGTTTGTGGAAAAGCTATCCGTGACAGCTCACAATATCTAGTGTTCCTATTATGCTTCAAAAGTTGGTACCAATATCATCAACTCCTAGGTTGAAATAGGTCGTATGGGACAACATACATAGATAGATAAGATTTTTTGTTTTTCAAAAATATATTGTTTTGGTTGTATTCTTTTGGATCAAACCATAATTCTTTGCCACAAAAATATTCACTGTCTCTTAACTACCTACAATTTGAGGTATGATAGAAATTTATGCAAACATATTTACAGAAGTTATAAACATTTTTCTGTGGAAACTGATGTTGTCCATGGGGCAAAACTCCGAGCCTAGTAGGGCTACATCGAATAGCTACTCTAACTTAGTTTCTTGTAGAGATTAATTTATTTGGAATATTTATTTAAGTGAAATGAATATATTTAGTAGGTAACAACCAAAAATGAATTTACTTTAAAGTAATGTTTTTGCTTTGGTTTTAAAATACGTTTACTTCCGTTAAAGACATCATTTTGATTCAAAGAAATGTACTGTTAGTGTGAATACCTCATTCAACAAAATTGTTACATGGTGCTGCAAACTCTATAGAGGTTTTGCCCGACTGTACCCGAAAATTCGCATTAATTCTTTTAATCACCTAATAATTTTAAAATATTGCACTTTAACAAAACATTACTTTAATTCAAAAATACGCCTCAAATAACCGTTCCAACCCTTCCAAACAAATACACTTTCATCCGCAACGAAATATTTCTTCGCCTCTATTGGAACAATAGTTTTCTTTGAGTCATAGCATATTTATTTGAATTTAAAAAAATTACTTGTATACTTAGTGTTATTTAACACCACAATTTGGAGATATTGCTACCAACAGTAGAAACATCTTGACAAAAGTCAGTCATACAGGAAACATATTTTTATTTAACATCATTGAAAAGAGTTAGTTGAAATTTGAATACCAATTATTTTTATCATAATATCGCAGCTGATTCAACCTACAAGTCACCAAAATCACCAACATTGTTTTGGCGATTCGTGAAAAAAATCAGATTTGAACTTGCGTCCAATAATTCCAAGCGGATTAGAGTGACGCATATAGCCTATTTTATGGGATTCAATTTGAATAAATATTCTTATTATTTGTATATTGTTATCTGCTTATTCATGTTGCGTTCAGGACCTGCAGGAATGTTGCCGCAAATGTCCTGGCGCAGCAAATGCCAAATGAACACAACTGGACACTCGGCATGTGAACTGAACGTGTTAATTCTAGCGGTATCGAGCTAATTCCGAATAGCGCGCAAAAGAGATTATCCGGTTGCATCAACTGATGACGCAGTGGAACCATTTGCAGTGATATACAGTGCAGTTCGTCCGTAACAGCCAAAACATAACCTAATAAAACATAGGGGAGGCATAGCGCGCCAGTACTAGCCTCGATATATTTGCATGCAAACGCTTTTTTCCGAGAGCGTTGCGCGAATCGCGTAATAAAATTACACGCGTTTATTCCTTTTTTTTTTCGACGTATCCTCGTTGTTCTCGCTGTCCGTTGCGCCTGTCTGCCCCCCAGCCCGCGCCGACACTGACGGACACGTAAATCACGACTTCTGCCCCTGAGAAAAAAAAAACAATTGAGTGTACGAGCGGGGAGAAGAAGGGATTTGATGAACTGGGTCTGAATTATGCAGGGCTTCATTCGTCGGACTTGTCAAAACGGCATTTCATCAACACTACTATAAAAACTCTTGCGTTGTATTCTGTTGTATACACTGTAGTGGCGTCGACACTGGGAGATTTGCACTGTCGCGACGCATGTAGTTCTTTTTATTGTTATGTGTTTTTAGTGCTGAAAATACATAATACTAAAATTCGGTGTGTCTTCCCCGACTTCTTCTGGCATAGGTTTCAAATTATGAAATTCTCTTTTCTGATGAGACCCATTTTTATCTCCCCGATTTACGATCTTCGAGATTTTCATAAAAATAAAAGTTTACGCTGATGATGAATATTTTCTGAACGACTCCTAACCTAACCTCAAACATAATGTCTGGCACTTCTTCGGCGAAATAGATCGGGATTTATGTGAAAACGTTAAGGAAGCCATTAAATCTTTTATGGGTCTCTCTTTCCGATCGATAAGGCTTTAATCATAAACAGGACGTGAGAATTTTTTTTTTATTTATTACAGAATCATTCATGTTTGAGATCCAATGCAACTTTACCGTGTACTTAGTAATTTTAATTGTTGTTTCTATAGTTACTTAGCGCAATCTGGGGGGGGGGGGGCTTTCCCCCATTCCATGCTAGGTACGCTTCCAATATGAGCTTTTTATAATTAATAAACTCAACATCATACAAAAAATCGAAACTAGATGCATAGCCTGTCCAAGAAAAATCTGACATCTGTAAAGCGATTCTGAAAGGAAATTGGAAAGTTGTGAATTCTTTTTGAATTGAATTACATAACGAAGCATTTTTTCTAAAATTTACAATTTCGGATTGTACAGAAGAAAGCACACCATAAACAGTTGGCACAGACCATGAAGGCCCAGAAAGTAATGTACTTTGACAAACTTAGCTATTAGAAATCTGCTTAAAACAAAATTTATCTACAATCTAAAAAAGGGTAAGTCACTGGCGGATTCCGGTTTTCTGATAAAAATCATTTTTTTTCAATACGATATCGTCCGATCGCGCGCTCAGCAACTTTTCAGCTAGTGTTAAAAAAATTTCAAGCCAGGAAATCTTGCATAGTGTGTGGTTTATTATTCTGTGAAATTCTCTTGTGAATAGTTATGGATAAGAAACAGTCAACAAAAACTAGTTCACCTGCTACAAATGTAAAAACCAAAGATGAGAAAATTTTGGATGAATTCAATAACACTTGATAAAAATGTCGAACGTGCCATCAAGCCGATTTACAACAACTTGTCGCTGAAAGAGTTGCTAGAACGGTGTTTCGGTGGTGACGCTCAAAACAACAACTGAAGTTTTAATCAATCTTCTTCGCAGTGGCTCAATACCTATCAAAATTGCGGCTTATGCAGCATCAGTAAATTATAATAGAGGCTTTTCTGCCGCCCTTAATACTAAGACAGCAATAGGAATTGTTATTGGAACCGAAACAAACATATTTGCAAATGTGCGGGCGAAACAGCGTCTGGTGATGTCGTTAAGACATGCACACGAGGCTGTAAAATAAGATTCTGAACAATTCTGGACAATTCTGAACAATTATTACTAGTAAAATTTGCATTGTATGATAAAGTCATGTGCCTGGCCACATCAGATTTACTTTTTTTTTGTAAATACTTGAAAAGCTAATAAATATTTGTGCCAAATTTGGAATCAATTTTTTGCATAGGCTCGCCAAAAATAATTCTAAAAAGCGGTAATTTTAGAGAAAAAACCGGAATGCCCCTTTAAGGGATAAATAAGAAAAATTCTTAGGTTGAATCAACCATAAACTGTCAAAGTTGGCCAGAAGCAATCATACAATACAACCAACTTCCAGCTAAAACAACCAGACACATGAAGTAGATCAATTTTACACGAACTAAAACGCAGATACGTTAATAAATATGCACAATATACTGAATTATTGATAAACAAACTTTACGAAGGTGTCTGCGACGCAACTTTACGATGACGCGACGCCGACGCGACGCCCAGATGCGTTTTCCGCACTCAAGCTCAGGAAGCAATCAAAGGGTACCATCGTCATATCGTTCCGTTACGTTTCCATCACTATTTTAATAACTGATATGCGCGAAAGCGAGCCCTCGTAAGGAATTACGATCCTTCTCGGCCAGCCGGCATGATAGCGTTTTATTTCGATGCCGTAAAAGGGATATCACGCGCCGCGGCTTCAAATTATCTTTCGGATAAGGCGCCGTAAAAAACAATCCCGTAAAGACGTGGCAAATAAAAGAGGCCGATTCGCCGTTTCGAATTGACGGCAATTGAAGACTGGAGATCGCAAAAGAAGACGATCGGCGTTTGAAGATATGAGTAATGGCGGGGTCTTTCTTTATGGTATGCTTAGTATAACTAGGTGCTGTATTCCAACCGACAGACATGATATAGGTTCACAGGTTTCGTTTGCATATTTGTAAGTTTACTTTGTTCTTGATAAACTTGTAATAAACACAATAAAACCAGCACTAATGGTTGATCGATTAGAAATTTTAGTAATAAATATGAAGGTGATACACCAACTTATTGACAAATAGTTATATAAGTCATTATACAAAAGCCTCAGATATTGAAACTTGTATTGGCAATAGCAACTTTCATAGCAATAAAAAACGACGGAGAAGGTATAAAAAATAATCAAAAAACATGTAGTCGAGTTTAACAACTTGGCGGTTTCCAAGATATGTTCTTCATATCTTATATAAAAGGTGTTTTAAATACATACCTATATGTATTGTTTTTGCGGCTTTTCGCTCAATGTAAAATTTTCGAACTTCAATTGGTTTTGACTTATTACTCATTGAGTTCCTTTGAGGTCCTATACTCTTTTTTGTTAGATCGTTTAATTGCGTCCATGCACAGAAAAAGAAAAAGTTTGAATTAAAGAATTATGTATTGGCACATATTGGAAACAAGTTAATTATTATTTATATAACAGAATTCGGTTTATTAGCAGTTTTGTTTCGATACATATTTTCTCTTATGTCAAATATATATTTCTAAATAATTAATATTGTTTTATAACTATTTTTTTGTTTATTTCAAAATACGTCAATTCAAAAGTAAGATTGGGTCGCAACTATGTACGATGACATGATTAAATCAAAATTATGTTTTATTACATATTATTTATTATCTATTTGTTATTGTACTTGACATTTTCTTAAATTAAAGAAACGATTTTTAAACGCTTTTTTTCTTCGTGCAATCATATCCTTGTGCTTTCAGATGTCCGATAACTTATACAATAATTGTTATCTATAATAAACTAAATTAATGAAACTTTATTTATATATTTATAGATGAAACGATTGTAAAGCACACCAAAACATTGCCGGTTCCAAGTCCGCAGTAAAAAAGCAACATGGAAAATTATATAGACGTCATCGTTGGAAAAACAAGAACATTCAATTGTTACAGCAGATTTGTTTATTTTGTACTCAGTGTTTGTGACATTGTTCTCATGTAACACCCTTAATAAATTGTTATATAGATACTGATACTTTTGCAAATTTCTTTTATATTCTCATATGTCTTCAATCTTAATAAACCTATTGAGTCTAATAATATGAAAAAATATTCTATTGATAATGACATATATTTCTTTAAAGTCAAAACGCGACATGATTAACTCAACATGTTAATTCTTTTCAAGCATATAATAGGTTACATTAAATAAATGTTGGTATTTGAGAGTAAACCATATGTTTATCTTGCTCAAAAGATTTGTCCGTCTAATCCTGAGTAACACTTTTCATATGAACCTTATCGCTTTTTAATCAAATTCTTAAAAAGTTACTGCCCTTTAAAATATAAAGTAAACGATTAAAAATAAAACACATGTGAAACAATGCGAGTAGGGTTAATAGTTCAACAATAACAAAGAAGTGTAAGTAAAACAATTCCAATATTTAAAATGAAAGGAATAAACAAATAAGTGAATCCACATAAAACTTTTCGTTGATTTTTGTTTAGAATTTGAATTTAATTCTTAGTCAAAAGCTTTTTCATGGGCTTACTGTATCATGGTCTATCAAACGAACTATCTGATAGATCAGCGTTTCCCAACCGGTGCTCCGCGGAGCCCTAGGAGCCGAGCTGTGATAGATAACATAGAATTATTACAGAAAAGCTCATGGGAAAATCAAAAGTAATAAACAAATTAATTCATAGGGTATTTCAAGAACATGTAAACATAAAAGTTTGACGACACATCGTGCGAAATTTGCCGTATTTGAGACAACAAATAAACATAAAAACCATAAAAAAGAACAATAAAAGGTTGAGCAACTAGTTTCTTTGCGCTTAATACGAATCCGAATTCAGAAATTTTCAGTCATGTCAGGTTATCGAAAACGTTACGTCAAGAACCGTCATGTAAATGTAAACTTTAAACTTTATATTTTGACACGAAATGTTTGGAAATCCGTTTTATTTTTAATTGTCCTTGAAGTAGTGATGGCATTTCTTTAGCGACGCCAAACAAAACATTATTTGTTATACAATCAGCCTGAAAACTCCTGAAACAAAAATATAGTTTATAAATTCTGCGAGGACGTCCACCAATAAAAAGAAGAACTGCCCCGTAAAACAATCCCGTTAAGACGTGGCGAATAAAACGCGCGCCAATTCCCCATTCCGAGCAGCCGGCAATCGCGTCGAAGTGTCGTAATCGATGAGCCTTCGAAGATATCAGAGTTAGGAAGAGGACCCCTCTCCACGCCGCTCCTGGATAGTATGCAGAGCAGTGCGCCGCCGATTCGGGTAGGTACAATTCCCCGGTCCTCCGGCGTCATCGGGCCCCGAGCTGATTGATCTCCGGATCCGAGATCAATGCGTGGCATCCATCATTAGAGTACGGAATCCGGGCGGCATCGGGCTGAGTGCATTTCGATGTTTCACCTAGGAGACTCTCGGCCCGATACCGGCCATAATTCATCTTTATTACGGCCCGACGCGACGCCCGTTAGTTTTCATTCATTTGGTGTGCGCCGGGATCCCCGATACCCGGCCGGCCGCGCCGCGCCGAACGGGCGGACAGCGTATATGGAAATAAATGCCGGGAGGTCGCGGCACAGGAGCTGACACGGAGCCGGGCGGCTTCGGTACGATCGTTTACGCACTCGTTTTTATTTTTTTTGAAGCGAGTTTGAATCAGGGATCAATGTATAAAATTGTTATAAATTTTGGAGTTTTTAATACTTTATTTTGTGATGTTTCTAATGGAGCAACTAGGTTCAAGTAAACGAAAATTAATGGTCAACTTTCCCTATCCCAAATCACAATGTTTTACATATAGTGCAATAAAATATTGAACACATGTGCAACATATTATTTCTCATCAACAGTCAATAATAATAAACACTTTGTGGGCTATTGAACTTAACAGACAATAACTATAAATAGTAGACAATTACTAGGTACGTGAAATCCAGGTGTTGTTAATTTATTCAAGATTCATTGTGATGATACTGAAAATAAAGTATGTAGGTTACTAACAAAATTATTAAACAATCACATAATGAAATTATTTTGTATAAACTAAACAATTGTGCAAGCAAAAATACCTAGTAACCCTTATATAATATTCATAATAAATGCAATAACTTTTGAGTTTAGAACCGCCTTAGATCATTTTTTGGCACTTTGAAAAAATTATTTTTAAGTTGGGCTAAAATTTTCTGTAAATTTGTCTTAAATGAGAATATTACATACTTATCTGATTTCGTCAAACCCAGATTACACCAAAAACTACTTTGATTTTCCTTATACAATGAAAGCGCAAAGAATGAAACATGACAAAAATTAATATAATATGGATAACTTATTTGTGAATGGAAAGTTGCATATTATTTCAAAAGGTTAATGCGAGTTTTTTGTTTGTTTTCTTTTATGTACTACTATATACTATATATAAAATGAATAGTTTAGTTGCATGCCATTCTATTTGATCGATATCGGTCGTGTCTGCATTAAAATAAAACTAGTTAGCCAGGATTTGACAGATATTTTGATACTATTGACAGCAGGTATTGTCAAAATATCAGCGTTTGACACTACCTACTGTCAGAATGAAAATATCTGTCAAATCCTGGTTGTATACTAGTTCTATACACCACCGATATCGTTTAAAATCATTTTAAAAAATGTTTAGAGTAAACATCCATTTCCTTTGGACCCTTTTGAACAAAAAGCTTTTCAGCTATAAATTTGGTCATGAAATTTTCATATATAAAGTTTCGTCGTGATACCTTACCTATTACAATACTTTATAATATCCATTTTGATATTTTAACCAAAATCTGAATATAAATATTAATTAAGAGAATAATATTGCTTTTAGCGTCTATCTGCTTTTCGGAAAAAGTGGTAGGCGAAGGTACTGGAAAGAAAGGCATCTATCATAAAATTATGTATTAGAAATGCCTAATCTAGACAAATTATATTGGGAAGAGTGACTAGAAACAAATATTGAATTTATTTGCTTTCTGGAAGCGCATGCTTAACATTTTAAATGACACAATATTCCCTTCTTGCGATAATTTCAATCAAGACTGCCAATTTTATTACCACAACAAACAAAAAGCAAGCTTGGCGTACACAATGTGATAATTTTTCTAGCGTTATAATTGCGAATATTTGAGCGTTAGCTACCAATTGTGACCTGGTGAACTGATGTTTTAAATGACAGCAAAGTAAAAATTACGTAGACTTTCACGGCCAGAATCATTTAGAAAATTAACTGCTTCCGGGTTATACCGTGTGTCAAGATTTGTTAAAGCTGACATTCCGCGAACCATGTAGCTCGCTTCTTCAAAGCTTATACCTATATTTACACCTCACTGCGCACATCTGAGGCTACCGCGCTCATGTGCTTTTCCACCTGACCGCGTTAAGGTCGATTTCCAGACCCTACTAATGTCAGTACCGTCCTCGCGATTATTGTTAGGATGTTTGTAAATTTCGATGGCTTTTGTAATAAGCCTTCGATGGTAATTACCAACCCTTGTCAACATCTTCAAGTCATCGAAATTCATTGTGTCCCGACTCGTAGCAGTGTTGAATATTGCGTAGGTGGGTGTCTCTACTGTGCTCCTTGACTCGACAATCGTTACTTCGTCCTGTCTGTTCTACATAGCATGTTCCACACTCACATGTTATCTTGTATACCCCTGCGTTCTTCAGGAGTGGTGTGATATCCTTCGGGTTAGGCAAAAGACCCTTTACCTTAGCTGGTGCTCTGTACCTTACCGTGATACCCGATTTCTTCAGTAATCTACCGATTTTTTCTGATACCCCACTTACGTATGGCAAGCAAGCGAACCCCTTTCACTCTTGCCGCTCCTGTGAGACTTGCGGTTTTCTTTGTGTGACAACCCGTATGTCGGACTTGGTGTATCCATTCTGACGTAGGGCCCACTCCAAGTGGTTACGTTCGCCATCCAAGAGGCTGGAGTCGCACAGCTTCGAAGCGACAACATTGTTCGCGAAACGACACCATTAACAAATCTTGACACACGGCAAACCCGGAAGCCGTTTACTTTCTATATAAATTACCAATAGGAAACTGAAAAAGAAGCTTCCGTCTCATGGTGGAAATAAACAGGTATGAAAGAATACGTTATGATTTTCAATCTGCACAAAAACCATGGATATAGACTGTAATCATATCTGACATATCGAAACGCAGAATACCGAAACTTTTCTTTCATATTACCCACCCATCGTGCAAATGCGTTTGAAACTTATGCCCACATAAGTTTCCTCAGACCTACCTATATCTAAAGTCCTTCATTCCTCTAAATAGAAAAAGTTCTAAACGAACAACAACACGAAAAGAACAAACTTTCGCCGGGGTATGTACGGCTTCCGCCATTTCCCCTGGCCCTATTTCATCAAATCTCGCAGCTAATTAAATTTTTCGAACGGATTCTCTCCGTGTTTATCTTCTTGCAGCGAGTCCCGGTGGACACAGCGGCGTTTATTTGTTTCACTGCCGTTCGATTTACCCTCCTCGTCCTGTTTTACGTTCACCATGCCCTTAGGCGCTCAGAGCCGACCTCGAATCGATAAACATTAAAAAATCGACGCGAAAAACGACTTCCCGTTCAATT